>JALPQD010000046.1:5833280-6433280 GCA_023101885.1 Typhlomys cinereus | reverse complement strand
TAAAAACGACAAGAAGGAAACATCTGTACTGCTGTGTAACTAATACTTCTATTATAGTCCAGCAAAATGGCAATCTAATCAAAGGTGGGCCAGGAATTGCAGAAAAATATTTTCAAGTCAGAATACGGTAGTAAAAACAACTATTAACTTTACATATATGAAACTATGTATTTATATTTGTATTTATGTTGTTTTATATTTTATATTTTAAACATATAGTATTTATGGCATTTGATCCTTGAAATAAATTGAAAGATAGATTTGTTACATCGGTTAATTTAAAGCAATAAATAACTGGTAGAACTGGTACAGAATCCTAGCAAACATTTTGCTGATGTTACCTACTGATGTTAGAAAATGTTGTTACATTGAGATGAAGCCAGTTATTCAGGAAATTCCTATTGCATCGCTGATGGGGGTTTTAGATGGTGATTTAGGGAAAAGAAAATTATCATACCCTTTCACTAGAAGTTCTACTTCTAAGAATGTGATCTGGGTAAACAACTAGATATTTATGCAAAGATTCCACTACAAAATGTCCTCCTGAAGTTTTTCTGAAGTTATATTAGATAAATAACAATAGCACTGGTTTATGTGACAAATTTTCAGAAATTGCATTGACGTACAATAAGCATTTTTTTTATTTCAGTAAATTTCCAAATGATATTCTTAAGGGGTGTTCAGAGACCCAAACATCTTTTGTCTGATGGCACCTAAGGCCTAGCAACCCTCTGAAGGTCTTCTGACTTTGGCAGTGGGAGGTGATAAAGGACTTTTGTGCTGAACTTGTGAGTGCAGAGATCTCATCTGTTTGTGCGGTACCAGCCAGCTAATCCATGACCCCCAAAGGTTTGTGAAGCTGGGAAATACACCCGAGCTTTATCCTTAGGCAATGAAAGCGGTAGAGTGAACATGTCATAGTCTACCTATGAAATTGTAACTAAAAATACATTTCAACATGAATTAAAAGATATCTGTATACTAGAATATGGAGTTGTTCTAGGGTAAAAATTAAATATAACTGGAAGGAGTTGCCATCATCAGTGATACTCTGGACACAAATTTCTAGCTGTTCACACGGTTAGGGTTCATGGAGGTCCTTCCACAAGGAAAGGTGACAGAGCAAGTTACTCACACTGTTATCTGCGGCTGCCGTATTTCCTACTTTCCCAAACTGGCTTTCTTTCTGTTTTCCCTCTCTGCTTAGTACAGGAAGCTTGGCAGGTAGAAAGAGATCACACTATGGAATCTGACAGATAATATCCATCAACCAGGAATACGACTAATCTGTTTGCATAATGCTTCTTCATTGCTTTTTATTTTATGAAGAAGAAAATAATATACTTCACAAGATCATTGTGAAGACCAAATGAAACTACTTAAAAATATCTGGCATGGGAAAATGTGCTTCAAAAAGTAAAAATAATGCAGTGATTTCAGTTGTTATTTTTATGATATCATGTAGCAAGTCAGGTTTTTCCAAATAGACAGTGATTTTCTAAAAACAGATTCAACTGGGTTACAGTTTTCACTCTTGTCCTTTAAACTCCAGTAGTTCAAGACATTTCTTCTGAGTTTGTCATAAAACCTACATCTTCTCACCACTCCTCAAAGTGTGCATTATGGATTAGAAATATCTGTTCCAAGCTTCTAAATAAATATTTAACTTTAATTATTACTGATACTTGACAGCGTTCTATTCCTTATTAAGCACTGGGCATTGTGTCCTAACATGAGGTGAATATTATTTCTTGGTCAGATATGGTGGCTGCCTACCACATAGCAATCTTTTTTTACTTCTCAACATTGACAACATCTGTTTTTTGCTATAGATCTTGAAAGTGTCAGTCTCTGCTTATTAGTATTTTTTGTAGTTACAGTGCAGGTGTAGGACTGAATTTCCCAATGCCCCAGAGAGAAAACAGTATCAGGAAAATCTCAGGTCTTTCTGCTGGCAGTGAATTAGCTGTGCCCTCAGCTATACAAACTTGTGGGTTCTCTTTATTGAACGTGAATTTTTTTTCTCACCTCTTTATCCAGGTTGATTTCATGATCTGATCTGAATAAGAGAATGTACCAGAAGTGATAGCATTCCATTTTCAAGTCTTGACCCAAGAGCCTTAAGCTGTGGGGATTTCAAAAAATTAGAGAACAGAGCTTGGAAGGCTCTTTCACCATAGAAACATCCATTTAATTGGTGAAAATCAAAAGATAAATAATAAACTATTTGATAATAACTATATATAAATAACTATAAATAATAATTATTTGAAGTCTCATAAAATTATCATGAATTCATATGGAACAGCAGAGAGACCTTTAGTTACAATAATCTATGAAATCAACAAAAACATGATTTGTGGAAATGGTGCTGTCATTTTGGAACCATGTGGAGAAACCCTAGTGTGTCAGTTAGTCTTAACTGTTGCTGTGAGAGAACACCCAAAGTCAAGCAACCTAAGGGACAAAGCGAGATTTATCCGGTTTATTATAGTTCCAAAGGGGAGATACAGTCCTTCATGGCAGAAATGGCATGGCTGGCTGGCAGAAGCTGGAGATGGGCCAAGTAACATCCTTCATGGAGACAGAGCTGCTGCATGCAAGCTCAAGAGCAGACTCGCTAACTCAAGCAGGGTCTCAAGGTCTACCCCCCCATGACTACCTTCTTCCCACAAGGCTCCGCCTCCATAAGGTCCCATGAGCTTCCCAAACACATGAACCTGTGGTAAACACATTGCAAACCATGACATTCTACTCCTGCTCCCCACAAGCTCATTGCCATTTCATTATGTAATCCACACTCCATCCAACGTTAAAAGTCTCAGAGCAGACTGCACCAACAGTCCCAACACAGTCTAAAAGTCTAAAGTCCAAAGCTTCCTGCAAAATCAAAAGACAGTTTAGATACTTCCAACATATAAGGCACAGAATATACATTCCCATTCCAAAAGAGAGGAAGGGAGTCATATCCAGGAAAGAGGAGTCCGTGACAAGGCTGAAAACCAGCAGGACAAACTCCAGATCTGCAGCTTCTTGAACTTCTTGTTGAAACCATCTCAGTTAAAGGGCTTAAGATCCACACCTCCAATGCAGCTGCCCATAGAACATGTTACTCTCTTGGGCTGGCTCCTCCCATGGTATATAACTTTCCTTGGCAGATGTCCCATGTTGTCTCTGGCACCTCTAGCATCGTCATTTCTTGATGGCAAACCAGGCTTTAACTCCACAGCATAAACTGCTCTTTTTGGGCCTTTAAACTGCAGGCTTCCTGCCACAAACTTCCTGGTATTACAGTTCATAGTCTAGTTTGCGAGGAGAGTTCATACCAACCTCAGAAGTCAAAAGAACTGGCCACACCATATCCACAGGGATTGTTCAGAGAAAGGCAAACTTTATTTGCCAAACTGCAACTTTGCCAAAGTTTGCCAAACTATTGAACCACCTCCCCCCATCTTATTCATCTGCCCATAGAATGGTACCACCTACCATTGGGCTGGTTCTTTTCATATCAGTTAGACACTGTTCTGTAGACTTACTCCAGGTTCTCTTTAACTATTAATTTTCCACAGATGTGTCCAAAGCTCAGCTAATTAGATATACTTGATTAGTGTATCAACACATATAGGAAAAATATTTCCATTGTTTTAGTATTTTTACTGTGGATACTGCACTTCTGGAATACACTGGCATGATTCTGTGAATAGAACTGAGCCGCGGCACAAGCATGTATGTGAAGGTCGCCCTCGGTGTGCACTTTCTGAAGTACCAACCTTACTTGCTGTTCTCTACCTGCCTGCAAAATGAGCACTGAAGCCACTGTCCCTGCTCTTAGTCCTCTGTCCATGTGTTCCCGTCATTAGGATTTGTAACACATCAAGATTTGTAGTGACTGAGAACAAGTATTCATTCCTTCATTCAAACTGGATTACATGTAGTTAATGTGCTCATTTTATTTCTTGTTTTCATAGTCAGGTGTCATAAGCCAAGCACGGGGCAGTCTAAGCCCTTAGACAAAACTTGATAACGTGAATAGTATTTGGCTGACTACGGAATGCTGACTGGCTTTCCAAGCTTGTCATTGCTGACCTAAGGCATGTGCATGGCAGATCTTTCTATCGAACAGAGATACAGGTGGCTTGTGCACAAGTGCATAAATGGAACCTAACAATCCACATTGTCTGGCTCGAGATGAGTACAATTTTCACTAGATTCTGTGTCTTAACTGTCCAGTGTTCACTCAAATCTGCTCTGAAGGAGAAATGGCTTCAGTATAAACATTTTTAGATTCTTTCCCTCAAATTTCATTTCTTCCAAATGAATCATATCACTCTGTATTATGCCACTGTATTATTATAATACGTGATTACAGAGAAACAATTAGTATCACAGGAATCTGGATGGTAGTGATCATGCTTTAGTTCCAGAAGTTTTGTCAGTGAAATTTTGACATTTTCAATAGAGAAGAAGCTTTATACCTAAAATTAAACAATTCTTTCCAGAAAGAAACAATGCCTACTGGTTTTTCGTGTCTCGTAAACTTTGCTCTCTAAGAGACTATTCTCTTCTTCTTCGCAGTTAATAACAGAAATTGAGAAATAAAGCCCATGATTGCATATGGTAGTAATACAAAGATGTAAGAGGAAATACAGCTTCCTGCAAACGTGGAAGACCTTTCAAAAACTTATTTGAGCTGTGCTTCTTTTGTGAGCTGCTCCAAGTGGTACTTCCTCTACAGTGTCCTTGGCCATATCCAACTTTGGAACACGCCTCCGGAAGGCTGTGTTCTTGGCTCTGAGCCTTGCATTTATATTGGGTAGCAGCTCTCTGTAGCTCCTTGGGATTCAGGCATCTTAAACCGAATGGATTGTTGTTTCCTGGGGGAGGTTTGCTTTTGAGGTAGTGTCTCTTAAGTAAAATTATGCTAACAACAAAAGTTTTGCAGTGTAGGAGGAATCTAGTAGCCAAACATTTCACAAACAACTGAGATGGAGATTAGAGTTATGATCCTTTGTGTATATGTAGCGATTAGAAAAGAGATGTAACTGTTACTGTTTTAGCCATATTTAGATGGTTGGTACACCATCCATACAGTATGTTAAAACATGACACTAAACTTGGATCAGAAAAATCTCAACCTTAAGACTTACCTCCATTTGTCATGAGGTAGAAACTAGTTAGAAAACACAGACTAAGAGACTTTTAGACGTTGATAAGGGAATTTTATTTAATGAAATTGTTGTCTTCTGTGTCTGACATAGTGGTACATATCTAGCACTTGAAGGCTGAGATGGGAGGATCATGGTTTGAGGTTCTTGCTGTCTACATAATAGAGTTCCAAGCAGGCCTGGGCTACATGAGACAAATAAATAAGTAAAACTGTTTTCTATAGTTTTTCTCTGTTGTCCTTGGAAAAATGACCCTCATTTAGTGAGATTCTATGTCAGATCAACTAGCAAACCAATACAAGAAGAAGTTGCTTCTTGTTACTCAATTTGTCATTAGAATGCTTGGGCTTATAATTTAGTTATACACTCACAAGGACATGGTAGAAGCTTGAATAGCCACTTTTATGTGGAATTAAGCCTCAACTCCTCCTTCCGCTGTATTAGTGTTAGTTCCTGAGTGTGGAAAGCTCCTTTGCTAAGAATGGCTTTAATGTCCTAGGATACAATTTGTCCTGGAACAAATTGGAAGAAAAGAGCACACATGGAGTTGAAGCCTAAGCAGTCTGACTTTGAATAGTATTATCTCCAAACCTATTCCTGAAATTTTGTGAGGATTTCAAGTTGCCACCTTATTATTTGTGGAAGTTATTAAGTAATGCTTAGCTAAGACATTTACTAGACTAAACAGAATGTGAAAACACGAGCTAATTGCACTGTGGGGAGTTGATAAAGTGAAAACTTGTAGACCAATAGGGGCAAAATGAGTTTGCTACCATGCCCTCCATAGCTAGATCTACAGTAGGTTAAAGAAAGCCAGAAGAAATGAAAGAATGGACGTTTGCTTATAAACCAAGCAAAGGGCACAGAGGCTCCTGCGGTTCTTTACTGAGCAGAATTGAACCATAAGAGGGGCTCTGGGTCCTCTAGTGCCAACTGCTTTCTTACATCTTCCCAAATGGGAGCTGAACTTTGAAAATGGTGGGCAACTTGACTGAAAGACAAGTTCCTCTGGACAACCATTGCTCCATTCATAAGTGAGAAACAATCTGGCCCATAAAGACCATAAAATCAGTGGCCCTGTATTTGCTTTTTATCTGCAAGAAGTCATCAGGGCTATAAAGAAATCATATATTTAATCAGGTCCTCTGATCTAGTATTGAGAGGACTTGCTGTTGAGACTTCCGTGGGAAATTGCATTACTTAGGAGAGAACAACTGTGTGCAATGTGGAGAACTTCCTCCTATTCTTTAGTGGTGATCTCACTACAGGCATTTGAAGGGATTAGTGCCATTTGAAGGCAATGTAATGTGAATTTTAAGTGCTCAGTATATTTAGTAACACTAGAAATCTTAAAGCTCCAGGAAAATATCACGAAAAGTTTTCATTTTGTATAATATAAAGATGAGAACTTCTCTGGGTTTAATCAACTGTTCATTTCCTTAGCAGCATGTGGTTTCAGATAATTAGAGAGATTATTTATAACAATGACTATGGCTTTTCCATTTATTTCACTGAAAGCATTATGCTAATGAGTCCAAGATTCAAATTCACCCCTACTGAGCCAATAAATTTACTCTGGCTTGGAACCAATGGCTCCACCCAGATTCAGCCAGTCCTCTTGCAATACTGCTCAAGAAGTTGGTTGGACTGAGTTGGTGTGGTTGCCGCAAATCCCTATATCGTAGCCATAAATTCTGTAGACTGTGACTCTGAGCAAGTTCCTTAATCCTTCTGCCTCAATTTCAGCATTTGAGAAGTAGATTAAATACTAGGCTTCTGTTAGCCACTGCTGCCATTTTGTAAAATTCCTCCTTAGCTAGGTGGTCATTTTGTAAAGACCATGCCTGCAGTCTTCACTTATTGCCCTGTGTCCCTAGTAACTCCAAGGTAACTCTTTAGCAATGCGTGAGACTATAAAATATCTCAACCCTACCCAGGGTCTCTCTCTTCTCTTGCTCTTCAAGTTCTTTGATCTCTCTGTCTGTCCTTCCCTTCCTCTCTTCCTCCTCTCTCACTGTCTTTGTGGCTCTTCTTATTTCGTGTGACCTTAAGTTATCTCTTCTGTTCTAATGCTCTCCCCCCTTAAGGCTTAAACTATGGCTCCCTTGGCACCAGACCCCCAACTCTAAATAAATTCCTATTTCTGAAGTCTCTCCCTCTGTCAATTTCTCTTTATCTCATTGACCCCTTGGTCGGTCCTGTAGCACATGGTTGGAGTCTCTCTTCATTCCTTGTCCTGCTGACCTAACCCACTCAATTTAGAAGGTGGCAAAGATTAGGATTCTGTACTTCAAGATCTTAGTGTAGACTCTAGCATTTTAGAGATTGGTCAGATACTAGTTCTACGGAAAGTCTTTTGTTTTGAAAGGAGTTTCTCAATCATCACTAGAGTCGGGGTTAAGCAGTTTTAAAGCAGCCATGCTGGGAGGTCTTTAGTCTTTGAAGGTCTTAAAGGTCATTGCCCCAGGGCTGAGATTACCCTGAAGGAACACACCCTACTGATCTAGAGGGACAGACTAATCCTCAACTGAGATAAGGTCACCAATTTTCCCCAATCTTCTGCTTATGAAAGGATATATCTATTACTTCTCCATTGTAGATAAACTCTACCCAGAGGTCAAACACAAGATTCCAATAGGAACAAACTAATGAGAGGGAGAGGACCAAATGTTCCAATCAGGGTTGCAGAAAGTGGAGCTAACCAATGAGAAAAGCAACTTTTCCTGGGCCTGCCTAAGACTATAAGCAGCCCTGACCCTGGCATCCATCTTTGGTTCCTTTGCCCCTCACAGATTGCATTTCTATGAGTTCCTTTCATTTCCCTTGCCCCTCACGGGTTCCATGTCTGGGTTCTGTACTTTCTCTCCTCTAATAAATCCTGCCTTAATCTTCTATGCGCGTTTTGGTTTCAGTCTTCGACTCTCAAACACAAGAACGTGGACATAAAAGACCCCAGAGAACCTGCAACTAGAGCGCTCAAAGTATCCTGCATTTTTACATTTTTATGGTGGGTTTCACACAAAAACTGATGTGTGTGGGTTCCACGGGGACAGTATTCCCCAGCAGGCTGGCTCTCCATTCTCTGTGGAATGTCCTAACTTGGATGTGCCGGCCACCAGCTAATTGTAATTTAAATGAATGCAAATGGAAGCCCAGGCTTCTATCCCACAGCTCAGTGAGTCAGGGATTCCAGTCCAGCAACTGCCTGTGTATGGAATAAATCACTGAAAGCTCTCTCTGTGTGGCATTTTCCAATTTACCTGAGATCTGTGGCTGCTGCTGGGGTGCTGTCAGTGAGAGGGTGTGGGTGGAAAGAATTCGACCATGAAAATCTTAACTTAATCTTTTTCACAAGTATCCTGTGTCAGGACAATCTCAGGAATTTTATTGGCAGGTTGTCAGCAGCCTCTCTGGGTTGCAGAGACTGGAATGCGCTCCTGGATGAAGCAAACAGATGGTGTGGGTCAGAGATTTTTCCACTTTCCACCGAGACGCCCCGAAAAGATGGGAAAGTTGGAAACAACCACTGTAGGAGAGTAGTGTCCAGATTCCTTATCAGCTAGAGCAATTGCTTGAAGTAAATTGCTCTCCAAGTTTGCAATAATGTTTTATGTAAGGGTTCCCAATATTTTTTTCAAAACTAAAAGCATGAGGTGATTCCATGTATGAAACAGCTTCAGCTTTGTGATGCAAACCATAAAACCTTCCTGATAGTATACATTTCTCATCATTAGCTCCATTTCTAAAGTGTTCGTCTTGGCAAAATCTGCAGATATGAACAATATAGAACTGAGACGGGATGCATTTAGTTATACTTGCAGATAATTCTAGGTAGAACAGTAAGACATCTAACCAAAACAAGCAAGCAAACAAGCAAAATGTCTAAGTCCCCCTACTTTTGTCAAACTACTTGAAACCTAGAAATTCCAGGACTTTTTCTTTTTTCTGTTGTGTTTCATAGAAAGGATACATTTGGGGTAACGTGAAAAGCATGGCATTTTCTTAAGTATTTCATTTAATATTCATGTGTCACTCCTTTTCAGAACACTGGTCTTCAGGCTCCTTATTTTCTGCTGAGTGTAAGGTGGCACACAGGTTTAAGTATTTTTCAAGATGGATAATTGGTCAATGTAAATATAGGTAAGTATTGGTGTGTGGGATAGTAGGTGGTATGATATTTTCTTCTCCCATTACCCACAAGATGCCCATGTTATCCTTGGGATCTACGTGTTACTTGGCAAAGGGACTATTAGACAATTGAAGATCTTGAAATAGGGTACATATTTTACAAATTAGGTAGGATTCTTCTAAGAAGTGGACTCAACTGATATGGGGTGCTTGAATATGCATGCATATACGCATGTGGTATATTTGCATGAATGTATGTATGTAGGCATGCAGTTAGAAAGGGCTGCAGAGGTTAAAGTCAGAAGATGAAATACGATTTAGAGAAATAGTGGCCACCAGCTAGAAGAATTGGGCAGCCTCCTGAGCCAGGAAAAGGTAAGAAAAGGATTCTCTCGAGTCTCCAGAAAGCAAACTGCCCTTCTGTCCCTTTAACTTCTGTTCTATAAAATGTGTGACCTTCTGACCTCTAAATGACAGTAACTTGGTATTGTTTTCAGTCACTCAGTTTGGAACCACTTGTCCCAGCAAAACATACCTGCAGACAGTGACTTGTGGGCTGCTGAGACCCAGAGCTCAACCTTCACTTGCTGATACCTATGGTCAGCTGGTGGCTGACATGTCCCTCTACACAAGTGGATACGTTCTCTGACTTGCACAGACCCTAAATCCTTTCTGCCTCCACATGGATGCGCGTAGTGGTCCCTCCTCCTGAAGATTGGCATGCTCTTCCAGCATGTCACGAAACTGAGAGAAAACATCACCCACCTTAGCTGAGCTGAGACTGACGAGTGAAGATTTAATCTGTACACGAGTCCAACTGCTAGCTATTGTCTATAGTCGAGATGAGAGAGTTCAATCTGAAGTCAATGAATCATTTGGTGAGTATCTGCTCAGTAAAGGCTTGGGGATTCTAGGAAAGGAAACACAGAAAGAAATGGAAGTCTTCCCCCAGCGAGCCCACAACTGGGCAAAGATGACAGATATGGGCATGAGAATGCTTGGCATTGTGGGAAAAGGGCTTTAAATGGTTGTAAATGGAAAGGATAGACTTGACATGAAAAAAATACAGTGATTATTTTTATTATACATACACTAATATATGCTTAACTTTTGTGTTATTTTTATTTCATCTTAAGAATAAGGCAATATTGTACAGACTAATGTGCATTTCATAAGTTGCCATGAGGATTAAGTAAGATGACAGGATTGCTGAGTTTATTAATGCAGGAAGTTCCCACTCTGTCTAGGACATGTGTTTGTGAAGGAAGCAATATTCCAGTGCTCATGTGTCTTACGGTGCCCCTGGGATCCACCGAGGCCCTTCTGTAGATTCTTGTTGCATAGATAGAATAATGTAAAAGCAGCCACAGAACGGGAACTTGAGAATAGTGTGCTAGAGTCAGGAGCACAGAGGTCTCCCTCAGCCGCGGAGTGGGCAAGCTAAAACCTCACACCTGCTGGGAGGAGGGAGATGGAGAGGAGAAGGAGCTGGAAAGCTGGGATTTGGGAGAGCAAAGGTGGAAAAGGAGAGGCTCCACGTGGCGGCTGGGTGCAGCTGCATGACAAGTATCTTCTCAAGGAAACAGCAACTCCTCTTGCTCTCAGGTGTATCAGATTTCTTCTCATCTTTTGGCTTTAGGCTGCTCTGTAGATGTAAAGCAGGATTTTTGACTCTGTAATGCAGAAGATTCTCATCACACAGGAGTCCAGCCGCATTAGGAGAGCAGCACTATCTACTTTCCAAAGGGACGTTCCAGTCACCTTCTGTCAAGGGTTGAAATGTGAGTTGTCCCCATAGGCTCAAGTGTTTGAATCCTTAGTGTTTGCAAAGGTCATGGCACCTTTAGGAGGGAGAGTCTTGCTAGGGAAAGGCAGTCACAGGGGGTGGCCTGAGGTGGGTTGCCCCGCCCTGCTTGAGTGAGCGAGTGAGCGAGTGAGCGAGTCTGCTCTTATAGTTGTAGCGCTCAGCTCCATGATGGATGTGACCTACGCCGCCTCCACCCTCTGCCAGCCGGTCATGCCTGCGTCTCCCCTCTGGAGTGGTAAGCTGCGTAAATCTCCCTTTCTCCCTGTATTTGTGCTTGACATTGTCTCACAGAGTAACCAGTACACCTTCCATGCCACTTGTGAAGGGTGTTATGGACCGCCAACAGAAAATGCTGACTTAGTCATTCACTATCCCAAAGAGTGTCTGGGGAGCAGATGGCTGCATAGCTCCCCTTCATTCTCTGTCCCCCCTGCCCAGTATCCTTTCTCAGCAGCGACCTAGGATATACAAGTTAAGTATAATATTCCTGATTGAAAAATGCTGTGATTTTTTTTAAAAATAAGTTTTACAGGCACAGGATGCCTGGGGAAACAAGTGGAAGCACAAATGCGGGTCAATGCCTGAGATATGGATAAAAGTTCCTATCATTTGAAGAAAGAATTCTGGGTGTAGATTTTACACTGCTCACTGGAGTGGGTTGCAGTGAGATTTGAAGGCTGGGAGGAGTTCAACAAAAAAATGAAAACAGATGACTTAGTCTCACATTCTGTGTCGGTGGTGTAAATAATTTTGTTTATTCAATTATACCCTCATCAGGAACCATACCATTTCCACAGGAAGAGTGGAGAGAGGGACATCCTTTTAGCTTGCGAGTCTGCCACAACCAGACAGTTCTCTCTCAATCTTTTCTACCTTTCCGGGGAATGTCCCACTACTATAAGGTGGGCTTCTCGCATCAGTTAGATAACCTCCTAAAAATTTGTTCAGAGGCCTTAACCAAGTTACTCTTCATAGGTGTGTAGAAGGGCTCAGTTCTTAATTTTCAAGTTGACACTTAAACTGCCCAATAAGGAAAGGTCTTGTAGCTGATGGAAACAAAAACACCCAGGTATCACTCCCCCCCCCCCAGTGTGCATTAGTCCTAAGAAAACACCACACTTACCAGACCCCATAGCAAACTGGTTTCTGGTTGTAATTTTGAATTAAGGGCCTTGTTCTGTCACTTGGATCTTTAGCCTGAAGCTGAGAAGCATTCTCTGCTCTAGAGTCAACAGATTGTGTCTCTAACTGTATATCCATCTATATATGTATAATTGTAATTATATTAACAATGAATTCATATGTTTTCATTGCCCACTACCTACCCACACCCCATTCTATCCCACCCCACATGTTCTCCCCTCCAGTCATTTTTCTTTCCTCTTCTATGTCCCTCCTGCATTAGCTAGTGTCCTGGTCCCCCACAAGGGTGTGACTAGTCTACCAGTGGGCAAAGAGTAAGGAGGCTCCATCTCTCTCCTGCTCAACACCAGTCCTACACAGTCTCTCAGGGATCTCATATCTCATGAGATCTTCCCTACTCCATGACAGGATGGTGGTACACCAGCTATTGTGGAGTTGTAGTGGAAACTGACACCATTGTAATGATTTCTTGGATACAGCATCTAAATAGAGGCTGTTGTCTGACATTACTTCTGCAGCTAACCCTGAAAATTTTGTCAATTTGTTGAACCAGGGACTCAGACCACCAGACAAGATCTCAGCCATTGAATTTTATCTGTGTTTCCTCTGGAACTTTCCTTTCTCTTTAAAAATCTGGCTACTATTTCCGCAAGAAAGAGTCCCTCCTTGATTGTGTGAGAGAAAGTTTGCTTCGATGATCTTAAGTTGCTGGGTTACAATTTCCAAGATAAACAAGTTTGAGGACGTTAAAAAAGAAAGAAAGAAAAAGGAGCGAGTAAAAGAAATAATAATTTAAAAAAAAGATGTGAGATGGATTGAGAGGCTGAAGAGGAGAGAAGCGGAATAGGGACTGCATGAGGGAGGAGCAAGGGGCGGGGCAGAGCACAGGGAGGCCTCTGGCTTTTCTTAGGAAGTACAGACTGTCTTACCAGAGAACGAGCAACAGCAACCAGACAGCTTGTATGGATTCAAAGCCGCATAGGCAGCCTCCATGGAACACATGAAGCAACACTCTGGCCCTAGATTTTCAGTGATTTGGAACTATAAATTTTCTTTCCGAGGATTTTTGTTCCTTTCCCAGAGAACAAAGGACAAATGCACCATCGTATCCCTAATGTTCTGTATCTCTTTGCAAATACTGTTCCTACCCCGGGAGCTTGGCTGAAGAGCCCGGTTCTCCAGCTTCCTCCATGAGCGCCTCCCGCTTTCCTCGTTCCTTTCTGGAAGGATGTCTGCTCACATTCCCTCCACAGTCCTGCACTCTCTCATCTGTAACCCGTCTGCAGTCTGCTTTTGGCTTTCATTTTTCTGTGACAATTATTTTCCCAAGTATTACAACACTGTCAACTTGCCAGTTTTAATTACCTGCTCCGAGTCCTGCTTGTGTTTTTCCATCTGAGTCCCTGTTCATCACTTGGCCTCTGGATTTATTAAATTCCTTTGAGCTTTCTTTTATCTAGATATGCATCCACTCAGATAAGTTGTCTTCTTTTCTCTTCATCCAAATGTAGGCATTCTTTTAGAGACTCTGCTTTTGACCTTTTCATCTTTTTTTCTTCTTTGGCTTTTCCCCCTGCCTTAGCAGCGCCAAACTTCCATGGGAACGCTAGGTTTAAATCTGTGAGTAGCTGAGGGACATTTCCCTCTGGATCATCTCATCGACGACTCAGCTTTAACTGACCAAAGATGGGTCCATCTTCCTTTTCTGGTGCCTCTGATTATATATCTGAATTAGAATTAATTTAGAATTTAGAATTAATGCATTTCCTTTAAGCACTACGAAAGTGGCCATGAAGAAAAACACAGGGCATGTGAATTACTTGTGTTTTCCATTTTAAATTCCCCTGAATGTTTGAAAAGCACTGGATGGACATTTTTAATAATGAGTTAGGATCCAATTCAGTCTTCTATAACTGAACATCACTTCTTCTTTTTTTATATTATATCTACTTATATATTTTCCCAATTCATACAAGCTTAGTAGGTACCCTGGTCCCCCCTTCCCCCGCCCCTCCCCAGTCCCCCTTGCACCCTCCCCCCTTTTCCCTTCCTTTCAACCCCCTCCCTCCCTTTCTCCAAGTCCCCCCCTCTTCTCTCCCACCTATTCCCTGGAGTATCTTTAGTGTGAATGTCAAACTTCACACTGCGTCCTCCACTCTGGCGAGTTGTAAGGACTCAGTGGCATTGCCCAGATCCCTTTCTTAGGCTCCCCTTTAGTATGGGAACACTATTATGACTGTTAGTCCCTTTCCTCTAAGGATCCTAGTGCTTGTGATCCATGCTAGACTTTGGGGGGTCATTGACATGTCAGTCATTGTGCAGGTCATGCAAAGTCCGATTGTGGCTACTTCGGCCCTAACTTGTGTGGAATATCTTGCATATCGTTGCTCCTCCCCATCTTTAGGCTCTTACAATCTTACCGCCCTCTCTTCTGCAAATTTCCCTGAGCTTTAGGATGGGGAGAGATTTGGCGGTCTGGTTCCAGGTGATTAATGTAGGGTCTCTGATGTTCTGGATTATAGTTTGTTGTTATTTTCAGTTTTGCTGTACTGAATTCACATCATTTCAATAGCGTCTGAACCTCTAGCAGCTGAGTAGAGGAGAAAATCCCTCTTAAAATATTTGCCAGACTGCGATGGAACCTAACTGTATTTCACCTACTAAGTTTTGAACTTACGAGCTGTCTCAGGCTGAGCCGTTTTTATATCTTTGGTTCACAAGGTTTTTGTGACGCACACACCATTTTGTAGAGTCTAGCAAGACACCCAGGACAATGAATATTTTCTAAAAGGCCTCTTAGCTTTACCATGCTTCGCCACCTGGTACTTTCTTGCACAAACACCAGCAAGTGTTTTTCTTCCCAGGTCTCCAGCTGCTGCCTGCCCTGCTGCGTGAGTTGGTTGTGGTCGTCACAGGCGGGGCTTCCTGTCAATAGCAGAGAGGAAGCTGTGCTTCTGGATGAACCCTGTGTCCTGGCTTGAACAGAGATCGGGAGGCAGTGATAAGACCCTTCGCTACCTAGCAATCCACTCTGACTAACCTTGTTAGGGAGAAGAGGAAAGAAGGGGCGGTCCTAAGACTGTTAGGAACACTATTTGGGAGCGGCTGGTATCCTAGCAACCCAAAGAAACTGAATCACACCCAACGAAGCAAATATGAAATTTCACCAGGACACCAGTTACAATTAAGAGAAGGAATAGAATGGCACTTGGTTTTTCTTTAAAGATTTTGTATGCCAGTGTGTCCTAGATTGTGTCTGGTCTGGAGTAACTTATTCTTTGGACCATGCAGTAGTCTCCATGGGTTTCACCTTTGGGTATATGTTACTTGTTTGATCACATTATTATTTTCTTCATGGGACCAAAAGAGCTGAAAGGTGTCCCTTGAGCATTTGTGGAGTAAATGCTTGCTACAATGAAGGCCTCATTACCAGCTCCTTTTTCCTTCACCCAGACCTGGCCGCAATTATACTTTCTTAATCATTTTGAAATTACTCTCATGTGGTAAAGAGAAACACTATTTCAAAGTCTTTCTCTCTTTCTCTCTCTCTCTCACACACACACACACAGACACACACAGAGGGAGAGGGAAAGTGGGAGAGGGGGAGAGGGGGAGAGGGGGAGATGGGGAGAGGGGGAGGGAACCAGAGAGCGAACTGGCTGTTAAATGTTTTTGGCTGTTGTTTCTAATGGTCTGTGATCCCAAAATAGGACGAAAATATTCCCGTAGTTCAGATAACTTTTTTGGTAAAGAAATACAGTGATAAGTCTAAGAAATTGAAGGGCTAACTAAAATAAGGTCCTGGCGTGCCCAGGGATGACAGTAGCATGAATTGCACTCAAAAACATTGAGTGCAACAACATTGCAACATTGGCATTTTGTGACACTGCATCTAAAATATTCATTTTCATCAGTGCTATTTAAATTTGATAAGGGCCAGCATGTGCTCCCTGATCCCAGATGAACTGGGACTTTGACATATATTGTAGGCAAATAAAGGAAAGAAAAACCATTCAAAACAGAATGATAGTTTCATTTTTTTGATAATTATTATATTTAAAATTTAAATACTCATTTCACTTTCTAGAGACATTCCAGTATGTTAACTTTGAAGATTTTTGAATGTAGGAATCTGAATTTAAGTCCCTGCCATAGTGTCTTAAAATATTGTTTATTCATCCTGAATTAATATGGCAATTTTATAATAAATATCCAATATATTATAAATATTATATATTTGAGAATATATTATAAATACTTTACATCAAATATATGCTGAATGTCAGATGGAGAGAGTAGTTGATGTTTAAAAGTAATAGAGTTGTTCACAGTTAACCTGGCTTTTGTGATCATTATTAATTTTAATATATTCATATGTGTACTCACTATCAGTGTTATATGCATATTCATATCTGTGTAATCATTATTAATGCCAATATGCACATCCTGTCTGTGATCATTATCAATGTTAATATGCATGTTCATTCATATTTGTGATTATTATTAATGTCAATATATTCATTCCTGTTTTCAATGAACATTTTCATCTGTATTTATGATGAACTGAAATACTAACCTCTTTGCAACTGATGAATATCTTGCCTTCTGAATGAATACAGGCCGTCATGCATGGAAATAGTACTTACTTTTAAGTACTATACCTTTCTTTATAGAACAATCACAAAGTTGTATATAGTACATAATATTATTCATTTCTTTCATTAAAGCACTTTTTACCTGAATTCGCCCCCATAAAACAGCATGTTAGTTCATGCACTTCAATCCACATTGCATGGGCATGTGTTCATATGTGTGTTTTGTACAGGATGTAAACTGTGTACGTTTTTATCAGTGATAGAAACAGCAATATTTGGAATGTTTAAACAAGACGTGCTTAAGGGTTGGAGAATCCAGAAACACACATGCAAGGTCTGATGTAGCAAATGTGACTGTGAAGTCGATGTGGTGGATCTTGAAACTGAAAGACTGCCTTAAGGTTAGTTGTAAGGGATAAATAGAAGAGCATGTGGCGCTGTGTCTGCAGGATGGGCCGAGAACATTTTGACTGCGTTCCATAAGTGTTCCCCACTTCAGCAACACGCATCTTCCAGTGACTACGAACCCAACCAGTTGAAAATGGTGCACAGTGTCAATTCTATTATAGCTCACATATGGAGCTGTGAAGCACTTACTCCAGACCGTGGCTGTGTCCAAAAACTGGACAGATTGCCCACTGAAGGAAATGGCAGCTGAGAAGCCCAAACTTCCTTCATTTTTATTCAGTGAGCACCATTGATAGCCATCAGCCTCTTCTCTGGCTTGTTCACTCTATGTGCCCCTCTGGGCAGTAAGTATAGGCAGATACGGTGTAGAGCACTTAATGTCTTCAACAGTTGTCCTTTGTGCATGTGAAACACCACAGGAGCTAGTGTTGGTGTCTTCCTCATTCACTCTCCACCATAGTTTTTGAGACGGTCTCTCATTGAACCTGAAGTCGGCTGATTTGGTTAGGCTGGCTGAACAGCCCAAGGGAACTGTTCACTTCCCTATTTCTAGAGTTATGTTTAAACTCAGGTGCATCATACTTGTGCAGTAGATGCTTCATTGACTGAGCCATCTCCCCAGCCAGAAAGATGATAGTGTTTCACAGGAATCATTTTGAATCATTGATTCATAGTTTCTGTCTAAACGGGGAGATGGGAGAAGTGAGCTTCCTGTCAACAGAAATCTTCAAGCATATACTTTACAATTGGCATCCGAAAGCGAGATAGGATTATTTCTACATCCAACAGTGAGTGGCTTTTGTCCCCATGAGTCTAAGTACGGCCCCTCTGCTTCTATGAAAGAATTGACCAAAAATCTTTATTTAGGATGTTGTGAGAAGTTGACCCCAAGAGAAAACTCTCAGGAGAATTAAAATGCCACTACTCACATTAAAAAAAAAAAAAAAAAAAAAAAAAAAAAAAGCTTGTCAAGATAGGAATGCGGGGAAGAATGAATGCTCCAAGCGGCCTGAGCCAGCCTTGACTCATCTCACTGTGGAGTGGGCGGTGTTAAGTATCAGAGACTTAATGTTAATTCAGTGTGACTTGAGAGGAGGGAGATGTGCTCAAAAAGGCTCAAGAAAGTGTCTTGCTTTTCCCTTTCTAGCAAAATAATAGAATTAGCATTTGATGTGTGTGTGTGTGTGTGTGTGTGTGTGTGTGTGTGTGTTTGTGTTCCCTCTGCAATCCTCCCCCATCCAATCCAATCCCAGGTAACCATTATTTTGTTTGCAGGGGTCAGGTTACATTGTTTTTCTTTTTCAGTTTACATGGTAACTTAGATAGAATTGCTCTTTCTTCTGAATTGCAAGACACACAGATCTTATGATTTACAATTATTTTTTTCACAACTTTGATCTCTCTGCTATGAGTTTCAGGGAGCTGAAGCCAAGAATTCCCTCCTGACACTGAAACTCCCTGTGCTAGCAGCGCCTCTGCCTCCAGGCTGTGGGGTCCACTCTCTGAGAGATGATGGTCACAAGGGATGAGAGGCAGGGCAGAGAAGGTCAGATGACCCTGCTGCTGGGGAAGCAAACAACAAGGATGCCAAGGTCAAGGAAAGCAGATTAAAGCCCCATACTCTTATTCTTTAACAGAGTTGTGCAAATAAAGCTTTAATATTTGAGACAGCGATCCCTTCACGCCTCTTTGCAAAGGACCTAGGGACTTGCGACCTAGAGCACTGTAGTTTCTGTGGCTAGAAGAAATATCTAACAGATCCAGGAAGGGAGATCTCACCTGTTAGCAACCTATTTGTGCCAGTGCCTTAACTCTATTTCTGTTGTTAGATTTAATTTTTTGAATAATACATGTTGGTAGATATTCTTTTATCTTATTTCTACAGTAAAGGAACAGAAGCTAAGAAAAGTTAAACACAATGTCCTTAAAGAAGCAGTAAGCAAAGTAATCACAGCACAGGGCTAAGCCGTCTGTATTAAACTCGGGCTCTCCCATTCTGGCTGTGTGAACTTCTTTAGCATCTCAAGTCCTTGGTTTATTTAAAGGTGAAATGAGGAGATAGTATAGGATAGTGAGGATTAATATGCTGGTGATAAGCTTTAAATATACTGTGCATATGCATAGTAATTAGAAGAGGAACTAATGTTTTGTATTACATTGAATTTACAGTTATATATTTGAGCATTTCCACCATCTCCCAATTGACTTGGTGTGTTCACCGTGCTAGGTTAAAATACCATGTGGCTAAACTTTTCCTTTCTCCTGGGCCCTGGAGTTTTACTACACACTCAGCAGGGAGTGCCTATGAGATTAAACTCCACACCAAAGTAAGTGCTAAGTCCCTAGTGGGTTTCCGTGGGGAAGCCTTCCTGTCACGTTCTGCAATTTCATTGCTTTGCTACCTGTGCCATCACTGGGGAGTTGCACAGTCAAGAAAACCTCACTAGATTCTCCCAGGGTCCAGCTGTGCCTTTCCCTTTAGTCCACTGTCCCTCTCTACCACAGCTTGGTACATCTTAGCTGAGGGACTACATGCTGAACCCCAGAGACCTTGCAGTGGTCCAGAACTGCAGTGGTCTTTTTTTTCTTTAACCATTTTATAGCGAAACATTAAGCTTGACATACAAATAGAAAGGTGGAAATGTAGGAGTTTTTGTCACAAAGACTGAATTTCACGCCACGATTCTGATTAGCAATTCGGGTCGAGGGTTCATTCTGCAGGCTTCTCTGGTAGCAGCGGTTCCATCCGGAACACACGCGGGACGTCGGAGAAGGCTGCTTTCGATGTAAATGGCAAATTAGAAAAGTGAACATGCAACCGAAGTCTGCCATGTGAATGGTATAAAATTGAATCCAAATAAGGTTAGATTGGCCCTTTATAACTGCTGGGCCCAGAGGGAGGAAAAATGTAGCTGGGCTGGTAAATGTGTAACAGCTGGCAAGCTTCTGTTGCCAGCTCTTATTTTAGATTACTCACAGTCCTGGCTCTGCGAGGCGCAGCCCCGAAGCTCAAAGAGCCTTCAAGGGGAGTTTGGAAACTTCATTTCTTTTTCATTTTCTCGGGCTCATAGAGTTAGCAAAGGCGAAGGGAAGTGTGACTTGAAAGAACCTGGGGTCGAGATGATGATGAATAGAGAAGGGGAAGAGCAGACGGTTGTAACTTGGGTGTAATGAGTTCCAAGCCGGTGCCTTGACGTTGCCAGCTAAACTATTGTGAAGACTTGCCGCTGACTAATTGAACGTTGGCTTATTTGGAAGGAAAGACTGAAAGCCAATTAAATAAATCCAAAAATGCTTATAGTCCCTGAGCTGTCTCAAAATACCTATTTATAAGTGTGTTGGGGGTTGGGATACAGCCTGAAAATCCTAGTAGCTGATTTCAACAGCCTAGCAGATTTTTTTCGTCTAAAATAAAGTACATTTTAGACTTTGTATAGTAAATGAAATGAGCAACAAAGTTACAATCTGTGTATTGCAGAGGGCTGCCATAAGTCACAGCAAATGGCTTGCTCCCAGAGACTTTGTGCCTCCTGTCTGTATTCCAGACTATGCCGGTATTCAGTGTTCTAGCATCCAAAGACTGGAATGATAACCCTGACCAGTGGAACCTGATTTGAGTGGGAATGAGAAAGTCTTGTCATGTTTGGTGCAAAGCACTTATGAGTTGTTATTTTTTAGTGCTTTGGAATATTATGTAGAGATACATTAACTTGTTGCATCATTAACTCAAGGAAAAATGTACCCAGTAGTTAGGATAGGCCAAAAGACACATGATTCTTTCATGTCGCCCCAGGGAAGGATCATTTATTTCTATTTATGAATAATCAAGTTTCCTGGTCCATGAATACAGCAATAGAATGCTATTTTTTGAAGATGTAACATAATTCACTAACTACATATCACATTCCACTCATGCTATTTTTCCCTATGGATTTTTTTTTTTTTTTTTTGCTCATAGATCTAATTAAGGCTTTTCATAGAATAGTGAAAGTAACACATAAATAAATAAAATATAAACTTTAAGCAAAAATACTTAAAGGTAGATGTTACTTCTGCCAAAATGTAAAAATGTATAAAATAAAAATTAATTAACTGGATCTTTTTTCTTTTTACATACCATAACCTCTATTTCCCTCTATTCATTTTCCCCTTATCTTCCATGTGAAGCATTTATGTGGCTCCATATTAAGTTATAAAAATCACTTGACCTCTTTTCAGACATTCATGAGGAAATTAGTACACATACCTGTCAACTATCATCTATCTCTATCATCGTTCATCTATCTATTATGTAACTATCCATCTCTATCTGTCATCTATCTATCTATCTATCTATCTAATCTATCTATCTGTCTGTCTGTCTGTCATCTGTATATTCCTTGTGCACATCATTCTCAAGATGGAAACCATTAGCTCATCTCTTTCCTTTCATCTTCTCACCCTTTTCTAGAAATCTCAGATGAGGAAGTTGGTCTAACCATATGATTAGTTATTTCCCCATCAATGTGGAGGACTCCACACCTTTTTCTCTAAACCATATTAGTAATAATAATAGTAATAATGATAGTAATAAAAAATTCCACTCCTATTTTCATATTGTATTGGTTAACTTTATATGTGACCTGAACTGGACAAAGGGCTATGTTATAGTCATATTTGGCCACATATTATTTCTGGGTGCGGGCTTGAGGGTGCTTCTTAGACTATCAGCATTTGCACTGGTAAACTAAGTGGCAACTCATCCATCTGAGTTGAATAGAAAGCAGGGAGGAAAGGGAATTAGAAGAAGGAGTTAGTGCTTCTCCTTTGCCTCACTACTAAGGTTCTTAGGTTACGCTAGGGGTTCTTTAGACTCTCAGGATTTTCAACTTGAACTAAATTATACCACCAGCTTTCCTGTGCAGGCAGGATCCACAATTATATGAGAGGAAATTTAACATGCTCCCAGAGCCTTCTCTGTATAACTCTCACTGGTTCAGTTTCTTTGGAGATCCTTGACCCTTCCCTGAATAATACTTTCTTTTTAACCCTTTTTCTTCCTACTTAGGTCTGAAGTTCAGCCCACAGAAGAGTTTTATGGCTCCTCCTGTTGAAGATTTGCATTTTATTGCAATAAATTTTCTCTTAATGTCTCCTTGCTTTATCTTGCTGCTTTGTGACCATGACTGTGATTTACAAGTTTGTTTGTTTGTTTTGAGATTTTTCACTGAATCTAATTCTCTTATTTCTGATCATTAGCTGGAGAATGTTCTTCCTAGAGTTCTCTTTTTTTTTTTTTCTTTTTTTTTTTTAACGTGGGACCTGGGATCCGAACTCAGAACCTTTTGCTTGTGAGACAGAGTCACAACCCCTGAGCCATCTCTCCAGCCCCCTAGAGTTCTCTTTTACCAGTTTCTTTCTCATCAAGAGAGAAATTTGATTGCCCCTTGACCAGTCATATCTACGAAGACTGCTTTTAAATATAATCACTTCCTGAGGTTTGGGGTAGACCCAAATTTGGGGAATGACATGGTTAGGCACAGGTGTCAACTTGATAGTTGAGGGTTTGAGCTCTGGGCACATTTATAGAGAATTAGTGGTTGAGTTAGGCCCAGAGCAGACCTGCAGGAGATTGTCTAGCTGATGGGAAAGGCCCAGCCCGTGGTGGGTGAGACTAGGCTCTGAACAGATGAATAAAATATTGAGAGTTGGTTGAGGAAGTTGGCATCCTTGTGTTCACTTTGCCAGACATGCCGGTCTGGCAAGTAAGGATTGTCCCTCTCTCAGCCATTATATAGAGATGGTGTGGCCAGTTCCTTTGGTCTTGTGTTGGTGCATGCTCTCCTGTCGAGCTGGACTATGAACTGTAACTGGACTATCAGCAAGAAAATAAAACCCTTGTCCCTTAAACCTTTTGATGGTCATTTATCAGCAACCATGCAGGCAAACTGCAACAGGGAGGATGCTCTTCAGCCCATCGCTACTATCCCAAAAGCTCAATTAATAAGTACGGCAATGGATTCTGGAGCAAGGGATTCACACTGTGGAACACAGAGCACACAAGACTGCTTTTGATGTAAAAAAGTAGGCGTGAAATTCTGGAAGCTTGGCAAGAAGAATTTCTTAGAAGCTTCTATCCCACCATAATTAACCTTAATGGGCAACACCAGTCAAGGAATCGTTTAATTGCATTTTAAATGTTTAGTCTCTAAGATTTACAAATAACGATTTCAACCTGACTGAGAGCTTGATTTTATTGCCACAATTGAAACTGACAGGGCTGAAATAGACCATTCCTGCCTTGAGTCCTGGGAAGTCTTTTGGGCTGCATTGCAAAGGAGCAAACTCAGGAGACTCTTTGAAAAAGAAACTAAAAACAGCATGTTTAGGAATTGAAGCTGAATACACAGAAATTGCACATATCAGATCAGGCTAGTCAGCAACCTCTGATAATCAGGGAGCTATATCTTTATTAGAAATTTGGCCATATTTGGAAAATACATTTTATGTAAAGTATCTCAGAGGCAGCACTAATATTACAAAAGGGTAAATCTGTTTTCATTGAATTTTGTTTTCTCAGGATGGTAACACTGAACATGATATTAAAGAACAAATTGCCTTGGGTGTCTATTCAAACTGAGCTACTAAGAAAGAAAACAGAGACTGGAGAGATGGCTCAGAAGTCAAACCTTTGTCTCGAAAGCACAATGATCCGGATCCTGGATCTCATGTAAAACTGCTGAGGCAGAAATGGCAGTGGTCTGTACTTCCGGCCCTGGAAGGTGAAGCCTGGGAAACCCAGAGCAAAGCAATAAGGAAGTAGAGTAACCCAGGGCGATTCTGGAAGTCAACCTTAGGACTCTACAGGCACAGATAGTGCCCCCTTTATATACGCACAACCCTACACACACAACTATACACATAACACAGCAACACCTACACCAAAAGAAAGAAAGCAGGTTATCGGCAAAAGATGTATTAAGACAGATTGGTCCAAAGCAGTCCTTGAGCCAGGTGTGTTGGACATTCTGCATGCATTTGAGCTGTAACATTCTGTTCTTGATTACAGGCTGTCTTGCTGATGAGAATGCAAGGCTGAAACCAAAGACAAAGTGACGCTTCCTTTGCCAGCATTGCAGGCAAATGACCTTTTCAAATTCAGCCCCTATAGGATTTTTGCCCAAAGGATGACAGTCGATAGTCTTGCATTCTTAATTGTCAAAGATTCTACTGTTTTGCTCATAGTTTTATAGTGTCTCACTCAACAGTAAGACTTAAAATGACCATGTACTTAAACAATTAATTAATATTACTAAAATGATAATTAACATTTTATTGCATTAAAGCTTAAGAAAGAACAAACGGCTCAAGAAAATATACAATCATGGAACATCTTTCACATTTTATGCTAGTTTAAATTTTCCTCCATCTTTCAACCCATAAATACAGTTAAGTGTTCAATAAGTACAACAAATGGTTTTAAGGGCATAATGAAAACTGATAATTCAGACTACTACTGTATATCATATATATAAATTTCTTCATATACCATATTTTTGATATGCCATCTAAAATTATTAAGTGACATTTTATATTGCTTTCTAACTTCCAAAGACCTCAATTAAAACTTTGTCCAGTTAAAGGAAATGAAAGAGTTCAACCATCTTAAATGATACTAAAGATTATTTCTATCACATGACTTTGAATTCTAACTAATGAAAGTCCAGTGCTTCCTTGTGGAAGCTTCCCCTGGCATCTTGGGTTGTCAAATAGTTATTGCATTTTGGATAACTTATTGACTATTTCCACCCCCTGCTAGGGTGACTAGGCGGTGCATCTTGGTGGTTAGCATCTGAGCGTAAATGTTCAATAAGTGAATGAAGAACAGAAAGGTGGAATTGAGGAAAAGCACTAGCAACCACCGAGGCCACACTGTGTATCCTCATCATCACACTCTAGACACTTCAGCTTTCAATCTGAAAATGGAAACAGACATAAAGATGCAATAAGTTGAATATGTTTGTTCTTGGGATGAAATAAAAATACTATAATAGAACATAACAAGTAAAGATCATGGACATACGCCCTTTAGAGTCACATTTAGGTAAGATTGCATGATTTTATGCATTCGTAGATTGTAAGACCCACGTTTCTTGTTTCTGTAGTTGATGCTTTGCTACCTGAGGGATGCTGGGGCTCTGTCCAGGTCGTTCCAGGCAGACTCTTTCCTGGAGACAGCAGTCACCAGCTTGATAGACCCTGTGGCTTAGTAGGTCTTTTCTTGAACTTGTTAGTAGAAAACTGTCTTTCCAGTGACAATCTGCACCCATCTGAATAATAATAAGGCCTTGTTGGTAACAAGTTGTCCTTCAGTTTATCCAGTGACAATTTGCACCTGTCTGAATAATAATAGGGCCTATGCTTCAAAACATAGATTCCCTATATTTTTAAAAAAATAGGTCTTCAGCATAAGCATTGAAAACAGGAACAATAAATGGGTGCCACATGATTGGTTATTTGATGATTTTATGAATTAGTTGAAACTTCTAAGCAATTTCACAGGCAAGGCTGGTCTTTAACTTCTCCTCCTTGTCCTTCTACCTCCCGAGTGTGGAAATTGCAGGCGTGAAGAGTTATTAAAACCCAGGGCTTTGAGCATGCCCTACCCACCTTCACAGCTCCTCCCAAGCTTATCAATAACTTGATATTTTACTAGTTTTTGTCCTCCCATGCCTACTATAATTGACAAAAAAGATTTTAAAAAGCACACAACTTTACCTTTTTATTAGATTATAGACTGAAGTACAAAAATGGATACTGTTGGCAGTATTTTTAATTAAACAAGATAGAATAATATATTGTTCCCAATCCATTTGTTTTGTGTGGGTGTATACACAGGTGGGGTTATGCATGTGCATGGAAGCCAGTAGCTGATGTTGAATATATTCCACAATCACTTTCAAATTCATATTTTGAGATAGGTTCTCTCGCTGAATTTACTGATTCGACTATACTGACTGGCCAATGGAATCTAACTATCTCTGCCTCTCTACCTCTGGAATTACAAGTGTATCCTGCCACACTCAGCTTTTAAACAGATGATGTCCTTTTACATGGCAAGTACTTTATTGACTAAATCATTTCCCAGACCCTAGAGAAGACAGAGATCTCAGACTGAATATAGTGTGTACATGTGTGCTTTCCACTTATTTTGTTTACATGGGCACAGAAGAATATTATTCTTCATATTTAATGTTTAATTTTACTTACTATTGTGACTTCTGCAATTAATTTTTCTTCAATTAATTTGGAGGGATACAATAAAGCTACTGACAGTTCAAGACAGTTCTTGATAATTCCCTGTAAAGGGCGCTGAGAAGAGGACGAACAGTTACTGTACTGGAAAGAGAATGATAAATAATAATGACATAGTGAAATAATTGTTGTTGTTGACCCAGGGTGACAAACGCTGCACGCATCGCCACCTGCATAGAAGGGAATGGTATTGTTAATGGCATTGAAAAGGGAAAGAAATTTACCAGGTAATGAGAGGGGGAAAGACCACTCCAGCTTAACACTGCTTAATCTCAAAACCGAAAGGAAGTGCTAATGAGGTAATTAAGGAACTTGATGTACTCGCACTCTTGCCAACATTCAGATTCTTCTCATTAGCATTGCTCTCAAAGAGTTTTTTTTTTTTTTTTTTTTTAAGCAATTCACTATCAGTAGACATTCCTCTGGAGAAACAGTCTGGCCTTTGATAGGTCACTGCTCTGAAGGGATGCTCAGTACCATTTGAAGATTCAGTGAAATGCTCGTGAGTTGGAGTCCTTTCAAGGAATCACCTTTAGTCAAGCACGAAGTATCTGATCCCACAGGACTGGTCCTTGGGGAGAAAGACTATGAGTCACTGAAAGCATCACCCATGAACTCATTTTCGTAAGATAAATAAAGAAGCACTTTCTCTCCCATCAGCACACCCGAGTTCTGCACTGATGTGGCATTTAAAGCCTCGAGGACTGACAGCGCTGAAGTTCAAGCTGGTATTTTCGAATGTTTGTCTCCAAGAAGTGCCAACAGCAGAGAGGATCTATTGTGTGTCTTTCAAGAGAACAAGACAGCAATATTTTTTAAGTACTAACGTAAAAGGAATGGCTATAACCCCCCCCCCAAAAAAAATTCCCTGCTCTGATTTCAGTTATGTTAACTCTGATTTCAGTTGTGCTAAGCTATCCTCCCGGGCGGGGGTTGGGGGGTGGGTTAACGGAGGAAATGTTTTAAGTGTCACTAATGGCTTCTCTAATTTTGCTGCTCAGCTCAACTCTGCTTCACTTCACAGCCCGTCTGACCTAAATCGCAAATCTCCCTGCAATAAATCACTTGAAAAATACATAAAGGCAACAAGTCAGAAGTCATCCTGAGCATTTCATCAGAGGTCACCTAATGTGTAAAACGAATCACTCAAGTTAATCATTAAACAATGCTCAGAGGTTAAAATGCTGCTTGCCACGAAGGGACAATTTGGAATAGTTTAAAAGAAGAAGTACTGGGCAGAGACTTTAAGGGCATGGGTTCTTGTCTGAATTCCATACTTTCATAATGGATGCCCCTCATTAATTTATGTTTACTAACCAGAATCCTAGATCACTCAACTACGAAATCAAGGAGGTTAGACTACATGGATTCTAAGATTTATCACTTAAAAGTGTATGATGTAATTTTGTTCACGTTTAAAATGCTATCATTTTTATAGCAGGTAATTTCAAACTGGATTATTTTGCGTCATAGATTTATTTGCTAGGTAATTTTAAATAAAGAATTAAGAACCAATGTTAAGTAAATAATGCCATTTAATACACAGGACCACAGGATCGGTCCAACTCTGCATAATTTCTCTAGAATGAGCATCTGGTTTTCTGCTACACTGTACAACTAACCAGCATGAATATATTTTATGTAAAAAGACATAATTACATATAATAAAATTTGAAAGGCCTGTATATGTTTCATGCCATATTGAGAAATTAATATGGTGGTTAAAAGACAGTCTTTGAGAAGAATCCACTTGTCACTCAACCAAAGCACTGAGATGAGCTCTGTGCAAATGAATGGGCAATGAAATGAGTATCAAAGTCTGATACAAAGACAAGTTAAATCAAAGACTGGGGACCCTCAACAATACACCCCAGTTAAACCTGGCTTTTGAAAACATCTGACTGCTTTATGATTCATTCTATTTCTATTTCCAAATAGCCACCAAACTTTTGGGCATGGGTCTCATATTCTCTTCCAAATTCTTACATAAAGTTCAAGATTTGCTTGAAAAGGTTTTAAGTGCTTATTCATTGGACTCTTTGGAGTCCTTTAGAAATAGTTACTATATTTACTCTCATTTCAAGGATGAAGAGAGTCAGAGCAGAGATGATTAAAAAACCTATGGTGGGACACAGAGCTAGAAAGATGTTGAACTGGGATTCAATCTCCAGACATGTGGAGAAAAATGGCATAAATTTATCCTGCATGTGACACTAGTGTGAGGAAGCAGAGCCATTCAGATAGATTCTGATGTGGCTTACAGTGTAACCATCTGTAAATACTGAACTGGCGTAGGTTTCTTTGCTATGTATTATTTTAGACTTTGATTGTTTTAAAAATTAAAACTAACAAAATGGAAGCAGAGAGCACATTTCTAAAGTCCTTAAGTCCAATGATATGGTTTTGTGACATGTTAGTGATCAAATAAAATGTAATTCAGAAAGATGCTTTGATTTTTATTTTAGTCACCCAAAGACATTGTCTCTACTGGATAAATAGCAAAACTATACAGCATACTATTGTGTTTCTGTAGGTGTTTAAAACTTAAAAAAAAAAATCTTTGAATAGTAGTCTACTTCAGGCACATGAGACAGCAACAGATCTGACTAGGTACATAACCATCCTAGTGAGATGGGTCAAAACTTTCAGCCCTTCTTAAATTTTGACATGGTATGTAATTTTTGGGTAAATTTTTGAGTCCCTTTGTTAATCTGAGTAGAAATGGGGTGTACGTGCATGTGTGTGTGTATTGGTGAATGTGTTTGCCTATGCAGACATCAGGTATCTTTCTCATTCTCTTCCACCTTAATTTTGAGACAGGTTCTCTCATGTAAACTAAAGCTTGACATTCAGCTAGACTGACTGGCCTGTAGCTCCAGGACTCTCCCCTGAACCAGAGCTGGGATTGTTTGCTTATGCGTGGCAGTACCTATGGCTTTTCCTCTGGGTGTCAGGAACCTGGACACATACATGTCTTACTGCTTGACCCATAAGCACTTTGGCCACTGAGCTGGTTCCCCGACCCTGAAATCTAGATGGTGTGGGTAGCTTAAGTGTTGAGAGGTATGAGCCTCAATGAATAGTTGACTGGTAGCAAGCCAGTCACAAAGTGTACTCACTTTTGTTTTCAACTCATTTGTAGTTAGTAGCAGACCCAGCTGGGTTATCATACAGGTGGGTACGCCCTCCAAGATCAAGAAAGCATACTTTTCAGATGTCTGTTTGAGATGGTGTTTAAATTAAAAAATGGAGAATTAATTAAAAAAAAAAACCACAGTGTTCCTTTGTAGTTTGTCTTACAGACCAAATCTCAGTATGAATGACGAGAGGTGTGATCTGAAATGCCATCATGACAGTTTGTGGAAGTAACTTGATAAGATGAAGGATACCTACCATTCCAAATGAGCCCCTTCTTTCTCTGTGTGTTTGGTAGTTCCAGTGAAAAAGCATGCAGTGTCACAGCAGGGGATGTTTGAAAGGAATAACTTCTTGTGTGCATCAAAGAGAAATATTAGAAGTGTATGCATATGGGACAGTAGCGAGTTGAGTGTGTGTGATGGGCTATCCCAAGCCACAGCTGGACTTAGGTTTTTCTTTTCCAGCTACAGTCACTACTAGATTCCTGAAGAACAGAGTCATGAATCTCTAATGTTTCAAGGGCCACATCGCTGTTTTCTTGACTGCTTTTCAGATACATTTCAAGGTCTAACATTTAGGTTGTAATGTTCACTCAATATCACTAACACATAAAATTAATCTACAGTAAATCAAGAAGGATCACATTATTTTCTCTGCTCTTAGGTAGTTGGACTGCTGGAGTTGCCATAATGAAGTCTTCTATTTTGAATAGAAAATTAACCTATTCTCACTTTACTATAATCATATATAATGAAGAAAATCAGAGATGTAATAGCATGTTCTGAATGTGTACAATATAATAAATGGGCTTAAGTTTTCTTCTATCATTTTGCCTCTTTTATTTATAAATTTTACTGAAATATCTCTAAATTTTAAAATTCAAAAATTTTAGTATCAATTGCCAAGACTTGTACACAACTTAAAATCCAAATATCTGCAATTATTAAATAGAATGATCAATAATTATCACAAGAAAATGCTTGATAAGAAATGTTTTCCAGGATAGAAGTGAGTCATCAGGCTGCTGTAAACTTTATGTAGGATAAATATATGCTTCAATTTGTAGCATTAATGTCGTCTGAACTTGAGACACTTAACTGGTTTAATGTCTGTTGCTCTAAGTTTAAAAAAACACTTTTCCTTTCTTACCTGTATGCATTTACAAATAAGCAAAACATCAAGGTTATGTCACTGAGCTCAGAGAAATAAAAGGCCAGTGACAGTGATAGACAGCCAAGGTTGCCAGGGATCATGTTTGGAATGTGAGTTTCCCCCACAGGCTCATGTGTTTGAATCTCTAGTTGTTTGGAAAGGTCATGGCACCTTTAGGAGTCGGCGCCTTCCTGGAGGAAGGCATCACAGGGGGTAGGACTGGAGGTTTGGTTCCTCCCACCCTGCCTCCAGGAGATGTCTGCTCTTAGAGTTGCAGGGAGCAGTTTGCAGCTCTCAGCCTCTTGCATGGACATGACTTAAGCTGCCTCTAGCTTCTGCTAGTCAGCAATGCCTTTTCCACCATAATGGACTGTGGCTCTCCTCTGGACCCGTACACTGAATACATCTCCCCTTCTCCCTTTGAGTTGCTTGACTTTTGAGTGTTGTTTCACAGCAACAGAGAAGAGTAACCGTGCACCAGGCATCCTAGCGGCCTTCTAGGCCCAGGCAGATGCTGTGCATTGCTCATAGGTGGAGGCAGCCTTGGACCTTTCTTCTAACAGTGTTCTAGGAAGCCATACTGAGCAGTCAGGGGTGACAAAGGGGGAACACCCATCTGACAGAATGCGGCATGGAATCATCCCCGCTGTCTCTCCGTGTATCTGTGTCTATAGCCCTAACGGAAACACTCCTGACCAAAACTAACCTGAAGGAAACGAACCCTTCACTCTAACAGAGCCAACAGAGACAAGATCACCCCAAACTTGTTTAGCTAACTTTTATTTCAAGTTCTTTTGGCTCTCCAGAACCCGACAAAGCGTTTTCCTCCGTGAAGCAATCGGTTTGGGAAGGGAAGTAGATAATAATCCCGTCTCAGGAATGCCCTTCCAGAGGAACACAGGCCTTGCGGCTGGAGGGTGGGCAGCGCAGGAAATCAACTGCGGTCCTTCCAAGGCTGGGGAAGCACCCCGTGACCCAGAGGGTGCTCTGGTGTGGAAGGCCAGGCCTGCTCAGAATACAAAGGAGAGGCGTGGCAGCCCAGCCAAAGTGATTTCCTCCTATACGTTGTCACTCAGCTATAAGGATGCCTTCTCCTGGTAATTTCTTTCTTTTTTTAATTTTTTTATTGTTTATTCAATTGTGAGTGTGTGCGTGTGTGTTTATGTATGTATGTGTGTGTGCGTGTGTGTATATGTGTGTGTGTATGTAGCTATGTATGTGTGTGTATGTGTGTAGAACCACGGGCGAATTCGGGAACTACCATGGACGCCTTCACCTCCTCCTTATTTACTCTGCCCCGGGATTCACAGGCTCCACCCTACCAGGACCAGAAAAGCAGGCCACCCCCGCTTCCGCCCGGCTTCTATACGTGGGGTCTAGGATCTGAACTCAGGACCTTCCGCCTGCAAGGCAGAGGCTTAACCCCTGAGCCACCTCTCCAGCCCCCTCCTGGTAATTTCTTATTGTGAACTTCTCTTCTATTGTGTGGTAAGTTTCATTGGTGACTGAAATAGAAATAGACAATAGTTATTCAGTTTAGGCATTCTTTTTTAATTATTTATTTATTTTGTGTGTGTATGTGCATGTGTGTGCATGTATGTGTGTGTGTGTGTGTGTGTGTATGTGTGCGTGTGTGTGTCAGTGGGCACTGTGTGCATCTGTGGAGAACCAAAGGTGACTTTGGGAATCATCCATTGCATCTACTTCCTTTTTGCTTCACTCTGCCCATCAGGGCTGGAAGTGCAGGTCACTGCCTTTTCTGTCTGGCGTTTTTACATGGGATCTGGGATCTGAACTCAGAATCTTCTACTTGGGAGACAATCTTAATCCCTGAGTTAACCCCTCCAGCCCTTGGGCATTGTTTATTGGATGTTCATGGGAAGATAGCTATAAATCTATTTGAAAAAGAATATAGGACCTGACCTCATTCAGAATATTCAACCAAGATAAGCAAACCACTGCTAAGGAGTCAAAGTACTGTTTTATTTCTTAAGCTTATTTCATTTTTATTAAAGCGCCATCAATTTTCCCAATATGCTAGCACAATGCAAGCTTTCACAAAATGACTTTTGGATTTGAGAGTCTTAGAAAGCTTCAAAGATGAAGTTCAGCTAAGAACATACCAATTAATTTGAGAAATATGAAAGAACTTTTAACGAGGAAATAGAAGATAAGAAAAATTAAAGAATTTAAAAGGATACTTTCCTAGCATAATGAAGTGATCAAATATAGACGTCAACAGATCAAAACAAATGTATTTTTACCATTAGCAATAATCTGGTTGAAGATATAATGAAAAGACAGAGGTCATTCACGGTTTATATTTAGGAGTAGACTGAAAATGTGCATGAGTTTTATGGATGGGTACTTTAAAATGTGTAATAAATGTCCACCTGTTTCATGTTTAACCAAAATAGAGAGGTAAGAGGTGGGAAAGAAAGAAAGAGAGAGAGAGAGAGAGAAAGAGAGAGAGAAAGGGAGAGAAAGAGAGAGAGAAAGAGAGAGAGAAAGAGAGAGAAAGAGAGAGAAAGAAAGAGAGAGAGAAAGAGAGAAAGAGAGAGAGGAGGAGAGAGAGAGAAAGAAAAAGAAAGAAAGAAAGAAAGAAAGAAAGAAAGAGAGAAAGAGAGGGAGAAAGAGAGAGAAAGAGAGAAAGAGAGAGAAAGAAAGAGAAAGAAAAAGAAAGAAAGAAAGAAAGAAAGGAAGAAAGAAAGAGAAAAGAAAGAGAAAGATCAAGCCATGTGTAACAAGCAAAGGTCATTTCATTGTTTTGTTTTATATTTTCTAGCAAGCAAATGCTAGGCTGCCATCTGTTACCCAGAAAAAAAGTGGTTTTCAGCTATTCATGGCAAGCTTGATGGAGACAGGGTGCTTCTTCACATGATGGAGAAATGCTCTCAGGCAGGTATGAGATTCTCATGCTTAACTTCTTTGTACTTACATTTCTTGACCTTGGACTTGTCTACTAGTTGGTTTTTCTTTTCAAGGGTGAGTTAAAAATGGACATAAAAGGAAATTCCTTAAGACTATCTAGTGAAGGGCATTGCAGGAGCAGCAAAACCGCAAAAGAAAATCAACAAACCACAATCCAGAACTTCAGAGACTCTATATCAACCACCTAGAACTAGGCCAGCCTAATCTCTCCCCATCCTGAAGCTCAGGGACATTTGCAGAAGAGGGGGCAGTAAGAGCAAAAGGATGGGAGGAGCAATGATTTGCAATACTCCACACAAGTTAGGGCCGAAGCAATCATAATTGGACTTTGCATGCCCTGCGCAATGTCTAACACACTATTGACCTCACAAAGTCTACCATCTGCTAAAGGCACCAAGATCCTTGGAGGCAAGGGATTGACAGCCATAGTAGTGTTCCTATGCTTAAGGGGAACACAGGAAAGGGTTCAGGGAAATGCCACTGGGTCCTTGTATGTCATCGGAGAGGAGGGCCCAGAGGAGAGTCAGGCATGAACAAGAAAGGACTCTCTGGGAATTGGGGTGGGAGGCACTGGGGGATGGGGATGGAGGGGTGAGGGGAGGGGGAGCAGGGGGTTCGGGGGGGGGAGGGAACTGGTGTACCTATTAAGTTTGTATGAGAGGAAATAATAATAAAAAATGTATTAAAAAAAGACTATCTAGATTCTTGTTAGTCTTGGAGATAACACGATGCAAATTCCATAACTTGTGTGGAATCCTGGATTCTGAGATGCCAGGAAGCTTTGATGGGAATTTCATATTTCTTAGGCTTGAGTCATGTCCTTTCACCAAGAATCCTGGAAAAACATTGCTGGGATCCAACTAAAGTGATGCTACTTCCCCAAGGATCAAGCCATGTGTAACAAGCAAAGGTCATTTCATTGTTTTGTTTTATATTTTCTAGCAAGCAAATGCTAGGCTGCCATCTGTTACCCAGAAAAAAAGTGGTTTTCAGCTCCTTTGTATTGCTTTCCATGGACACTACCACCCCTGAGGTAGTTGGTAGATTGTTACTGGAGAAATCACTGTATTCAGGTAGTATTAGTGGAGTTAGTGCACTCTAAGTCATACCTTATTCTGTGGTCTAGGTCATGTGAAGCCTCTCATGAAACTTACTAGTCTCCCTGTACATTGACAAAAATCTTTCTTTTCAGATTGGTGATTTTAGTTATTGAAGAACGTATCATTCTGGCCATCCCATATCAAATGACTTTCTCATTTCTTCAAATTAAAACATTTTCATATGCTTCCAAGAAGAATGATTCTACTGGCTTCCAGAGAAAGAAGGAGTGGAACTAAAGAAATCAGAGCTAAGACTTAGCACTGACATCTTCAGTGCTTGTTGGATGGATTTGAAGGCTGCTGGGTTTACAGAAACACACCTTCTGTTTATGCTCCCAAAGTTGCTTTTATCTCCAGATAAAAGTGTACAGGGGAAGTTGCCAAAATTAGTCCACCTTTTGGGCCTCATGCCATGGCTGAACTTAGATATAAAAGAGATCAAAGAGTTTCCACTTTAATTCAAATAGCTGCAGCCTGGTGAAGAGCTGGGGGCAGTAGGAATGCTCCGAGTCCTTCCTCATTGCAAAACATCACAGAGATGCTTTCTAAGCTGCTAGGCAGCTTGCATATCTTCTTTGGAAATGATTGCCTGCCTTCCAGGACCTTATAGAGCAATGTGTGTTTAGACTTGATAATTTCCTAAAAAACGCCCACGTCCTCCAGAGGCTTTCTGGCAGGCCGAGGATAGGCAGTTTTTCTCTCCTTTCCTTGTCCCAGCAATGAGTGGTGATGATGGTGGGAGGGGATTCCTGTAGGTGAAGTCAAACACGGGAGATTCATCATGGTAAGGTAGCAGCAGCGTCTGCCCCTCCTTATTTTTAACTTTTATTTCTGTGCGTGCTTGCGTGTGTGTGTGTGTGTGTGTGTGTGTGTGTGTGTGTTTATGTGTAATGTGTTCGCCTGTACATATGTATGTGTGTAGGTCAGAGATCCTCCTTGATTGCTTGACACCTCAATTTTCAGACAGGGTCTCTCACCGAACCCGGAGTTCCCTGCTTTGGCCAGCGCCCCCCAGCATTCCTCCTGCTCCTGTCTCTAGGAGGTTACAGGTGCATGCCACTGCGCTCAGCTTTTTCCATGAATGCCAGAGATCTGGTGCTCATGCTTGCCTGGCAAGCATTTTACTGAAAGGCCCTTTTTGGTTATTTGAATATATTGTTTTCCAGTTCTGAGCTTTAAAAAAATTTCAATCTGGTGTTTCTAGGAATGAAATAGAAGTAATCATCAGAGCCTTGGGCTCTATGTGGGAATAAGATCGTCAGATTATTTATTAAAGCAAGGCAGAGCACTCTGTGAGCAAAGGGGTCCTTTAGTAATTAAACCCGACCGACTGGTTTACACTGAGACTGTTAGCCCTATGGCCAAACCTCTGCTTGGGGGGGCTGGGTTTTTTTTACACAGGCATCTCTTATTTTTTCCCTCCACGCAATAGGATATTTTCTAGTCATTCCCTCAGGTTATTTCAGATGCTCATTCTCTGCTCCTGATAGCAAACCGGCAGTTAGAAAAAAAAAAAAAATCAGCTAAAAGATTTCCAATTGACTCAGAACACAGTCCCTTGTTAAATAATGTAGTTCCAGAATAGATTTCTCTACAGAGAAAATGCTCTGTACAAAGTCTTTAAGAAGCCTTTCAGATGAATTTCTTTACAGATGCCACTACCCACTATTTGCAAAGAAAGTCTTGAGGGGGAGTGGCACTGCCTCAGGTCATTTCTGGCCAAAAGATGTACATTCAGTACCCGGGACACAAAAACGCTGTTGTAGCTACACCCAACTGTTTTTTGTGTGTGACATATTTTTGCCTTCCAACTCCTGCCACATGGCTGTGTTTCCTTTCTGTTTGTTTTACCACTTCCCTTCTAAATATTTTGCATCATCCTGGGGTCTTTGCCAAGCCTCAGCCTGCTGCTCACTGGAAGACTGCATTCCTCTGATCTGTGGCATTAGGTTGTTGCCATGGCAAGGGCTGTTTACCTCGGGGGGAACACGCCACAGGATGGGCAATTCCAGCCTCCTTTCCTCCCCTCCTCCTCACGCTGCAAGATTCCGACACAGTGGCCCGCAGCTGGTTTCTCCAACAGTAAACCACATTCCCAGAAAGTGAGCTTTGCTTTGCTCTGCTTTCAAGATAGGGAACTCTCTGGCCCTGTTTATGTCTTTCCAACTGGGCAGTGCCCTCTTGCCTGGGATGACTAATCCACTTGTCAGCCCTGGAATCTCCTAACAGTTCTTTCCTGCAGGTACAGCACGTAGCTCCAGCTTGTGAAGCAAAAGAAATGCCATGGAGACCCAAGGGTGAACCCTTGGCAAACAAAGTCTGTTTACTCGATGGAGGTCGGCCTGGACCGTGAGGAGTTTTTTTTCCAAGAGATGAAGAGCTTAGTCAGAACCTGACAGGTCTCCCCCATCACGTGACTGCAGAGGAACTAGCCCAGGGAGAGATAAGCCCTCAGGGTCAACTCCCTGATTATACCCACCTTTCTTATTTGTTAAATACGAGGATTAACTTCTTTCAATTAATAAGAGCAGGAAACAGTTTTTGTTTTCTCTCTGAAGGAAAACATGAAGTAACGGTTTTATCTTAATTTGTCAGGCATGGCCCAGGAGACTACAGCCGTGTGGGCTAGTGGCCAAAAACCTGCTCTGAGTCCCCAGTATTGACACCCAGATATAAAAAGAATGCTAATTGGTTTTCCAGCTGAAAAATAATAAGGAACATGGTGCCAAAAAAATGTTGTATGCTGTGGAAGGCCCAAGTTTACACAATGGGCCTGATTGCAATCTGGGGGCTCCATTTCTACCGGTACAGAGAGCTAAACAAAGGGTGGTGTTTCGCTTGTCCTTTGTAGACAGCCCTGACTTGAGATCTCAGCCTGGTGCTGCCCCAGGCTTCCCACAGTCTTCCTGCCAAATCGCCAAGATTTTTCCTGGCTGCCATTCAGGAAAGTACAGCTTGGTTCCTAGCATGGAAAAGTTAAAAAGGCCCTGCTTGGATATGCTGCGGCACATCCAAACACTCCCTGACATCTAAATGCGGGGACAGGTCTGCACAGGCCTCCCGAGGGAAGAAAGGCCTTTAAACTCACTGTGGCAAAGTGATGCAGATGTTAGCTAGAACAGAAGATCCTTAGAAAATTAAAAAAAAGATCATGGTATCAATTATTTTCCACCTTACTTTCTTAATTAATCTGATTAATTTCCAAGACACAGGTAAGGGAGTGATGGAACTAGGTCATCTCCAAATGGAAATGTGATCACTGTTTCTAGAAGATACTAGGTATCTTCTCACTGAGATTTCTAGGTCTGAGCCAGGGGATAGTCAGATGTGAAGCTATCTGCCCTGCGCCGGGTCCGAGCTGGAGCTCTGGCACGTATTTGATGAATGGCGGGCGGCCTTGTTTGTGACCGAATTCTGTGACCAATTCTGTACCAGCCTTGTCAATGGGAATATGACTACATTGAATGGAGGTCATATTCATTGGGACAGTCCTCTTGTTTTAGGAAGGCCACTAGAGAATTTGCGGCACTTATATTACTTAGAATGACTTTTAATTGTGGTAGATATAAGACACACTATCTCAACACCAATAACGTTCCCATCTTGACAAGTATCTAAAGACGCACCAAAATCTGAAAGAATTTTTAAAAACACCCGTGTGATACCAAGCAACTTTTAGCAGAGAATAAAATAGGTCATGAGCTTCCATTGATGTGTCCAAGAAGTACAACTTTTTTTTTTAACCAAGACAGGCTGGTGATTGTCTGGTGTTGTCAATCATTATTATTATTTCTTTGGTTCATTACTTTTTTGTTCATTATTATTGGGCATTATTGGAGATGGTCAGCTTCAGGAGATGCTGAAGTCCGGGAGCAGAAACCACTGCCCTGATTCCTGGCCTTTATTCTGTTCATGATGCCCAAAGTAGATTATTGCCTTGCTGTTCCCCTTCCGCACATGCCCAGTGTCCTTGGGCATATTTGTGCCTCTGTGACGTGGGCTTGCCTCTCTAGTCACCTGGAGCTAACTCCCTTCTTGTCTCATCCTTCCAGGAGATCTTCAATCTCCACGTGATTTGTGAAGCCTCTTAGGGGTTTTTCACTCTGTTATAGTTTTGATGACAAATGTCTTCCCAAAGACTCATGTGTTTGAATCCTTGGTTCCTAGATTGGTGGCATGTTTTGGGAGGTTTTGTAACCTTCAGAATGGGGTGCCTAACTGAAGGAAGTGGCTCACCAAAGGAAAGCTGGCTGCCTTCTGGTTCCAAGCCTTTCTATCTCTCTGACTTTCTGCCTCCTGACTGCTGATAGTTTAACCTGCTGTCTCTTTGCCCCTGTAACATCTCCATCCTCTCAGCATCTGACTGCACCCCTTCAAACTGGGAGTCAAAATAGATCTTTCCTCCCTTAAGACGCTTCTTCTCAAGTGCTTCGTCACGGCGAAACAAAAGTAATGAATACTGAATTCTACTGCTCTTATCGTGAACCAAGAAAGTATATGGAAAGTTCACGAGACAGGTGGAAGTTGAACTGGGATAGAAAAGAAGGGAATTATAACTATTATTTCTTTATTGCAAGAACCAGGAGAATAAGCAACACCTGCTTAGCCATCTAAAATAAGAAGAATGTATTGTAACACTGGAATCTAAACAAAGGGTCCGACATGATCATGACATGAGCAGAATCCTGCAGGGTTTCTAGGCAGCTATCTCCGACTCAGCAGCACCAAGTCTCATGTAACACTTTGCCAGGAATATCTGCTTTCATTCTTCCCCGTTCGGCCTGCCAAATTTCCTTGCTTTATCATCTCAGTGTTCTGTTTCAAATCAACTATCCCCAAATAACTGATTTAGACTGAGAATTATTAATTTTGGATTACAAGGATTTCACCCACCTCACTTGGTATGTGGTACCCAGCCCTCCCTCCATGAAACTAGTGTGGTTGTTAAGGCAGGGCCAGTGCAGAACACACGACCACCTAAGCTCACTGTTACTGCCCCCATGAGTGGAGGCGTCTTAGAGAAGAGGATGGGGGTAGACCACTACCTCCAGGGACATGCAGAGTTGGGTTATTCTTCCCAGGAAAATTCCTGAAGGGCAAGGCACCGATTTGACTTGACCGCTTTCCACCAAGATGTCTGGCACAGTGCTGCTGCTCACCCACGTGGTGTTCATAACCCAGGGTGCACACTGGAGCCACTTCTCAGATGCTCAAGTCTTGTCCTCCTTCCGTTGACTCCACCAGACGCTGTCTGTTGAGTCCTAGGCAAAAATGTCAAGAGCTGCCGAACTTCGAGGCAGTATCTCATTCTCACACAGGTCACAGCCAGTGAGAATACTTTACTACTGGTGAAGAAGTTGTTCCTCTTGCACCCAAAAGCATGGTGCAAAAGTCCGTGAAACAACTTCATGTTCTAGCTTGGCCTTTGTGGGAAGGCAAGAGTGCATTCGCTTTGTTTTAGGTGGGGGTCAGTATCAGTAGTATAGGTAACTTTAGAAAGAGACATTGTGTTGTTCAATTTCTTATTTTTTTCTGTTTTGTAATTGGTTTTCTTAAATGTAGTAGTCAGTGTTTATTTATGCAATCCCTTCTATCATATACTTCAACAATACATCTTTGTGCTTGCCATTTTTGGGACACAGACGCCAAAAAGAGTACTAAAAATCATAAATTTCAGTATGACTCCAAGTTTAGTGAAAGAAGCCCAAAGGATCCAACCATCAGAGGACTCAGATGCCCTCATGGGCTCTGCAGGGAGCATTTATTTGATATGGAAATTGAAGAACAGGAATTGAGGATTGAGAAACTGCAAGTTCATTTTACAACAAAGGAGTCTGTGTAGTTAGCAAGTGTTGGTAAACAGTGCATTGATCTAATCTATACCTACATGGCTAGAATGCTACATTTCCAAACCAAGCTTCTCCCAAATCGCTCTGTTGACAGCGGACAGTCTCAGAAACATAACATACCAGAAACAGGCCCTGCCGCTTAACAAATGTTGGTTCTAGGGAGGGGATCTGTGTGACGGAAAAGTCACCCGCACATCTTGAAAATGCTGTGTTATTCTTGGATCTGCAAAATCAGGGTCTCAACTCAACTTAAAGGTGAATTGCAAGTTCAAAGCTGATGGCACCCTCAAGTGCCACGGTCATGGTAATCGCTTTAGTCTTTAGTGATAAGCTTTGGTCAGCATTTGATGAATCTGACCTCAACAGAGCTGGTTTTTGTCAAGTAGTTGATTATTGGCTCTGTCTAGCGATGTTTTTTTCCATGCGTTCATTATAATGTCCTTGTGGTCGCTGAAGATCACCTTAAGCTAAAAAGACATCAGCCATTTAGTGGGAGAATTCCTTGGTGGCATGGACACTGAGGGTTTTTTTTTTTTTTTTTGTAATATGGTAAGTGAAACAATTTCCTTGCGTTTTTCAGGGGAATTGATTCGTGAGCTTGTTTTTGAAGAAAAATTCTCGTCTCTCTTGTTTGTGTCTGACTCCACCTTAAGACACCTGGAACAACCTCAGCAAGACCAACCATGCTAGTCTTCAGAACATACTGGACTTCTACATAGAGAGAACCACAAGGGCTTCTGCATGTCTTACCCCAATTTTCCTTTGCTAGAAGAAGTCATTGTGCCAATCTACTTGCTGTACTCTTACAGAAAAACAGTAGCACTTGTGAAAGACACCTGTACCAATTTTTGATTGTGTGTGTGCGTGTGTATGCGTGTTTGTGTGCGCGCGCACGTGTGTGTGTGTGTGTGTGTGTGTGTGTGTGTGTGTGTGTGTGTGTATGTGGGTGTCTACAAGAGGGCTCCTCAGTGTACCAGGAGTGACATTGGGAATCATTCTGGATTGTTCTATCTCCTTATTGTTTTGCTCTGGGGATTCCCAGGCTCCTTCCAGGGCCAGAATTATAGGTCATTGCCCCAGCCATGCAGCATTTTTATGTGGGATCTTGGGATCTGAGCTCAGGCCCTTCTGTTTGTGAGACATCTCTCCAGGCCCAATATCTTTTATCTATTGCTGCAAAGAGTAATTTTAGCGCCAACACTTTGTTACCCCAGTGTCTTGGATATGAGAATTTCTGTCCTGGATTGACCGCCATCTGTTCCACCAATACCCAGTCTTCTTGAACAGGTCTCGCTGTGCACCCAAGGCTGAATTGTGCTCTGCCCAGCTCAGCATCTCTACTGCTGGGATTACGGGTATGCACCACTGTGCCTGGCTGTGATGCCAGTACTTTAGCTTCTTTTGTGGAACATGTGGATGGCTGATTGCTTGTCTAAGAAGATGTCGACTTTGCCTGAGCAGAAATGTCATTCTTGTAGACTGAAATAGGGTTAATATAGTGGCACTGACTGGCAGGTACTTTGGCACAATCTGCTTGTGGTGATAATTTTAGAAAGAAAAAAGAAACTGTCCTAATTTGATGGGTCCAGCAATTAAGAAAGAAGTTGTGTCCTTACTTTTTTCCTTTGACAAGACTGATTTGAGGACTTTTGCATATTCCTAAATGACTCTCAACAAACTCCTTGTAAAACATTATCCTGCTGTCCATCATCGAAGTCCTAGAAATAACCAAGAACACAGATGGGCATAATGGGACACTATGAACATTTACATTAGATCCAAACCTGAAGCATTTGACCGAGACTGGGGAGAACTATTTACGCTCACAAGACTTTGGGGGCATTGTGAAACAGGAGCAAAGGAGATGAATGAAAGCCCCTTGTGGGTGCCGTGAGTTTTCAGAACAACCTGCTTTTTCTTTTAAAGATGTTTGATCATTTTGCCTCAAGCTGTGAAAGATGGCCACATGAATTCTTGGGAGCAAACTTCCAGTTAACTTGGGGTGTGGTGTAATGAAGGTATCTTAAGGCCATGGGTCGGAATCTTGCAGGATGAGTGGGACAGAGGGGGACAATGTCACAAAATCAAGAGTCCCAAGCATTGAGAAAGTGTCTTGCAGGTCTGTACTACTGGAATGGGATGGGATGACATGGGGAAGGAAGAAATGATGGGTCAGTAATTATGTTACATTTATGGTAAGTTTTTCTTAAATTGTCGAGACCCAGAGCATTCCACGCATGACATATGGACAGCATTGAAAGTCTGAAAGCAAGGAGGCCTGCCATGCCTATCGAGGCTATTTCAAGATGAGACAGATAAGGGACTTAACTCTTCGCAGGGAACAGGGTAGGGGTGAAGTACAGTTAAACACTGTTAAATGTTGTTGTGCTTTTAATTAATTTAGTTAATTAAACTTTTAATTTGCTTTCAATTACTTTTTTCCATTTTCATGTGTATACGTGTATGATCATTTTCATGTGTATATGTATATGATATGCATGCCTATGTATGTGTGTTCACATTTGTGAGGCTGCAAGTTTGTGTGAGCATGCATACCTGTGTTCACACTTGTGTGGGTGCAAATGTGTGTGTGCGCGCGCGCTCGCGCGCGCGCGCGCGCGCGCGCGTGTGTGTGTGTGTGTGTGTGTGTGTGTGTGTGTGTGTAGACCCAAGGTTGATGATGGAAATCTTCCATAGCTTACTTTGCAGCCTTCTTTGAGGCAGAGCTCAGCGATATGGCCAGTCTCCCTAGCCAGCTTGCTGTGGGACTCTTCTATGTCTACCTTGTGAGATTAGACCTAAAGGTGGGATGTTATTCCTGCTGGATAATTACACGGGTTTTGTGAATCTGAACTCCAGTCTGCCTACTGGTGCAGCAAGCAGGTTAGCTGTTGAGCGGTTGCCCTAGCCTTCATTAATTTTTGCTCACACACCTTTTGTTGTTTTTCTCTAGATGAAGGAAGCTATCAGGAATAGACCTCTCAATAGATGTTTCTCTTATGCCTGACAGCTTGGGGGTGGGAACGACTCAGGCAGCTGAGCTCCCACTGCAAGCTCCCATGGCTGCTGAAGACTTAATTCCTGCCTCAGGAGACCTCTTTCCGGTCTGAACAGGTGCCAGCAATACCGCATGGTAACTTGAAAGGAGCTTACAGACATCTCCATGTCTGGCTGCTCTGGACACTGTTTTCAAACTGGTCCGAAGTAGGAAGAACTCAGCCCTAGTCACTAAGGAAAAGATGCATAGGCGACAGATGGGAGGATCAAGTCTCACTTGACTGTGAGTGATCACGCAGGAGTTGTGGCGTAATTGATGAAAATCATAATCGACTCATTTGCATGGCACACCCTTGCCACACCCTCCTCGCTGCATATTCAGGCCAATTGGGGATTTTCTTTTATATTGCCCCCTCGTGCAGCATGAAGCCTACAGGGCTTCTCATACGACTGTTTGCTAACCTTTTTCTTTTCCTTCTGTCATTCCTGAGACACAAAGACATAGCAACGCACAAAATAAGAGCTGGCAAGACAGCTGTGATTGCCAAGGAGGTAGCAGCTACGACTTTGGCAGGTCCTGGGGTCACAGGGGCAGCAAGTGGCAGAAATGATGGTGAGAGCAGAGAGGGGAGAAATGAAGAGTTCCAGAAAGTGGGCAGAGGCAGAAGGCTGGTGGAGACAAGGGTGGCAAGGACTGGTGTAAACATTTTCAAGATGGTGAAAGAAGGTGAAGCCACAAGACTGCAGAAGGGTGTTCACAGTCACTGCTCTCTAACGCCAGTGCCGCCTCTCGCTCGCGGAGCCCCAGCTGAAGGAGGAGGGTAAGTAAGAAGGTCGCTATACCTTGGGTCCTACTAAGCAGACTAAGCAGACCACCCGCAAATCCACTAGTGGTAAAGCACCCAGGACACAACTGGCTACCAAAGCCGCTCTTAAGAGAGCGCCCTCTACTGGAGGGGAGAAGAAACCTGATCGCTCCAGGCCTGGTACTGTTGCACTTCGTGAAATTAGACGCTGCCAGAAGTCCACTGAACTTCTGATCTGCAAACTCCCTTTCCAGCGTCTGGTGCAGAAATTACTCAGTACTTGAAAACAGATCTACGCTTCCAGGGTGCAGCTATTGGTGCTTTGAAGGAGGCAAGTGAGGCCTATCTGGTTGCCCTCTTTGAAGACACCAACCTGTGTGCTGTTCATGCCAGATGTGTAACAATTATGCCACAAGATATCCAGCCAGCATGCCACATACGTGGAGAACGTGCTTAAGAATCCACTGTGATGGGAAACATTTCATTCTCAAAAAAAGAAAAGAATTTTTTTCCCTCTTCTTCCTGTTATGGGTAGTTCTGAATGTTAGATTTTTTCCCCCCAATGGGGTCAAAAGGTATATATATGAGTGGAAAGCTAGGGGACAGGAATCAGGTATTGGCAGGTTTTCCATTTTTATTTGTGTGTGAATTTTTAATATAAATGCGGGATGGAAAGCATTAATGTAAGTCAAATGTTTTAGCGAACAAGTTTCAGCAGCTCAAGTTTATAACAATTATAAATAACAGATATAAATAAACCTGTTAAATTTTTCTGGACAATGCCAGCATTTTTTTTAATAAGTACATTTCTTATTTACACCAACTAAATATTGTTTGTAGCATTTATCCATGCAGGTACATGTTTTTAATGTTGTCTGTCTTCTGTGCTCTTCCTGTAAGTTTGCTATTTAAATACATCAAACGAAAAAAAAAAAAAAAAAAAGACTGCAGAAGGGAGAGAATGTTGTGAAGAAAGAAAATGAACATTGCAGGTCATGGTCCCGGAAGAGTTTCGGTGATCTGCCTAGCCTTAAAGACGCAGGTTCCTGACACTAAGACTTACAGCTATGGTACAAGCTTCCACTGACTATTACTGGAAGCTTCCATGTTCCTGGACATGGCAATCAAAGCCCAGAGCAATAAGCCTCCAATCTAAACACTGAGAGCTATGAGTCCCCGACTTCTAAAGCTTGGAGTCATAGGTCTCTAGTTCTTAAGATGTGGTGCTATAAACCTCCATTCTCGCAGGCCAGGAAGCCATGGCACCCAAAGGCCCAGGACTATCCACACTAGAAGACCTACTTGTGATTTCAGTGAGCACATCTCAGCCAACTCCTTGGTAACACAAAGGTTGAGGATCAACGTCAGGGGTAGCACACTTGTCTAGCCAGCGTGAAACCTTGAGTACTAGCCCCAGCTGTGTGTGTGTGTGTGTGTGTGTGTGTGTGTGTGTGCGCGCGTGTGTGTTGATTTAAATGTGAGTTATTCCCCCACAGGCTTATGTTTTTGAATCCTTAGGTGATGCTAATATTTGGGAAAATATTGGCACTTTTAAGAGGTGGATCCTTGGGGGCTGGAGAGGTGGCTCAGGGTTAAGCCTCTGCCTTGCAGGCAGAGGGTCCTGAGTTCGGATCCCAGATCCCACGTATAGACGCCAGGCAGAAGCGGGGGCGGCCTGCATTTCTGGTCCTGGTAGGGCAGAGCCTGTGAATCCCAGGGCAGAGTAAACAAGGAGGAGGCGTCCATGGTGGTTCCTGAATTCGCCTGTGGTTCTATACACACACACACACACACACACACACACACACACACATACACACACACAAAATTGAATAAATAAATAAATAAATAAATAAATAAATAAATAAATAAAAGAGGTGGTTCCTTGCTGAAAGAGGGCATACCACAGGAGGCCGACCTTGGGGTCTGGTGGTGCATCCCTACTTGCAGTTTGTTGCTTGCACTTTCTACCTTTCAAGATGACTACTTTTCACCGCCAGCTTTTACCCCCATTTCCTTTCTGCCATATTGAACTACATATGTCCCCTGTGGAACCACAAGTCAAATCAATCTCCCTTTCTCCCCTTAAGTTGTGTTTGAGTGTTGTCTCGCAGCAGCAGCAAGAGTAGCTGCAACGATACGAAGCCCTGACTGTCCCTGAATCTTCTCCCCAGCTTGGCATTACTGCTGATGCAGCCGAGTGGAAATGTCCCTCGGTCTACCCCTTTGTCCACTTGGAGCCTGTTCCTCCCTCCACCTCTATGGCCACTTAACCTCTCCTCTGCAGTTCCACTGGACCCTGAGGTTCCCGACTCATCTCAAGCCTGTGACCCCAGGGGCTTGGCTCTGGCACCCCTATCTCCTCTCCGGTAGGTTTCGTTATCTAACTCCAGCAGAGATTTTCTTTGTATCTCTGTGTGCCTCTGCCTTTGGTAAAGAATCTTCAGAACTCCACGAACTCAACTGTGGCTTCTTTAAATTCCTTTATAGCTATAACCTACGGAGAAGTATATAGGATTACTGAGTGATGTGCAATGTGTGATCTGAGAGTTAATATTAGCTGTGAAGATGGGAATAAAAGAAATACATTCACCAATTGCCAGCTATCAGGGAAATTGGAACTTCTGGGAAAAATGCAGGCAAAAAGCAACAATAAAGACAAACGAATGAAAAACAATGTAGCTTATAAATTTACTGCTGCTCAATAAGCTCTGACTTTGTGGAAAGACACAAACCTGTGGGTCTATGTTTCTGATAGGGTGCTCATGACCAAATGCCTGTGAAGATGCTAAGTCAATTTCAAGCCTGACCTTTCATAGATTGCAGCAGTGACTTCTAATCTCACTTTTGGGCCTCAGCTGTAGATATTTGGAATATAGACTCCAAGGATGTTTGGTGCCACTTCTCATTGACTGAAGAAAAGGGGTTAGAATGTATTCAGTAGAGCTCTCAACGTGAGTGTGAAGGGGAAAGGCTGCTATATATCAGAATGCACATAGAGAAGCCCGAGGACTAGGCCACATTTATTCTTAGCCAGTTTTAGTTATCTGTTTTCCAAGTACAGAAAAGATGAGAAGTGAATTAGAAGCAGGCATTTGGGCATAGCAGACAGATTTGAGAATCGACAACTTGATAGCAATGGAAAAGCATAAAAATGTAATGTTGACACAGAATCATACTCTGCATCACGGTATAATGTGAAAAAAGACAGATAAAGTCACAGGCCCCCATTACCAAGGAAGAGTAAATGCTGCTTTAAAAAATGTAAAGCACATTTATTATTTTTCCTCTCAGGATGATTATCATTAACATTTGTTAAAATAAACAGAGCTTAGGAATTCAGAGTTTCCTTCCTTGGAAAATATGAACCATGAAAAATGCCTCTTTCTCCTATAGCTTCAGACATTCAGCCTTACAGAGAAGTCACAAGGAGACCATGGGGACAAGTGTCTCTTTTGTGCCCTGCAGGTCCTCACCTGCTAGACATCACAACACAGAAGTTAAGGAAAAGCAAGAGCATTTGAATAATATATATTATATGTAAGTATTGTAAACCTGTCCAAATAACAGCAGAAGAGGAGAAAATAGACATTACACAGGATCAGATTTCTTAGTATTACCCATAAATACCTGATAATAAACTCTCTTTCTTTCTCTCTCTCTCTCTATATATATATATATTCATAGAAACAGAAGGTTGATGTTATGAATCTTACATCATTCATCAATCAACCTTTGACCTTGAGCAGGGCCTCAATCAAACCTGGGGTTAGCTGATACAGCTTGTCTCCTCAGCCAAGCTATTCTGGAATTACAAGAAGAGTACCACACCCACTTGCCATTAACATGGGTTTTAGGGACGTGAACTCTGTTCCTCTTGCTTGTGATGCAAGAGTTTAACCACAAAGCCCCCTCCCAGTCCTCCATTGTCAGAGTAGATATTTCTACGGCAAATAATGCAAGTGAATTCTCAGTTTAAAATCTTATATCAATTGTCTCAGAAGTTATAATTCCGTAGAAAGAAATAATGTAAAATTTCAAATGTACTTTTTATCACCATGTTAGGAATGTTTGATGTTTCTCTGTGGGGAAAAATAATGATTAACTTATATATCATACTTTCACTAGGTTGAGTTTCCCTTGAAAGTCCAGAAAAAAAGTCTCTTCATTGGTTGATTTGTCTGCTTCCATATATGGAAGTTTTACCCATTATATCAAAAGGAAACCACACAATGGTTAGTCATTGATTATTCCCAAGCGTTATGCTCCTGCCTTCTGTAGATTCAATTGTTTTCTAATCCTGATCTGGTGTTTCTGAGTCTCAGTACCGTTTGTAAATTGGATTGAAAATCTTGTGCATTTCAGAATATTAAGCAACATGCTTGACTTCTAACCATAGATGCTGGAACCATCCCTTAATTCTGAGAACCAAAAATGTCTTCTCTCCATTTGCCAAGTGTGCTCTGTGTGAGTGGAAGCAGGGGCAAGGAGATGGGAGGAAGGCAAATTAATTCCAGTGCAGCATCTCCGACCTAAGAATAACCACAGTACATGGAATTGGCAAGACATTATTTTTCTGAAGACATCTCTGTTGACACCAAGATAGCAACATAGGATATCATTCTCCTGCTGGTTCTCTAAGCCACTCCAGTTGCTTAAAAAATCCATTGCGTTGCTGTCAGATGTGTGCTTTCTGGCTCTTCACAAACACTTACTTCCTGTTTTTCTTCTCTCTTCACTAGACTTAGGTCTGTGCTTTCTGTGCCTGGGGGGTGGGGGGGCAGGGGTTGTGGCCATGCATCTTGGATTGTCAGGCTCAGTCCTGGACTGTGCTTGTTAGCCTGGCATAATTGCCACTAGAGCTCATCATCAGTCTCAAAAGTGTCCTGATGTGACTAATAAGCCATGACCATCCTTTTCTTTCAGTCTGGAAATACATTTACCCTTGGTGGAAAAAAATTGTGTGATAAAATTTCATTGAAAATGACAGCCATGAGAATGTACATTAGCCCTTTCCCTCCTCCATTCCATTAATTCTAAGAGAAAACAACTTAGAAGGAAGCTTTCTCTGGAACAGACCAGAAATTTGAAAGTGTTCTAGAAGGTTCCAGAAGCAGCTGCAAACTCTTCAATAGATAAGCCAGGATGCGAGGAGTTGTAGCCCACAACCATAATAAAGAAGGCTGCCACGGGACATACAGTGGACAACGTTTCCATATCTTTTGGAAACAGGTGTAGCAAGGAAAGTTGGGACTGGGAGATTTCAGTACTGAGCCATCTCTACAGTCCTGTGATGTCTATTCTTACTGTAAGAAAAACACGAGGGATTGAGGGTGGGTGAGAGATAGGTTCTGAAAAGTAAATAAGGAAACTAAAAAGATGAAAACGATCAAAATATAATAGAAGAAAATGATCAAGAGTTGAAATGAGACACCACTTGAAAAAGAGCCTTCCAAGTACTGGATGAGATAAATGATAAGAGGTACCGTTAGATTTACAGGTGAACTTCAGAAATATAAAGATAAAAAGATATGTATATCTATAATGAAAAAAAATCTAGGATAATAACATTGTCCTATATTAATGAACAAAGTACAAAGAAGGGTTTAAAGATTGATTATACTTACAAGATAAAATATAAATACAGTCAGGGGCCTTACATTAATCTCAGGACTAAGCAGTGTTCAAATCCCAGTTATACTGTTCTTAAAAGAGGTGACAGTGCTATGGTCCCGAATATTAAAAACTGGTCCCTGAGAAGTAAGACTTCACCTAATGTTTAAATAAGAAAGCAAAAGGTTACTTTATTATTGACTAATGAACTCAGTAACCTACAAAAGATCTGAAAGAGGAGCTTGAAGGTACACTTGCACGCACAGGACCAAAATGCAGTAGAAAGAACAGATGGACAGCAGGGTATTTGTTTGCCTGAGTACCTTGAACAGAAGTCACGTAGTATCACTGAATCTTGACTAATCAGAAAAGAGAAGGTGGTTAACCAGACAGAATGTAAATAAAAGAAGAAACAATGAAAGCAGTAATAGAAACCTGGAAAGGGGTAACAACGGGTAAGACGGGAGATGGAACTTTTAATATCATCCAGTTATTTTAAAACATAGTAATAGTTGAAGAATAAAAGCAGGTCCCTCTGGATGTTTCCCATCATCACTGTGCAACATTTAATTGCCTAGCAACACTCCAGAAGGACATATGCAAATGATGCACAGAGGAAATAGATCCTTAATTGCCTCAGGAGTGTGTATGTTTCATAGTAATTCTTGGCTGGAAAGTAAGCACATGACACTTTTTTATATTATACTTTTGTGGGACAGCATCGATGGACACAATCCTTGTGTGGCATGAAATTTTCCTTTTGGATACTGACAAATGTATTATTATTAAGAATTCAAGATCTATACACATTTGGGTTCCCTAAGTATGAAACATATGTATTTATTTGAGGCTTACAGGAATCTTATGACAGCTTGAGAGAGGTGTTATTGCTTCCATTAATAGATAACTTCTTTCTCCTACTCCACATTGCTTCTTAATGTGTGGGGGACTGGATACCATTGAAATATGCAGGCGCTTCTGAGAACGTAAAAACTACATTATGGAGGGGGAAAAAGGAATCGGGACACACAGGAAATCCATGTGAAGGCCTCAACTATCACCTTCCTCATCCAGAACTCTTGTTCAAATTGAGTAATAGGTCTTTAAAAATGAGTTCTAAAAAATCATGGAAAGACTGCAAAGGAAACAAGAAAGAAGTTGGAAAAATCTAAATGTCTCCTTTACCAAAAAGGTGAAGTTTAACAGCTCCGCTTGCCCATGTTCTGTCAAACATCGTGTTCTGAGGAGCACTCGTCTGTGTCTTACGAAGCATCCTCTCTCTTACAACTTCAAGCGATTCATAGCAGACAGGTTTAGCTCAACCTATGTGCTCCATCCCCACACCCACTGAACTTTTGTTCTACACTCACTATCTGTAAAGAAGTGGGGCTCAGGGGTATGGGATGAGTGTGGGAGAATATAAAATCTAACTTATTAAATTCATGTTTACTATATGAATGTATAGTGAATATTGTATACACTAGAGGCAAAACAGCCCAGGCCAGTAAGTAGGTTTTTCTATAATGTTGTCTGGTTCTCTTAAATTAAAATTTTGAGCCAGACATGGTGGTATGGGTCTATAAGCCCAGCATTCAGGAGGCTGAGACAGGAGGATTGTAAATACCACAGACTCATGTGTTTGGATAATTGGTCTCCATCTGGTAAGCACTGTTTGGGAACTTTTAGGAGGTGGAGCCTTGCTGAAGGAAGCACATTGCTGGAGGTGGGCCTTGAGGTTAGACAGCTTCACAAGTAAAACAGCATCGAAAATTTAAGCTGAAAGTTAGAGAGGCAAAAGGGTAATGTCAGGTTTATAGAGTATGTTTTGCTTTTTTACTAGATTTGAAGTTCTACTTTCACAACACAGAACTTCTAACGGAAACTGAATGTGTGTGTGTGTACACACGTCTGCATGTATATAATATACACTCATATGTGTTTTTCCAGCAACTCAAGTTGCAGGGCATTCCCATTGCTCTGTATTTCCTGACACCAGTGTGATTGTCTGATGTACAAATGTACCTTTTCCCACACTGACTCCATTTCTGTCCACTAGAACTAGGTGGCCTGCCAAAGTATACACAATAGCGACTCACAGATTTTTTTTTTTTTTTTTTACATTTAGCTCTCAACAGTTAAGCACAACGACATTTGATAAGGCAGATATGAGCAGCATGCTATCAGTTTATAGTGAGGCAATCCCTCTTCCTTCCTCCCCTCTCCAACCTCCTCCAGCTCTACAGCATTAACCCAAGAGAAACAATCTGCTCGCTTCTTAAAGATAAACTTGAGTGTTGCAATTCAATGCTGAAAAGGCTTGGTATTTAGGGTGTCTAGCTACATGGCTACTGAAATGCTTTGTTTTGACAATTACCATGGTGGGCATTGTGAGCTGATGTCTGTCATCAGTTGCTGTGATGAAATGCTCTGACTCATGCAACTTAGGAGAGAAAAGGTTTATTATTTGGCTTGCAGTCCCAGAGGAGACATTGTCCATAATGGGGCTGGGGGAGGGGGTGTTGCATGGTGGTAGGTGTGGCAGGAGTTTGGTTCAGGTTATACAGTCATCTGGAGGCAGGAAGAGCTCCACAGAGACACAGAGGAAGCCAGTCTAGATGGCTGTCTAACCTCAAGGCCCACCTCCAGCAATGTGCTTCCTTCAGCAAGGCTCTACCTCCTAAAAGTTCCCAAACAGTGCTTACCAGATGGAGACCAATTATCCAAACACATGAGTCTGTGGTGGGCAATTCACATTCAACCCATGATAGGTACTAGCTATAGAGCATTTGTCATAATTAGATCTAGGCGTCAACTTGATGGTTAAGGGGGTCAAACTCTAGGGCACAATTGTAAAGAATTAAAGGTTGAGTTAGACCCTCAGCAAGTCTGCAGGAGATTATCTAGTTGATGTGGAAAGCCTAGCTCATGGTAAGTAAGTAAAATGGAGGGAAATGGTGAAGGAATTTGGTGTACTTGGTTAGACATACTGATCTGGCAAGTAATGATTGTCCCTCTCTCAGCAGCCCGGTGACTACATTGATAGGGTCCTTCAGGCCCTGGTGTTGATGTAGACTCTCCTGCCAAGGTGGAATAAGAACTGTAACTGGACAATCATAAGCCAGAACAAAACCCCTTCTTCCCTTACAAGTTGTTTGGTCATGAATGTATTGGCAGCAATGCAAAATAACTGCGACACCATTCAAATGTAACCTAAATCTTAAGTGCCACAACAAAGTGTGTAATGACTAAAACAATACGCTTATAACTCTGGTATTTTTTCACATGAGATAAATATACAAAGTTTATTTATCGAATGAAATGAAAAACAGTGGCGTATTTCTCTCTCACATGACTTTCAAAATAGTGGCTGTCAATAATTTCTGTATTAGAGCAGCACAATTTTGGGATTTTTAAAACTCTCCAGCTAGATTAATATTATTATTATCTTTAAAATTCCCAGTAGAGTATTGGGAGGGGACATTGTTCTGGGTCCTGTTTTTAGAAATGCAGTGACTGTTGGCCAAAGCCACCAGCAGTGAGATATATTAGAACCAGGTTGCAACTGCTTACAGTGGGGTTATTGATTTGTCAGAAGATTTGGCCATGGAAGTCTGAGGACAGCTGATCTGTGCTCATTAAGTTTTGGGCTTTAAGGACAGGATAAGAAAAACAAATAAAGATTTTTAATATTTGTCAATTATTAGCTTACCATCTGCAGGCCTTTGCATCTAAATCCCTTTGCTTTTCCAAACTTGTACAAAGGCCACAATTTTGGGTCAAGCTGTCCCAGAATTAGCTTCTCTGTTAGGTAAAAATTGGCTCCGATGCTAATGTGTGGCAGGTGGTATTACTTCTTCCAAAAGAAAGTTGGCTGAGAGGCTGTTAATTGGAATGCTGTGAAGCTTTTCAGAGAAGCCAGTTAGATTATTTTATCTTTGACGCTAAAAGATAAGCGCACATTTCCATGCTTTCTGGCTTCCTATGAGGGACACCATGGTACTTATCTTCCTAGATTTTGTTTTCATCAGTGTCTGACAAATGCTATTTTGTGTATGTTGTCAAGTTAATGGCTTACTCCTCCTTACTTTATGGACTTATTTGTCACAGATTGGATGGGGAAATATTAGGAAGAAGTGATAGTTAAACTCAACTGCTACCAAAATTCTACTGAGGAGGATCTGGAGTAGATGCATACTGTCTCCATTCATAAGTGCAGACTTGCCCAATCCCTCCAATGGGACACATCAAAACTCTGTCATGGGCTGGAGAGATGGCTCAGGGATTAAGCCTCTGTCCACAAGCAGAAGGTCCTAAGCTCAGAACTGAGATCCACATGAAAACGCCAGGTGGAAATGGCAGCGGTCTGTACTCTGACCCTGGAAGGGGGAGCCTGGGAAACTCCAGAGCAAAGAAGAGGTAGTGCAATCCAGGGTGATTCCCAAAGTCTCCCATGAGCTGCCACAGGCACATACGTGCCCTCTGACACACACACACACACACACACACACACACACAAGCACAGACACAAATAGAGAAATAAAAGTTAAAAAAGAAAAACTCTTGTAGACACCATAAACCAATTCTCACTTCTGTTTAGTCCTCTTTCCTTAAATGTGGGCTGATCTTGTGGTTTACTGTGAACCAATGAAATGTGGCAAAGATGATGGGATTTCAGTCTTTCAACTGAGTTATATATTTGAGAAAGTGAGTAGAAGCTCATTTCTGTATGTTCATGTGTATAGGATATATGTTTGCATAGTTGTATAGGTATATGGATACACTCACCTGTGCATGCATATGTGGAAGACAGAGACCCAGTTCCGTTTTCCTGCCCTATCTCCTTCTACCTTACTTTTTGAGACTAGACCTCTCACTGGATCTGGCTACGTGACTGACAAAATCTCCAAGATCTACCTTCTCTACTTTCCCAGATCTGGAGATGCACATGTGACCTTCTAGATGGATGCTGAGGTCCAAACTCAACTATCTTTTACGTATGAGCCATCTGCCATCCCAAGTACAAAGGAATCTGTGTGAGCACACTGTGACTGCTAAGAATTCCCCATTTGCAAACCATCGTGTTGTACGTGAACTGCCCACTGCTAGAGCTAAGTGGGAAGGAACTACCCAATAAGACCTAGTGTGACTTTCACCTAACATCCAGCAAATAGCTTAGACCTGTGATCATAGAGCTGCAAAGAAATTAGTTCTTCAAAATGCCTGAAAAAAAAAACATGCAAAGTTGATCTCTCTTCAAGCCTGCAGATAGGATTGCAGCCCGGATTACTCCTTCTTCACAGTTTTGTGAGTTTCCACACAGAGAAGTCAGCTCAGCATCCCCATCACCAAGTCACATCAAATGTGAGGCAGAAAGTATATTTTGAACTGCTGTGTTTGTGGTAACATTTCAAATAGCATAAGATGAATCTATAAACATAAGCACACTAGGCCTTTCTCAAGACTCTTATACATTCCATGTCAGCTATTTTCAGATGTCATTTTGACTATTGAAAACTGAACCTTTAGACATGCCTATGAAAAATTATTCAGTTAAGGCAAGGCTCTGAGTAACCTTGTGGAAAATTACCTAATCAATGAGGTATAACCTAGTCCATAGTGAATAGGGCTAGTCCTTGGACAGATGAATAAGTTGGAGAGAGGACTGATTGGTTTGGCAGACTGACGAACTAGAAGGTATGCTCGGGTTCCTTCCCCTCCCTCAGCTTTTCCTGTGGCTATGATGTGGTACTTCCCCCAACTTCTGACACTGGTATAGCACTCCCACCCTAATGAACTGTAACCTGGAATTAACCCTTGTTTCTCTAAATTATTTGGGTCATGTATTGATGACAGCAATGGAATATGAAACTAAGACAAAAGGTATGTTATTTTAAACTGTCGTATTTGTGGTAGCATATTACACAGCATATAAAACTAACATACAAACTGTCATAGTTTGAAATGTGAGTTGTCTCTCACAAACAAATGTAGTTTTGAATCCTTAGCTGTTGTCATTGTTTGGGAAGTTCATGGCTACTTTAGGAGGTGGAGACTTGCTGGAGGAAGGTGTGCGGGGGGGGGGGGGGGGGGGGAGCAGGGGGGTTGGCTCGAGGTCGGTTAGCCTGCCCGGCTTCACTAGGAGCCTGCTCCTGCTCTTGGAGTTTGCAGTTCTGCCCTCTCAGCCTCCATGATGGATACGGCCCAAGCCTCCTCCAACTTCTGATGCCGCCATGTCTTTTCCACAGCAATGGACTGTATCTCCTCCCACTCCCTGGAACTGTAAGCCAAATGAATTTCTTTTTCTCCCCAAGTTGTGCACAATTACTGTCTCACAGCAACAGAGTGACTGCAACACAAACATAAAGTGCATTGGGTCTTTCTCAAGCTTCTTACACATTCTCTATATCAACATCGATATTTTTTTTCTTGTGAAATTAATTAGTGTTTCCCTAAGTTAAGCAGTTACCAAGTTCTACCAATTTTGTATCTAAACTCTCACTGGTATGATTCCATTTATCCATGTCATTTTTTTTTCTATTTTGCTCCCTCATTGCTTTCCACTCAATTTCCCTCAACTCTTCCTCCTTCCTTAGGTCTTTGTCCTTTGTCCTATATGATATTGGTGTGTTCCTCTACCCCCAACCTAGGCTGCTTTAATTCCCTTTTGTGGGACTATGGCATTGGCTCATTTGTTAAAATACTTGCCCTGGACCAGAGTTCAGATACGCAGATTCCACATAAAAATGTGGAGTGAGCGTGGCATTTCATCTGTAATTCTATCCAGCTCTGGAAGACAGAGTCTGGGAATCTCCACAGCAAGCTGACTACCCAGACTAACCATAATATCCTGCTGTAGGTTTAATCAAGGCCCCAGGCTCAAAAGAATAAGGTGGATGAATGATCAAAAGTGATTTTCAGTATCGGCCTTGGGTTTCCACATTCACAGGCATGTGGACTTATGTACAGATGTGCTTGCAAACACATATGCACCCCATATACAAGCATGCATATGCACATGCATGTACTCCATACATGTATGTTCATGCAAATAGAAAAAAAAAACAGAAGAGAAAATCCCCTACTAAGGATGCCATCCCTTAAAAGTCTCCAGTGCTCACTCCATAGGGGGAAGCAAGGGTACTGTCAGGTTGAAGCAAGCATGTTGGATGGGTTGTAAGCCCACACCTTGGAAAATGTGAATGCACACATCAGAATGTCAACAATTGAGAGTCATCAAATAAAAGCCTGACAACTTTTGCTTGAGATGGTAAAAGAAGCTCAACATGTGGTTTTTGCATTAAAAGTTTTCAAAACCCAACAGAGTCTCAGGATGGACTGGGGTCTTGAGCAGAATGATGAAGCCTCTCATTGCAGGTTTCCCTTTAAATCAAAACCATCCCACCTGAGGCTGCAGATGAGAGTGATGGTAGATCAAGCACTAGTGTATGCAGGGCAAGAACGGGAGAGCAGATGGTTAGACAGGTTTCCTAGTTTGTACTGCTATCGCGTGTGCTTTTTAAATGGGATGAATCAGGAGAAACTTTCAGGGCAGTGGAGCTGAATATTCTTGATATTTTACTGCTGTTGCTCAGCCGCCGAGGTTTGCATGTCCTTTCACCCTGCTGTAAATCTCTGTGGGAACACTACTCCATGTGTTTCCAGTTAGTTTGTACTTGAAACATCCAAAGGTTTTGTAAGAACTATTCAAGTCCAAAAATATTTGCAAATCTCTTTTCTTCTTCTCCTTCTCCTCCTTTTCTCCTTTTCTCTCCTCTATCTCCATCTCCTCCTTTGCTCCTCTTTCTCCTATTCTCCTCCTGTCCTTCTTTTCTTTCTCTCCTCCTCTCTACCCTCTTCTTCTTCCTTCTTCTTTGATAGATACATGGTAGAGAAAGGGAGTTAATGGGACAGGTGAAGAAATGAAGAGAAGGAATTTTAAGTGAGAATCAGTACCATGAATAAACTTCTCTAAAATGACAAAACTCACAAGACAATCACACTGTTCTGCCCAAATGATTTTGAGCACAGTGTAAGGACTCCTATTGAAACCAATGTCTGTCCTAATAAATATCCATGTTTTATAGTATCAGATTTTTGAATGTCTCCTGTTTTATTCCCAGGTTGGTGTGGAAATTATTTTAAATGCTTACCTACATGTCACTTAATATTATTCAAATCTTTTCCCTATTCAGCGAAATTCAAGAGTCTTCCATGAGCAAAGTGTACATTCAGCAGCAGGAACGATCACATGTGATCACTTTTATTCTGAAGGACTGGAGGTTGTACACTGTGTTTCAACTGCGGGTAGTAAGATTATCTGCTAGATAAAGCTGAAATTTGGTGAATGTGCATAAAAAAATCAAAATGTGCAGCACTGATATATTTTGAGAACCACTGTAAGTGGTTTCTACAGACATACACATAAACTAATAATGATAAATAGCACTTATAAACTCTTTGATCCAATTTTTGGCTGGGCTTTAGTATCTCAGATTCTGAGCTGAGAACCCATAGTACATAAAATTCAGGGAGTGTTCTTCCTACCTGACCTAAGAACTCCACAGTGCACAGAATTCAGGGAGTAGTCTTCCTTCCTCACTGGCCTTGTCTGTGACAGGTTGGATTCGGTCAGACTCACCCTAGTTGCATATGGTGTCTAAGCATAGTGACAGATTTCATGCATATTGAGTACAGAGGTTTAAAATTATGAAACAGAACTGTCTCATGAAGCACTGTTTCTCAATACCCAGAAGCTGGGTGTCAGGAAACATCCAGGATTCAGTTCACAGCCCTGTTCCCTTAAGTTGCAGCATCTCCAACTGTGCTCAGTGCTTCTTAATTGGGAACATAAGACATTGCCACCATCATTGTAGAATTAACTTGAAATGAAATTCATGCTTGCTGCCCCTTATAATGGGCAGGGATTATATAGAACATGGTTGACTCTTTTGGGAAGCATGTTTATTTTTGGGGTTTTCAGCAGATGCCTTTCTACAGTGGAAAAGCAGCTTGCCAAGAAGCTAGATTCTGAAATCCAGCCATTTTAATAAGAAAATCCAAAATGAATGGTATACGTTCTTGACCATCTGTTGGTACTTTTATGTAGAACATTATTCCCGGGAGTAGGAGGGAGGGAAACAATGAGCTGTCGGGTGCCACCCGGTTCAGATATTCTATTCTATCAAAGCCTCAGATTTACTTACTGGTTGTGCTTTGTGGTTTATTTTGGGAGTAGCTGTGCAGCGCTCTGCATAGATTTGTGCTACTTGAGCTGAGTAATGGGCGTCTCCAGGCAATTTCTCTAATTTAACAGCCTTTTTACTTCATCCCTGATGTGCATAATGTGCTAAGGTGATAATGGCTTCCCAAGAAAAGATTAAGATGAAAACATCTGGGGAGAGAATGCTCAGCCGCCCGATCTCCCTGGAGGTGAAGATGGTGGTTATCAAGAGTTTCTTCAGTGAGGAAGTTTTGATAGCAGATTCGACATCCCTGGAGGATGCGCAGCTTCCTGGGAGCAGACTGCCATGGAAAAGGAAGGTGGGGATGCCCCTGTTGGTTTTGGGGTCAGCTGTGCAGTGTCTTCATCCACTCCTTTAGCTCTACCACTTAAGACTTGGTAACTTCATATCCTCAAACACAAAAGAGCACCGCTCTCCAGTTTGACTGCTACCCCATTTCAATTCTCCAAATTCTGGAATTATTTCCTGAGGTAAAAGAATACCAGATGCTAATGCTTAGCACTTAACGACATCCTCCTGGGAATAAAAGAAGTCCACAAGGTAACAGCCAGCTTTGACTAGCACAGAAGGAAAAGAAAAGCCAAACACAGGATAATTTCTACTTCATGAGTTAAGACTAGAAAAGTAACTTTTTTCTTTCTTGTGTGTGTGTGTGTTTATTGCATGTATATGAATGTGCATATACATGTGAGGGTCAGAGATCTTTCACTTTGTCGTGTGTGTGTGTGGTATGTGCATATATATTCACATGTATATACAGATGTATATGCAAGTCCGTGTGTGTGCTGGTATATGAAGGCCAGACATCAATGTCATGAGTCTCCCTTGGCTGCTTTCCACCTTACCTTTTGAGACAGGGTCTCAATGAACCTGGAGCTCATTGATTTGCCGGGCTTGCTGCACCGATGCACCTGTCCCTCTGCCAGTGCTCGGGTTATAGATGTGCACTGACATATCTGGCCTTTTATGTGAATGACGAGGACCCGAACTCAGGTACTTATGTCTGCATGGGAAGCACTTTGCAAACACTTTACTCACTAGGCCATCTCCCCAGACCCCACCTGGGGATAGTCCAGGCTGGCTATCCAGTGAGTGCCACAGATCTCCACCTCCCCAGGACTAGAATCACAAGTGTATGCCACCACCACATCCTGCCTTTACATTGGGACTGGGGATCAAACTTAGGGCCTCCTCCCTGTGTGCCTATTTGCCAAACACTTTACTGACTGGGTTGTCTTCCTGATCTCTGAAGAATTTAATTCTCTTCAAGTGTACTTTTACCATGTTTATATGTACTGATGCAAGGTAAGCTGGTGTTTAGTCAGAACCAAATTAATAGCAGTGGTCACTAGCAGTACCAGAGGCTTAGGGGCAAGTTGGCTACTGTTCTTTTCAATAGACCACATATGACCCTATTAGGAGATGTTCTAAAGGCGTTTCTTAGCATTTTGAGCAAAATATTTGTGCTCCCTACTGAAAATAGTTCAATATCAAGTCCCAAAGGAATCTCGTCTGCCTCATAAAATTGCTTTTAAAGTTTACAGTTGTGGGCCTTCCTCTTCCAAATGCATGTTGCCTAAATTCGAATTTTGAAGAAATGATCAATTTCTCTTCCTAAATAATAGACTTTCCCAAGTCTTTCAGGAAAAAGACTATTTTACTACATTGAAACAGTCTAGAAATCCATAATCTTCATAACAAATCAGCGCTAACTGGCTGATTCCCATGCAACCCCTTTCCTATATACGGACACATCTGTGCACCCTGCCACTTCCGCTTCCATCCACATGCTCGTCTCAGAGGCTGAGCACTGTGAGTCTTCGAAGTGTGACCTCAAATTCCAGTCCACACCACTTTCCAGCTGTGCGGCCCTCCACGAGTCACCTTTGCAGTGAGTCAGCTTCCTGGCTAGTAAAGTAGGATCATAGTGGCAACACCAGCCAGAGCTGCTGTGGGAATAAGCTAGACAGTGAACACGTGGAATGTGCCCCGTAACCATCTGTGATTCTTATCTTACTAGTAATTAGTTCTTTGTCTGAGTTTTGTTAAGTGACTCATACCTTCCAAAAAAAAAAAAAGATCTTGTTTTTAATTAATAGAATATAGCTCTTGTGCAAGTAATGGCTGTAGTCCATGTGTCAATGTATGAGGAAGATCAGGATATCCTGAGGCTGAAGAATGCAGTTTGTATGGATAGCAGTGTAAACCCCTTAGAATCTAAAGTGGACATCGAGTCTTAAATACCAAAGTAGATCTGTTATAAAATACAATGTAATATCTAGCCCCTAAAATCTCTAAAGAAATACATGATGATGGCTTATTGTAATTTAAATCAGTCATTTGGTATATTAACAATTTACTGAGGTAATTAAATGCAAAGAAAATGAGTTTTGTGGGAAAGCATGTCTAATTTTTTAAAGCCTCTAAGTCACATACATCATTTAGTATATATCAAATAATGTATTTGAAACCCAGAACCTCAAAGATACTAAACACAGACTCCTTTTCCAAAGAAGATAAAATAGGAGACAAAATTTTGAACTCTGCTAGGCTATTTCTGCCATCATACAGCACTCAGTATAATCTTCCACCTTAATATCCAAATAACAAACCTTGTCTTGCTCATTCCTCTAACAGCTCCCTGTTTCTCTGTCTTCTCTTGCTCTGTCTTCTCTTGTGCTCCTTCCATGGCTGTCTGGTCTTAACAATCCCACTGAAATGTAGGTTACTAGTATCTTGTACATTGCCAAGTTTACTGTCATTTTTCATTCTTTCTCTTACTCAGTTATTGCTTGGTGCCTAGTGCACTACTCTGTTTTACATTTCTGATCTCTGACTACTGGAGTGCTTTGGAGGTAGGCTCTATCTATCTATCTATCTATCTATCTATCTATCTATCTACCTACCTACCTACCTTTATATCTTTCTATCACCCTCATTTATATCATCTGCTATCTATCTTCTATCATTATCTGTCTATCTCTGTCTTTCTATCTTCCTATAAATCATCATTATTTCTATCATCTATCTACAATCTATCATCTAGCTACCATTCTTGCTATCTATCTATCTATCATCTATCTATAGCATTGCTATCTGTACCTCCATCTCATCTTTACCTTCATCCTTTGAAATATTTTTTGCTTTGAAATGTTTCTGTATAGAGATAACCCTAATTCTTCAACACTGACCATTTCTTTGAAATAAATATATGTGGATTCAATCTTACCTTATATTTCTTCCTAAATGAAATAGAAGAACTTTAAGTTATATTGTTTTTCCATCTTAAAAAATTGAATGCCTTCTTCTAATCTCTTTGAAAACAAGCAAATAAAATTGGTGATTTTGAAGTTAACCTTATATTCATTTTTCTCTCATATTTTACATTCAGCTCATCAGCAAATCTTTGGCTCCTGACTTCCAGATATAACTAGAACTCTTGCTACTTGCACCACTACCGCTGGAACCCATGCCACATTCATCTTTCACCTGGGTTGTAGAAGTTGCTTCTATTTGTCCTCTCTGAGTCTACGATTGTTCCAATGAAAGTCAAGATACTTATTTTTTGTAATCAACTTGGTTAAGGGCTCCTAATAGTTCTGTTTCAATGAAAAAGGATATAGGCATATCAGCAAAGCTGAATTACAGGAAACCTACATCATTGTAGTTATAGGGAGAAAAAGATAAAAGAAGACTTAGAAGTGAACTTCATGCACAGATCCAAGATGATAAGGTACTTTTAGGGGTTTTCTTTACTGATTCCTTAGATAGATATAGAGCAAATCAAAGAGGACATGTACAATAAAGACATGCCAGGCTGGGGAGAGGGCTTATTCTGTAAAATGTTTCCCACACAAGCATGAAGACCTGAGCCCAATCCCAAGAATCTATTTTTTTCTTAAGAAAAGCAGATGTTTGTGATTCTAGCACTGGGGTAACAACAGAAATAGATAAGCTCTGTGTGAACATATATTTCAGCCAGTTCTAGGGATCAAACCTAAGAAGCTCCACTGCTCTCTCCCGTGAGACAGTTGGTGTGTAGTGTCGGTCAAGGATACTGAGAGTCAGGAAGGCCATAGCCCTGAGCTGCGAAAGGGGCCTTGGCCAAGGCTGCTAGTAGTCCATGTAGTAGAGTGCTGGTCCCTCGTGCTCATCACAGCCAGCCAGAAGGAGGTTCACATGGTATGGGGTCAGACTCCGAAGACAGTCAGCTGGGTTTCTGCGTGTGAAATGAGCTGCTGCTGGGGGAGACAATTCAGAGCCATTCTGCATTTTATAAAGTTGCACGTTTTTTCTGAATATATTCTGTAAACAGTGTCTCCAGTTTCTCCAACACAGAGAAGTAAGATTTTCTCGCTCATCTTAAACATCTTGTCGTGATCGTCCTTCATCTGAACGATATTGCTGCCTCCCACCCGGTAGGAAGCGGCAAGAACATTAGTCCGGGCCCTGGATGCCGCCGAGGTGCTCCACGGTGGCGGGAAGCGGAAGGCTGCGGGCTCCGGAGCGAGAGGGACTAGCCGGCCCCTCGGCCTCACCAGCCACACAGCACAGCGGGATTGAAACTCCCACTTCGATGTTCTGAGACAAGTGTCTGAATTGTTTGCCTGGAGCTTGCCGGGCAGGCTGTAAGCTGCTTACTCCAGTGCTGGAATCACAAACATATCTGCCATTTAAAAAAAATAGATTCTTGGCATTGAGTCCGGGTCTTCATGATTGTCTGGGAAACACTTTACAGCCTGGCATATCTTTCATTGTACTTGTCCTATTTGATTTTTGTTGGAGTTTTATGCATATATTTTAGTTGAATCTCTCTCTTGGAACTTTATCTTTTATACATTTTCATTTGTGTTCACTTTAGTTTTGCTTAAGAAATGTATGTTATTAGATACTTTAAATCTGTTTTCAAATTTAAACATTTATTGTTCATTATAAAATACCAGAATATAAAAGAATGACTGACATTTACATATTGACCATGTATTGTGAAAGATTGCTTATTTGTTAGTTTTTGTCCTTCCTTTGTGAATTATTTGTGATATTTTCTATGTACACAATCTACTAATATGAATAGAAATCCAGAGAGTAAACAATCTCAATTTGTTCCTAATCTCAGGGAACAATATTAAGTCTTTCACCAAATGAAACGATGCTAGCAATACACTGTTTACCTGTTTGTGTAAGTACCCTCACCATGTTGATTTCCCTCTGTTCCTAGACTGCTCAAATGTCTGCTTTCTACCATAAATACAAACTGAATTTTGCCTGTTGTTTTTCCTGTGCCCACATAGATGATGGCCTATTTTAAAAATATATGATAAGTTATATTGATTAATTTTTTATCTTCATTGCATTTCCATAATAAACCTCATTCATTCATGATGTATTATCCTTTGTATACATTTTTGGATTCCATTTGCTTACATTTCTTAATAGGTTGTCAAATTCATTAATGAAAAGAAGCAGGGCTCTGCCAGCAGTCCATTTTTGTTCTGTCTGGGATGCCCCAGTATTACAAGTCCCTTTGGATGAATTAGCCCATTTCTCACTGGTCCAAAATTTTCCCTGAAATATTTTCACCTCACTTAGGTTTTTCCCCCTTGTTCCTACCCTGTACATTACCATCATAGATACCATTGCAATGTTTTAGAATTTTCTTTGTGTGTTTTGTCTTTCTATGCCAACTGTGCAATTGAAGACAAGAACTATGTTTTATTGCTGGGCATAGAGACACATGCCACAGGGAGGCATGTCTGTAAGTTCAACATTAGGGACTCTAAGGCAGGAGGCTCTTGAGTTGAAGGTCAAGTTGAACAATATGTGAAAATTTGTTCCTTCCAAATAAGAGCTAAATCTTTGTCATTAACACATCCTGCTGACATACCCCAAATCATAGATTAATGTATATTACATATTTATACAGGTATTTATATCTATTATATACACATGTAATTCATATACATTTAGATATGAATGTACATGTGCATATTTATGCTACACACATGTATACACACTTATATGTATGTAAAAATCTTACATATATGTAAAATTGTCTATTTTTATTGGTACTTTAAGTGAACTTTATTAACATTATTGAGATCACTGGGCTTAACCTTATTAAACTTAGAAAACATTTGAAAAAAATTTTTGGACTCATGAAGTTGACTCATGTGAGAGAAGCAATGCTAAGAGCAAAGCCAATTCCAAGTCAAGTCAGAGAGGAAAGACAGTGAGGGAGACAGAGAGCGAGAGCGAGAGAAAGAGAGGTTAAGCTGTTGGAATTATTGGGCCATTTCTGCATTCATGTACAACTGTAGCTTTCTTCCTTCCATATTTCTTTGTATCGTTAGCATTTCTCTTTGTACAAAACAGTCTATACTCCTGGGCACATTCTAACACCACAATTAGTCATGGACGTGGTGATTCATCGGGTTGGCTTATAAAGTGAAGGCAGCCTTGCCCTTCCTAAGGGTTGGCTGTTGGCAAGTCTTTCCCCACTCTGAATCAGACGTGTATTTGTTTGAGTAATCAAGAAGGGACTGTCTGTCTTGTGACCTTAGAGGTTGGTGAAAGGGAGCAACTGAGTGTTTTTGGCAGGGGAAAGTTAGCAGAACAATGCAAAACTGTGGAGCAGAAAGCCTCTCCTCCGGCTGCTTCCTCTGGGCAGACTTGAATGTCACTCGAGCCCTCTGATTGCCAGCAGGATTTTTTATCCTCGCAGAAAGCTATTTTAATACAAGCAAAATGGATTTCAGATCTTGTGAAAGCCATGCTCAAACTCTCTCTTGCTCGTTTTGTTGGATTCTGTACCTCTTCTTAAGACCTACAGTTTTTGCTAAATGAATACTTTGAATCCCACTGTGATAAAAGCCAGGAAGAGGCAACTTTATAGCGCAGATACCACTAGGGGGGAAAAGCTAGGGAATGAATGAATCAGACTAATGAAAATTAGGTGAGATAATGAGACTACACAGAGAAGATGTTGAAGTCATTTCAAAGCGAGTGTGAAGAGTGATAGATAGCCAGGAACTTTGAATGAAATGACAGATCTGGTGAGAATAAAGGGGAAAGAATCCGGCAGGAACAAAGGAGTCACATCTTGCCACGAATTCACTGGTCTTACTTGTCTGTTAACCAGTGGGTATGATTTGTAGAGAGCTCAACTATTCAATTTTAAGGGTGCTGGTTGGATTATTTTTAAGAGGGTGTCCTCTCTCATAAATATTTATTTTTCTATTGGGGATACACAAGATGTCGCTAGGTCAGGCTGAGATGCAATCCACAGTGCAGAGAAATACCTGAGCAGGGTTCTCCCTGTCTGTAACAGTGAGAGAACAACCAAAGTCAAACAACTAAAGGGAGAAAGCGAGATTTGTTTAGCCTAGAGTTCCAGAGGGGAGAAACAATCTTTCATGGCAGAGGCAACATGACTGGTTGAAGCTGGAGTCAGACTCCGTCACTGCAAACATGTAATAGGCTAGTGGGTGACAACTGAAGGCTGAAGGATTCCTAGAGAGTCTCTCTTCTTCCCAGGCTTCTGTTCTGTGGCTCCTTTTTCTGGTCTGCTACTGAGAGGTTCTAATCAGATCTAGGCCTGGTCTTTGTATTATAAATGTATTGATCCAGATCATCTCTTCAGGTGGTCTCAGCTGATCTTAGTTAATACTAGATGTGGTCAAGTTGACACCAAGGATTAACGATCATGACTGCCTTATGTTCGATATCCTTTAAGCCCATGCTGTTACAGTTACTCTTATCTGTTGGTGAGATAATACTTACAACTCAGGCAGAAAGGAAGATTCACTTGGTTTAGGGTTCCGGAGGAGAGATACGGTCTGTTATGGTGGAAAATGCTGGTAAAAGCTGGAGGATGACTTAGGTCACAGTCATCATCATGGAGGCAGAGGGAGCAAATAGCAAACTCAAAGAAGGGCTAGATTACTAAAACCTCAAGGTGCACCCTTGTGCCATGCCTTTTTCTAGCAAAGTTCTACCTCTTAAAAACTTTTCTAAATGTTGACATCAGTTAAGGATTTAAACACAAGTCTATGGCAAACAACTCAAACTATGACACATGCCCTTCATTTTGAAATCTTTAAGCAATCTGCAATATTCTTTTTGCAAGCCTGGAGAAATCAACTCCACGAGCAGAACTGAGCTGATTACACTCAACCTTTCATGACTCATATTTCCAAGTGATCTTATTCCAGAAATGATCTGGGCTCAGTCGTATGTACCATTCTGATATGCTCCTGAAGGGAAATGATTTTGAAAGTAAAGTCTCAGATAAAAATCAACTCAGGAAACATACTTAGCAAATATGAAAATATGGACATTATTAGAATCTACATTATAAATCAACAATGATTTTTTTTTTTTACCAGAGAGTGGTATTAAATAAAACTGGTTTGAATTTAGTTCTTGCCTCGGATGAATAAATCAAGACTAAAATAGAATGGAGTTGCTCTTGCAACACAATCAAACTAGAAGTGAAAGAGAACTAGTTTCCAACAACACATAAGCAACTCCAAGGTATTAGTAGCAATAAGTCAGAAGGAACACAGCCAACAGCAGGCATAAGAAACTTTGCTCTGCTCTAATCCCATAAGGAAGGAAAACAGTTGTTTCTGTTTCTACTTTCTTCAAGCTTTTCTGCCAAGAACCCCCCTCCCATTCTGAGCACTTTTTTTTAATCTCAAAGGTGGGATGAAGCCTAATTCTTCACTTATTATATGGGATGGAAATGACAGAGATTCATTGGATACATGAATGAAACTGTACTAACTATTATCAACTAGAAGAGAAGAAATTTTGTTAATTTAGTTGATTGCTCTATTTTGCTTACATTTTACATGAAATATGCATCCATTCAATTGATCCATTAAATAGAATCTATCAAGTGGGAGAGATACCTCAGAGGTTAAGCCTTTGCCTCACAAGCGAAAGAACCTTATGTTTGGTCCCCAGATCCCACATAAAAACAATGAGTGAAAATGGTTGCAACCTGTATTAAAAGGCAGAGGCTGAAAAACTCCCAGAGCAAAGCAATAAGAAGGTAGAACAATACAGGATGATTCCCAAAGTCACCCTTGGGCATCCACAGGCACATACATGCCCTCTTCTACGCACACACACACACACACACACACACACACACACACACACACACCCTACACTTACCTATATACACACCTATACATGTCAAAAATAGATCTATTTTCTGGGGAAGAAAATATAACAACTGTTTGTTTTTGTTTGTTTATACTGATGTGTGACATCAGAAAGGCAGAATGTGGCCCAGACTCAGCGTGGAAGCACAGGTCTCCATGGATGAAAGCTGACTGACCAGAGTAGTCCTAGAACTTCAAGCTCGCCTGAAAGAAGAAAGGGACCAAGTTTGCTCCTCCTTCTCCTACAAATATCTGAGCAGAGACCACAATGGGCATTATGAAGTGGGAGTCAGCCAGCTAGGATTAAGAAAGGGGCAAACCGCACAGTGGCTAGAGACTCAAAGGCTACACAGGAAGATATTACAGCAGGACTGCATGAGAGTGCTAAAGAGCAGACATGCGAACACTCACAAAGCGCTGAGACCAGCGTGACCCAGCAACACTACTGCTAACTGTTTCATGGTAACAGCATTGCTGCATCACCGTCCTGGCAAAAATCACAACTCCCATCCCACATCTGGTGCCATGACACAGAAAGACAGGAGAGGGGATTGAACCCACTTTTGAGAAAAATCCTGACCCTGTTTTAGAATTCATTGCCCTGATTCTATTAGATCTTTCCCATAAAACAAGCTACTAAAACCCTAGCAATCTCTTTTGACAAGCCTCCACTCATCCTCTGAGTATGTAGTATTCCTCATAATAACTTTCCAATCCTTACTTGGTTTAGTCCCTGAATTCTTTCTCTGATACTGCAGGAATCTGGAAACTAAGTACAAGCCTCAATCTGTTTTGTTTCTAAGATCTCCCAAGCCTTTGCCAGCAGCAACAAAGCCATGTAGTAAAATCACATTCGGGAACAGGGATAATTGATTTTTAAGTTCTAAATAAAGAACAATCACACCACATAATGGGATGCCGTGAGGTTATGCTTGAAAAACTTCACAGCAATTTAAAAGAGGCAGTGTTCTCTACAGGAAAGATGCAGCTTCCCTTCGGAGAATAGGAAGAAAGGAAGACAGTAGCTATAAGCCCTGGGTGGTTCAGAAAAAAAGGGACAGAAAATGGAGGTCGAAAACAGTTTGGCCCAGCTGGAACTGGTCTGAGGACTTTCTCCTTGCTGGATAGCTTATACAGTACCAAGGAATACTGTAGAATACTGCTGCAGGAAAGAAATAATCACAAGCCCCATCAATGGCATGAGATCTGTAAGTTGCAATATAAATCATTATGGCAACAAGTGACTACCAGTGTAATTGTGGCATGAGCATCAAGGAAAAAACCAACAGTTTTCTGACTGGATTAAAGACTTGCTTGTCACACTGCAAACTAGAAAAAGAATAAAAAGCAGGGAGGTGGGGAGGAAATAGATCAATATGGAAGACAGCCAACAAACCTATAGGTAGGAAGAGAATACCTGTTATTATGCCCATAGAATGGGAACTTACAGTAGAAACCTTTGGGTCTAAAGCTGGATGAGTAAAGAGAAATGTACATTTTAGTGGGGTGACCTGAAGAGAGGTAACTTGATATACCATGGAGTCCTGAGCCCCCACAGGAGTAGACAAGTTAGAGTGAACCCTGGGGTCCATAGAAGCACACAGGTGGAAGGGTGGGAGGGAGTGGAAGGGATTGGTGAAGGGAAGAGAGTAGAAAGGAAAGAGGGGGAGGGAGGGAAGCTATGAAGAATATTCAATATGCTTATAAAATTAATTTAAAAAAATTTTTAAAATTTTATTTATTTATTTGTGCATGTGTGCATGTATGTGTGTGTGTGTGTGTGTGTGTGTGTGTGTGTGTGTGTGCAGAACCACGGGCGAATTCAGGAACCACCATGGACGCCTCCACCTCCTCCTCTGCCCTGGGATTCACAGGCTCCGCCCTACCAGGACCAGAAACGCAGGCCGCCCCCACTTCGGCCCGGCATCTATACGTGGGGTCTAGGATCCGAACTCAGGACCTTCTGCCTGCAAGGCAGAGGCTTAACCCCTGAGCCACTTCTCCAGCCCCCATTAAAAAAATTTTTAAAAGAAAATAGTTTGGACAGTGACAAGCAGATCAATACAAATTCAGATCAAAGATGGACAGTGATTTAGGCTAAGAAAGAAGGAAACTCCACCCTTCTTATTCATTGAGAGCTGCTCATTGAAAAGTAGACTTTCAGTGTGAAAGGCTGGAGAGATGGCTCAGGAGTTAAGACCCTAAGCAGAAGGCCCTGAGTTCCAATCCCAGGTTCCATATAAAAATAACAGGCCAGAAACAGGCCTGGTCTGTACTTCTGGTCCTGGTGGGCAGAGACTGGGAAATCCAGAGCAAAACAAAAAAGGAGATAAAAGTAATCCAGTATGATTCCTGAATTCACCCTTGCTCCTTCACAAGGACATATAGAGTATACACACACACACACACACACACACGCTCACGTGCGCACGCGCACACACACGCTCACGCGCGCACACGCGCGCACACACACACACACACACAATGAATGAACAAATAAATAAAATTCAATGTGAAAGAATCCGGGTAGGACTTTAACTTCTAGTATTGACAGAATCAGACCCTTTGATGGCTTTTTCTATAAGCATGTCTCCTCCTCCACTGAACTGCGGAAATGGCCTATTCCTACTCAGTTCTTCTTGAAGATTCTCTGTGGAACCTCCAGTTCTCACTTCTCTACAGCCTTTCACTATGTCAGATTTTCACTATGTTCAGTTTTTGAGAACTTTGTGTTTTATTTGCATGGTATTGTCCTAACCTTTTTTCCATGAATGACAACTAGTAAACAATGGTATAGAGCTCATAATTTTGTTGGAAGCACTAACTAGATAAAGTAATATACAAAGGACGCTTGACTCAATACCTGTCACACTGTAACGACTGGAATATGGTTGTGATTGGGGGTCTTGCCTTCTCATTTCCTAGTGTAGCTTTTATCACACTGCATTTCAACTGCCTGTGTCTCCACATGTAGAATATGACATTGCTAGTCATAGCTACATGATTTTTTAAAACTCCTCCACCCTAACTAGAATGTGACAATTCCTGCAACCAACCACACACCCTAAATCTCTGACGTCCCCTCCCTAGTGTCCTTGAGAAAAGATTATCTTTTGCCTGATATTCTTTCACTCCCTGCACCACCCTACTTCTCAAGCAACTCCTTAGCAACATCTGAAGGCCATAAAAGATCCATGAATCTTGTTATGGTTAGGCACGGGTATCAAGTTGACTATTGAGGGTTTGAGCTCTGGGCACATTGTGGAGAATTAGTAGTTGAGTTCAGCCTAGAGCGAACCTGAAAGAGATTGTCCAGTTGCTGGAGAAGACCCAGCCCATGGTGGGTAGGATTAGGCCGTGGATAAATCACAGAGTTGGTTGAGAGTTGGCAACCTTCTGTGTACTTGGCCAGACATGCTGGTCTGGCAAGTAAGGCTTGTCCATCTCTCAGTTGTTATGTGGTGATGGTGGCCAGTTCCCTCGGCCCTGGTGTTGGTGTGTGCTCTCCCTTCAAGCTGGACTGAGAACTGTAACCAGGAATCATGAGAGAGAATAAACCCTTGTTCCCTTAAGCCGTTTGATGTAATTTATCAGCAACCATGCAGGCGAACTACAACAAATCTCAACATTATAGTAGAGTTAATGTACGTTCTTTTCCAGCCACCAACTTAACAAGTGTACCCTGTTCTCTATCAGAAATAACATTGATCTGTGGCAGAGAGAGAGAGAGACAGAGACAGAGACAGAGACAGAGACAGAGACAGAGACAGAGACAAAGACAGAGAATAGTTTCTATTCAGCAATTAAAATATGAGTTTTAGCTAGAATACTTTTTTCTAGGCACTTTTAGAACAGAGTACCAGCTAGGAAGGTCCTTGAAGGTCATCTCCACTGCTGGGATTATCCTACAGGAATATACCAGGCCAGTCTGCAGGAACTGACTCCAATCCCCACAGACATAAGGTCATCAACTTCCCCCAACCTTCTGTTTATGAAAGGGTATGGAGATGAGCTGCTCAAATTCAGAAAGAGTATGGAAATGAATTAATTAAATGCAGAAAGGGTATGGAGATGAACTAATCAAATGCAGAAAGGGTATGAAGATGAGCTCCTTAAATGTAGATAAGCTAATTCCTCAAAAGAAGCAGTTCAACCAGGAACTGAATCCCATTGTGAACACACCAATCAGACATAGGAAAAACCAAAAGCGCCAATCAGGTTTAAAGAAACTAAAACTGACCAATAAGGAAAAGTCACTTTTTCTGGGCCTATCTAATCCCATAAATATCCCTGATCCAGCAGACAATAGGCTCCCTTCCCCCAAAACCTCCACCTGGCTCTGTGTCTATGAGTTCCTTTCTTTTTCTCAATTAACAACTCTTGCCTTAAATTCTCTATGTAAGTTCTAGTTTCAATCTTCAATTCTGGAACATAGAAACTTGGATAGAAAGTTCCACATCAGTTTAACCTTAGAGAGGGCACCTTACAGAAGAAACTGCTCAAACCATATTAGTGCTTATTCCTTAAAAAATATATATAAAAAAGAGAGTCTACAATTTTCTTGGACTCCTGTCAAAACATTCTTTAGGTCAAACATACATCTCTGCTGGAAAATGAAAACTATCGCTTATTTCACACTGTAGAAAAAAAGCAGCTGCTTTCATTCCCTGTAAAATATCTTCTCCTGCATGGGAACACTCATATTGGCTTGCTCTTTCACTTTTCTCTTAATTAAAAAAGTCTGTTTATTTTCAGCAGTCCTTTTAAAATAGCCTTTGCTCTTTAAGTCTTGTAATAATTGTGATCCTGAAAAATACAGAGCGACGAAGCACTAAAAATAGTTTTATTTTTTTTAAAAATGCTGATATTTCAGAACTGGTATATTTAACAGAAAAAGAAGGAAAACATTTAAAAATAATCTATTTTTAAAGAACTACAGTTATTCAGAAAATAGTGTTCTTCAAAATATTATTATGCGGGAGACTAAAATCTTAGTATTTTTAACTAGCTGTACTGGTCTTTCTTACTTTTATAAAAATATTTTCCATGTGGTTTAAGCATTTATTAAATTGTTTTGGGGGGGCTGGGAAGATGAATTGGTAGTTAAGAGTGCTTGCTGCATAAACATGAAGATTTAAGTTCATGTCTCCAGAACTTACTTAAAATCCGGATGTGGTTATGGATGCCCAGTGCTGTGGAGGTGGAGACAGGAAGATCTCGGGGCCTGTACCCCTTCTCCCCTCACTCCAAGTTCAGGTTCAGTGAGAAACCCTTTCTCATGGGAATAAGTTAGAGTGATAAGAAGGATATAGAATGTCCTTGTCTGATCTGCACATGTGCACACCCACAAAGTGTGCACGTGCATATACATATGTGTGCATACAACACACGCATATGTGCACACACACACATACACACATTTTAAGAACCTTAAAATGTTTTATGCTTTGATATCTTAAATACATTCAGAACAGCCAATGAAAGAAAAAATTATTAGTAAGGTTATCATAACATAAATTGGTAAAAAGTTAGACTAATTCTGACATTAGGGGAAAAAAGTCCCTAAGAAGTAATTTGTGCTAGAAAACTTCTTGCTTAACACAGTGTCTCCTAAACATGAGTAATGTTTTTATAAATTGTATGTACACACATAAAAGTTTTTAAATAAACTTTTTAAAATGTCATTTTTGTCAATATAAACCGTTCATGATATAATATAGAATTCAAAAGTAACTTATCAAGTTGGAGGTTCAAACTGAAAAAAAATTTTAAAAATAATGTTTAAATAAATATATCCCTGTAGACATTTGTCATATATGTATCTCCTTATGATACAAGACAAGCTTTGACATCAGGCGAAATGGGTTCAGTTTGAAATGTCTCCCCTCTCTGCTCACTGCTAAGGTCCCTTACCTGAACAACCCTCCTTTCATAAGTAACAGGCACAGCTACTGCTGATGTCTGATGGTGATCTTTGGTTCTCTAACAGCCCATAGGATGATTCAAATAATCTACTTTTATCCTCCTAAGACTGCCAACATCTTTCTAGGTACCGCAAAGCCCGCCTCTTACAAACCCTGTCTTGAAATTTTACTCTGCTCACACAGTAACTCACATGTAGCTCTTTACAAAGTGCTAGGCCCTTTTACCTACTATGTGAGTACATGCTACTTTTAAATCTGCTGTTGATTTCATCTATCTAGCACTATGTGCACAGAAGGCACAAAAGCAGAATACACCCATTCCCAGTGAGATGATTAGAAGAGAGAGCATCAGAAACAACTTCAAACCATTAGATCCCTTTTATATTTCGTGAACTTCTTATGGAAACATATAGTCTCACAGTCCAAAATCATCTCCCTAGCCTGTCTGAAAACAAATCAGTTCACAAGTGACAAATTTTCTACACATAAAGCTCCATTAGACTTTGACATGGCATGCGAGGAACAAGGCAGTCAGCCTCTGCTGTTTTAAGGAGTGGGTAGGATTGTGCTGGGTTGTGGAAATGCACAGATGTGCAAGTTCTGTCATTCAGTCCTGAACATCCTGATGGAATATTGCACACAGTGGAGGCTGTGGTGTCGTAGTCAAGATGTAGAAAGTGTCATGACTAGACATCAGGCCTGGGCGGCTTCTCTCATTGTCTTTCTGATACTCACATGTCCCTTGAAGCACGATATGCACTTATATGCCCGCATCTTTACATAAAGAAATGTGAGTTGATTCTGCTATTTATCCTTGAGTACCCCAACCGTAATCATAAGTGGAGTTAGAAGTTGTAGCCAAGTAAACCTCAGGGGAAATAGAAATCTTAGATTATCTGCCCTGCTCATGTCTGGAAAGTCTTGAGCTTAAAACTGTTACCAGATAATAGAATTTGCAGGGCCATCTCAAGCAGTGAAAAAGCAGAGTTAAATTAGCACAGTGTTTACTTGGAATGACAGGTTTAAGAACACAGTAAAGGCGTCTTGAAATAGCAGGATTTTTATGGGAAAAGCTAGGATGGTGGAGTTGGCTCGTTGTTTCCAGGTGTGCTGGAGAATGTACGAAAAGTAGGCTTCTTAGCAACCCTAACCTTGGATTCCATGCGTATAGGTGCTGTTTCCTGGACCATATGAAAACATTTTTTAAAAATTTCCAGTATTGGAACCAAAGTTGCCAAAAATAAAACTCAAAATTTTATTCCCTGAGTCCTCAAAGTCAGAAAATCAATGTAACTTACAGTTTTTGTTTACACGTAAAAATTTAAGGCATTTCTTGAGCAAAGCACAAAGTCTACAGATTAAATCAGAGTTAAATGAGGAAAGTCAGATTTTGAGAGGTCACAAAAACCCCAAGTTGCTCAGAATTTCATTATGCTATACATGGCTTCTCAGAAGGCTTCCACTGGATAGCTTGGAGACTTGTAACCTTTGCCTAAGGAGGGCAAAAGAAGCCAATGATTTGATGCCTGCCTGGGTCATCTTTCCTGGCTGTCAGTGTAACCAGAGTCAGGTCACAGCACACCTCAGCAATGCTAAAAAAACAAGGAAGAAAAAAAAGTTACATGCCAGACAATTTGAACTGCTTCATTAATCCGCAATGGCAAAAGTCTAGGGAATATATTTGGGACTTCTAAAGGGACTGACTAGTTGAAGAGGGGAGACATAATTTTAAATGAGACTGAATTTGTTGGTGTAAAGTGCTTATCAGAATTCTTCATTCACTGTCCTGGATTGGAGACATTGTTAGTTCTGAAGTTACCTAAAATTTTTGTTCTAAATTAAAGCAAAGCAACTATAACAAAACTTGTTGCAATGCAAATAAAAAGAATTATGCATGACATATTTTCTGTGTCCTAGAAAACTAATTTTACCCATATTTCTCCCTTAATTGTCATATATTTATTGATACATTTTAGTGAATTTACCCTTCTTTCCACACCTACTGCTACCACTTCCATTTTCCTGCCAGTTTTTATGGGGGAAGGTTGGTTGTGGTTAACTCTAATACTAAGTTTAAAGCCTATAAAATATTGAGACAAGAATGTTATGAAACTAGACAGGAAATTAACATTACAGGGGAACCTAGTTTAGACCTGATTGTAATACAGATAGATTGGAACTCCCTGATCCTCTATAAATGAGTGTGTTTTAATCATATGACAAATAACTGCATGATGAAGGATGAGAAAGTAGTTTGGAATTTAATATGAAGAAACAGTAAATGTTGGTGCTGGGTCAAGAAAAGAATCCATGATTCACTTAAGAAGTTCTTTTTTTCATTTTTGTGGATAACTTGTGTTTGGAACTGCTGTTGATCTATATTTTTTAAACACCTTTCCATTATTTTGGGAACCTGTGTCTCTCATTCCCAGACTCCTTTGCAGCTAGAATTTAGAATGTGGTTCAACAGAAACATTAATGTAATTAGATGGATTAAAAACATCACTTTAAGGTAATATGTTGTGATGTTTTCTCTTTCCTCATAAATAGATTAGTTCTAATTTGAAATTGTGGTCTTGTTTTGGGCTCTTTATAAACCAAAAACTAAAATATGGAACTAGCAAAAAAAATAAAATAAAATAAAAAGAAGTTAAATTTTATCCATTTGTAAAGATGGAAATGCTTTTGAGAAAATAACCAGCACTATACTTAAAATGACAAGGAATCTGTATTGGAGGCACACTTACTTCTATTCAAGTTCTATTTTTGGGCAAGGGGGAAACATGAGTTGGACTTGTATTTGAGGGTTTCTATTTTTTCTTTTTTCACTAAGTAAAATTTATTTTGAAAATATCAGCTTACCTTATGTCACAGTTAGATACGGATGTCAACTTGGCAGCTGAAGGCTCTGAGCTCTGGGCACAGTTGTGAGAAATTAGCAGTTGAAGTAAGTTCTCAAAGAGCCTGCAGGAGATTGCTTGATTGGTGGGAAAGGCCCGGCCCATTGTGGGTGGGATTAGACTCTGGACAGATGCACAGGGTAGAGGGAGCTGGTTAAGGAAGTTGGCATCCTTCTGTCTATTTGACCATGCTGGTATGGCAAATGAGGATTGTCCATCTTAGCAGTTATGTGACTTTGTTGTGGCCAGTTTCCTTGTTGTGGCCTTTGGTGTTAGTGCGGGCTCTACTGCCAGGCTGGGCAAGGAACTGTACCTGGAGAATAGTAAGCGAACACGAACCCCTTATTCTCTTAAGCCCTTTGGCTGTGGGTTTATTGGCAGCATAGAGAGTAACTGCAACACCTTAGTCTTTCTGTATAGAATCAACTAAGAGGGCTTTGTCTACTCTGTAGCCACATGTAGAAAGCTGGGTGTCAGTAGTATCAACAACAGTCATAACCGAGATGTCTAAGAAGGAGGGGTGGGAAGTTTACATACCGGAAGGCCCTTCAGAACTCTCTTCTACTCAAACTTTGGAAGGACTTACTTCGTTTTAATTAGAGAAGCCAAACCTATAAAAGGAGATAGATTTAATTAATGTTTGTCAGAAGTTATCCTGATACTGTGTGTATATGAAAAGAATTGGTGAGCAATGTGCAGGATAAGAAGCCACGCAAGGTCTTTAGCTGGGTCAGCAGAATGTTCTACATTGATCTTACTAACTGTCAGAAGCTTTATTAAAGTAAAAATCTGTAAAATAAATGGAATATATGATAAATGAACAAATCACTGAGGCTTTACAAAGTGAAAACACAGGAAATGGCACACAGAATGAAAAATACAGTGTTGGCTATATCCCAGAAGCCTTTGCTAATTTTCCCCATCACACTTCCCATTCCTTCATTCACATTCATAACTTGAGTATCTAATATATTACATCTCATGTTATAATCACATAGTATAAAAAGGTTTTGCTAATTTTGGAAAAGAAGCAAGAAGTTTAAGTTCTTTTGTGCATGTCTCTTTCCTTTAGCTCAGTGTATTTTATGAAATTGGTTCATCATGCTGCATGAAATTGTAAAAATTTATTCTCATTTCTGTAAAGTCTTGAGATACATAGTGATGAAATATACATCCTACTATTGATGAAGTGTTCTTCAATCTAGGATATTATGAATTTTGCTCTGAGGAATACTCATTTGTGTTTTAGTAAAGGTGTAAAAACATTTCTACTAAAAATGTAGGAGCAGAATTGTTTGATCATCTATAAGTTAAGCTTTCATGAGTTTTATTCAATATTCAAATGTTATATTTTAATTGTTACATGAACATCTTCCTTCTTTCAGATTACAGAGGAAATGAATTTTGTCACTTTCACAAATGATACTATGATTCTATCCATTTTTAAAACACCTATTGGGCTGGACAGGTGGCTCAGGGGTTAAGCCTCCGTCTTGCAGGTGGAAGGTCCTGAGTTCAGATCCTAGATCCCACGTATAGAGGCCAGGCGGAAGCGGGGGTGGCCTGCGCTTCTGGTCCTGGTAGGGCGGAGCCTGTGAATCCTGGGGCAGAAGGAGGTGGAGGTGTCCATGGTGGTTCGCGAATTCGTCCGTGGTTCTACACATACACAGACACACAGACACACACACGCGCACGCACATACACACGCACATGCACACAATTGAATAAATAATAATAAAATAAAAATAAAAATAAATTTTAAAACACCTATTAATAAAATTGGATTTATATATGTATTAAGAAAAAAATTATGCTTTTATTTGTCTCAATTTAAATCATTCTGATAGCCTTGACTATCCTAAAGTGACATGGGTGGCCACATTGTTATAAAGCATGGGAATGGCTTTAAAAAAATGTTCTTTTATAATCCTTAGATACCAATATGGAAATGTCAGTCATGTACTTGACACCTGGAATGCCTACATTGTGTCAGATTTCATGCTGCTCAGTAGTGAGAGAATGCCAACCAAAAGAAAGTCGTTACGTTTCTGTGCTAGCAAAGAGAGGCAGGCACTAAATATCATGTCAAACTGAAATATAGAGGAAACAGACATGGAAATTATGTTCCAGAACCAACAAGGAAGGGCTACTGTTTCAGTAGGATGGGCTGAGACAGCATCTATGAGATTAACTTAGAGCAGAGACACGAAGAAGAGGGAGAAGGAACTGTCAGAGAGCACTTCAACCAGAGAAAGAACCATGTGTGTATTAGTCAGGGTTCTTTGAAGAACAGAATCTCTAGAATGTAATATATATACGTGTATATATATATATATATATGCATATATGTTCATTAAATTAACTTACAATAAAAGATAGTGTCCTTCAAAGTAGTCACCCCATAGCTGTTTCGTTCTAGACCAGAATGTCCCACAAAACCAAAAGATCCCAAGAAGGTCTCAAACCTTTACTTCACTGGAGTATTGAAGACGCTGAATTCCAATGTCGGTGAAAAAAAGCTGGGCTCCAACATCAGCAATGAACAGCAGCAAAGCCTAGAGACCAGGCTCCAAAGGCAGCAGGAACACAGCAAGGTGGAAAGGATGCAGCTCCGTGTCAGCCAAGGATGAAGGCAGCAGCAATAGCAACATCAAAGTAGGTAACGATGATCTAAAAAGTCAATAACACTCATAGAGTGAACTCAACAGCTAGTTGACACAGGGTAAGGGAAGAGCAAGTCCCTCCTCCTTGCACTTCCTATTATCCATCCACCACTGGAAAGTACCACCCACTATGGGCTGGGTTTTCCACAGCAATTAATCAAGTACCTGCAGACTTGTTCAGGGGCCTATTGCATCCATTAACCTTCCACAGCTGTGTCCCAAACAGTCTGCAACTGTCAAGTTAACACTAAAATGTAACCATAACAGTGTGTGTTAGAAATAAAATGGTCAGCATGACTACAGCAGAAAATCAGGGAGAAAGGTGGGACTGAGATCAGAGTGACAGCCTATGTCAGGCTTTATAAGCTGAAGAACAGAATTTAATATCACTGATGTGAGGAATGCCTGGAAGACTGTACTGACGAGCCACATGATCTGATTTATATTGCCGAGAGATTATTCTCAGATCTGTCCACAGCATCGAGTATGTGGGGAAAGAAAGTGACTAAGTGCCGCATCCTCATCCAACCATGCTATTCTGACAAGGTCATAACATGGAGAAAGCTGCTTCAAGAAAGAGTTGGCCACACCAGAAACAAGGAGAGAGGGGACCATGTTACAGCAGAGAAAAATAGGCCTCCATCAAGGACTGCAAGTAAGTAATGAGACATCTGGTTAAGTTCACAGACTTTCGTTCCTGATCATTTACAACTGAGGGGGTGTGATCTCACCAGAAGGGGAGGGCATATAGTCTGGCAGATAAAAAGTAACCATTTTGCAAATGGGTGATTGACCCCTCCCTCACTGTGGTTTCCTACTTTTATTACATCTACCTTTGAATGGACTCTTATAACAAGACTCTAGTTTAACAGCTTTTTGTCTCTGGCCAGGGGATGACATACAATACCCATCAGGATGGAGTGAAGGGCATTGCAGGAGCAGCAAAACTGAAAAAGAAAATCAACAAACCATAATCCAGAACTTCAGAGACTCTATATCAACCACCTAGAATTAGGCCAGCTTAATCTCTCCCCATCCTGAAGCTCAGGGACATTTGCGGAAGAGGGGGTGGTAAGAGTGTAAGAGCACAAGGATGGGAGGAGCAATGATATGCAAGATACTCCACACAAGTTCGGGCCGAAGCAATCACAATTGGACTTTGCATGCCCTGCTCAATGTCCAACACACTATTGACCCCACGAAGTCTAGCATTTGCTAAAGGCACCAAGATCCTTGGAGGCAAGGGATTGACAGCCACAGTAGTGTTCCTATGCTTAAGGGGAACACAGGAAAGGATTCAGGGAAATGCCCAGGATTCAGGGAGAGCCCAGAGGAGAGACTGGCAGGCACATTAAAGGATTCTCCGGGGATTGAGGGGGGAGGCACTAGGGGATGGGGAGGGAGGGGTGAGGGGAGGGGGAGCAGGGGGGTGGGGGGGAAGAGGAGGGAAGGAGGGAACCGGTGTATCTACTAAGTTTGTATGAGCAGAAATAATAATAATAAAAAAAGAAAGAGTTTTCTGGAAAAAAGGACACGGCTTATTTAGAAATAAATATTAAAAAAATGGGAGTTATCAGGCCTAAAGCTTGCTCTCTGGAGAATGTCACATTAGCATCTAAATGGGCAATTGCTAGGGGCCTCTTGCTTTTTGTAAATTGAGTTTTGCCTCTTGCCTGCATAGGTGATGGCAGGTGAATTCCTTCGTCTGGGAGTTGAATTTACCTCCCATCTGTTCTTAGATCTCTTTTGTTTTTCTCACGACTGGCTAGGTTATCCCCTTCCCCTACAGTACCTTCTCTATGCATTTGAGATATGTACACCAGGTCCATATCTGCTTTGACACATTCTGTATCTGTTCCCTTTTAGCAACTACGTGTCATGCCTTTACCTGGAGACATCATGTCTGGTCCCACACAAGTAAATATCAGTCCTGCCTTTTCTTTGTTACCTGGAATGAATACGTTTTACATAATCCTGTAAAGAATCTGGTCCTGCTCTTCTTTGATATTTTCCTATGTATGTAGCAACACATTGTAGTGACACATTCTCTGCTCTTTACCCTAGATTTTCTAAAATATATAAACTCTATTAAAAACTTGAATAAGTGAGTTCAGATTCACTCAGCCCTGAGTTGTGTGTCTATTCTTCATTTTCCACAGACTCCTTGTCTACCTACAGGGTTCTTGAGTCCAGGATGCAGCCCAGACTGCAGCAATCAAGGAGTGCAGTCAGGAAGCGTTTGCGAATAATTCAGGGACCAGATGACTTACAAGGATCAGGTGGTAATGTATTTCAAATACTATTTAATCTATCAGTTTAACAATGTCCTAACAAATTGGGTGTGGAGTGTAAACAGAAGACCTGAAAATCTTTGTGAGGTCACAGAAGACTTCAGGAAATTTGTCCTGAGCAACAAGTAAGATGGAATTTCAAATTATGAGGATAAGAAGTGTGTAGGGTGAAATTTAAGAGCATTAAAGTTGGGTGACAGGAAAGAAATAAGACATGCAGATCCACGGATGCAGACACCGGGCAGGCATGTAGGTATATAGTTGTGTTATTCGATTTTTATTTAAGCAAAAGGTTTGTTGTTAGGTTTTTGTCAAGAGCTATGTATGTTATACTTCCTTTCCACTTTAGAAGTTATTGTACACAGTGCTGATAAACTAAGACACTATTGTTTGAAATCAACAGTTCAAAGTCAAAAATGAAAGTGATTTCATCATTCTTATAAATCTAATTTATCTTTTGTGGATGAGGAGGTAAAACCCCATAGAAAATTGTGGTTTTTGAAATAGTTCTGGTCAGCAATACCCTAGTGGTCTCCTTAACCTCTTTCTCTTTTGTGCCTGGAACTAAGCTATCATTCCCAACCTTCTCTGACATGTTACTGAGTACAGACCAATCCAATTTGAGGGCTGTATGTATGTTCCTTTTCCCATATAGCTGCTGGGTAGACAAAATGCCATGGATTGTGGAAAAAAGCCAAGCAACAAGATAGAAGGTATCTAGGTCTCTGCAAAACCACAATAGGCTTAAAATTCTATTTGAGTTAGACATGGAAGTTTTCTTTATTTTGTGCTATAGCAGCTTGCCTTACTGATTTGTGTGTTTCAGTCTTCGCCTATGAGATTTAAACTATGTAGAAGATTTTTTTCATTATCATTTGGTTTGCAAAATTTTTCTCTTCTTTCAGCGTAAATATCGCCTACTAAGAGAGGTATTTTCCAGCTTACAGATGTATACCTGACATATACTTTGAATCAGAAGCCCATACTTTTTCATACAATTTATATTATATAATTATATACAGGGTATTCATTTAATGTCCATTTCTCCTACTAATCTGCTTTTATAAAGATAAGAATCACATCAATTAGAGTATCAGCTTTACCTGCTCCCTAATTTCTAGTCCAGCATTCTTAGTTTCCAATTCAATGTTTAAATTGTACCTTTCTTATCAACTAATCAACTCTTTCCAAACTCATGAACCTGTACTCATGAAAAGTTAGCATCTCTTCTGGTTTCTTGCTTTGTCCATTGGCTATTCCCCAATGATCATGAAGAGATTTCCCATATAATCCTTGAACCTTCTTTTCTTATCTCTTTAATGAAAACATTCACCAAGTTTGTTTGCACTTTGTCTTAGCTCTGCTTTCTTTTCTGACTCGGCTGCTTTCCTTCTAAATCTAGTGGTTGCTTTTTGCTCCAAGACAGTGCTCAAAAACTAGGCAAAAAAAAAGAGGTATTTAATTTGATTTACTGTTCCAGAGGGGATACAGTCCATTAGGGTGAAAACTGCATAGCGAAGGGCAAAGCTGGAGGCAGAGGACAGGAGTCCGGTTCAGGCCATCACACTTATCAGACCTAGAAAGCAAGTGAGGGCGAGTGGAACCTGGAACGCCAAACCTTAAGGGCCACCCCATGGGATGTACCTTCTTTTATAAGGTGCCAAAACCTTTCCAAACCTCAACACCAGCTAAAGATTCAAACATGTGGGTAGGAGTGGGGGCAACTCACTTTCACACCATGACACTAGTCATCTCAGGTTTGGAGCTAATGATATTTTGGTAACTTTTTTTTTTAATTTTAATACGGAGAAAAGTGTTTGTTTGGCTGACCATTCTCAGGCTCTGCCTGTTGTTTTGTTTTGTTTTGTTTGGTGCAGCATTAGGCTGCAGGGGCCGGGCACGTTTGCTCACAGACTGAGAAACTGGGTTCCCGAGGAGAGCTCCTTCAAGGAACACCTCCAGTGGCATAAGGACCTCCCAGAAGGCTCTGTTTCTCAGCACCACCTCTCAATTGCACCATGCTGGTACAATATAGAAAACACCCCTCAGAAGTTCTTCTTAAAGAAAAATGTGCGAGATGTTCTAAAGTTACATTCATTGTCAGAATGAAATTTGGAGCTATGACATATTGAGTCTTACTGGACTCTGAGTAATGAAACACCACAAGTTATTTCGAAGCCTATAGTAAATCATTAACCAAAATCTACAAAGGGATATTAAAAGTTAAACTTTATATGTATATTAAATATTTGTGAACCTTGGACTTTTAAAAATGTAAACTCATTTCCTACATTTTTGAGAAGGCCATTTTTCCCCTTAGCAATCCAGAGAAGCAGAGAAATAGAGACTCAAACTAATGTTAAGAAAATGAGTAGCTATATTTAAGCTAAAATAACTTCAAGCTTAAATACATGAGGTCAGAAAGTAAGAGAAAGCTATGGTTTCCCAGGCTTCCAATGATATTAATAAGTGAAAAGATTCCATGAAGAAAATCCTTCTTTTCTCTTTGTTTTGGATTTGCCACAGATCAAAAGGGGAGACTTGCCTCATGGTTACTGTTAAGCAAAAATTATGGAAGGCCGTCATCCTGGAATGAGTTCCTTCACTTGGTGCCAATAGACCAGACCAGAACAAAAGGAATCGAACTTTGCTAAATGTCACAGCATCTGACTGAAACATTAAAGATTGATCTCCACATTGCAGTTTTTCCAGAGGGCTGGAGAGTTCAGTGTAATAAAGAAGGCCTCTCTGATTTCACCCCTGCAAAAATGTGTCAGGAAGTAACCGGATATATCAATTTTTTCTTATTGTTTTGTGTCATTGCTCACATTTTGCAAAACATACTGCTCACTACTGTCCAGTGAGGCTCTCATTCTATTTTTGTAGAATAGAGATGACTGGGATTAATTAGTGTTCAATAATAAAGCCTAGTGTGTGCTTGCGAAATGGCTAAGTTGGCGAAGTGCTTGCTGTGCAAGCATCAGGACTTGAGCTCGGTCTCCAGCTCCCATTCAGGGAAAATAGGCTCAGCAGGGTGGACCCAAAATCCCAGTGCTGGGAAAGACAAGGCAAGGGGGAATCCCTGGAGCTTGCTGGCCAGTCCATCTAGCTGATTAGATGAGCTCCTGATTCAGTGAGATACCCTGTCTCAAAAAATATTGAGTAAGATGCCAGACACTGAGCTCTGGCCTCTGTACACATAGGCATGTGCTACCTTCACATGAACAAGTACACATATGGTTAAAAAAAAAAATATATATATATATATATATATATAATACCTGTTAGTATGAACCTAAATATTTTTCAGTTAGGTATTTTTTTTGTCTTTTGCCTTTTGATATTACTGTAAATTAGAAGCAAACCATCATATAAAATTAATTTTAAAGAGGGGCTGGAGAGGTGGTTCAGGAGTTAAGCCTCTGCCTTGTAGGCGGAAGGTCCTGAGTTCGGATCCTAGACCTCAGTATAGACGCCAGGCCAAAGCGGGGGGCGGCCTGCGCTTCTGGTCCTAGTAGGGCAGAGCCTGTGAATCCTGGGGCAGAGTAAGGAGGAGGTGGAGGCGTCCATGGTGGTTCCCGAATTCGTCCATGGTTCGATACACACATACATACATATACACACATACATACACACACACGCATACACACACAATTGAATAAATAATAAAAAAATTAATTTTAAAGAATTCAAGAATTTTGTAAAAAACATCATTTTTTTTATACCCATTGACACCATTACTCTATCACATCCAATAGTTTCTTCATGGTGTCAGAATTTCCAACAGAAATAACTTAAAGAATGCTCCAGGAGGCAGAGAGAAGGGGAGAGTCATCACTCTGATGGCTTCCACTTTTCCTATTTATTCGTTCTTTGGCCCCAGCCTATGGAGTGGTGCAGTCCACATTCAGGGTGGGTCTTCCTCGCTTAGCGAATTCTCTGTGGAAACATCCTCACAAAGACATCCAGAGATTTGCCTCATCAATTTTCTGGTGAACTCTAAGTCTTGTCAAGTTGATGATGAAGATCATCATCATGGTTTCATACTTTGGCAACCATGTCAGAGAAAACCCTATACATACCTTGCATTTATCAACCTGGGATCAAAGCAAACGTTTTTGACGCTCCGTGGTGGATATAAACATGGGCAAAGTGTGAATGACTGAACGAGAAGAGCATACTGTGTTATTTGTGCTACCTCCAGACTTCCACTTGAAGTACCCCACAGCACTTTGAGTTTGCAGCTGTCGCTGGCAGTTTTGCTTTCTTAGCTGCATATAGGTTCTATCTATTTTCAAGGTCAGCTTTGTTATTATTGCTGAATACTAAAGTTGCGTTCTATTACTTATTTTTCTCATTACTAAGACAAATGACAATTTTTGCAACTTGTAAAAGCAGAGGTTTGTCTTGGCTCATGGTTTCAGAGAGAGGAGACCATCATGGTGGGGACGGCTGGTGGCAGAATTGGCTCAGCCAGTTCTCACAGGAGTGTGAGGCAGCTGTGTTCAAGGAGCAGAGTCTAAGCCAGAACCAGAGGCAGATACAACTTCAAGTGACACACTTCTGTGACACACTTTGACAACTAGACCACAATTCCAAAGATGCCACATCCCCCCCCAAACAGCCCCACCAGCTGGGGATCAAGGTTTAAACAGATAAGCCTTGGGGGACTTCCCAGAATCTTTTGCCACAGTCTATCTTACTTATTGCCACGATTGGTCTTTTGCTTCTAACATATTACCTGGATACCCGGGTGTTTTGCTTGAAGTCTGAGTCATTACACAAATATTTATTGAGCAACTGGAAGAAGCCAGATCCTGGATGGTTGCTAAGGACGCAGAGTTAAATAACATTGTCTCTCCCGCCTGAGTTATTCATAGTCTTATAGTTAGGAAACACTGATCTATTACTTTTTCTTGACAAATTTCTTGATACCTAAAAATGATACCTTTAGCAATAATGCAATATGCCAAAGAAAAGGCAGACTAATCCTACAAGTAACAAATCAGATGCAATAACATCACAAGGCAAGTTTGTATTAGTCTAGAAGAGTTTAAAAGATGAATTTTAGTTTGTACTAAATTTGGATCAGTAGCTTCTCACATTCTCATTTCTATCTAAAAGCTGACACAGAGTGTATTTGACTACCTGATGTCATATTTCCCCTCTATATCAGCAGCTGCACTAGTTCTCAGGAGAAGGAAAGCATTATCTTTTGCCTCCAAATATCTTTGCTTTGAGTATGATACTGTAAGATTTTATTGTGCTCTGTCCTTACATGTAGGTTGGTGGGGAGGTGAGTCCTCTTTTTCGTTTTTCGGCATGTGCATACATGCTTGTGTGTGTGTGTGTATGTGTGTGTGTGTGTGTATTTTGCATGTGGGTGGGCATACATGCTTGTGTGAGTGTATATATGAGTCCACTTGTATGTGTCTTTGAAGGATCAAAGATGATGTCAGTAATTCTTCAATCTCTCTTCCCCCTTACTGTTGTGAGCTTGGGCCTCTAATTAAACCCAGAGTTAGTCTAACTAGCCAGCTTGCTCTGGGAGCTCCAGGCTCTATTTTCCATGGATAGAATGACAACTCTGACACAGCTGCCCAGCTTTAACTTCTCCAGCCTCTTCATCGTAATTGTGGTCATTTACCTTGAATCGAGGTAGGTTCAGTGAGTCTTCCCTTCCACACACCCTTCCTTCCTCACTGATGGCATGTTCCCACCAGGAAAGCCCACCTTTTGCAAAATGGGAAACTGATGTAGTTGGGGTTGTGTTAAGCATCCAAAGTGACAATTTGAAGATTAAGGTTGACATGAATATGAATTTAGAGAATAAAAGAAATAAGAAATAGTTGCAATTTTAAAAACTTAAAAATCTCATGAACTCCACAAAAATTTTTAAAAAGAATGTTGGTGCTAATTGACCACCTGATATTACTTCTAAAATACTTTTTCTTCCTGGCTTTCACCTGCACATTCTGGATCTCTTTATGTACTAATGATTTGGAAATATAGAAATGCCATTTTTAATAGATGTATTAGGAAGGCTTTTCAATTTTTGCTCTGGCACAGTGAATAGAATTTTACTTCTGTTACTTTCCATCTTTCCACCTGTTTATTGGAGCTACTATGCAACTTTTTTGAATTCTTGTAAAATTTTGGAAATTCGCTATTAAAATTCTTTTATATCCAAGCTATAATGTTTCAAGATGTTTCAAGCTTGCTAGCTCAGTGATATTCAATACTCCTAAGTGACATGTAAGCAGTTATGTAACATAAAAACTTCTCATAGGAATGCTTGCAATACTTCTTGATAGAGACTTTAAATAACATTAACTAATAAAGAACATTGATTGATTTTGCATATCTGATACCTTCAAATTTTTACTTTAAAAATGGGTGGAGATAAGAAAGTATTGACTTCCTTCATTTTTCCAGTTTTGCCTTACAGAATAAAGATTTTTAAGTCTTCTATTTATTTATGAGAGAGAGTAAGGGGGGTGGCAGACACGCTCATATGTCTCTACATGAGTGGGGGACAGATGACACCTTTCAGAAGTCACCTCTGTCCCTCTCTCAGGGAACTGAACTCACATTGTCAGGTACACACGCAGGGCATCCGAACCATCTTCTCCTTCCTTGCTTGAAAAATTTTCAGTATTTCCCAATCTTGCACAAAGGTCTTCAGTGAGTCTGCTTCAAGTATGTCCAGTGCAAGTTTGTCACTATATGGTTCTTTTACTTTGGGCGATTTAGTGAACTCATAACAACCAAAAAAGTTTCAGCAAGACTGAAACTTTCTTTGAAACCAAGCACATCATGTGTTGGAAAGTTATTAGGTAGACATTGGGATAGTTTCAAATTGCTGCCCTCTCTTTAGCCCAAGCAGAAAACAGTGGTTCTGGATTTTGGAAAGTTCTCAGATGTAGTTGATAGATGTGCTAATTGAATAGCTTTTGATTACTTGCCAGGATTTCTATACCAGAACAGAGAACATGTCTAGTAAAAATATTTTGGGGAACAAAATCACTACAAAAACAATAAGCAGTGTATGACACTCCTAAGTATGATACATCATGAACCTTTTATGGAAATGACTATGTGGGCTCTCTTCGTGTTTATCTTTCAAAAACTGGTTGTCTTTACCATAGTCAAGAGTTCTGTTACAAGAAAGAATGAATTCATGGAATTACTTTTAGTCATTTAACCCTTACTGGTTTTAACCCCTACTCACAGATAACCCTCATACCACACATTCTTTGCATTCTGTGTGATAACAAAATAGCATTAAAACAGATTTTAGGGAATCCAATGCAGTTGATTCTTCTGTGCTCTATATTTACACTCTCAGGCCCCTAGATCTGGACATTTTTCTAAAACGAATTTGGAGTTCTGTGTGCATGTGTGTGTGTGTGTGTGTGTGTGTGTGTGTGTGTGTGTGTGTGTGTCATGTGTGTGTGTGTGAGGGGGTGTGCTCCCTAATGTATGCATATGGCGGTCATATCACAAGCCCTTTTCTATTACTCTCTGTCTTATCTTTGGAGACAGGGGCTCTTCCTGAACCTCCTGCTCATGGGTTTGACTTGGCTTGCTGACCAGGGAACTCAGGAATCTGCTGTCTTCCTCTCCCCTAGGAGAGGGAACAGGTCTGAGCTATCACACTTGCCTTTTTGGAATTCCTTTTGTTGAAGCAAAGAAATTTGAAGTCTCCAAGTTTTCCCTTCCCCGTTCCCACAGCCTGGCAGTTGTGCTTCCTGAACTCTCTCTTCCACCATCCCCTACCCTTAGAGCCCACCTCTAATGGTGTCCTTAGCTATGGACCTTATGGTAGCAGGAGCAAGGACAAGATCTGACCACTGTAAAGATGGGGGCAGGGACTACAGCAGATTGCCTAACTTCCCAGCCTGGACAAGGAACCTCTAAATTTTTACCCTAATGGGCAAAGGGCCCTTTGTCCTTTACCTCACACCAGCCCAAAGACTATAAGAATCTCTGCACCTCCCTCACCCCTTGCTTTTTTTCTCCATTCTTTAAGAATCAGCCAGGCAGTTTGTTCCCATCAATAAACTGTTTTTCAGGCAGGTTTAGAGAGCCATGCTGGGATGGTCTCTGAAGACCTTCGAAGGTCATCCTCCACTACAGGGATTAACCCGAAGGAACACACCCTACTGATCTGGAGGAAGCTGCTAATAGGTCAGGGACATGGTGGTACAATTACAGTGATAAAGTTCTGCGCCCATCCTTTAGCTGTGCTAATTAATGTCTAGGTGGCTTCCAAAGGACAGGAAGAAATATGTTAAAAAAAAAAAAAGCTGCCCTTGATCCCAGTTTGAGGCAGGACAAGATCCATCCCTGCCCTTGCAGGAATGTCAACAGGAGTCAGCCTACAACAGTGCTGGCATAGGAGGCGCATGACAACTGAGTGCACGAGGAATGCCCTTGGCATTTGTCTTCACCAAATGGAGTGTTCCTTGCATATTTCTCTCCCAATTTCTTTTCCTGCCTGATCCCAATGCTTATATATAAAAAAAATTTGATCGTTACATGTTTCTTTAGCATCTCACATAAGCCCTGCGTCTCATGCGTTGGTCAGCTGTTGCATGTGCTTCTAAGAGTTTTTAATCTGTGTTGCCTGACTGATCCGTATCATGTTAAAGATGTATATTACATATGTATAAGAAGTATGTATATTAATAAGTATATACATAGAAGTATGTTTACATAAGTGTTTTAGCTACACGTTTATGATTTCTCTTTGACATGTGTTCTGAATGCAAAGATTTTGCAAAAGCTGTTTTCAGGATTCTAACTGTATATTACAGGAACAATATGCCATTAGTAATTGGAGTATTAAGTAATCAATAACTGGGCCAATCACTGTGTTTGGTTCTAATTTACGGGGTTTATTACCTCCATAGTTCCTTGAGCAATGGTTCAAACTCTTCTGCCCTTTTTTTAAATCTATAAAAAAATCATTTTAAAATATAATTTGCATTTAAAATGTAAGACCCAAAAAGGTTTTTGTTCAGAAATATACAGGGACTTTTTAAAGTTTGCGAATAGTACTAAAATGGTTTATTGCTTAATAAAAGACATTTCTTCCCAGGCTACAGAGTTTCTGGATATACCTCAATTCTCTAAATTCTCATTTGCTTATTGAAGTCTATTTCAGCCGGTGTTAATAGGTGTTAATAATAATCAAAAGTTAATTGAATTCAAATTCCTAGGATCAAAATTTGCTCTGCTAAATAACTAATATTAGATTCTGATTTCAATGATAAGGACTTCCTAAATATTAATCTGCTGCTGGTAATGTTTTCAAAAGTCTGTTTCCAAAACTGACCAATTTTATAGTCTATTTGGACTGTTTCATAAATTAACAAATTCTAAAACTGTTGCCAATGAATCATAAGTCCTTGTCTGCAGGAGACACCAACCAAGTGCTATTCATCTTGCTTGCTTTAGAATTATTTGATCAATGCACTTTAAGGTGTTTTGGCTTGTCTGTTTACCTGGATTTCAAGTTACCCTATCATATGTCTGACAACTGTATTTGTCCTGCTGCCAGGGCCCCAATACCCTTCCAGGATTGTATCTTCCTGCCAGTATTCTAGCATCACTCTTGTAATTCCCTTCCCAAAGTAGCAAAGCCAATAACATTGACTAAACTTGTCCAGTCCTCCAACTCCTTATATGGAATCTCATCCCAGCAGATCAAGCCACCAAGAAAATGCAAATGTCTTTTGGGAATTTCATTCGAATTTCCTTATTCTCCTTATGGTAAAACACATGGGTTCCCCCTTCTGCATAGCTAACCTAATTCAGAAGTCATAATTTCTGAGTGTTTCTACTTCCTTGTGATAAGGTTAATCTCCTAATTTTAGATGCTATTTTATAGACGTTAGTATTGAGTCTTAAAGATGCTAGTTTTTGCTTAGCAAATGATAAGTCTGGGTGAGAGCCACAGAAGCTTGGATTATAAAATATACATTTAAAAATGACTGTGTATGAATATGCACAATTGCCAAATTAAGCCCAAATTCTTTTTTCCTTCAAAGATGAGGTTTATTACTACTGCCTCTTTTTTTTTTTTAAAGACATGTTCTTCTAGATCTCTTTAAATATAATGAAGCAGATGGATCATCAAGTAGAGAAAAGGAGATGTGAAGGTTATAAGTATAAGAAAAATGTTTTGGGGTGAGAAAGAACTCTATAAATGAACTTAGAAGGTTAAAGTATATTGTAGAAAGAGTGTCATGGTTAAAAGAGTGTATGTTGTAAAATTTGAGTTCGGAAACCTACCTACTAAGAACTGAGCTTTATATTTTAGAAAGAATTCAAGTGTTTTTCACTGTGTCTGTATATAACAGGTCCTGATCATTGTGCTTAGTAGGTTCAATGTGATCTAGGAGTTTCTTAATGGCTCTGCCAGTTAGCTATTCTTCTCTCCTGAGGATTGTTCTCCTGCCTACTACTCAGCCTCATCTGCCTTAGATACTAGAAATGAGCCTTTCTACAACATGGGATGTCAATCTGTGACCTCTGCATGCACAATACTGTGATGTTCTGCCAACCAGGAGCTAATGTAAGTTCCTGAAAAGAAGATGCTGTACCTGCAAGGCTGAATGACTTAATTAGAGCATCAATGAGGGGTAGAGACCTGGAATGTTGCAAGTTCATAGCCAGATTATCTTGGGTGCATTTTAGCTTCTCTAATTGTCCCTTCTCAGGACTTAGCATCCTGATGACTATTAGTTACATTCTTTGGAACATATAAGAAGACTCCTGTTTCCACCAATCAGAAGACCAAGAATGCCATTAGATAAGCTAAATCAGATAATTAAGAACTAGATGTGGCCTCTTCCTCCTGCCTTCCTGGGTACATTAGCTTATGTCCACTGAGCAAACTCTTGATTATATCATTTTCAGTCCTTGTATTTGGATGTTGTCTCTTTAACCTTCGTGTCAGTTTTGTCTCTTCTAGGTTAAGCCCCGTCAAGCTTTGCATATACAATGGCCCTCTTGATTCTTCCTGTCCTTGTATTGAGGATATCTGGCTGCAATTTCCTCCAATACCCCTCTTCAGCAGGAATTAGCCAGATTGGTGATCATCCTTCTCCCTACCCCCAACCCACCAGTGGTCAAACTCCCCAAAAGACAGAAATATATGCATATTTCTATAGGGAGTGAGAATCAAGGCTATAAGCCTATGGAGAGGATAGCATGTGCTCTTGGAGAGCTGACCTGAAGCATACGCTGCATCCCACAAGTCAAAAATCCACCAGGAAACCACAGGGAAAGCCCACAGGGAAGAATAGCTCCTTTTCTACCTGCAGCTCAGTATGGAGCCTCACTAATGGTTTAGGTAAGGACTTGATCCTGTTCAAGGTCCACTAACAGCCATCTGCTTTATACATCATGTTTAGAGCATTCAATCAATGAGCCTTTCAGCTCTTGTTCAGCAAAAGGTTCAAAGACAAACACGTTACCCCTTATCACCAAGGAAAGCCTTGACTGACAGTTTTTCTTTCTCCTCTCAATTGTGGCAGTTTTGGCTTCTGAGCGCTCTCTCTTTCTCTCTCTCTCTCTCTCTCTCTCCCACATACACCCTCAGAGCCCATGCTTTTGAAAGCCCACCCCCTAATGTATACTGTGGCAATGGGGACAGAGGCTAGAGCTGCCACCTACTACCTATCCTGGAAAAGGGACCCCCACATTTTTACCCTACAGCAGCTCTGAAAACCTTACAAAGAGCAGACTAAGGGAATTTTTAAAAATCAGAAGTCATCTTTTTTTTCACTTGTACATGTTCAGTATCTGAGATAATTTATTGACTATTTTAATGTCTTAAGTGCACTTCCTTGATGCCAATAAAATATTATGCACCATTTTTTTCATACAAAAAAGTAAATTGGAAACAATTTTTTATTTATTTTTAAGGTTGCAAAGCTTTAGAAATAAATCTACAGTTATTTCTTTTTTTTAAATTTTTTTTATTATTATTATTTATTCAACTGTGTGCATATGCGTGTGTATGTGCGTGCGCGCGTGTCTGTGTGTGTGTGTCTGTGTATGTGTAGAACCACGGACGAATTCGTGAACCACCATGGGCGCCTCCATCCCCCCCCCCCCCCCCCCCCCGGATTCACAGGCTCCGCCCTACCAGGACCAGAAGCGCAGGCCCCGCCCCCGCTTCCGCCTGGGGTCTATACGTGGGATCTGGGATCCGAACTCAGGACCTTCCACCTGCAAGGCGGAGGGAGGCTTAACCCCTGAGCCACCTCTCCAGCCCCGAGCTATTTCTTAAAACACTTCAAATTCTGTGAAAAGTGAAAGCTAAACTAAGAACAATACAGCTTCAGGTTACATATTCATGTGATTCAGGTCTCTGTAAATTAGTTCTGCCCAGACCTAGACTGTTAGAATCCTGCAGGCTGTGGCTCCTCAGAGATCAGGGATGGGTGTGATCTGGGAGGAGTGCTATTAGCCACGGGGAACCGGGGGACCGTCCACTGTAACAAAGGCCAGGAAGGTGAGCCCCTTCCTGACAGCCACCAGTATAAGAACCCAGTGGCAGCTTTCTCTTGACTGCGTGGCAGGGGAAAGAGGGCAGAGCACCCTGGATGCACACTTTCCTTCTCTTAACACCTAAATTTTCGGAATGAACTGGAAATTTGCCAGTAGTAACATAACAAGAAGAGAATACACCTCACTGCAGAACATTTGGAAAGTGATGATAATGTAGGCAACAATAAAAATAAAAGCAAATTCTCTTTTAATAAAGCTCCCATAAATACAAGCACAAAATGGTTGCTCCTTTTCTTTCCAGCCAAAGCTCAAGGACTTCAAAGAATGGCTTCCTGGGCAATCTGTGTCTGGCTCCCACCACTACCCACCTTACTGCCTTGCTTTTCTAATTTTCCACCCCTCACCAGGCACTTTGGCCCCGTGGCCATCACTGTGGTCTTATGCATGCTTTGCTATCTTATCACCTGTAGTTGGTAATATTCCTGGGTTCTACAGGGTAGCCTGTGCTGTTTGTTGCTACTTACAACTAACTAAAGTGCAGACAATGACTGATTAGACTATTCAGTCCTAAACAGGCATCCAAATCTGTCCCAACTCAGAGCTCAGGAGAGCACAGTGGGAGAGAGGGCAGTGGTCTTAGCAAGTCATTCTTCTCTCCTGACTTACCAGAGTGTACAAATGAAGTGAATGTGTGTGAAGCAAATAGAGCATAGGTTGTTTGGTGTGTTAAGCTTGTAGCAGTTACTTTTTCTCTGTTGATGTGCATGCTCAAACAACTTAAAGGGAGAAAGGAAGATTTACTCAACTTACAGTTCCAGACAGGAGATATAGTCCTTTATGATGGGAAAGGCATGGCATGGATGGCTGGCAGAAGTTGGCAAGGCTTAAGTCATTGCGGACATCATGGAAAATCAGAGATGCTACAAGCTGCAAGCTCAAGAGCAGACCAATTATTGAAGCAAGGCAGGGCTAACCAGCCTTAAGTCCCAGCCCCTGTGACTGCCTTCCTGCACCAAGGCTCCACCTCCTAAAGGTGCCATGATCTTCCCAAATAACTAAAGATTCAAACACATGAGCCTGGGAGGGACTAGTCACACTTCAAACCATGACACTTGTACATCATAAGTTCATACTAGTTGTGCTAATGCTAGGATTTTCACTATTATATTTTTGGGATCAAGTTCTAGAAAAACACCCAAGGTATATGCATCACAAGAGAGATACTACATCTAAATTTTGATTTATAGAACTCTTCTTTTCTAAATTGTAAAGCACATAGATTCTAAGAAACCTGAATAACAAAGCAAATGAAAATAACAACAACTTAGAAAGTAGAAGATAGTTTTTCAGGAAATAGTTCTCAAATACTTTTATCTGAAAATTTCTTTGATAGCTTAAAAATAATTATTTCTCTTTTCTTTGCATTTTTGTTTTCCTTTTTTACTAGCCACACCCCCAAATGATCATGATCTGCATCACCTTTCTATTTAAAAAGAGAAAGGTACAATGTGTTTCCATTTCTATAGAGTCATATTGTCATGGCTTGAATTTAAATTGTTCCGCACAGACTCATGTGTTTGAATGCTTGGTTGATGTTTGGAAAGACTGATAACTTTAGAAGTGGAGCCTTGCTGGAGAAAGGTATGTCACAGAATATGGAGCTCCCCTGCTTCTGATAGTAGCTCTAGCAGCTTGCAGCTTGCAGCTGGCCCTCTCAGCTTCCATGACGGATGATACTTAAGTTACCTCCAGCTTCTCCCATGTCTTTTTCTCCATAATGGACTGTACCTCCTCTCTGGAACTAAAAGCCAAATAAATCTCCTTTTCTCCCTTTAAATTGTTTGAGTTCGAGTATTGTCTCACAACAGCAGAAAGAGCCATTGCAACACATATGCATCTAAAGGGCTAGAGAATAGTTCGCAGAGGCCAAGGAGGTCAGTCTTATGGCTTCAGTGCTGTTTCTACTAGGCCATATCTTGGAACTTAGAGATGGGTTTTCATCACCAACTGGAAAGTTCATTTTTAATCTCTAGTAGGGCATGGGGAGGTGGGGCATGGTCAGTAAAATGCTTGCCAGGCAAAGCATGAGTCCTCAGAATCCATACAGAAACTGGAGTGTGGAGATGTGGGTCTACAGCCCACATCTGGAAGATGTGGAAGCTCTGGAAGAATGGGGATACATTAGAGAGAGGCAAAATCTGTGAAGTTCATTAGCTACTCATTCTAGTAGATGTTCAGTGAGAGAACCTACCTTGAAAAACAACTTAATCAAAGATTAAGATGCAGATAGCAACCTAGAAAAATCATCTAGCATCTATGGCATCTGACGGTGGCTCTGCATGCACATTCAGCTAACAAGTATACACAGTACACACAAACACACATAACATCCCACAACACATAATAAATAAATAAAACTTTTGTATGTTAAAGTTAAGTTTCAGACACTCTGAATTAATCTGACCATGGATTCACATATCAGGATGGCTTGAATGGAGAAGTTAGAGCAAAATCAATGTCTACATTCATTCTTCAAATATATTTTACCGGCAGTTTCTTTTCTATAGTTACCGTTTTTAGTTACTTAAAGTTAACTAACAAAGTTAACTAAAAGTTAACTGAAGAAAGCAAATCCAACATTTGATGAATATGTTTTATATAAAATGCATTCAACTGCACCTTATTTAATTTCATTAACATTTTAATGAGGCAAATATTATCTACATGTTTATAGACAGAAACTTAGTTGGAGGGGCACTTAAGGGCTTGCTTATGGACACACAGCTTATAGGTGGGACTTGTACTTTGATCTCAAAGAGATTCACTTCAGTAGCACATGATATGCCCCCAGAAAGATAACAGTGCACTCTTGTAAGCTCTGACCACTGAGACGCTGTCCAGGGAAATTCCTGGCAAATCAGCATATTGACTTCACTACTAATGGCCTAATTTGCTTGTCTAGAGAAGACAAGAGATGGATGAAGATTTCTTCTTTTAATTCCCTTGATGAGTCTAATATATAGTCTAATGTAGAGTGAAGATTCAATGATTTGTTTTTTACACGTATTAAGTTAAACTGTATGGTGACCCAGCCCATAGTAGAAGGACCATTCCATAAGCAGTAGATAAAGTGGAGTTGGTGTAGTATCTCAGCATACTGGCAAATGAGAGAACATATTCTCTCAACTCTTGTATGAATATGATATGGTCTGTTCTCCTGGCTTCTGACGTTGCTATGAATTCCCCCACCCTGCTGATATAACCAAGAATCATAAACTGGAATAAATCCTTTGCTCTTGTAAGTTGTCGTGGTCCTGCATCCATTCAGCAAAGACAAGATGAAACCAATGGACTGCTGATTCTGTGCATATTGAAAACTAAGCCTCAATCAGGCTTGTTTTTCTGGGAGCTCTTGTTACTTTCAGTCATCATCTTTACACCTGAGAACAGAGCCTTTAGACACACTTTCGAGTAATAATTTAAGTAAGAAAGGTTTCTGGCAAGCCTATGGAAGGTTGTCTTAATTATATGATAGATGTGTGGCAATCCAGCCCATGATGAGTAGGATTATTCACTGGGCAGATTGATAAGGGGGAGAGAGCTGGTTAAGAATTCAGGCAAGCTGAAAGGACCTTTCAGTCCTTGTCTGTCTGCTCTTGCTGCAGAGATGGTATGGCCAGCTTCCTTGCCTCATAGTGGCATGACTTCTACCATTATGAACTGTACCCTGAAATCATGAATCCCCTTGCTCCCCTCAACTGTTTGGGTCGGGCATTATTTGTAGCAATGGCAAACAGAAATAAGACCGATCGCTCTTCAGGCGCATGGCGGGGCTTCACTTGCACTGTTTCAAGGGAAAGCTGAGGGTCCTGTCCAGGGAGGGACTGGTTCTTCTGCTCATACTTCCAGGCGTACTGCTAGCTCTTTCCATGACCTTCCATGAGCCTATGGAATGTGAAGACTGCGTTCCTCTGCAGAAGCCACTGACATGCACATCCCCTTACCCTCTCTCTACTCCCAGAGAAAATGCTGCAAGGAGCGCTGCTCCAACAAACAGTCCCCAGGCTTGGACTGCTTCCTAGTCATCTTTCTGTCTGTTCTTTATCCATGTGTCCCAGGACACTGGTACAGCTTGGACAGCCAACTTCTAGGCACTTAAAATAAATAAGTAGAATAAGTTAACAAATATGTAGGGAGGAAGAACAGATATTAAACTAAACCAAGTTTTTCCATTTCCAATTGCCAGGGCATTGCTTTCTCTCCCCTGATTATCTTTCTCATTTCTCACACAGTTGTTTTTGCCTCAACTAAGTCATCTTCTGTCTTTAGTCTCCTCTCCCCATTAATTCACACATTTTTGACCTCTTTAACCTTTCAGATGAAAGACCAACTTTGATTACTGAAGTATGCTGATGCCAGGTCATTTTTGGAGAATAATCTATTAGTAGCAGGATTTCAACTTAATGTTGGTTAAGATTCTAATGTATATTGAGCTTACTCAAATGATCTGTGGTGACATAAGACCTTTCATGAGAATAAGAATGAATGCAGAGGTATTGTGTGCTGTGAGGTGCGCAAAGTAATTCTAGCATGTGTGGGATGAAGACAGGAGGAGTAGGAGCTCAGGTCATCCTGGGCTATATGAGACCCTTTCATCAGGGAAGGGAGAAGACCTCACTAGATACCACTCCTTCAAGAGGCACTATTGAAGTTTAATGCTGGCTATGGGAAAGGGAGCCATTTTCTTCAGTGTTATGTCGACTGAAAGTCTATGCTCCTGAAAGTGCCCAGGCACGTGATAAGGTGGACAACTGTTATTAAATACATATCACACACACAAAAAGACATGATATTAAGGAAAAGACTGGGTTGGACACAAGAAAGGAATGAAATGGACACAGCTGGTTAGGAGTTCTGGCCTGTGCCCCTCTTTTTTGCTGTGGTGGGATAAGACAGGGTAATGAGAAAAACTTAAATGTGTGATGCATATGCATGAAAATGTCAAAGAATAAAAAAGAAATTATAAATAAAATGTCCTCTCCCCAAAAAGAAGAAAAAAATGTGGTTGTGAGTATGAATGAAAGATTCACATGAGAGGGAATGCAAGGGAGAGATATTGCAAATAAACTGGATAATAGCAAGGTACTAACTTAAGGAGAGTTCAAAGAAAGCAGCAAAAATATGAGATAATAAATTTTATGTCATACACTTATTTATTTATTTGTTATTAGTGACATGTACTAATTAGTTCTTAATCCATTAGTTATAAGTGGTCATGTGACCCCATCCTAACTCTAAGAGATGCTGGGGTATCAACAATACCCCACCATATGTGGGTAATTGTAATATCATAAGACTTGATGTCTAACCAGAATCCTTCACTACTCAAAATCAGTAAAGGAAATAAATTATTAACCACCAGAAACTGTGCTCTCTTGGCCCATATTCTCAATTACATTTATCAACATGCTACAAGACTTAATACTTTCATTTAGATGGGTTTTTTCTTTCTTCTTTTTTGCTGAAAACCATATAATCCTTGATTTATTGTTTTTGTTTTATGATAAAACAATGATATTTTAGTAGAAAAAATAGAAGGTGTTCTGTTACACACACTCAGTTCTCAAAAAATAGGAGATACCAGGAGGAAGTAGGATAGGTACTTATGTTATAACTTCTCCCCTCTGTTCAGTTGTAGTTGAAGAAGATGTTTGTATTGGTTAGGATTCTCTGAAAGAACAGAATTGATAGAATATATATATATATATATATATATACATATATATATATATATACATATATATATACACACACACACACACACATATAAGTTCAACTCACAGTAAAAGCAATGTCCTCCTGTAGCTGCTTCACTCTTAACTGCAATGTCTCACAAAGCCAGGGGATCCTGAGAAAGTCTCAAGCCTCTGTCACGCTGGAAGGTTGAGATGCTGGGCTCCAACATCATTGATAAACAGCAGCAAGGCCTACGACACCATATTCCAAAGGCAGCGAGAACAGTGTCAAGGTCCAGGCCGAGCTCTGAGTCAGCCAAAGATGGAGGCAGTAGCAACGGCAGCAACAAGAAGGCAATGGCATTTGAAGAGTAGACTCAATAGCATATCGGCTCAGTATAATGGAAGAACTGTCCTTCCTCCTTGCACTTCCTTTTATTCTGGTCCACCACTGGAAAACGCCACCCACTATGGGCTAGATTTTACATATCAATTTACTAAGCACCTGCAGGGTTGTTCAGGGACCTGCTCCAACCACTGATTCTTCACAACTGTTCCCCGAACAACCTGTGACTGTCAAATTGGCACTGGAATCCAACCATAATTTCCTCCTTATTCTGTAACCTCCTAAAGGTCAACACTTCCCTGCTTCCCAGCACCCAAAGGGAAATTACACTTTATGTAAATGAGATCATGCCCTGTGTATCTTCTTGTTCCATTCACTCAGCATTGTGCCATCACACCTTTAGATGATTGTTTTGGTTTCATCACTTGTTACTACAATAAATACCTGACCCCGGAAACTTGTGGGAGAAACAGACTTTATTGAGCTCACAATCACAGGTTACATTTCATCCTAGCAGGACAGTCATAGCAGCATCAGGATCCCAGGGAACTGATCACATTATCTCCGCAGGAGTAAAGGGCAAGGATCAATGTGTCTGCTTCCTTGTCTGCCATTGCTCAAGTAGCTCTATCCTTTTAGCTGCCTGCTCAGGGAACGGTCCTGCCCACTATGGGTTGAATCCTCCCACAGAAATTGTACAATTAAGACAATCTTTTACAGACATGCCTGCCTTCACTAGATAATTTCTCATAAGTGTCCACCAGAAATCCGCACCTCTCTGATGTCAGGTTGATAATTAATACTGACCATTACAAAGACTTACTCTTAATAGTGAAGTAAACCATCCTGTGAAAAAAGTCACTGTTACTGCTACATATTTTAAAGGTGTGTCTCTTTTGACCATTGGTCTCCATGGAAAATTGTAGAAAACCAACTAGATGAAAGTAGTGTTTGAGATGCCACCTGCTAGAAAAGGAAATCTCATTCCTTGGTTTAATAGGGAAAAGAAGAACATGGAAGGCTGAGAGAAGTTAAAATCATGAGCTTTCCATGGAAAATAAAAGCACAGAAACCCGTTGGCACTGTCCATTGGAATTCTCTGGAACCCCCCGGGGAATAAGGCCACAGTCTGAAACCTTGGGAGTTTCTGTTTATCAGAAGTGTCTCATGTATTGATTGTTTCTCCCTGGCCCACACTAGGTATCAGGAGTGTTGATTTTCTGCCTCTTGGGTTGACCATCAGAGAATATACTGGAAATTAGGAGAGTTCCCTTTCCAAACAATCAGAAATTCTACACCTGGATTTGCATAACAGATTCCCAGCCCCATGATTATGCCCTGTGTATAAATAAAGTGTGGCAGGACTGGGCATCAGGTGAAAACCATCTCCCTCTGAGAAGTGGGGAATTTTCCTAACTGTTTCAGCTAATTTTTCTCTGTATTTCTGTCTTTGTGTCTTTTTCCACCTTTCATATTTCTAAACCCAGGGCAGCTTCATGGATCACCATGCTTAGACATGGTACACACACATCACAAACACATAACACATGTAAATTATACACATACACATACACTACACCTATCACATACACACCTGCGCGTGCACGACTTAATGACATAAACCTTACACGTGCACTATGCACACATTATAAACATGCATGCTCTTCATGCATATGCCACACATTTACAATACACATACTCCACACATTACACACACTATAAATATGCACACTCTTCTTAAACTATACACACACACACATGCAAACATACACACCCACCAGGGTAACCTATAGGGGATACAGGAGAGCCTGTTCCAGACTTGAAAATAATAATTATGTATTCCTCATTTATAGACAGATTAAAAGACAGTACTGAAGCTGAGTATTGCCCTCATATGAAACTATTAATCATTCTAATTAAAAATAAAAAGAAACTTGGGTTTATTTTGGTGAGTCTTTTATTTTTGCAGCCACAATTTTATGCCTGAAATAGTCAAATATTTCCTGTTCTAATCTTATGAAGTGATCTCTACAAACTTGTGGCAAGCATTATTGGTAATAAACTTTTTTAAAATCTCTTAAATATTTCAGGAAAAATATTTGAAAAATTAACAACCTCCATCGTTTTCTCACTGACAACCAAAACACTGAATTGAGGACCATGTGGATGACTTTTTTGTATCACATATTTCAAAGACAGTGGCAAAATGCCATTTTAGGGCAGGTTTGCCCATTGGAGAGGTGGCATGCAGCCTCTCTTCCAGCACCCCTCCCATCCTCTACATCACGGTCGCCTTGGCTGCCTGGGCATCTTGAACACTGAGGTCTCTTGCAACATCATGGGAAATGAGTGGTAGTCCCCAAAAGGTAGGTCCACATCCTAACTCCTAGAGTCTGTGAATGTTACCGCAGTATAGCTATTGATATAGTTAGCCAAAAATCTTGATCTGAAGATGTCATCCTGGTTTAGCTGGTGTTCCCAAAATCCAACAACAAGTGATTTCAGAAGAAATATCTAGGGTAGATCTCTTAGCCACTGCAGGCTGCTGTAGTAGAACAGGCAGACTGAGTTAGCGTATAAACAACAATTTGTTTCTGAAGTTCTGGAGCTGTAAATGAAAGTACTTGGTGCCAATGTGGCAAGGTCTGAAAAGAACCCTCTTGCAGGTTGTAGAGTGATGGCTTTTGTGCTCCAGAGTCTGAAAAACATGAGCTGACTACCTCTTGGGATCCTTCTAATAAAGTCACTAAGTCCATTTATCAAGGTTGTACCCTTATGACCTAGCCACCTGCCTAAAGTCTCATTAGCATATGGATTTCTAGGGAGGCACACATGAAGTTTTGACAGAAAAGGGACACATGATGTGGACTAGAGATAGACTACAGAAGCACAAGTCAAGGAATGCCAACAGATGCCACAAACTAAAGGAAATCCAAGAGTCACCTTAGAGCTCTAAGAAGTAGAAATAAATTGCACATAAAATGTTCACATGTTACCGTGAACTGGTGTCATTGGTTGGCAGGAGGGTATCTACAGCAGTTTACAACAAACGAGTTATGCAAGTGTATCCAAATGCTTGGCCTTGGAAAAACTGAAACTATCTACATACACAAGGTCGAGATAATATTTATTTCAACAAAACAGTTTGAGTCTGTTCATTTTTATAACTAGAGTTTGGAAGAGCCAACATTTGCTTAGCCTAGCTAGTATAATCTATTTTGGCATTAACATTCTCCATTTTCTAATGAAATTAGTCTTAGGTAAAAGGGCAGTCTATATTAAAGCAAGTATTTCCACTGTAGTAGTGTTTATCTTAACCAAACTAATATCCAAATTAGCTCCCAGAAAACAAATTCTTTAGGGGCCATGAAATTTGGGAAAGCTGAAAACATGGGCTGGTTTTCCTAAGGAATTTTATAGCCTCAGTTAATGTGTTATCCTTTTTAATTAATTTTTCAGAACACATACAAACCTTCCTTCATTACAATCAACATTTAGAACATGATGTGGTGGCTACTGACCCTAATCTTCATTGAGAATGAGTCATTTAATGTATCTAAAATTTTTAACCTAAATATTTGCAAATCATATGAATGATTTGACTGACATAAGTCAGTTTCATTTTTAGGAGAGACAAGCTTGTAAAAAGAATGGTGAGATTTCATTAGGTGAAACCTGAGCTAAAGGCGCAAGTTTGCTCTGGAATGGTGGTTGAGTTGAAAAGAAAAGCTGTTAGCTAATTTGAAACTTCAACAAGGACCGATTGGTGAGATGGCTCAGAGGGTGAAGGTGCCTGCTATGCAAGCCTGCCAACCTGAGTACAATCCCCGGAACTCACATAAAGGTGGATAGAGAGAACCGTGGCCATGGTAAGTGCATGATTACACATACACACATACATACAATATGTACAAACATTCTTTCACATGCACAATAATAGCAAAGTAGGAATAAACTCATTTGTTCATACATGAATAAACAAGTGCAGAGTACAAATGTGAGAATGTTTATAAAAAAATCTCACATCCTGTTTATTTGTCTTTGTATTTTACTAGATATTCTGTGATGTTGCATCTCTATTTGTGGTATGGGAATTTTATATCCTACACAATTTTTTGTGAGGTTTCCCCATATTTTAAATCTTTTGAGATAATAAATTCTTGATTAAAATATTTCACACTCCAATGCTCCTTGTTGGTGAGCATTGGCAATCTTGTCAGCCATGTGCTCCGAGGTTTAGCATGGCATTCTGAAAGAACACATCCCAAGGAGAACTTACTGCTTCTTCCTTTGAATCTCTACCTCTTGGGTCTGTACATCCAACCCTACAATGTGGCACATCCATCACATGCTTACGTTTTCTCCCTGTTGAGTTTTTGGGATAAATTCCTGCAAGTAGGACAGAGTTATTTCTTAATTTGAAGTAATTTCAAACTTAAAAAATTGTGAACAAATACCAAAATTTTCTATATGTTCTTCACCCAAGAGGGTCACTAATATGTAACATTTATTGTATTTATTTTATTGTTCTATATCTCTCTGCATCTCATTGCTTTCTGATAGATGTACTGTAAAACATGTATTATATACTTGCATATTTTATACATTTATCTGTGTTCTGCTTGAGAGCAAGCTAGAAATTTGATGCTCCTTACTTTCATTTTTTTCTTAAGTATTTTAGTATTCCTTTCCAAGAATAAGAACAGCTTAAGATTATACTTTCAGGGATAAAAAATTTCTATAGTTCTTTTTTAGAGAAGTCTCTCTTACTGTGTAGAGTACAAAAAGCCAGGAGGATGAAACTAGTGTTCTCTCCTGAGTGTGAAGCCCGCTCTCCGTGTGCTTTACCCCAGCTGCCTTTGGTCATTATGATCTTTCCACTCTTCTTCTGAAGAGTTAGAGAGAGAGAATGCAGTCTGAAAAAAATTGAAAAAGAATTAGAACATCTTCTAACATAGTTACAGAAGAACCTGTAAATGATCCCTGTGGAGAACAACTGCTATTTATTTATTTATTATCTTACTGTATGGACATGGATGTAGGGCGCCGCCCTGCATGCCGCCATTCTAAGATGGCGCCGGTTCCCCTTCTCCTCTCAGCAAAACAAGCCAATGCGCAAGCGCCAGGCCCATTTCCCGCTCTAGCCCTGATCGCAAGACCATCACGCCACCTCGGGTGACACGCCCACTACCAATCAGGTGCTGCCACGTCCAAGACGGGACAGAATCCCTATATAAGGGTGGCGGTTTAGGCAGTTGGGGTCTCCGTGCTGAAAGCTAGTGCTCTCCCTCTCAAGATGCATTAAAGCTTGCTACAGAAGGATCCTGATCGTGTTGCGTCGTTCTTGCTGGCGAGACGAGCAGCGCAAAACAACTGGTGCCGAAACCCGGGAACCACATCGTCCGCACCGTCGGAGACCCCCTGGTGACAGGGAGGGTTCAGAACTGTAGCGCAGACTACGCCTCAGAAAGGTATGTTCACTCTTTCACCTTCCTAATTCAAAATGATCGAGCTTCCTGAAATTCTTGCAATAGTAATCCTGATATCCTTCACTCTCTTTGTTTTCTGTTTTCGTTATTGTTGTGATCTTATTTGGAAAATGATAAAAAACTGTCTTGAAGACGAAAACTGCAAAAAGGCCCGATCGGCAGGACAGCTCACTTTAGAAACAGTGCAAGAGGGCATGTCAGAATCTGAGCGTAGTGAGAGGATGGGTGCGCGCAAAAAAGAACCCCAAACCGTCATAAGTGAAAAAGGACCTCCCAGACAACCTAATAAGGATAGGGAGAGAAGAAAAGTGAGTAAAAACAAACTTACCAAAGAGTCTGACAAAGATAAAGAAAGAGAACTAGATAATGCATCTAATCCCCCAAACAAAAAACCAGGTTCATGGTGGGAGCCCATATATGACCCCACTTCAAGACCTAGGTTATATCCAACCCAAGAGCTTGCCGCTCTCAGTTTTACTTCCTCTGATGATGAAGATTCGAGGATAAACACAGAGGATGAGGCCGAGCTTGAAGAAGCGGCTGCCGCATATGACCCAGAAGAATGGCGCCCTCTTCATAGACAGCCTATGAAGGAAAGACCTCTAATGGTTGTCCCTTCTGCTCCGCCTCCTTTTGCACCCTCTGCTTCACGATTACCCAAACAGACTCGCCATAAACTTAGCCTTGCCTTTCCAATTTACGAGGGAGAGACGGGGAGAGTTCATGCTCCTGTTGATTTTAATCAGATTAAAGAACTGGCTGAGTCCGTTAGAAAATATGGGCCTAATGCAAATTTCACTATAATACAGCTAGATCGCCTAGCCTTACATGCACTAACGCCCACTGATTGGCAAACCATCGCTAAGGCTGCATTACCTACTATGGGTCAATACATGGAATGGAAGGCCTTATGGCATGAAGCAGCACAAAACCAGGCTAGGATTAATGCCTCTTCGCTGACCCCTGAACAAAGAGAATGGACCTTTGAGCTATTAACCGGTCAAGGCCCGTTTACTACTGATCAGGCTAATTTTCACTGGGGTGCTTATGCTCAAGTTTCCAGTACAGCTATTAGGGCCTGGAAGGCTCTTAACAAAAAGGGAGAAACAGGAAATCAGCTTACAAAAATTATACAGGGGCCCCAAGAACCTTTTTCTGAATATGTGGCTAGGATAATGGATGTGGCTGGAAAGATTTTTGGTGATCCAGATACTATAGCTCCTTTTATAGAACAAATAATCTTTGAACAAGCCTCACAGGAATGCCGCAATTCTATAGCTCCCAGAAAAAACAAAGGTTTACAAGATTGGCTTAGAGTATGTAGAGAAATAGGGGGCCCGCTGAGTAACTCTGGACTCGCGGCGGCTATTCTCCGAGCACAGCAGCGCCCCCCCATGAAAAACAATGGTCGCTCCTGCTACAATTGTAAAAAACCTGGCCACTTTGCAAAAGATTGTTGCGAGGCTAAAAGAGAACAAAAACCCCTTACTCTGTGCACCAGGTGTCAAAAAGGATATCACCCCGTTAAACAGTGCAGGTCAATAAGAGACCTGAAGGGCAATCTTTTGCCTCCTCTGAGCCAGAACAAAAAAACGGGTCAATGGGCCCCCGGCCCCGGGGCCCCAAGAAATACGGGACCCATTTTGTCAAAACCGAGAACCCAGAAATTCCTCAAAACCAGCCACAAGATTGGACTTGCACTCCGCCGCCACAATCTTATTAATGCCTCAATTGGGTGTTCAAGCCGTCCCTCTTCAGCCTCTACAACCTCCCCTACCCAAACAAACTATAGGTCTAATAATTGGAAGAGACTCTCTAACCGCTCAGGGGTTGATAGTTCACCCTGGTCTGATAGACAACCATCATACCTCAGATATTCGACTCTTATGCTCCAGCCCCCAGGGTATCTTCTCTATTCAAAAAGGAGATCGAATCGCTCAAGTCCTTATTCTTCCGGCCCCAGAAAAAACGACCTCCTCACAACCGATGCCCATGGGATCTTCCGGACCTGACATGGCTTATTTGACCTTAACCTTAAATACACGTCCAAAACTTGTTCTCACTATAAACAATAAAGATTTTGAGGGTATCCTTGATACTGGAGCAGACAAGAGTATCATCTCCACTTATTGGTGGCCACAACACTGGCCCATAAGTAAATCCTCCCATTCCCTTCGAGGCTTAGGTTATCAAGATAGCCCTAACATGAGTACTAATAGACTTAAATGGAAAACAAATGAAGGTAAAACGGGATGGTCCACTCCATATGTTTTGCCCTTGCCTGTTAACCTCTGGGGAAGAGATATCATGTCTCAATTGGGTTTAACCCTCACTAGCGAGTTCCCCACTCATGTTAGAGACATGATGGAAAAAATGGGTTACAATGAGGGTCAGGGGCTGGGACGTTATAATCAAGGTGACTCGTGTCCTCTTTCACCCAAGATAAAATTAGATCGGGCCGGTTTAGGTTTTTTCTAAGTGCCACTGAGGTAATCCGGCCCATACCTTGGATAACGGAGGTTCCTGTATGGGTTCCTCAGTGGCCACCTCACCATGGTATACTCCAGTTTTTGTTATAAAAAAGAAATCAGGAAAATGGCGTCTGTTACATGATTTAAGAGCCATTAATCAGCAGATGTCGCTATTAGGCCCTGTTCAGAGAGGACTGCCAATGCTCTCTGCTCTCCCAAAAGGATGGACTATGCTCATCATTGATATCAAAGATTGTTTCTTTTCCATCCCCCTACATCCTCAGGACAGACAGCGTTTTACTTCTGAAACATTACGCAAACACTTTTCCTTGACAAGGCAACAGGCACGTGACATAGTCATTAATTGTCAAAATTGTTGCCAATTCTTGCCTATCCCCCACACTGGAGTTAATCCTAGAGGCATTTCCCCGTTACAGGTATGGCAAATGGATGTGACTCACATCCCCTCTTTTGGGAAATCTCAATATATACATGTTTCTGTAGACACCTACTCGGGCATCATCCATGCCACCTCTCTCTCAGGTGAAAAGACCTCTCAGGTTATTCAACATTGCCTTGAAGCATGGAGTGCATGGGGCAAACCTAAGGTTCTAAAAACAGACAATGGACCAGCTTATACTTCCCAAAAATTCAAACAATTTTGCTCACAGCTACAAGTGACACACATTACTGGCCTGCCCTACAACCCCCAGGGTCAAGGCATAATTGAAAGAACCCACCGGACACTCAAATCTTATCTAATTAAACAAAAAGGGGGACCCATAGCGTCCCTATCTCCTGGTCCAAAGGCAGCATTATCTTTGGCACTTTTCACTCTGAACTTTCTCAACTTAGATGAATCAGGAAGAAGTGCCGCTGACAGACATTGCTCAGAACCTCAGAGACCACAGGAGTTAGTAAAATGGAAAGATATTTTGACTAATCAATGGAAAGGCCCGGATCCAGTTTTAATTAGGTCCAGGGGAGCTGTATGTGTCTTTCCACAGAGCGAAGAACATCCATTTTGGATCCCACAACAGCTAACAAGAAACATCCATATCCAAGAAAATGAAGCCACAGATATTAAGACTGATAATGCTGATCCTGATGAGAAATCTCCAGTCTCGCTCCGAGCACAGATGGGGGATAATGTCCACGTTCCCCCTGCCCATGCCGGTGATGTATAATGCTAACGTTTTCCCTCGCCTGTTTACTACTAATCGAACGCTTGGATTGCCTTTTCTACCTACAGACTCTACTATAGAAACCTTAAAAGAAAACAGGACTTTGTCATTGCCTGGTAGTCTCTGCTTTGTCATCGAAACCTCTCAGGTTTCCTCTTCCTGCATAACGCTTTATAATCAATCTTTTGCACAGCTTGGTGCGACTGTTAAAGATAAACCCAAGGTTGGTAATAAAGCTGTTTTTAGGGCAAATTCCACAATTCTGTTCGGCTGGTGGCCAACAGCCAACTTTTCAAACTCGCTCCTCTTGTCCCCCCAGCCTAGGTTTGCTCCTTTCTGCAAAGGAGCTAGAGATGACCAGTCCATATTACCCTGGACTGGTTGTCAAGCACGAGTGGCAGGCATGATTCATGATACGTTTACTTTTTCGCCTCGTAAAGGCTCCTCTGTTGGTAACTTTACATCAAATGACCCATGGAGCGTTGATGCTGATCCTTTTAATATATGGCTTCTTTGTGGAATTAATGGTAGCTGTACTGATCTAACCCCCCTGTCAAATGCTTTTGGGGGGCGCTGTAGGGTCTGCTGAGTTAAGCTATAATCAATCTGACTCTGATAATATTCTATCTGACCGTTTCAAACTTAAACAAAGGTTCCCTCCAACCGCTGTCTGCGTGTGGCCTCCTTTTATTTGGATAGTTAGTAACAATGCCACCTCCTCCACTATAGATTGTAGTAATAAGCAATGCTCTTATACCCTTTGCTGGAACGCAAGTACCCACTCTTTGGCGGTTGTGGCACGAATGCCTCGCTTTGTCCCTGTTCCCATTGAAGCCCCTAGTTCACTGTCACTGTTTCGATCAAAAAAGAGACTTTGGGATCACCGCTGCTATTGTCAGCATTGTAGCCACCACGGCCGTTGCCGCTTCACTTACGGCCTCGGCTTTGGCGTTGTCAGGGACTGTCAAGGCAGCAGCAACTATCAATGAGCTGTCCTCCTCAGTCTCCTTAGCTATGGACAAACAGCAGTCGGCAAACACCCAACTACAAGGAGGACTGTTGCTGGTTAATCAACGTATTGATTTGGTTCAAGAACAAGTAGATATACTGTGGCAATTAGCACAGTTGGGATGTGAAAGAAAAATGTCTGGGTTATGCATCACCTCTGTACAATACAAAGAATTCACAGCTGCTGCTAATTTGTCCAAGTCCCTTTCTCAGTTTATGTTACAGAACTGGACCCATGAATTTGAACAGACGCTACGAGAACTCAGAGTCGCCATTATGCACGTCAACTCAACCCGCCTTGACCCATCTCTGACGTCGGGATTCGCCTCCTGGATTTCCTCAGCTTTTTCCTACTTCAAGGAATGGGTGGGGGTGGGACTATTTGGAATTCTGTTCTGTCTCGGTCTGGCAATATTGTCTTGGCTCTTCTGTAAATTTTCTAACAGGGCCAAATGAGAAAAAATCATGGTCACTCAGGCACTTATGGCCTTAGAGCATGGGGCCTCTGCTGAGATCTGGCTTGCAGCATTAAAGCAAGAATAAAGGTTGATCGCCGGCCAAACAGCTCATGCACCCTCAGCACCTTTGTTGCATTGCACGAGGACGAGTGTCTGGCGTAGGCAGCCCACACAGGTTGACGAGCAAAGCATCGCACAGAGTTTACTCTGGAAAACACGCCATCTTGCAAAAGGGTTACCTGCCCCAGAATCCCTTCCTCACAAAATTGGCAGGACGAATTTTTCATGAGGATTTGGCCTCTGTTTTCGCCTGAGTTGGGTGGTCACCTCATCGCTATCATATTTGATAAGAAAGGGGGAGATGTAGGGTGCCGCCCTGCATGCCGCCATTCTAAGATGGCGCCGGTTCCCCTTCTCCTCTCAGCAAAACAAGCCAATGTGCAAGCGCCAGGCCCATTTCCCGCTCTAGCCCTGATCGCAAGACCATCACGCCACCTCGGGTGACACGCCCACTACCAATCAGGTGCTGCCACGTCCAAGACGGGACAGAATCCCTATATAAGGGTGGCGGTTTAGGCAGTTGGGGTCTCCGTGCTGAAAGCTAGTGCTCTCCCTCTCAAGATGCATTAAAGCTTGCTACAGAAGGATCCTGATCGTGTTGCGTCGTTCTTGCTGGCGAGACGAGCAGCGCAAAACACATGGTACTAAAATGCCTTCTACAATATGCCCCATAGACGATCAAGGAACTCAAGAGAGATAAGAACATACAGTGGAAACCTTGGGGACTAAAGCTGGATGAGTAAAGGGAAATGCCCCTAACAGTGGGAACACGCAAAGAGAGGCAACTTGGTATGCCACAGAGGTAGACCTGTGGTCCATAGAAGTAGATAGGCAGGAGGATGGGATTGATTGAGGGATGGGAGAGAGAGATGAAGGAGGGAAGCAGGGATTAATAAGCTTGTAAAAGTAGGAAAATAAAAAAAAAGTATAGACAAACCAGAGAGAACTCTGGAGTCTATAGAAGCAGACAGGAAGGAGAGTGGGAGGAGTGGGATGGATTAATGAAGGGAAGGGAGAAGGATGGGTGGGAGGGGGGATGGAGGGAAGCAGGGATAAATACTCAGTATACTTGTAAAACTAGCAAAAAAAACAAAATAAATAAATAAAATGACTTCTAAATAGTTATTATAATTTTGTTTCAATTTACCTGAATAATCTTATTTTCTCTTATGATAGTCTGGCTACACTTGCTTGTCCAAGCATGAGGGAACTGGCCTCAGCTGGTCACACCATATCTACATAATGTCCGAGAGAGGGAAAAGACAATTCTTACTTGCCAGACCAGCATGTCTGGCTAAGTATACACAAGGTTTCTAACTTCCTCAAACAGCTCTCTGTATTTTATTCACCTGTCCAGGGACTAGTCCCACCCACCACAGGTTGGATCTTCCCCATCGACTAGACTGTCTCCTACAGGTTTGCTCTGGGGTTAATTCAACTACTAATTCTCTACAAATGTACCCAGAACATGAACCCTCAACTGTCAAGTTGACACCTGTACCTAATTATGATAGTACCCATAGATGAGTACATCTCTCAGCCATCAATAAAGAAGTTTTCTTTTGTAACGGACAGTGTTTAGTTCAGAGAAAACTAGTCAAACATCCAGTGAGTGAGTTATCATGGAGTGCTTAGCCCCATTTATACACCATTCCCACTTGAGGCTACAGAAATAGCACAGAAGAAGGGGTGTTAAGCCTGTAAGTACCAGAGGGTGGAGAGGAACCATGCCACACAGTGTCTTCTGGACCTATCAGGGGTGCTGTGCTTAGACTCACAGCAGGTGGATTTGTCTGCCCAAGACCTGCACAGGATCTGGCCTGTCAACACTTCACAATGGAAAGAGGAAGGAAGCAGGAGGCCCCACCCCTCCTGCAGGGACTATTGAGGATGTATGTGGGAAGGGGAACTACTTTCCTCAATGGTTTGCCCTCTGATATATCATCTATGTTCCAGAAAGTGCTTAGGCATATGCTGGCAAAGATAACCCAGATAAAGTCAGTGAGTCACACATGGAAAAAAGATTTGAAAGTTGGAGGGCAACTAATTGGGGAGAAAATTTTCAGTGGGATGACATTAGGCATTATGGGTGAAATAATTTGAATTCACTCTATATCTCCATAACACTGTCACAGAATGCAAAAATGATCACAATCATGAAAGTCAGCACCAATGGATCATGACCTAACCCATAATACTTATTCAAATTATTCCTACTGTCTGACATGTCTACCATAGCATGTACTTGGTGGGTCCAGGACATGACAAAGTGTGGGGGTTTTCAGGCCCAAAGCCTGCTCTCTGGATGATACATTAGCACCTGAAACGGGAGGTTGAGTTTGCCTCTTGTCTGCAAGACAATGGCAGGCCTAACTCCTTCCCTTGAAGGTAGAGAGTATCTCCAGTCCCTTCTTGGATCGCTTTTGTTTCTCTTAGAAACTGGCTGGGCTGTTCCTCCCCCAACAGTTCTTTCCTGCTTATCTGAGATATGCTTTTGCACAAACCAAGTAACTCTGTTTTGAGGCATACATTCCTTTCTCTTCTAGCAACAAGGCGCCATGCCTGTTTAACATACCTGGCGAAGTGTCTGGTCCCACAATAAGTGGATGTAACCTAAATGTATGCACTTTACACAATCCTGTAAAGAATTTGGTCCTGCTCCTTGATTATAAAACCCATGTATGTTACAGTAAAGTCAGCTTGGATGATAAGAGGACATCCAAGGCCTTCTCTGACCCAAAGCTTGAAACTTTTAATTACTACCACTCCCATTTCAGTTTCTTGCGTTTTTAGGTTTGGGTTCATGCTGGTTCGTGGGCCCGGAAAATAAAGAATCACACTTGCTGTAGTTTCCTCTTTTTGTCGTTTCCCTGAACCATTTTTGGCTTTTGCAACACTGATGTTTCTTGAGAGTATAATGTCTCTCAATCCGAGAGCTGGTTGAGGAAGTTGGCAGCCTTGTGTATACTTAGCCAGACATGCTGGTCTGGCAAGTGAGAATTGTCCCTCTCTCAGACATTATAAAATCTATCAAACTCAGACTTTCTGCCCGATTCCTGTGGATATTGCTTAAACATTCACTTCCTCCACACTGTGCAAAGCCTTGCCAAGCTTGCCTCTCTGAAATTCAAACCTTCCCGTGAATCTGCCTGAACTTTAACAGCTAATACCTTTGTTCCACTTGGGTGTGCACAGTTCCATATGGGCAGTGCTGGCTCTTCAAAATAACCCATGAAGAAAAAGTTTCTTTGGCTAAATAAGAATTGGGAATTCCTTCTTATTAATTTACCTGTACAGACATCTAGTGGCATATTGGATAGAGAAACTGAGCTGGGAAGAAATTTAGAATTTCTCAGATATACCTGAGAAAGCATCTACTTGTCATTCACCACAAATCACTTAAGCAATAGGCAGCCAATACAGTTACTATTTTACAAGACTCCCTTGGAAAACACTGTAGCCCATGTTCCTAACTAGCTTCTCAGTTCAGACCTTGCTTCCCATCTGAAAGGCAGCCACCCTCCCTACTCCTCTCTTTCCTCAGACAAATTACTGCTCCCTGATCATACCTACCCTTCTATCTTGTTATCCAACACACAATGCTTTTGTGTTCATGAAACAGGTGCAGTTATGTCTACGGGTCATCTCTTGGTTTCCTTCAGGATCCCTGAGAAACCTCCTAGGGACCAGTTTCAAAGCTGTTTTCCTCCCAATCTCTGTTCTGCTCTCTTCTCTCCTTCTTCACTGAAGACATTTCATGTTGCGTGTCTTATTCCTTGAGAGAGCTATGGACTCGGTATAATTGACTGCAGGGCTTGTAAAACATTGAAATTTATTCTTCACAGGTCTGGAAGCTGCAAAGATCATGACTCTGAGAGATTCAGAATCTGATGCGGGTCTGCCTGTTACTGACAGTCAACTTCTCGTATCAGATGGCTGCAGAAGCGAAGGATCCTTCTTGAGACTCTTTTAAAAGACCTTTCAGGCCTGCAGGATAGCTCAGCATATAACAAACCAGGGGACTTGAGTCTGATCCACAGAAATACACACAGAGGAAGGAGAGAAATGACTTCGCAGAGTATCCTTTGACCTCCATCCATGCCTTATGGGTTGCCTCCCCCTCCTCCTCTTCTTCCTCCTCCCCTTCTTTTCTTCCCTCCCTCCTTTTCATTTTTGCTCTTTCGCTTACACCTTCTTGCCTTAGTCTCTCTCAAATAAAGTAAAATATCTAAAAGGAATTAAAGCATTCTAATGGCCTTCCTGTCTTCATAAGCTGCTCGCGTATAGCTGTCATCTCACAGCAATGGAAAGAGAAAGTACAGCAGTGTTCATAAGGTTCCATTTCATTATCTACTCACGTACAGGAGGCCTTGCTTCCTCATACCATTATCTTGGCAGCAAAGACCACAGCATAAGAATTTGGGGAGTATATAATCATATTCCAAGGTAGTTGCTTATTTGTAAGTTTTTTTCTCCACAAGCTCAGAATACTGAGTTCATGAGCTTCGTATACACCTGTAAATGCCATGGGACTTATGAGCTGCGAGCATTGAGTGCTGAAGAAATACTAAATGCAAACCTCATGATGCTGTCTGCATGCCATCAAGACCATTATCAGATGCACTTGTTGACATTGGTGATGTCCAGGGATTATATCAGTTATTGATTCTGAAGGGACTTATGTACCAAGCCAAAATGATAAGAATTCCAGACTAGTTATTTTTCAAGTTTCTTTTTAACACACCAGTTGCCCGTGTTTGTTATAAGTTAGGTGAAGAAAAGACCTTGACTTTTTCCTTGACTAATTATCAAAATCAGCAGGTGGCAGACATATTTCCATGCTAGTCATTTTTTTTAATTTTTTATTTATTTATTCAATTGTGTGTGTGTGTACACGTGCATGTGTGTGTGCTTGTGTGTGTATGTGTAGAACCACAGGTGAATACGGGAACCACCATGGACGCCTCCACCTCTTCCTTGTTTATTCTGCCCCAGGATTCACAGGCTCCGCCCTACCAGGACCAGAAACGCAGGCCGCCCCCTCCTTCCCCCGCTTCCACCCGGCGTCTATACGTGGGGTCTAGGACCCGAACTCAGGACCTTCCGCCTGCAAGGCAGAGGCTTAACCCCTGAGCCACCTCTCCAGCCCTTCCATGCTAGTCATTTTATATGATTCACAAATTGAGAGTAGTGTTTAGGAGTCAGATACAACTTGTGGCATACACATTTCTGCACTTCTGGGAAACAGTTAATTTCCTGTAATTTGTGAGAATAATCTGACTTTGTTACATTTAGATGACAGAGAGAATTTTTTTACAGCTAGCCTCAACTTTTTAAAAATATCCTGTTCATTTTGAATTTCATATTCTTACCTATTTCATGAGAGTTAAAGCAAAAACTAATAACATTTGGTTAGTGCGATGTATTTATTTCCTCTGAAATAAAATTTTAAAGTTTAACAGCAGGTCTTAATTAATTTTTCTAGATAAGTATGTACTATAGATAAGCAAACCCATATTTCCAACTTAGTGTAAACAAGTAAAAACTGTGGTGGAAACAGTGTGCTCACATCAATTCTGAGACTTTTACAAACACACCTTATCTTGTAATGGTTTTGGTCTTTTTGCAGTTAAAGATGTGATTGTTCTGATGTTTATGTTTGTCCTGCAGAATTGATGGAAGCCATTGTCTACCATGTAAGTGTTCCTAAGGGCACATCTTTCCACTTCCACCCACCACTCGGTTGTTTTCATTCCTGAACGCTAGGTCATCTAACAGGATCAGAAAATGGACCATTTCCTAATCAGAAATCTCAGGATTTCAGGGTGGGCAACTGTGTTCCTGGCTCATGGAGAACACGGGATAGGCACGAACTTTTCTGGAACAGGAGGGGCCTGGCACTCAATTTCTTGAGAGTGTGTTTGAAGTCAAATGCTGAATTAAACTTTAGACTTTTATCTTCTATTTCCAACACATTCCACACAGATTAGATCACAAGACGAGGGCACATCATCCATTCTCCCTGCTTGCCGTGATTCATAAGGAAACCCCTTTCACGAGCTGCCAGCGACTCAGGGGCCTGGGATACTAAGGTTAGTCTGGTCCAAGATTTCCTTGGACTGGATAAGAACGTGATGTGCCTTCCAGATTGGCAAAAACGCACAGTTTACAATTACAAGGCAAGGTGGGACTGTTGGAGCCAAAGATGAGGCAAAGATGCTGATACTTAATAAAGGAATCTCTCTCTGTCTCTCTCTCTCTCAATGAGGCATTGATGTCTGCTGTTCCAACATCCCTTCCCTGTAGTTAAATGGCAAGCCACTCAAGTACCTCTGTAGTTGCTCAGAACTGATCCAAAGTCCAATCACACTTAAACTTGTGGTGCCGGGGTATGCTTTGCCTGGAGTTAGCATTACCATACAAGGCAGCCCTGGATTCCTCGTGGTAACCTTTTATTGCTGTTTTCAGTCTTCCAAGTGCTGCCAAAACGCTTTGAACTTTGTGGAATGATTATAAACTTTATAAAGATAAACCTTTGATTCCACTCTTGAAATTCTCTTCAAAGATGCTAAAATTAAAATAACAGCATACATATTTCAAAATGAAACACCTATAATATCTTTCTGATTATTCAGCACTAGAGCGGATTAGTAGGTATCACCGGGCCATTGATGATCAGACGCTGCCGGCACAGCCGTGCTGCTTTCCAGAAGGAAAAACAGAACGATGCTTGGACTGCAAAACTGGCTTGCATGTCTGGGTGGTTTTCAGATTCCTTGAATATTTAGCAAGCTACCCCTTTGTAATCTCCAACACATTTATTAGAAATACTTCATAATGCAAACATGTTTCCCTTGGCATCTCAGTGAGAAGTTTTGCTCCCAGCTCAAAATCTGAGGGGTCTTACTAGAAACAAAAAGGGGTTTTCTTTTTCTTTCTTTCTTTCTTTCTTTCTTTCTTTCTTTCTTTCTTTCTTTCTTTCTTTCTTTCTTTCTTTCTTTCTTTCTTTCTTTCTTTCTTTCTTTCTTTCTTTCTTTCTTTCTTTCTTTCTTTCTTTCTTCTCTGTAGCAGGTTGGGGTGCTGCTGCTTCTTACACTGTCTATAAAGTCCAGAATGACTTTGTATAAGAACAAGTTCTTGAAGAAACAGTTCCTGTGAAAGATGCTCATCTTTCTGTGAGACACAGGGACACTTGGAAGAGATCTCTCAGTGAAAGGAAAACAAAGCACAACCCACTGCATTTCTGTGGTGCTGACCTGCCTCAGCTGATGCAGAAGAAATCAGGGATGCACCCGGCAATGTGGCCCTGGGGTGGGTTGCCAGAGTACCTCGTCCAGTCTAAGGCTTCTGAGAGTTGTGGCTCAGGCCACAGCATATCAACCCTACCATCTTCAGTTACTTTCTTGTAAAGAATGTAACAAAAGACTCACTTCAAGGTTGGTTGCAAGGATCAAGTCATTGTAGCTGGACAGCCATCTGAGAGACTGCTCGAGAGAAGTGGGAGGCAGGTTTAGAAAAGAGACAGTGACAAAGTGAATTTCCTTTTGAGAAAGTTTCAATCAAATTTGGTGTCAAGATAATCCTTGCTCCAACACATCACACACACACACACACACACACACACACACACACACACACACACGTGCTTGTGCGCTAGATGATATAGCATGATTCACCTGGTAAAATCCATAAGGACTCTTTGACAAAGACCATACGATTATCCCCCAAAGATCTTATTTTATTTATTGTTTATTTGAGAGAGACAGAGATAGATGGATGGATAGATAGATAGATAGATAGATAGATAGATAGATAGATAGACTGATAGATAGACAGCAGGCATGTACACATGCACATACCACAATGAATGTGTGCAGGCTATTGGGCAACTTTTGGAAGTCAATTTTCTCCTCCACAATAAGGGGCCAGAGGGATCCAACAACACAGGTCACTAGGTTTGCATAGAAGCCCCTTCACATCCTGCGTATCTCATTGGTCTCCCAATGATCTTTTTATCATTATTATTTAATCGTGTGTGTGTGTGTGTGTGTGTGTGTGTGTGTGTGTGTGTGTGTGTGTAGGCATCGCTCCATATGACAGAGAACTACCTCGAGTGCCAGTCCTGACCATCTACCCTGTTTGCTGCTGCACGTGCTGGGCCGGCCCTTGGTAGCGTCCTGGTCTTCTCCTTTCTCCTACTTCCATCTAGTGACTGCATGACAAGCCCATGGACCATTCCCAGCTTTACTTAGTGATATGAACTCAAGTCTCACACTTGTGTGGTAGGTGTTTGGCCCATTAAGCTATTTCCCCCAATTGTTTCTCTTCTCAGTCCCCATTTCACAGATACTTGCAGAAATTAGTCGGAAATAAAAGTATGTGGGAAAAAAGAAACTATATATATTCGCTAAGCAGAAATGTCAATCCTCTCACTTACTTCCTTTGAATACTTATCTACTGTAAAAAATCGACCTCAAATCATGTTGCTTCAAAATTTGATTTTAAAATTAGAAAACATGATGCACATCCTGGATATGACTATGTCGGTCATTGATAAGCTTCAGGACTGATTTTTCTGTTTGTTTCGGGTTTTTTCCTCTCTGCACGAGTTTGTTCTCATCAATGTTCCTCTTCTCTGTCAATATGATGAGGAGAATCAGACTTCTGGCCTACCCACGATCCAAGAGAAGGTGACCGTGCAACTCTGGAACTAGGCGTCCCAGTGCTACTGAAGCTAGTCAGTGAAAGAGGCATTAGCTAAGGAAGCCAAAGCACAATGGAACTGGAGCCAATGAAGAAACTAACCTGCAGCTGTGATGATACAATGCGGCATGTACAGATCTGATGAATGGACAGACTATAAGTTAATAATTAAGTAAAATGTCAATTAGTTAAGCAGAGAATAAAGGATTTCGATTGCGAGTAACAACTGAGATAGGAAGAAAAGTGTAACAGTTACTCTTGATTGATGTGATGAGAGAACACCCAAAGTCAAATAACTTCAGGGAGAAAGGGAGATTTATTCACTTACAGTTTCAGAGGGGAGAAACAGACTTTCATGGTGGAGGTGACATGGCTGGTGGCTGAAGCTGGCGGGCTAAGTCACTCCCATTCACGTGGCTGAAGGCTGGAGGATTCCTAGAGAGTCTGTCTTCTTCCCAGTCTTCTGTTCTATGGTAGCTTTTTATCTGGTTGCCACTGGGGTTACTGGGAAGTTCCAGTGAGATCTAGGGAGGTTCCAATGGGATCTAGGGCTGGTCTTTGTATTGTAAATATATTGATCCAGATAATCTCTTATAGTAGTCTCAACTGATCTTAATTACTGCCAGGTATGTCAAGTTGACACCCAGGATTAACTATCATAGAAAGTGAGAAAGAAAAATAGAGAACCAGAGAGCCGAGAAGGAGTGGACAATACATTCCTGTCCATGGCTTATGGACAGATGAAGTGAATGGACTTAGCAAACTAAGTTAAATTGCAAGACAAGGTGTGAGGAAAATAGGGAATAATTTTTTGTGGTACTTCACAAATCTCTGTGAGAGATAACATGTAAACCAGGACCTCCAAATTCAGAAGTATATTTATTGCCCTGAGGTAAGGGGAAACTGGAACCAGCCAAATGAACCAGATCTTTGATAACAACTGTGCTGTAGAACAGATCATCAGACCTGCACAATGAGGGTGTGGATGACTTAAACAAGGTATTATCTATAAACTTGGTGTTAGAACTCATTTGGACCTTTGAATGTTTGCTGTGCCATTGCCAAAGCTACTGGTATATATTTTTGTTTCTTCAGAAAAGAGAAAATACACCGGAGTTGTCTTTGTTTATGACCTAGAGTAACACGAAAACCATTTCAAAAATTCCACTGACTTAAGGAGCAAAAGTTCCATAAGGACATGGGATACTCTAAGCTGGCAGGAGGTGCTAATGTAACTTGTGTCTATGGACTTTTGGGCTATGGCTTCAGACAGAAGTTTTCCTGGAGCAAGTCTCAGGCTCTTCAATGCCTGTGGGGTCCCACTACCTTCCTGCCTGCTGTATCCTCAAGCGCTACATGATCCAAAGCAAACTCCTTACTTTTCTTTCATTGTAGCTTCAAACACAAGGATGGTTCGCCCCCCTGACAGGCAACGCTGCTATCAGTGACCTAAAAACCATATGCGCACTTCTTGCTTCCATGTGCTCCTTCGCTTCCTGATGCCAGTAGCTGTTCTGGACTCTTGAGTTGCAATGGTTAATTCTGAAGAGAAGCTGTATTTCTTTCTCTATGTTTTCTTGAAAAAAAAAAAACTCAATGAAAACGTCTACAGAGCTATAATGGATGCTGAGAAATATAGTCACACTAGAAATAATTTTAGTGATCATTTGGCCAATGTCCATTGTGCTATCTTTCTAGCTATCTGCTCATTTTCAGTTGTGACTATTGTCTTGTAAAGAATCTGTCTTTATGTCACTTATTCCCACTTTGCATTAGCATCTCCCAGGAATTTGTGAGGATGCAAATCCTAGACTACACCCGAGACCTACTTCATCAGAAAGCCTGAAAAGTGGAGCCATCCGTTCTTTAAAGCCTTGTGGCATATATTCCACCTGAAAAAATCACCGGATTAGAGCAAGGAAGAGAACAGAGGGGAATCCGCCTTGAGAGGAATTTGCATGGAATCTGGTGAGAAGCTCCTGGAGTTATGAAATGAATTGCTGCCACATTCAAGTCAGTCTTGCATTTGGTGAGGCAGCCAGCATATTCAGATGGCTAGGACACCAGGAAATATGTTAGCAATTTTTGTGAGGGCTAAGGCACATGTGAGAGTTAGATACAGGTATCAACGTGACTGTTGAAGGCTGAGCTCTGGGTACATCTGAGAAGAATTAGTCGAGCAGGTAAGCCTTGCATGAACCAGAAGGAGATCCCAGCCCACACTGGGTGGGAACATTCCCGGGCAGGTGGATTCATGGAGAGAGCTGGTTTAGTACGTTGGTATGCTTTGGCAGAGCTCCAGTCTGTAGATGAGGCTTGCCGCTCTGTTAGCAATTCCTGTGGATGCGATGCGGCCGGTCCTGCAGGCTCCGGATATTGGGATGAGCTCTCCTGCCAAGCTGGACTATGTAATGTAACCAAATCATAAGCAAGAACAAAATCCCTTGTTTCTTAAGTTGTTTGGCCATGTGATCATTCCAGCAACACTAAGAGTAACTGCGAAAAGTCACAATGGCCTGTGATTCGGATCAGGTAGAAGGAATGAGCTGGTGGGTGGAGCCAGTCAAGGAAAAATCAGTAACTAGGTACCTTGAAGAGCTCACAGCATCTCTTGGCCTGAACTTATATGATTGTTAGCCATGTAAATGGATTCTTGCCTAAGAAATGTGTCAGCAAATGATGTCCCTGTTTCATACCACAAGATCATAGACACCCCAGCACCCCCTGAAACTTCAGAATCATGCACACATGCATGCACACACACCTGGGTAACAGAGAATCTAACCAATTCATCACCATAACTTCTCTGCCATCTACCAACACAAGAGACATTCTCCTCTATTTTGGAAAACTGTGCTTTTGTTTGTTTATTTATTTTGGGTGACTATCTAGCCCTCAGGGTACAAAATATGAATAAGTTAATCATAATTACTGTTTATTTTTACTTTTGATGGAATGAGCATGTGACATACTTGTAACCAATGAAACAGAGGATAGATAAGCCTGCAAGAGCATTTTGAATAAGATTATCCTTCTGTCTAGACAGCACAAGATATTGACAGAGCTCTCCTCTTTCCTCCCTTCTGCTAGTGTCATGGGGGAGGGGTGCTAATTAAGAGACAAAGCTAAGGATGATGGCAGAGAACAACAGCGCAGAGGGATTAATAGACCGGCAGCTAGGCTAGTTAGCTCACATCTTGACTTTGAGCGATTCTTCCTTTCTTTGAATTACTGCTGAAGCAGTCTCCATGACTTATCTTTCCATAGGACAGGCTGGGAGTAGCTCTAGGCATCTAGATTTTTCAGCTTCATTCAGAAACCAGAGAATCGTTCTGCTTTGTGATTCTCCTTATCTGACTCTCTTCCCAAATTAACCTCTCTTCATTTGCTGAAATCCAACAAGCACTTTTGTTCTCAAAACCTCTTTATTTCCTTGCTGAAACTAACTCCTACTTATATATCCAAATCCCTGAGTTTGTTTTATTCCTTTATTTTGCAGTACTTTCAAATAGAGGCTGCAGGTGTTTTTTTTTTGTTTTTTTTTTTTCTCTCATAGGCATGCCACAATGGCTGTGAGGTAGGTATCTTCCTTATTAATCCTCTTGCTATTTCTACTAGCTTTCTCTTGTTTCATAAAACTCATAGATTTTTTTTCTTTTCCACCCATTTAGTAACATTTTGTATGTTTCACAATATATTATCATTTTAAATAGAAGCCACGATGACATGTTCCCTGTGAAAGGTCAAGCTAATTAGTAAAAGCTATTTAAGAGCTCAGTAAACACATTGTATGTGTGTATGTGCATATATATATATCTATATATATATAGATATATATATATATATATGCTTATGTACTAAAACCCCACATACTCCAGAGCAGAGGGTCCTAAGTTTTCATCTACCAAATCCCAGAACATTCCTTCATATTCTTTGATCTCCTTGCTCTGCCTGTTTTTATTCTCGATGACCTAACATTGTTACCGATGTCCATACAAAACTTGTGCCTGTTCTGTTCTATATTCCTCAAATCCAGTACTCCTGTCATCTGTCCTATTCAGATATAACACGAAAGAATCAATGGGATTTGTCCAGATGTTTATTTAGAATGCTAAACCCAGTCTTCTTTACAACTGTATCACAGAGCCCTTAGTCTTCATTCAGTCAATATTTATAGAGCATTGACCCAAACATGTCTGCATTCAGTAATGGCTGAGAGTGGCGATGATAACTGGGTAGGAATTGCTTTTGTTGTTGCCTGAATGTCAAGATATCCTGGGGAAAAGTATCATGGAAGAAAAATCAATAGCAGCCTTTAAAAATGTCATTCAAAATGCCATTCAAAACAAGGATAAAGGCTAATAGCATTTTTAAGGGTTTCAAAATATATCAGATTAAATAGAAGCTCTCCATGAAAGGACAGAAAAATTAGCTAAAGTAATTTAAACTCTAGTAAATCTATGGGGAATAAAAAAGATTCTATCCATTCACTTGGAATGCCTGTCAGATTGTTTGTTCATTCCCCATATACCAAAGTGTAGGAAATCTAGTATGTATGAGCATTCGGTAAAGTAGCAGGTCTACACTCAACATTAGATAAGTAGAGCGAAGAGGGCAGGTAAGAAATGATGGTTAAGTGGCGTTTTATGGAGACACTGACAGTCATAAGTTTTCTAAGGTTAAGGACATACCCAGAGACAAGCTCAGATATGTCAGCACATCCTGAAACAAAGACTTAATGCAGGCCTTGGGCAGTACTGTGTCTCTGGTAACCATGGTGAAGCCGGACTAACTTAAACACTGAGTGTCAGAAATTGCTTAAGGATGAGTCAGTAACGATCCTCTTGCCTTTGGTGAAATTAGGCTGAAATATTTGAGTCAGATTTGGAAATCCATGCTTGAAGATTTCAGTTACTCTCTTTCAGTGAAGGTTCATGAGAGGAAAAGCCCTTCAGAGTCCCTCACTTCTAGAAAAAAAAAAAAAAAAAAAGATAAAAGTGCCGTGTAGAAATCCAAAGGCCAACAACTCTCAAAAGCAAGTCAGATTTCTTAAGTGGGATGGAGTAACAAAGCTCCTTGGATTTCTCAAAGTTTTAATTGTATCCAAGGGTTATGAGCAAAATTCTTCTGTTTAGCAATTAAAAGGATATATGAAGTTCACATGAAGGACCAATCAGATTAGTCTGATTTCCCAATAAGGATAATAAATATATCACTACGGGGTTTTTTTCTGAAACTAATGATGTGTTAACATATTCATTGAATTTTCTGGGGCTCAGGAATGAAATAGCTCCCTTCTCTTTCCCCATCCACCCACGAACAATAAAAATGGCCAGAGACCTTGATTACTTTTCAGATAGGAATTTCATAGTTTTGTATTTCAAGGTTAAGCTAAAACCAGTCATGATAGAGTCAAGGCAACTGGACCTGTGCTGTCCACATAGTTTATTTCCTCTGTAAGAGGGACCAAGATGCAAGCGATCATTTTCCTGGGTGGTGGGAGATATCCTTATTGATAGCTCTTGTGCTTCTGCAGCCCTAACAGAGGAATAGGGGCAGCTAGCAGACCAGGGGGAAGCAGGTTGTGTTACAGCACATTCTTATTTATTTTATCATGTCTATGAACTTTACCAATAAAATGGATGGGAACATATAGCTGTCACTATTTAAGATGGGCAAAGCCAAAAAGGTAAGAATCAAGTATACCTATAGAAACAATGGATTATTCTATTAGTAGTTATATGGAATTAGACTATTTCCTTCAAATGTACCATGTCGTGACAGAGGAAGGTACATGCAGGCAGCATACAAGAGTGACTCTGTATGTGTATAAAATACATAGAATAATGGGAAAAGCATGAGTCACAAAAATTAAAAAAACAAATTATCCTGGTATGTGTCAGAAAATTAAACTCTCACTAAGACAGACAGTTCAGACTGAGGGCTGAGGATGTGGATCATGAAAGAGTGTATCTAGCAGACACACAGTCCTGGGTTCCATCCGTGGCTTGGCACAAGTCAGGCATGATAGTGCTTGCCTGTAATTCCAGTACTTGGAAGATAGAGGTAGAAGAGTGGAAGAGTTGGGAGTTTGAGGTTATCCTTAGCTACATAGTGAGTTTGAGCCAGCCTGGGCTACATGAGAGTCTATCTCTTTTCTCTCTCTGAGAGAGAGAGAAATCAAAGAACTTATTAATATTCAGAACAGAATCTATTATTCATAATTGCTTCCTTTCTCACAATTGGTTGCTACACACGAAAGAAAAAAAATCTTAGAAAGTGGAATAACACCTCAAATATATAAGAGTAATACTTAGAACTAAACATGATGATCCACTCTTTTAATCTTAACACTTGGGAATCTGAGGTTTTATTCAAAACTTGAGGCAAGAACTCTGTCAAAAAAATTCATTGCCAGTGGGAGTGTAAACTGTTAATAGCCACTATAGAAATCAATATGAAGACTCCTCAGCAAGCAAAAATGGAAGTATATTACCCAACTATATCCCTTCTTGGAATATTCTCAAGGGACTCTATGTCTTACTACAAAAACACTTGTTCTTCCACGTTCACTGCGGCTCTTTACAATAGCAAGAAAATGTTATCAGCCAACATGCCCATCAACAGAGAACTAGGTAATGATACTGAGGTGTATAAACACTCAGTGGAATACCATTCAGCTATCAGGAAGGATGAGATCGTAGAATTTTCTGGTGGATGAATGGATTTAGAAAATATGTTGGGCGCATTATCATAGACACAGTAAAATAAACACCACATGCTCTTTCTTGTATGCGGTTCCTAGTATCAAACTCTTGCCTGGAGTATTTGGCTTGGAATCCTGATGTGATTATGGAGTTTTCATTATGAGCTAAGTTTCTTATAGCTACTTCAGGCTTGAGATGCTTGGGTCAGCTGGCAAATTCTGCGGTGTGGGATTCAGAGGTAGGATTGGGATGTGATGTGATTGCAACAGAGACGGCCAAGGGTAATGATGGTAATGAGTTCTGCTTACCGTGTTGGAAGATTTGTGGGATGGTGTGATCTGTATAGCCTGGAACTGTGGATTTGATTGGGTTTTTGGATGGAGTGGGGTAGGGGAAAAAAAAAGTAAATCACAAAACTGATTTTCATCTTTGTACACTTTGTGATCATTGCATTTCTACTTGTGGTTTGGTAATTTTTCTGTACGACTTTTTATAAAGTGTTGTCCTATTTCAAATCTTTTGAAATAATGTTCGATAATTTTTTAAACTTTATTTTGTGTGTGTGTGTGTGTGTGTGTGTGTGTGTGTGTGAGAGAGAGAGAGAGAGAGAGAGAGAGAGAGAGAGAGAGTGAGAACTGTGTGTCCCTGTGGACCATCAGTGGTGATTTCAGGAATCATCCTAGATTGCTTCTACCTCTTTTTGCTTCCCTCTGGGCTTTCCCAGGCTCCGCCCACCAGGACCAGAAATGCAGGCCGCCAGCATTTCCACCTGGTGTTTTTACATGATACCTGGGATCTGAACTAAGGAACTTCTGCTTGCAAGGAAGGCAGAGTCTTAACCCTTGAACCATCATCTCTCCAGCTCATGTTCTGATAATTTTTTTTTAAAAGCAATGCTTAGTTGATTCACTTTTCAATGCTCTATTAAAATGAATTTTTCCTAAAAGAAAATCTCCTGCATGAATGAAAGATACCTTAAATGTCGTGTTTTCAGGCTTCACAAAAGGCAATCCTCTACAATGAGTCAGTCCTGTTTCTTTCCCATCTTTTCCGAAGCAGTGTTCATTTTAGTCTGGGTTGCTCTTAATCTTGGAGACACTGCCCCCTGCTGTAAGACATACTTAACTGCAGAAAGACTTTTCAGAAAGGATATGAAATAAGACAATGACTGAAGTGAAAGGCTTTATTTTGAATAACACGTCTATCATTCACTCTTTTCAATATTTATAGTGCACAGTCATGGATGAGAGTATACAGGAGAGAGCAGACATTAAAAATATTAAAAACACCTAAGGAAGAAGCATACAAGCAAAGACATTCCACAAACAAGCTTAGCTGCATCATAAGACAGTCCCATTACATACGATCAAAAATCATGCAAAGGTTTCACTCCAGCTATGGCAGGTGAGTGCGATCGGTGAAAGTTATAGTTTTCTGGATTTGAGAACTACATACAGTCTTTGGTGGAAAACAATATAGATGAATGACATGGTTTTTATGTTCCTGAGGGAAATCTATAAAAGCAAAGTGCAGGTTAAAATACTCAAGGCCACAGATGGAAGTCTCCAGCATGTTAGGAGCTAGAACATAGAGGTAGAGGAAATAAAACTCAGAGAAATGCAGTGAGAAAATGTCACGTCGTCTCAGTCAGAAGATGGATGAACGAATCGGCATCGAATCATGGCTCTTTGCTGCTTCTGCTTTCTCGGTCCAATGATTCATAGTGCATCATTCTAAGAGTTCAGTGAGCAAGACAAGCGGTGAGTGTAGAATTTCCTTTCCATTTCACACAGGAAGGATGAAAAAAGCCTAGAAGTCGAAGAATTCACCTTTCTATTCAGGAAACCAAATTTAAGTATGTCGCATGCATCATGCTTGGCACCAGAGGTATAGAGATATGCAGATCTGAGCTTCCAATTCGAGAATTCACATTTGGAAAGCTAACAAAAGCCAAAATCCTTTGCTGGTTTTAAAAGTGCATGCTTTAAGCAGCCTGTGAAGATTAAGATAGAAAAAGAGACGAAGAAGAAAGATAATGGACAACAATCTTCTGGGTAGCTACATAGTTTTTATTTTCCTTTTATTTTTTTTTTCAAATTGCATTTTATCATAGAAATGCAGACGACTTTGGATAGCTATGGCTCAATACTGCTTGGTGCTCTCCTAAGACATCATCTTCTTGCACTCCACCGAACAGAACACCATCCCTTCTACAGGCATGAACTTCTGCCCGATGAGGCACTTGCTGCAGCAGGAGCACAGGAAGCACTCTGTGGATGCGTGCCAGCTGAAGTTGTTGTAGGTCACCCGCTGCACTTCGGGGTCAATGGCATTGTGACACCCTTGGCACACCTGCTCAGGGAAGATACACGCAAGAGAAGACAGTGAGAGGTTCGACTGAGGAAGGGGCCATGACTCTACAGAGAGTACAGCAAGAGATTGAAATAAAAAAAAGTATACAAATGAAGGGATGACTCAGGGCTTACATGACAGAACCTGAGCTTTGATCTCCACATCACATGTAAAAAATGCTGGGGGGGGGGTATGGTGATGGCCTGTAATGCTTGCCCCTGGAAGGAGGAGCCCAAGAAACCACAGAGCAAAGCAATATAGGAAGAAAAGCAATCCAGGCTGATTCCCAATGTTGGGCTTCCATAGGTACACATACTCAAGTGCCCTCTTGCACACACACACACACACACACACACACACACACACACACAGCTGAGGGGCTGGAGTGATGGCTGAGTGTGTAAAGACACTTGCTGCTAAGACCAATGATCTAAGATTGTTCCCCAGAGCCCACAAAGTGGAAGGAAAGAATTACTGCTGCAAACTGTCCTCTACACATGGTGATATGGAGATGAAAAGACAAATTCTCCTTTCCAGCTGCTTATAGTGGAGGAGACAGGTGACTCATGAAGGTACACACACACACACACACAATGAATAAAATACATCTCAGGAAAAGACCACAAAATACACAGCTGAAAGAAACCCATTAAACGTTCTGGCCAGCAGGAGCCTGTGTGCTGAGCACAGCAGTGAAGGTCAAGTAGTGATGTGCGGCTTGGGGCGTGTCCCTGTGGTAGTTATGGAGGATTATCATGGCAAATTCCCAAGCTGTGCATTTGGTCCCAGCCTATTTTATCACACCACATGCACGGCAGTCATTTAAAGGGGGCATATCAAATGAATCTTCCTTGCTCATTAAGCTCAAAAGGACAGCTTTGCCAGTCTTACTTACGACATGCCAGATTATTAACACCACTAATTTCAAGACAGTAGTAAATGAAACTCATGTTCAAAGTAATTAAGGACTCAATTAAAAATACTGACAGTCTTTGAGAATAATGAGTTTGTACCAAAAATACGGCTTGCAGTTAATTAGCTTCTGTTCTGTCATAAGATCAGTCATAATCTATGTATAAGCTAATACCAGAGAACATTAGTACATCCCCTCTACCATTCATGATTTCTGTTGTTGTTTTGAGACAAAATCTCATCTGGCCCAAGATGCACTTCAACTTTTGATTCTCTCACCTCCACTTTCTGAGTGTGGGGATTGTATACATGTACTATACCTTCTGGTTTATGCAGTACTGAGAACGGAACCCAGGGCTTTATGCACACCACAGAAGAAAGAACACTACCAACTCAGCTTCATCTCAACCCAATAATCCAAGTTACTGTATTCATATACACAAATGGTGGAAACATATACATACAGACACCTCCAAACACACATAATTTTCTTAAATGAACATGTGTATGAAGAAAACAAATCATTTGTCTATATTATCATTTGTCTACTGATACTTCCAAAGTACAGGATAGCCTATGTTTCCTTGTTTATATATGATTTGAATGAATGCCAAAAAAAACCCTGAAGTGTCTGTCTTAAATATTTTGTAATGAACGAAGATGCCACCAAGATGGTTCAGTACCAAATGATGGTGACCAATAAACGCCCATTGGTTTCTTGATATCATTGCCAAGAATTATTGAGGTGAGAGGAGGGAATGAGCAGACCGAAGACTACTTGACCCCTTTGGATGCAAAGCCATCAAAGTATGCTCGTTGCTCAGTGGGTAGACCTGTTGTACCCATCTACCCCAGGCCTGCATTATCCTTCCCACAGTTCTTAGAGTCACCTACAAGTTATATTATTTCCTCTTCTCTTGAAAATAGGAGATACTTTATTTTCATAATGCAGACATAATTCCTGAATGAAACAAACATCAGTGCTTAGAAACATACTAACTTGTAGCATGACTATGTAAGCAACTGCTTTTGAATATATTCTCTATAGCTTTACAACTCACGAGGACTGTTGTCTTGTAGTTTTCTGTACTGCTTATCAATCTTTCAGTATTCTGAAATGGTGTGAAATAGAAGCATTTCACACTTACTGTTTTCTTGTTTTCAGACTAAAGTGTAACTTCTTTTTCTCAGATATTATTTGTGGATATGCTTGTTATTAGTTAAAACACACCTTTACTTTTGGCACATAAAAAGTTATAACTGCCATTAAATTACATGTGAAATGAAGGAAATTATATTTAGACAAAAAATAAATAATGAATACTGTATTTAGGGTTTGTGGCTTCACATGATTGTGTCTTACTAGTGTATTTGATCACCAATTATTTCAAAGTCTTATTATAAAAGTTCCAGGTACCAACTCCAGATCCCCGATCATTCAAATAGTCAAAAGGCTCCAAGCTTCAGGTACATTGAGGGTCTTTGCAGGAGGAGGAATGTCCTCTATCATGCTGTACCTGGTCCTGAGTTTCATATGTTCTTAAATCTCTCTCAGCTCAAAGTATATATCTTTCAATCCCCTCTTAGGTTTTTTCTTTTTAAAAAAAAATTTCTGAATTCGGGGTGTCAGGAAATGTAATGAGACATCTGGCAGGAGGACTTGGTGAAGCCTCAACGTGTAAAACAGTGGCAGTGAATCGCCATGTGGTCACAAACAAGACGCATGTCCCATGATACTCCTTGCAGTTAACTTTGATCTCAGACGTGCCCTGTTTGCAGTTGAGGGCTCTTCTTCGGATGAATGAGCCAAGGAGCTTTACACCATGTAGCATGGAGCACATAAGCCATTTGTGTGGCAATTTACTCAAGTGACAGCTAGAGACTGCATTTTCATATTAGGAGATACCACTGGTGCATCTTACAAAGTAAATTTAAAGGAAATGATGTCATATAATAAAATTAAATAACTGCATCTTATTCTTAACTATTTTTACTTCCATGTGAGGTGCATAAGCGAGTGTGCACACACGTGTGAATGGGTGTACGTGCTCACGCATGTGTGCACAGAGGTCAGAAGTTATCTTAAGAAGCTGATGTTGGGTGTCTTCCCCTGTCAGTCTTCACCTTGTTTGCTGAGCCGGGTCTTTCAGTGAATCTACTGCTCACTGACTGGTGAGGCTGGCCTAGGATCCATGCATTTCCCCACCTTCCCCTTCCCCCCAAATTCTGGGGCTATGTGCCTGGCTCTCAGGTGTGTACGGGGGATCCAAAACAGAGGACCTCATGCTGGCATAGCAAACACTGAACACTGAGCCCTTTCCCCCACAGCTTTCTGGATGCGTATTCACTGGATTTCCTACCTTCCACTGATTAGATACAATGTCATGGAGGAGAACTTGCAATAGTTGAATAAAGCAGTCTCATCTGCTTAAAGTTTTACTAAATAGTTATGAGTATCTACTATGCTGTTTATAGTTAGCCATTTTATTTGCTTTCAAGCTTGCTATATAGAGCTTCTAATTCTGTACCTCCTGAGTGTTGGGATTTTTCATGTAGTGTAACCTTACACTTGATTTATGTGTTTCTGGGTCTCAAACCTGGGGCTTCCAACTAAGCCATATTCTTTCTTTTTATTATTATTTATTCAATTGTGCATGTGTGCATGTGTGGTGTGTGCACATGTGTGTTGAGTGTGTGTGTGTGTGTGTGTGTGTGTGTGTGTGTGTGTGTGTGTGTAGAACCACGGGCGAATTCGGGAACCACCATGGACCACTTCTAGCTCCTCCTTGTTTACTCTACCTCGGGATTCACGGGCTCCGCCCTACCAGGACTAGAAATGCAGGCCGCCCCTGCTACTACCAGGCATCTATACATGGGGTCTAAGATCCGAACTCAGGACCTTCTGCCTGCAAAGCAGAGGCTTAACCCCTGAGCCACCTCTCCAGCCTCCTAAGCCATATTCTTAAGAAGGGTAAATATCATAGAAAAGCTACATGTTATGGTATTCTCCTTTTGTAGAGAAACAGTCTCAAACAGTTTTAGTTGCTTAAAGATAGGCCACACAGTGATTTAACATCTCCTTCTTAGAGAAAAAAACAAAGTCCATTGTGGTCTCAAAGGAAATGAGAAATAGAAAATAAGTCAGTTATTCAAAAATTTCTGAAATGCACACACTGGAAATAAGGAGATTAAAAGGTGTGTGCTCCTCTCCAGCTGCTTAATAATACAGTGGAAGGGATAGGCAAGTAATCATACATGCATGCATGAGTGCACACACACATAGCCCCTCCCTACTGGAACACAGAGAGCTTCCCCAGAGAAAAAGGCATAGAGCTTGGGAGTAGGGAACCAAGAAAGGCATTCTAAAGATAAAGATGCTAAAATTGAGTCTGGAGAAACGGATGGGCATATGTAAGTAAAACAGACTGGAGGATGTACGACATCAATCAGTAAAAGTGAGTGAGACTTGAAAACAGCGTACAAACTAAAAGCTGCAGGCAACACGTAACAGAAATAGGCAATTTGGGTGACAGGAACACCAAGAAGGGGCAGCTCTGCTACACAAAGGCTTAGTGGCATGTTTGCTCCATAGATCTGCCATTTTGCTATGGAAGGTGGCTTTTTAGCAGGGTGGCTATTGGAGGAAAAGGACAGATGAGAAACTGTCTAACCAAACCTAAAAGAAACAAAGATCGGAAGTAGACAACTGTGAGGATCTCAGATGTATTGAGGAGGCACAGTTGATAGAAAATGAAGGATTGAATTGGGAAAATATGAGCCATGATATCAAAACTTGTCTTTTTTTCGAAGTGTCATACCCTTGGAACTACTTAGAGGTAATTGTCTTCCACAGCTAGAGTTCACCCTATATCATAGCTCAGGGAACCTTAAACTAAAAAAGAAGTAAGAGACTCTCCTTGGATATTCCTGGCTTACAAGCCCTACCACGTATGGCCAAGGTTTTATCCTGTATAATATGACCCACCTCTTGGCCATCGTACACGTACACTAGAAGCTCCCTGCAAGAGAGTGGATGCAATAAAGTCTACACATGAAACACCTGAATGTTTGGCCCACACAATAAATCAGTTCAATGAAGGTTTAAGAAATAGTTATTGCACTAGCAAGTGCTCAGGGATATGCCATCAACAGCAGACCAGATGAAACCCGGTGGGCCACACAAGCAAAAGACTTGAAACAGGAGGGAATCTGGGAGAGAGAAAAAGGACTAGAAGGGGAAGAGGAGGGTTGGGATTGGGATTAAGGTGTGAACATACTATAAACCCACTGTATTTATATAAAACAGTAAAAGAATAAAAAAAAAGTGGGGAGAAAAAAGAAACTGTCCAAGTAGCAAAACATAGTCCTTGAGAATGACGGGTTGTCTGGCAATATCAACAGAAACCACATTAAAATGGAATCTGATTTAGACCAATGAGCATTGATTAAAACCATTCCCATTAAGGAATTTTTTAATGTGGGATTTTTATTGTCAAGCAGCGTGTATAATTCATATTGTAAACAAGGCACAATGAGCCACCTTGGGGTGACTGGTGGTCAGTGAATGTATAATTTCTGAATTGCCTGAATTGCCATATTTTTGTCTATTTTCTATTTCATTTTATGTCCGGGGTACATGCCTGTAGGCATATATGCTTGTGTGTGGGTGGACACGTATGTGTGCTGGTGCCTGTGAGTTCAAATACATATGGAAGTCAGAGGTTGATACTGAGATTCATTACTGATCACTCTTGCAGCTTATTGTTTTGAACTTGGGCTAATTAAACCAGAGCTTAACTGTAGTATTTGTCCGGCCTACAGGCTTGCTAAAGGGATTCCCAGGCTCTGTTTTCCAGTACTGGAATTACAGGTGGTTTACCATACCCGCCCCGTATTTCTCTATGGGATCTGGGCATCGAAGTCTGGTCTTTTTGTTCACAGGGTAAGTGACTTAACCATTGAGCCATCTCCCCAGTATGAGCTTCCCGTCCTTAGGTGGTGTAGAAAGGCGGAAACACAAGCAGAATGCACCGAGTGCCAGCGTGTCCCTACGCATCTTACCACGGCGTGTTTCTTCACATAACAGGGCTTACACACAGGCTTATCATTGACCATCACGTAGATTTCCCCCGCCAGGATGTTGTCGCAGTCAAAACAGCAGAAATGTTTCAGATGCCAATTCTGGTTTTCTGCCTGGGTGTACTCATTGCTGAATATCAGCTGGGAAGAGAAGAATAAAATCAACTGAACATTTTCCTTTATATTATAGTGGCAAAGCCAGGGGGGGTCCTAAAGCAAGGAATGTTCAATTTGCTTGGAGATCTCTATTCTCATGAGCTGAAAGACTATCAGATATTAGGCTTGAATTTGTTATCATTTCACGAAATGCTACAATCTTCTGTTTCAGAGAGTCTTTCAAGACATCCAGGATGAAAAAAAAAATCAAGCATCTTTGGATATACACAAAGCAACAGAGCTTTTTTAGTCTCGGTATCCTTCCCGGTAAGGGAGCGGCAGGGGGTCGCCCTAGAGAGCATACCTCATCACAGCCGGCACAGCGGGGCTTCTCGCTGTCACAGTAGTGTCTGCCACAGAACAGCTTCCCATTCTTCCAGAAATAAATCATGTCGACCAGCAGTTCAGTGCAAGTGCTGCAGACGAAACAAGCTGGGTGCCAGAGTTTATCGTAGCCGGCTCTTTCCGCGTAGATGGCTGGGTCCCCTTCCTTCATGGTCTGCTTGCATTGGTAGCAGAACTAAAGGAGGGCAACCAAGACAATCAGTTGTCGGCTGGCTGCACCCTCAATATCAACTTCAGAGCAACAAAGGACTCACAGACAGGGCTTCAAAGAGCCCGTGAATCTCTCAAGTGTCCATAGGTGGCGCCAGTCTACTTGGAGTTGAGGCTATAGGAACTTTTACCTCTGCTTTCTTTGAGTTCTCTCAAAAATGATTTGTGTGCCGCATGTTAGCCATGGGATTTTTTTAAGGTGGTCGTTTTTGAGGACTCAGCTTTATTAGTTGGGTCTATGGCATATACATTAGAGCCAGTTTCAGTTCTTATATTTGGTTCTCCTAAATCTTAGTTCTTTTTTACCTTCACTGTTGTTAGAAAAACACTTCAACTTCCTTCTCCAGAAGAGACTTAAAAAATGCTTGGTGATCTCACTACTTAGACTGAAGCCTGAGTTGCAAGCACAGTCTCACAGATGAAACGGAATTCACCTTAGCATGTATTATCCTTATTTATAGAAAAGGTTAGGGAATTCATACCAAAATAACATTCAGAAGCAGATATACGATTAGGAGGTTGCACTCCACAAGACGTCAATGCCAATTCCTTCTGCAAACGAACGTCTCAAACATTGCTCTTTCAGGGGTCAGAAAAATTCAGCTTCAAATGGAAGTACTGAACACAATGACTCTCAGAAATAAGCCCTAACTGTTGCTCTCACTTACCTATTTCTTTTGGAAGCAGAAGGACGTCCCCCAAAAAGGTGTAAGAAAGGGAAAGAGCTCACAGAATACAGTGTGGCTGCTGTACTCACATACTGGGTCTTTTTGGATTCTGCAGACTTGTCCACAGCGCCTGCTGCCGCCCGGGCGCCTCTGTCCCCACCAGAGCTGTGCATTTTATCACCCTGAGCGTTCATCTCGCTGGGAAGCTTGACGTCGCCGACGCCCAGAGCATCGTTCTTATACTTCCTCACGAACTGCTCCATCTCCTTCACCTCTTTGGGAGACAATTCGTGGCACTTGGATGGGTCCTGGTCATGCGCAGGGAGCTGCTTGGCCAGCTGCTTCTTTCGGTACTTTGCCCCCTCCGAGCCTGCTACCGGCTGCTTCTCCTTAGGGAGCATCTGCATGTACTGCCTGGCCTGCAGCACAGGGAGACCTGAGTTAACCGGGAGAAGCAATCGATGGCAAACACCAGAAGCCATTCCTAAGAAGCGAGACTCGCCCTCACACTGTACTGTTGGTAATGACTGACACCTAGCCTTTGGACACAACTGTGAGGGGTTTCTGGGTGCTGTCAGGCCTCTGGCCATGCTTGTGAGCGACTGTGTTGAGTGCATTGCCATGTGGGTGGTGAGACTCACCCACTATGGTCGGCACCATTCCCTTGGGTTTGAGGCCCTAAACTGTATAAGGAAGTGAGCTGAGTACTAGTAAATACGCTGTTTTCTGCTCTTGTGTAGGATCAGTTCTGCCAGCCTCTGCCGTGACCGACTGTAATCTGGAATTATGTGCTGCATAAAACCCCTTCTCTCCAAAGTAGCTTACGTCAGGATTTTGTTACACGAATACCGAAAGAAACTAAAACATTCTTTATAAACATGTTAAGGTGTTAATGTGATAAAGATGGTATGTTAAACAAATATAGTAGGTAGAATCAGTATATTTTTTTTGCCATGAAATTAATTTTCTTTTCAGAGTGTAAAACTATTTGAGTTACTATATCAACAAATGTGTGTCTGAAAGGGAAGGCAAATGTGTAGGGAGATCATAAGGAACATCTCAACATATAAAAATATTGTAGGCTTTACTTTAATGATCCAACTTACTTTCCCAAAAGCTTTCCAAAGTCTAGCCATAACAATGCAAGAGGCTTGACACCAAATCTTATTTCATAGTCATAGAAATAAAATGTTGATTGTTTTGTTCAGTTTTAAACAAAGGCAGAAAAGCTATATTTAAATATTCTAGCTCATTTTATGAAAAAAATAAGAATAAACCAGAAGAGTTGGCTAGATTGATAGAAAACATCTGATTTTCATTTCATTACTAAAAATATCAGAACAATCTCTAAACAAGGTAAAAATATCTAGACAGTCAGAAAAATTCTATGAGGTATCTAGTCTTACGTTCAAAACATAGTAATGGGGACCGAAAGTCAAAATAATGGGAAACTGAGAAAAGCAACAAATGTGGGGTGACTGATTATATCACAGAAGGAACTGCCCTAGATAAACAGTTCAGGAACTTCAATGAGGAACATGTGGGGTGACTGATTATATCACAGAAGGAACTGCCCTAGATAAACAGTTCAGGAACTTCAATGAGGAACTCCCCCTTCCCCCCCGTTATTTACCAACGCCTGATTCTGGACAGGAGGAGCCCACTCATAGGTGACAGTGCTGATAGAGACGTTCTTCTTGGTAGCAACCGGATTAGTGAGTATCATGACGTTACGTTTATACATGGGAATTCCATCTGACTTGAGCTTTGCGATCAGGGTGGTGTACTTGGTGTCTTCAAAGAGCTTCCCCACTTTTCGATCCTCTTCATTGCTCAAGAGGACATCATGCTCTTCTTGGCCACACTTGCAGTTACGACATATTTTTCTATATTTGGGGGAAAAAGCAGAAATTGACTACATCTAATCAGTGATAATCATCTATGTGTATTCCTATGTAACTCATACCATAAAACATAATTTATATGTAATGGTATGAAAGGCAGGTTCTTCCTTTTGTAGGGGAGAGATATGTATCCATAGACTTAAGAAAGAAGGAAATATGAAAAAATATGCTTACTTGATAAGACTTTGAAAAGGTGCATGTTCACAGGAATAAGTCTGTGGGCAACTCCAAATGATTTTCTTTACTCTCATTAAAAGCAATCCCAGCAAGAGAGTTCACATTTCATATATCACACGTTATTATTTCATTGTCTTTCTTGTGAGAGGGACATGCATATCACGCTCTTACATTCAGGCCCACACCTTTTCCTAGTCTCTTTGTTAGTCTACTTTCTATTTCCTTTCCTCATCATTTCTGTCTCTTCTTTGTCCTTTTTCATATGTCCAGTCCCCACTGTCTTCCTTTCTTCTCTTCCTTCTCTTATTTTCTCAGTCACTTACCACCTGTCATGTGTTCCACCATGTATGAAAGACAGAGGCACAACAGTTCTTCTGCCCTCATGGTGTTTGTTAGAGTTCAAGAATGCAGCCCTCTGTCGCTTCCCCACTCTGTCGAACACGAGGCAGACAATCATGAGACCAACATGTGTGCCAATGTGCTAAGCCATTTGCACTGGTATGGTTTTTAGCAATAGGGGCACCCAAACTTTGCATGTTGGGTGGGCACTGCTGTGGTCCAGGCTTGCCATGTTAGAGCTTGCACTGGGTCATTTGACAATGAAGAAAGGGAATGTGTTTCAAATTTTTAAATGTAAACATGACTTTGCTTTGTGGTTGACTTGCTCATGGTTATAATTTCTCAAAAACTCGGCACAGATTTTTTTTGAGATGAAAAAATTGATACAAGGAATGTTTAATTTATTAAGATAAAAATAAAAAAGAGAATAGATAAGAGGCATGGAAGATTGATCAAAGTCATCAAAAATAGCCCATTGGTACATGTGGATTCCTTGTGGATAGATACTGATAACAACTAGATTGTAAGATATATAAACTTAGTGTTAAAAACTATTCTGGTTAAAAAAGGAAAAGAAAAGTTCAACTTTGGGAGTTAGGGAGTCATGAATACCATCTAAGAGTTGGACAAGACAGCTTCACCTCCTCTGCAAAGTGTGTTGAGGGAGGTTCAGGAAAGGATTTGACAGAAGATTAGACTAGAAAAGGTGACAGAAGAGTCGGGGACTATGATATTAAAAATTTAAGTCAGAATGGAAACAGGAAGCAATGGATCTGTTTTTAAAAAACATCCTTCAATACTTAGTTTGCTCAAGAGGACACTAAAGATGCAGGATGAATGCTGCAACCCCCAGATTTCTAATAAAATAATTTCAGAGTTTAAATGCCCACCATAGCAAGGAACAATTACAAAGTGAAGGAATCTACCCAGGAAGCTATAGGAGAGATAAATCGCCCTAAAGTATAAGGAATGAGAAGGGCAGTAGAAGGGACCAACACAATGGATGCTTGTTTTCCAAGCCATTCCAGCCACTTCAACACCTCTCAAGAGATCAATGGATTTAACCATTGTGAATCACTTCACCATCTCTTAGGGACACAATTAGCTTAATAATCACACTATAAGAACTGGGAGGGTTCTAGAAAGAGTTTCAATGGGTAGGAAAAAACATGAAATTAAACAAGACAAAATAAAAAACAATAAAGAATCCATTCTCAACACGTCAAACACTGAGCACATATTGCACTCGGCCTGCCCATTTTAAAATCTGAAGCAAATAACTGACTTTGCTCTCTCTCATTCTTTTTTTTAAATTTTTTTATTATTATTTATTCAATTGTGTGTGTATGCGTGCGCTTGTGTAGAACCACGGACAAATTCGGGAACCACCATGGACGCCTCCACCTCCTTCTTGTTTACTCTGCCCCGGAATTCACAGGCTCCGCCCTACCAGGACCAGAAACGCAGTCCGCCCCCGCTTCCGCCAGGCGTCTATATGTGGGGTTTAGGATCCGAACTCAAGACCTTCCGCCTGCAAGGCAGAGGCTTAACCCCTGAGCCACCTCTCCAACCCTGCTCTCTCTCATTCTATCTCTATTCTATCCTCATGCTATCTCAGAACATTGAGAAAAAAAAGAAAAAAATTACAATCTTTATCAGAAGGGAAGACCTCAAACCATAGTTATTCACAGATATTATGACAGATTATAAAATATCACAAGCCCCGATCATTAAGAGACATTCAGCAGACTTCCTAATTTACAACTAATATGAGCCATGGAACTTCTTTACATGCAAGGCAGGAAAAACAATGAAAAAGTGAAATGAATAGCTTTGACAAGCTACGAGTTATCAAATAATCATTTATTTCTCTGACTCAGTTTTCTAAAAACTCTATTTTACCAAATGAAAATATGGGAGTGAACAAGAGATGGAAAGAGGAGAGAAAAAAAGAGGTACAGGAGGGGAAAGAAGGGAAGGGAACTATAGGGAATAGAGATATACAATGCTTTCCTTGTGCACACACTGGTCAGGAAACTTTATTTGGTAAAAATCTGTGAGGAATTAGCATATTTTACTGCAGCTATAAAAGACTCTTCCCTACATCTGGTTATCATATACTCCCATCTAGTGGAAAGAAACAATATCCAACTAATCTGGTTCTTCAGTTACCAGAAACAATGACATTATGAAACTATGAGGAAGTCCCAAGTCATACTCTCCAGAGGGAGAAAAAGAAAGAGTAGAAATTAAGCTCTTAATGTAGCTCAACAGAGCCTCACATGCCTGCGGACGTCGCATGCATCCTAACAATGAGCAGAGTGGTAAAGATTTAAGGCATGTGATGAGCTTTGGGCTTTGGATGTAGTCATCCAGTTCTACATCAATAAACATGTACCCCCTAACATAAGAAGCTTTGGGTTTTAAAATCATAACAGTGAACAGCAAAAGGCACAAAGCATGAACGATGACAAACTACAGACATCGTAAAATGACATTTACTCTGACAAGAGCTTACATTAACTAAGACATAAGACCTATCTCTAGATGTAATTGCCATTTTGATGGGAATTCCTATTGAGTGTGAACCTCTTTCCCTACCTGCCTATACAAAGTTCATCAAGTAAAATATCAGCCAACAGTTTCAGCAATGAAGGAAAGAGAAAGAACTAAAAAAAATTACGTTATGCCAATCGATGGTTGTCAAAGTAGGAAAAAAGCCCCCTGATTGACTCATTAACAACTTGAATCAGGATTTTAGTGAAACCTTTCTGTGCCCTCCCACATGGAGAGTTTAGTAGGAGCATTTGAAAGAATATAAGTCTGAAAGGGCGGATCAGTGCCCTAGCTCTAGACTGCACTGTTACCACTCGGTGAGCACATCCTCTGGGCTGGAATTCCCTGCTTACCTACAGTCATGGGGCAGTCTTCAGCCATCATGCCTGAAAGACACCTATAAAACCTGGACAGGTGCCAGAAGTATCCACTGTGGAGACGGGTGTACTTAATTACTCTTCTGGTTTGCAATTGTTCTTATATCTGTCAGTAATAATTCTTATTATTTTTTCATTTTTCTTATTATGTTTTATCAAACAGCATCAGGGATATGGAGGGGGGATAAAAAGGGGATTCAGCATTAAATTAGTTTAAAGCCATTTTTAACTTTTAAAAAAGATATGGAAAGGGCTGGAGAGATGGCTCTGGGTTAAAGAATCTGCTTCACAATCAGAAAGTTCTGAGTTCGGATCCCAGGTCCCATGTAAAAACACCAGGCTGAAATGGAGACCTGTACATCCGTTCCTGGTGGGCAGAGCCTGAGAAATCCTACAGTTAGGCAAAAAGAAGGTAGAAGCAATCCAGGATGATTCCCAAAGTCACCCTGGGCCTCCACAGGGAAACACAGTGCCCTCTGGTACACACACACTCACACACACACACACAACAAAATAAATAGAAAATTTTTAAAAGATATAGAAGGAGAATAGAAGCTCTAAGATATGCGGAAGGAGGATTCTTTATAGTAAACAGTCACTTCTATAAAAATGTTTAGTGCCCAGCAAACATGTCACACAGTGTGAGTGTGTGTTGTTTCCCACAGACTCTTCGCTTGCATCCTTAGCTAATGTTAATGACTGGGAAAACTGTGGCACCTTCCAGTGATGGAGCTTTGCAGGAGAAAGGCATATCATAGGAAGTGGATCTTAAGGTTTGGTAACTTCACCTCTGGTGTTATTCTCATGACTATGCTACTTTATATGGTGAATGGAGGATTATTCAGGTATACTTCCTGGAGTAACAGGCGTGGAGACAGAAGAGGAAGTCAGAGGATCTACAGGTAAAGAAGGATTCTAAGTACTGTTGGCCAGCTTTAAGAATGGAGGGGGCGAAGGTCAAGGAATGTGAGTGGCTTCCAGAAGTGAGATTCCCCCCAGAGCCCGAGGCTATGTATCCATGATATCTGTGGTATGTCACCCAGCCTCCTGATCCTGCCTCCAGCCATGTCTTCTGCTAGGTGATGCCTGGCATAAGGAACTATATCTCCTCTAGAGCCATAAACCACATAATTTCCCTTTCTTTTTAAAAAGAAAATTAGTGTTGTCTCATAGCAAAAGCAACTACAACCACGCACATAGGCAAATGTTAGTATCCAGGACAAGCCAAAACTGTAGACTCAAAACTAGACCTAACAACGCCAGACGGAGTTCTTGAATTAAAGCCAAGAGAAAAATGAACCCAACTTCCAGGGTTCACAAGAAAAATGCAGAAATTTACAGTTCCCAGCTGAAAAGCAGGCAAGAAACTCTAATTCAGCCTACGAAAAAGGCATGTACTTTTTCTATCACCATTCATAAAAATTATTACTTTTCCATGGCAAGTAGCAGCAAGCGAAGCACTCTGACAGGACGCCAGCAGTCCTGGTGATCTAAAGGCAAGGCCGTGGTGTGGTTACAAGCCATAATTTAAAAGGGCTGGAAGCTGCCCTTTTATAACAGGGATATACATATATGGAATGGCGTGTGGGCCTCTGTTATAGGATTCAAAGTGAGGATCGATCCATTTATGGTGGGGAACTTTCAGTTTTCTGCCAGCTCTAAATATGTTAGAAATTCTGCCCTGATATATACTATAATCGAGTATGTTTTTTTCTTTTGTGTAATGCAAAAGTTTTAAATCAGGGAAGACCAAACAATAAATCTGTCACTTGTATGGTAAGTGACTTATGGTTGCTATGCTTTCGATAGGAAAGAGTTGAGTATAAACCTCTTGAAATTTTGATATTGTGCCAGACATTCATAAATATTTGATTCCAAATATTATTTGGGAATGTTTCAGCAGATGGTTGGACTTATTAGGTAGACATTAGGCTTGCTCAGTGTTTTGTTTGTACCTAGTCTTACTAACCCTGGTACATTAAAAAAGGGGAACACTCACAGCCCAAGGAACCCATGTCAATAAATCTCCTTTTCTCCATTTAAGTTGCTTGAGCATGAGTATCATCTCACGGCAGCAGAAAGAGTAACAGTTACGGACCTATGTCATGAAACCCAGACTTAGAAGAGAGCCTGGCACAGTCCAAAGTTGCTTGGTCGTAAGATGAAAATGTGTTTTAGTCTATGAACTGCCATATCTAGGGGAGATAACAGGAAGGCTGAGCCAAGCTTTAGGTCAAAGACAGCTCTTCCATCTGAAAGCCATGACCTGCTAATGTATTTTACTTTAAGAAGTCTAGCTTGTCATGTATAAAACGAATATTAGGAATATTAGGTACAATCAGAAACACACAACATGGTATTGAACTGAATTCCAAGACAGCCTAACACCTTCACCTCTGGTGTTATTCTCATGATTGTGCTACTTTATATAGTGAATGGAGGATTGTTCAGGTGTGCCTCCTGGAGTAACAGAAGTGGAGATGGAGAGGAAGTCAGGAGTCTCTAGGTACACAAGGATTCTAAGTACTGTTGGCCAGCTTTAAAGATGGAGGGGGTGAAGCCACTCAAGGAACGTGAGCGGCTTCCAGAAGTGAGACTCCCGTCACCCTGAAGCACAAAGGCCTTGAGGAAATAGGGACCTCAGATCTCCAATGATAAATTCAAACAACAGCAAAAATGCTGAGCTGCTAAGTGAAAATCCCACCAGGCCTACATTTAGCTATCATCCTCTAAATGCTAAGAATCAATCCAGATCTCCTTTCTCTGGGCTCCTAACCTTAAAGAACAGATGGTGAATGATGCTTTTCCCTGCCCAGTGTGTAGCAAGTTATACTGCAACAGAAAAGCACTATTACAAGTGCTTACTGGTGTGTCACATAGACATTCCTCAAATATTATTAATAAGAAATGTTAAAAACAAGTCGTTTGGGGGCTGGAGAGGTGGCTCAGGGGTTAAGCCTCTGCCTTGCAGGTGGAAGGTCCTGAGTTCCGATCCTAGACCCCACGTATGCCGGGCAGAAGTGGGGGCGGCCTGCATTTCTGGTCCTGCTAGGGCGGAGCCTGTGAATCCCGGGACAGAGTTAAACAAGGAGGAGGTGGAGGCGTCCATGGTGGTTCCCAAATTCGCCCGTGGTTCTACACACACACACACACACACACACACACACACACACAAGCGCACACATGCACAATTAAATAAATTTAAAAAAACTATTAAAAAAGTCATTTTAACATTTTTGGATTTTAGCTATTTGGTGTATGAAGTAATCTTTGATAAGCTAAGTTGAGTGTTTTGTTCTAAACTTCGGTAAATATGAGAGTTCTTTTTTTAGCTTTCTACAGTTTTGTGACCAATTCTCAACTTCCACTCGTCTCTCCCGACCCATGCTCCGCCCTTGGTGCTTTGGGCTATGCCCAGGAGGCTGACCACAGCGGGCTCCCTTGTCCTCCACAATGGGGCAGTGAGAGGCACCAGCTGGAGGTGAGCATGGTTATGAAGAGGAGGTCCAGGTGTTTCATCTCCTGGCTTTCTGCAAGTCTGGCAGGAAAATGATCTCTAGGTGGGGAATGTGTGATGGTCGGGGAGGGAATACAAGGACAAACCCTTCTAATAACAAAGTGAAATCCTGAATCACTTAAAGTTAAAGCTCTGAGGAGGTAACTAAGGTCCAACGAGGTCCTAAGGACAGACTCCCACCTTGATACGATTGCAATTTTTATTTAAGAAAATCACTCTCCTTTCCTTTCCCTCCCTCCCTGCCTTTCTCCCTCCTGCTTTCCTTTATACATGTACACACACACATGTATGGACACTTTCACATACACAAAGAAAAGCACAGTGAGAAGATGGTTGTCTACAACCGAGAAAGAATACTTTCACTAAATCCCTCTATGACGTCCCTAAATCTTAGACTTTATAACTTCTAGAACTGTGGGATAATGAATTTGTGTTTAAATCACTTAAGCCCATGGTATTTTGTTTTGGCAGTACATTGACTGATACAGCAGACATGAAAAACTTCTTAAAGGTAGTGTGTGAGCTAAACCTATCTGCTTCTAATGCTGGAAGTAAGATTTTCCCAAACATAGACACATCCCATGTAAAATTTAGGAAATTTCCAGGAGTCAAGCACTGGAACATACCATAGTTGGAAGGAAAGTGAGACAGGCTGAGAAAGCAAGTGAAGAATGAATGCTAAGGCAGAGACCATGCTGTGAGGGGCAAGTCCAGCAAGAACTGAGCCTCTGATGCAATCGGAAAGTATACAGCAGCATTGCTTCAGCATCCTCCTCACATTCTCTGGTTTTGGAAGGCACACTGATAAAGAAGCACCTATAAAACCTAAGGGTTCTGGAAGTCAAGGTTCGCTGTGAGGATGGAGGAGGCAGCAAAGTGGGCACAGATCCTGTGGGCTTAGTCTTTGCTGCACTCAGGACCACTAGTTCAAAATATTGTCAAGATTACACAGAAAAATGACTACACCTAGAGGTCAAAGGCATTGGCTGTGGTCCTCCAGACATGGTGAAAACCCTAATGGAGAAATATGTCTGGATTCCTGGCAGATGACAGAGCTACTAAGAAATCCCATCTGGATGGACTTTACCAACACCAGCTGGGTTAAAGGTCATCCCTGGTATTTTTGGCTCCTAGACTCTCAGACTGTGCCCAGTCTCTGGGACTATCAAGTCTGTGTGCTGAAACACATGTAAGGAATATCTGCTCTTATTCTTTTCATTTGAAAGTATCAGATTATAGTGATCTATGTTAAACAAACACACACACACACACACACACCAAACAAAATCACTACAAACTAACCTGCTTTATGGAAGGGGTCATTATTTCTTATCTTAGGAATACAGGTTTAAAATTTCATCAGCCGTTTTTTGACAATTGCATAGATGAATTAAAAGATTACTTTGAAACTGAAAACACTCTTCCCAGCAGGGGGCAATGCATACTTCCACAAAGTCCCTAGGCGCACACAAAAAGGTTTACACAGTCACCCTGACACCTTGGGCTTCCACATCTACGCTTTCAACCCATACAGAATTGAGAATTTTTTTTTTAAATAGCATTTTAATATCAAGCATGTCTAGACTTCCAAAAAAACCCATCATTCCTCCAGCATTAGCAACATTTACATTACAGAAGGTACTGTGAATCATCTGAAGAATTATCCGGGAAGGTGACAGACAAACACTACGATTTTAAATAAGCAGTATGAGCATCTGTGAATTTTGGTACCTGCATAATGTTGGTTACCTGTGGACAGTCATATTCTGACGCACAGAAACTGCTCTGTGTTGAGCAAGCTATTGTTTTAGAACCTGACAGGCACAAGCCAAGCTGCTTTGAAACTGAAAACACTCTTCCCAGCAGGGGGCAGCACAAGGACAGCTACTTAAGTCTGTAATTAAAAATTACAGGGAAAGTCGAAGCTCTCATAAAGAAACAACAACAATAAAGAGCGAACTCGTCATTTCTGAGAGAGGTGAGGTTTCCATTGCCATCATGGTTTACACTATGAGACTGGCACGTTGTCTACTGCACTAAGGTGGCACTGGTTGCCATCGCCTTTAAAACCTGTGTCTGTGTTTCTTAAGACTGAAAAGAGGCTGGTCTTCAAAGCATGCTAATAGGCCAGATTTTATCAAATCCTCCATAGTGTACACTGTACACAGTCACGATAGCTGACTCAACTGTTTATTCTACAGTTTCTACGGAGGTTTGTAAAGCAGAAGTAGTTGACGCATTCATGAACTCCACTATCATAAGGCAGCCACCAAGCATGTAGTACATGTCCATCTTTTTTCTTCTTCTAACAATGAGATGCTGACTTTAATATTTTTTGGGCATGTGCATTTGTGTACAATGTGAACGGATGTGTGCATATGTGGGAGCTGCATGCATCTCGGACACACTTGTGCAACTATACATGCATTGTCAAGCACATGTGTGGTGTGCATGCATGCTTGCATATGTGGGAGCACATATGTGGGCTTGTGTGCATACTTGCATTTGTGTGGGCACATACATGTGTTTGTTTGAATATGTGTGGGCACATGTGTGCAGAGTGTGCATGCATGCTTGCAAGAGTGGGAGCACATGTGTATGCAGGTGTGCATGAGCGTTTGCATGTGTACGAGCACATGTATGGAGTATATACATATTTGTGTGTATGTGCACATGTGGGAGTGTACATGCATGTTTGCAAGTGTCTGGGCACATGTGTATGGGGGTATGCATACATGCTTGCATGTGCGTGGAATATGCATACATGCTAGCATGTGTGTGGGTATATATGCGCCCATGCATGTTTGCAAGTGTCTGGACACGTGTGTGTGTGTGTGTGTGTGCATGAATGCAGAAGCCAAGGTTGATGTCAGATGTTTTCACTCTCCATCTGTGTTGAGGCAAGGTCTCTCCCTGGAATCCAGAACTCACTGATTTGGTTAGTCTAGCTAGCAGCTTGCTCTGGGAATCCCTGTCTCTACTGAGATTATGCAGGTACTGGGGATACAAACGCCAGTCCTCACACTTGCACAGCAATTGCTTTATCCACTTAGCACCTCCCTGGCCTGTGATTAAACTTTGAGAAGGCATGTAAAATAATACTTATGCGTTCATAAAAAAGACATGTCACAAGAATATGTTTCAAAAACTGGGTGCATATTTACATGACAAGGAATTTTACTAAAAAAAGCAAAACATACAAATGGGATATACCCAAAATTTACATTTTTGATCATCTAACATGTGTTGAACATACATGCACTGTATTCAAATTAAAACACTGGCATTAATTCTTCTTTTTTCTTTGAAAAAGTTCTGAACTATTTATTACTAATAAATTTTCTACTAAGAAATATAATTTCTACACCATTTCTTGTCAACTAAGACATGAACAATTACATTTACATCCATCGCTTACTGCAAATACAGACCCTCATGGAAGATTACCACAAACTTCTCTGCAACTCAGAGAAGGCACGCCCATAGGAAAATCTGAAAGTAAATAAGTCAGACAACTCTAAATATAGTTGTTATTGTACAATCCACTCAGTCAAACTTAATAACAGAAAGGCAGGACAACTTTCTTTTTATTCATTTCCTAGAAACTAACAGATCTGCAACTAAGCAACTAAGCCTGAGAACTCATGAGAAAGCCCAGTGTCTGGGAATTCACTGCCAAATAGTGCAAATGACTAAGATATTGCTGTTTTCCAAGGCTTACCTCCAGAAGTGCAGTTCAAATCCTTCACAGTTCTCTTTGCATTTTAGGCAGGGGGCTCCAAATCCTTGCTCATGACCTAAACCCATCTGTTCAGAAAATAAAGTAAATCTATTATTACATATAAAAAATTTTAAATATTCAATAAACTGTACTGCTAATTCTACTTAACACCCCTGTTGATGAAACTTTTAAACAATCTTTTATGGGATCACATTGTTTAGCCAATGATGACACCTAGTTATGTAAATGGCAATTCCAAGAACATACATAACATACTTTGTATTGCTTTTATCATGAAAAAAATCATAATACAATTTTAATAAGACTACAAATATGGCAAGTCACAAAAAGTCATGAATTAATAATATCTCTGCTTGCTACATCCTCCTTTGTCCTTAATTAAGACAGCAGCAAGGAGCATGACATGTTTGCAGAAAGGAAGGAATGTATGGAAGATCTTTAGGAATCGCAAAGCATTGTTTTATATTATAATAGCTACAGTCATAGCAACTACATTATTGAATGTCAGGAATAACATGTTATTTACCATCTCATTGGCATCTTACACAATCTCTTAAAAATTATTCTTATTAGACTTAAATGAAAGACAGAAAGATGTCACGACTTGCATAAGATCAAAGTATCAATAGAAGGCAGGCAGCAGATGTGAGTGGATCTTTCAAACTCTAAGGCCTGTGCTCTTTTGCCTGGTAGGAGTCGGTGCTGTGCTATGATGTTCATTGTTGCAAACCGTTCTTTTTATAGTGTAACGGTTAGTATTAATTATTAACCTGACACTTAGGAGAAAGTTCTCTAGGCATAAGTGAGAGGGACTCTTTTGATTAAAGCAGGTCCTTGAGCAAGCCTGTATCACATTGGCCTGATTGCTTAGGTTAGCAGGGGAGATCTATCCACTATGGGTATATTCTCTGTCCAAGAAAGTAAGCTGAACGCTGCTAGCAAACTAGGAAGCAAGCACGCTAGCAACTGTGCATGCATTGGTTCTTGCCCTCTGACTTTGCTGTGGATGTGATGTGAGCAGTTCCCATGGCTCAGATACTATAGGTGTGCTACCATGATGGACTGAACTTTGGAATTTCTTACCCTAAGTTGTTTATGTCAGAATACTTTATTGCCGTAATGGGTTATGAGATTAAGACAGATATTGAACAATATGGAGGACCATTTGGAACTTGCAGAGGTGTGACCTGATAAGCAGAAGCAGCAAGGTCTTAGAAGTGGTAGAAGTTCTTTTAATCTGCTAGGGAAGAGTGGACAACATTAATTGACCACACCAACACATCAAGTCACCAGTAACCAGAGTAGTTCATAGTTTTGAGAATCACTTCAGTAACTCTGACAGCTAGTTTCCAACAATGACAAAATAGCAAATAGCTGAAAAAGTCACCAATTGTGTGTGTGTGTGCATGTGTGCGTGCACGCACTAAACCTAGGACTTTACCTACTAAGCAAGCACTCTACCACTGAGTTCTTTCCCTTGCCCTCACTTTATATTTTGAAACACAGTCTAACTCAGTTGTCCAGACTGTTTTGCGATCGGTCTGAATCCCAGATAGGTCTTGAACTTCCTGTCAAAGTCTCCTGAAGTAGCTAAAATTATAGGCTCAGGAAATCATGCCTGCCACTTCTGCAATTTTATCAAGCTATACTTACCACTACCCAACCCAAACCACACAAGGTCTAGTGTGCTAGAGAAACCAGTAAGGTTTAAATGGAGAAAAAAAAAATTAAATGGAGTGTTTATTTTGTCCTAACTCAATGACCATATTCTCTCATCACAGTTAATGACACAGTCAAGACCAGCTAGTCGACCTGGCTGCTTGGGAGAAGCCATGTTAAATTTACATCGAATGGTCATGAACATGTTCTCTAAAGTCTAAAGGTCAGTTCAACATCCCTTAAAGCTAATCGCAACAATCATGCCTATCTTACTACTTTTCAGAAGAACTGAAATCCTCTGAATGCCATACTGAGTACCAACACTAACCTTTTCCTTGTCAGTTATGATGACAGTTTACAGTAAAAACAGGGAGCAAGTTCGACAGACACAGAGATTTGGTTGTTTCAGTTTTCTGGTCTTTATAGGGAGGAGGATTGAGTTCGGTTTGTCTGACCCATAGAGCAATGAAGAGAGAATGTAAAGCAGTGAAATCTTCTTCTAGCTGTCCTAGCTTTCTGTTATGGTTTGAGATATGAGTTGTTCTCCACAGGTTCGTGTGTTTGAATCTTTAGTTGTTTGGGAAGATATGGTGCTTATAAGCTGGAAAAAGGCAGTCACGGGGCAGACCTTGAGATTTATTAGCCCACCGTACATCTGGGAGAGGTCTGCTCTTGAAATTGGCAGTTTTGAAGCTCTCAGCCTCCTTGATGGATGTGACTAGGCCGCCTTTAGCTTTGGCCAGCCATGCATTTTCTGCCATAAAGGACTGTATTCCCTCTCTGGAACCATAAAGTGAATAATCTCCCTTTTCCCACTTTTTAGTGACTTGACTTTGAGTAGTGTCGCACAGCAGCAGAGAAGAGAAGCTGAGACACCTTCCTTTCAGCTATGGATTTGCTTCGTGAAAGCTGACTTTCATGCTTCTTCAGCTAAACTCCGATTCCAAACGAGAATTCATATTACACTATTGAGGCTTAGTCACATGGGCATCTAGCTTAGCTTCGCAGTGGCTTTAGAACATTTATCTGTAACTCACAATAAAAAGTACATGCTATCATGTGACATAAAACTTGCATACGCATATATTATGCAAGATAAGTGTAAAATGCTGAGATTTACTAGCACAGAAAACATCTACAAGTTGATTTAACTCTTTTTCCCAAAATAAAACATCTACTTAAACAAATTCTTGCCTGCCTTCAAATCTGAGTGAGTTATGCTGGCTTCATAAATATCACCAACGTACATATAGTGCAAAACCCTCGTCTCTATTTCTGACATTGACCTGAGAGTTCAGCTAATGTAAAGAGGTCCTTGATTAGTCAGCAGAGTTTACACAAATAGCTGTGTGTAACTCACTGCTAAGACAACCTTGAAGGGGGGCACAACTGCTCCTTTCGTAAGCACGTTCCACATTCTTCCAACAGTTACCAGGTTATCAGAATTATCAGAACCAACAACATGACCACTGTTATGTGCTGCTTTTTAGGTTTCCTCCACCAATTCTACCTTTGGGAGGAACTAGGTATCCTCATTGAGTGAGAGATCGAGGAACTGAAATTCAGGGAAGGAAGATTTATTTGCCGCTGGGGTACACAGTTCGTCAAGCAAATAAAGAACTAAAACTGCATTTGTCTTCAGATGGGGAGGACTTGCTGAAAGCCAGATGAAGGAAGACCTGAGTCAGCTAGGGAGGCTGTGAAAGAATGAACAAAGGATGCTTGAGTTGAGACTGGAAACGGGAACAGCACTAACACAGAATGCACATTCACAGCGTGGGAACTCCACAGGCAAAGCCAGGAAGAGGACAGGGAGGGTGCAGGAAGGATAATAAAGCCAGACGAGTGAGTTGTTTTCCTTTTCTTTCCCTACCGCAGGCAAGCAAATACTTTCTCTCTCAGCATGCAGTCATGTCTTGGGGCTACTAGACTTAACGGAGAAGAAATCTTTAGCGAACTGAGGAAAAGGCTAAGGAGCAAGCCTAAGAGAAGACACAAGCCTAAGAGAAGACACAAGTGAGAAACATGGGAGTCCGTGTGTGGAAAAAGAGCAGCTCCCTGTGTGTGTGCCTGACCGAGCGCACTCTCAGGGTCACTGTACCCGTTACTCTTTTCTGCTTCTGTGGAACAGGTGGTGGAAAAGGCGTGGGGGGCTAGCAGAAGCTTCCGTTACATCCGTCGAGGAGGCTGAGAGCTGCAAACTGCTCACTGCGAACTGTTGGAGCAGATTCTCCAGGAAGAGAGTGGGGCTAACCAGCCTCAAGGCCCACCTCCTGTGACTGCCTTCTTTCAGCAAGGCTCCCCCTTCTAAAGGCGTCATGCCCTTCCCCAGCACCTAAAGATTCAAGTACATGAATGAGCCTGTGGGGGACAATTCACATTTCCACCCATGACAGCCACCAAGAACCTGGGAGAATCTTGGGGAAAAGCAGGAACTTAAGAAAATAGCTCAGTAGTCTGCCCTTAAAGCTCAGAAAGCTGCCAGAGATTGATTCTTCTACCCTAACCTGCCTGGGGGCCCAGTCATCCTCCACACAGCCTCTTTCTTCTTGTGTGTGTGTGTGGGGGGGGGGGTCATTTGTGACTGCCTGGAGAGGGGTTGTCAGCTCCCCAAATCCATCACTTTCATCTCTGAGTGCTTACACAGGAGGGCTGTAATGGAATGCCACGGACAGAGGTGAGTCAGTACCCTCTCCTGCTGTGATGTAAAGGAAGTGATCCTATTAAAAACAAACACAACCAGTTTTCAAACCCATTGTGAACAACTAAAACAATCAGAGAGTTTCAGACAACAATGAACTTATTTTTCCTAGGAGAGAAATTATTTTACATCTACACCTGTTAGACTATGAAGTGTATGTTTCACTGACAGCCGACAAAGAACTCTCATGCTACAATACTGGGTAAGAACATATATAGTCTAATCCTCTTTGCATAATTCTCTAATAGAATAAAAAGCACATTTTCACTGTAACAAAGTGATATGATGATTCACATTCCTTCCTTGCTCAGTAGATGCACCTGCCTCTACATTGCCAAGTCTCTTAGGTACAAACACAAAGATGTAATTGTTATTAAGAGTTATGATTCCTAAAGAAACAGCTATAATTCTTTTTTCCCTTTGCTTAAAATATCAAAATTTCCATCTCTCACCTAAGTCTGTAACACACAAGAGGAAGAATGAAGACCTTGAAATGAAGAACTAGAATGCGGTTGGAAAATTCAATATATATTGTCTCAGAAAAGGCACGCCTTTACAGGAGGAGTGCAAAGTATTTCTTCTATTCTGTTCCCAACTGAGCATCTAAGAATCTGCTAGTCTTGCTCTGAAGTCAAGCATGTATTAGATGAGGGAAAACACAGTAATTCTAGAGCTAGAACAGCAAGGCAGCTTTTTTGGGTCCATCCCTGTATGTTTTGGGACATAGTTTCAGAGGACATGGGGTTCCCCAATTCTTTTTAGTTTCAAGTTGAGAACTGTATATATTTTAAGGGCTCCTCCACCAACTTTCCTGCCACCTTCATGCTGTATTCATGATTCCCTGTAACCCCAAATCCAGAATTCTTGCAGTACCTCTTCTCTCCTTTTTATGCTTAGCACATACAACCTGTGGGGAAGCATCCTTTGCTCAAGTGCAACTGGGCCTTTTCTTGGACACTCAAGTCGTACAAGTTAGTTTTCGGTCACTTGTCTGTGCTTGAGAATTCTTGGCATTGAACAATAGGGAAGGTGTTATTTAATGATGTCCAGGCACTCATGGAAGAGGTAAGGGGAGGCGTAGGTCAGAAAGAAGGGTGAGATATGAAAATGTTTGACTCTTTGTCAGCTAAACAGAAATCAGACTCTTGATTAGTAGGAATACTTAGATGAATGTGTTTGTTTGTATGGATGCGAGAATTGGCTGTACCAGGCATTAAGAATGATAAAATTACATTTAAAAAAACTACAAAATGAACAAAACAAGAACTATGAAATGTAGCAAGTCTTGACAGAGAGTTAGGAAAACAACCCTGTCAATAGCCAAGTTCAGTCATTCTGAAAGTCATTTTTCTTCTCTGGGCTTCGACTAGATATGAAGACATTTAATTAGATTGGTTCTATATTTTTTTGTCCTAAAATTGTTAATGTAAATCATGACCAGATTACGTCACTTTTGGTCTTTCAAAACTTGCAGTGCTACATAGGAAGTCATCACTGGAGAAGGGAGTGAATTGGTGGCTCTTACAAATCACAATCGTTCAGACTTCAGTTTGCGGCAACAGTCTGTAAAGTACAAGCAGGAAGCAAAAGATTCCAGATGTGAGTGGCCCTGCAGGTGATCATCTCACCAGCACTATGCAATAGCGCTCCCTGTGGCATCCACACTCGGTGCCTGAAAGCACATGGTTTTCATAAGCTCGCCAGTTCCAAGGCTGTCTAAGTCACATAATTTTAGCAACATTCTGGCCAGCATCAATACAAGGATATGACAGGCTACTTTTTCTTCTTTACTATCCAAGAAAGCAGGTCCTTTAGACTGACTATATTCGGAGAAATCATATTTGGGCTTTGGGAATACTTAAGAAGAACGTTCCTCTGAAAGAATAAAAATGACTCCATAATATTTATCTTGAAATATTAGTCATAGGCAACACTTTTCAAATATTCGTAAGCATAGGCCCCAGGAACTGAAATAATATTTTCATAACCTGGATGTCCAAACACCCTCTCTCTCCCCCTGTATATTTTAGAGTAAGAAATGTGAATGGAATCCATTGCTTCACATGCACAATTTTAAGCAACCCAACAGACTGGCGGCATTCCAGGTGACCTTCTTGATCCAGAAGGGTATTTTTGTCAGACACTTTAAGGAGGAAGAAAAAGGGGGGAGTTATAAAACATCTGGTATTCCAAGCATGGGCTGGGTTGATCTGGAGACAATTTGGAGCTGGAAGATATTACACAATATTTGGAGTGAGTGAGGTCATCTGATCTCTGCTCTTTTTATAACCAAATTTCCCTCTGGAGTAAGGAATCATATGTGGTTACCAAATGAGCAAGTGGTACTAAGACTGCTGTAATCACCTTGGAATGAAGGTAGGCTATATAAATAAACACGGTCTGTACCCTTTCTTTTCCCTCTGTGTGCATATATATTTGTGCATATTCACATTATACTTAGAAAGAAACCTTTTTGATTTTACCAATGTAAGATCCTTGGTAAAATGCCATTTCTTTGAATTTTTATTTTGTAATTTACATGCATTTAATTGTGATATCATAGCATGTATGTGGAGGTCAGAAGACTACTTTCAGTTCTCCTCCTACAATGTGAGTTCCAGAGACTGAACTCAGGCCATCAGGCTTGGCGGCAAGTGACTTTATCCACTAAGCTTTATCTTCCTAGCTACTGGGACGACATTTCTAAATAATGCTATTCATCACATGTTCTCTAAGAAACAGTATTACTAAAAATATCTCATCTTCCCCTGTCTATTATTTATCTATTTTATTATCTATCTCTCTCTCTCTCTCTCTATCTATCACCTTTCTATCTGTCTGTCTGTCTTGATTGATCTCTAACACAATGTCACACATTGCTGAAATTTTTCAGTTCATTGCCCATTTTCCAACCTCTACCAAGCCTTGTTTGTGGGGGGAATTACACTCATAGACAAAATTAATGACCTGAAGGACAGAAAAGGGGAGTGTTCTACTTTTATTTTTTCCAACTTTTTAAGGTAAGACAACACAGAGAAATAATTTTTAAGAGCAACAATTAATTACTCCTAAGAAACTGTTAATGGTTCTTTCTTCTTTGCTTAAGCGATCAAAATTTCCACCTCCCCCTTAAATCTCAAGCACGGAAAAAGAAGAAAGAGCGTCCCCACCCACCTAGAGGCCCCAGTGAGGCCTGCGGGGCCTCTCCACCTCGCTGTGCCTATTGTGAGCCAAGTCCTAAACCCTCAGACTGCTTCCTCCCCTGATCCACTGTGGCGTTCACCTAAAGAGCACACTCTTAATTGTTTGCCCATTTGCTTGTTTCCAAAACTAAGAAAACATAAAGGTGACTGTAATGCCCTGCTTCTCAGGTGATTTCAATGAGGTCAGTGAATTCCCCTTTTCTCAGCAAGCCAGGGAAGTGTCTCTAGAACTCGGGGAGGCCTTTTCCTCCCACAGCCTTCCCACCTCTGCCTTTCCCTCCAGCGCTCTGCTCCGAGGGAAGGTTGGTCTGAGTCTCCACAGCTCTTCTCCATCTACTCAAATCCCACTCTACCCAGTCTACAAAGTTAATTAATGTCTGTTACTCTGATAACCTCTCTTCAACTGCCCTCCTTCCCTCATTTTTTTTTCCCTGAATCTGGACAAGTCTTGGGAGAAAAGCTATGATTCAGTGCTTTCCTGCACCAAGTCGATTTGCCACCAACTGTGGGCAGTTTCTTTACACTGAGATACCCTTGCTAGCCAGGAGCCCAGGATGTTCAGCAACGCCAGAACGTTTCATTCATGCCTTTATCTTAATTATCAAATGATTTTTAATGTCGCATCTTGATCTCCAAAAGCACCTATTGCTTTTGATAAATAAGGACTCTGAAAGGAATTTTGGTGGTGACACAGCGGCCCATACTGACTGAACATTAGTGTTGCCAGAGGTGTTCAAAGTGTCTCTGTGGATCATTTTGTTTCATCCATACGGCAGTCCTAAGTCTTGGTTGCTGTTACTATACGTATATTCATTCACATGCAGGATGCGAAGCAAAGCTATACCTGTCCTTAGCCTCCTGTGCCTAACATAGTGGATATTTACTAAGTCACCTTTAAAACCAGGAGAAGAAATAGAATTTTTAACAGTAAAGGATTGCTGCTCAAGAATAAAATAAGTCACTTAGGGGCCTATAGTATGAGAACTACTTATTCAGAGGCAAACAGGAATATTCTCTCTCCAGATTCTAGGATTTATTCTCAGGCCTTTGGCTTCTCAGGGCTGGGAGTATAAAATTGGAAGACCTGCATGAAATCTGTCATGCAATTCATTGTGAGCCAAAGGGCCTGAAACCTTTTGTTCAAACAGCACTAAATTTTCACCACAGAGACTCTTCTGTTAGGAGAAAAAAGAAACCCAGATATTTTTCAGCCTGAAGATTTCATAATAAATTTTATTGATAGTCTTCTTGAAACTTGATACATTAAGCAAATGACCCCCACCAAACCTGTGCCTACATTTCTAAGGCAGCTAGTGTCAGGCTGAGGGGCAAAGAGATCGTCTACAGGTCAATCCATCTACTTGGGCCTGAGATGTGATCAAGCGATTGCTGATTCTTAAAGCCTTGTGCATAACTTCAGCAAATGCGGTAACATGACATAGATCTCACTGTTCCTTAGGCTATCTGATGCACTTCTAATTGTGCATCAGAAGTGACGTGGTAAAAGGCACAGTAAAATTATTTCAGCCATCATTTGTCAAAATGTTAGTATCTGCCAACCACAACACATGTATTATCTCAATTAGTTCACAACAGCCTATGGGGCTGGAGAGGTGGCTCAGGAGTTAAGCCTCCGCCTTGCAGGCGGAAGGTCCTGAGTTCGGATCCTAGACCCCATGTATAGACACCAGGCGGAAGCGGGGGCGGCCTGCGGTTCTGGTCCTGGTAGGGCGGAGCCTGTGAATCCCGGGGCAGAAGGAGGTGGAGGCGTCCATGGTGGTTTGCGAATTCGTCCGTGGTTCTACACATACACAGACACACACACACATAGACACACACACACGTGCGGGCACATACACACGCAGATGCGCACAGTTGAATAAATAATAATAATAAAAAATTTTAAGAATAAACATAAAGAATCCTGCCTGATTACTTGATTCAGGTGGTAGGACTTAGATTTAAATTTTAGCATATTTTAAAGCTCCAAATATTTGACTCTTAATTATAAAGCTACTTTTTCCCTCCAAAATGAGATTCTGAAGATAAGTGATTGTCAAGAGTAATGCTCCTCATTTGTAACCTCTGGAAGATAAATTCATCTAAAGATTGCCTTTTGTTCACCAGGATTTGTCCTTGCCAAACGAATCTGATGCTGATTGCAGGGAACCAGCACTGAGAATCCTCAGGGGATTTATACACACAGGAAGACACTCAAAAGGGTAGGGTGTGCATCAAGAAAATTCCCTAAGACCCTAAAGAACCAAAAAGTCTTTTTCAGTGTTACATAATGAGAAAAAAATGAACAAAAAATAAAGGAACGTGAATGAATAAATTATAGTTCACAGCTAACGCATCTTCAGTCAAATCATGTAGATTTAATATCAGCAACAGAAATTGCTTGCTCTGTTATGTGTGTTACCCTGTGCACAGCGCAACCATCAGAAGCACAGGACTGATTCGGAGGCCACTAAACTTCTAGGTCTATTAATTATACGCTGCACCCACACTCCAGGGTTGAATGCAAGAAACATTTTATCACTTTCTGGTTTCTGTGGATCAGGAATTTGGGCCTCAGTTAGATGAGCTGATTCTGTGTCTTAACCTCTGGGTTGTACCTCACTTCATTCTTTGGAAGAGCTGTCAGTCAAAGAGAAGGGAGCATACAGTGTAGGATTCATAGTAGGAATTACAGGGAGAACATCTTAGTACTGGGCATGTAAGAACTGCTGGCTGTAAGTACTGTAAGTACATACTTAGAGTGCAGAAATTCATTAAATGTTTTAAGTTCCACTCCAAATGTATATATGTAATAAAGTTTATATAAACTTTTTCCTATTTTTTAATCTGTATTCTTTAAAGAAAATCCTGACATACTAGAAAATTATGAAGATTTGCTCTATTTGTGGAAATTCCTCACCAATCAAGTCTAGTGTTTTTGTATGGTATCTTATAATCGGGTTGTGACTGTGTATGCATGCATGTGAATGTGCATTGTGCGTAAGTGTATATATGTTGAAAAAATTAAGCCTTAAACAGAAAAGCAATGTGGAAATAATCACTCCTTATATTGCTACCTTCCCACAAATCACTTCATTTTTAGATTTGAGGCCAAAACAGTGGATGCAATAGGTAGTTTATAAGATGTTCTCCCTGTAAAACTATATAACTATTCAAAACCTAACAACCAATAGTATGAAGTGCAATGTAATTTAGACCTTTTTATGTTTGTCTTAATCCTGAAAGATTCCTTTTATTTCAGGTACGCAAGTGATAGAAAGAAATGTCGTCTTTCTGTCTAGCTTTGCAGGGTCCTTATGAACATTTTCAGAACGACTGCTAAAATTATTGCTATGCCCCATCCACCACTCGAACATCTCTATGGCTGAACTCTACAAGAGGTTTTCATCTGAATGTGCTGTACAACACAACCTGCAAAGACATCACAGTCAGCAGGCTACGAGTGGCTGAAACAGCTGGATTCCATAGAAGCCCTGTGGTGGAGGGGCCTAAATGTGCCCTTGAAGCTTCCTATTATTTATTAGCTATAAAAGGTACTTTGCAAACCTGATTCCAAAAGCTATCTGGAGGAGTTCCTCCAAAGAATCTGAACTACAGCAAACATTCCTAATTTGGTCAATTGTCCCTGACTCCACTGCAGCTTCCACAGGGTGGGCCACACACACAGATGCACTCCCAGAGGGAATTATGAAGACACTGTGACCCAGAGCTTGGACAGCAGCATCATTCTTGCCATGCTTAATAGCTGCAGGCAAACTGCTCAGGAGTAACTCAAAGTAACGCATTGGTGAAAAGTGAGGGGAGGATGGACGCACAGGGAAATGATTTACTGCTATGTGCTCCCTCCCTGTGTGGGCAGAGTACAGACAGGCATAAGTAAAGCCCAGCAGGTCTTCTCCCACACTGCAGAAAGAAAGGAAAGGCTTGTGTGGTTGGCTAAGAAATCCCTCAGAAACTGTCCAAAAGGGCAGGAAAAACATAGTGAGTCAGGGGGAGACTAAATCCAACTGAAAGAAGACACAGAGTCCTAAAAGGACTGGCATGTGCAGAGAAACCAGTTCTCAGCACGTTCAGGGAGCTAAGAAACCAGGAAAGGGGGAATCAGCAAAGCCTTACTGGTCAGGTCCTCCTGTTTGCTACCAGACCTCCCTTACTGTGGATCATCCCTTATTCTGGGGGAAAAAAAACTGAATTATGTGTATTTGTTATGCTTATAACCATAAAAGCCTTTACTAATTTAGACACCTTACCTAACTTTTGATGGGTGAGAAAAGTTGCCTGGTTGGAGATGTGGCTCAGGAGTGGTGTGCTTGCTTTGCCGGAGCCAAAACCTGGGATTTATTCTCAGTACCACATGAAAAAAAAATGAGCAAAACAGAGAAGTGGCTCCCCACACGTTTCATTAATTTATAGACCATGGGATGAACATGTGCCCACTAAAGTAGATAGATGAACACAATTTACATGTGTCTAACAGTTTAAGAGAACAACACTCAAAACATACATATTCCTCCTAGGATCAAATTCAGTCACATGCTAATTTGAATCTCTTTTACCTTGGCAAAACAAGGGAAGAAACAAAATTTAAGTGTAGATTAGAAAAAGGGTCATTCCCAATTCAACTTTTATAAAAGTGACAGTTCACTAATCCTTGGTTCTTTCATGGTCACAGGGTGCTGGGGTCAGAAGCTCTAAGCCTTCTTCCACACCTCTCCCTATAGGAGACTGAAAGACTACATCCCAGAAATAGAGGAGTGTCACAGTGTGGTCCCTACAAACTAACAAACTAGTGCCTTAAGACATAGTGCCTCAAACATAGTGCCTTAAAACAACTTAGACATTCTGTGCTTTCTGATCATGATGTTCCGTTCTTACTTCTGCAGGTGTATTGAGCTGACTTTTCTGGTCAGTGCTAGACAAATGGCCCAGGGGAGCTTTTGCTATGACATTTCATTTCTGTTCTTGTGACCATCATCTTCCAAAAGACTGGTTAGTTCACAAGGATGAGTAGGGTTCCAAGCAAGGAGACAGACACAAACAAGGTCTCTTGTGGGCCAGGTAATTAATAGGACAGTGCAGATTGAAAGGAGAAGAAAATAGACCCCACTTTTGATGAGAGAACTGTGAAGAGTGGTGGAATTCACGTAATTAATCCAAGAGTCAAGATTTGATTAAAAGAATGCACCATTTCCTTTCCTGGGTTAGATAACTGATACTGTTGAATCTGTTTTATCATAAGAATTTAATATCATTTTGAAATCTTTGCAGTGTTTCCACATGGTAGGCATTCAAGTCCTGAAAAGGACTGCTTCTAAATGTTAATTTCACCATGAAAAAACATCAAAGCAATTTGCAAATGAGCAAACAGAAAATAATTAAATACAGGTAAACAACATATTTCATAGCTATTGAGCTTTAAATGCGTATTTCCTCATGGTCATCAAAGTTCCCACTAGCAACTGTGTCCTGGAAGCATGCCATCACAACTCAGAGGACACAATCAAATGCTAAGTGGTTTGAAGATCTATGTATGGCTTTATTCCTTCTACACTAGACATCTTCATGACAATTTATTATATACTTACATATTTTCTATACGTAACCATCAAACACGCCTTTTGCTTTAAAAATCTTCAAGTAGTCTTATACCCACAGTGTGGTAGAGTGTTGAAACCCATTTACAGATGAGAATTCTGAAGTTCAGAGGATTAATTAACTTTACTAAATTTACATTCCTAGGAGCGAACGAAACCAAGAACTGAATTCAGGATTCTGCAGACATGATACAGTTTTGTTTCTCTAAACATTTATTCACCAGTACTAAGGTCTACCGCACAAAGGAAACTTAAAATAATTAACGGAGATCGAGGACTTGCTATGTCATATACTGTTCTAAGTGTGTGCTTGGATTAATTTAATTTTGCATGCATCCAAGTGAGGTATTACCTGTGTGATGGTTCTCGTTGTCAGTTCTGAGACACAGAAAGGCGCTTGAGGCATAACCACAAGGGGCTGTCTTGACGTGAGAAGATCCATCTTAACAGGGGGAGGGTCCATTCCCTGGACCATATATGATGGAGAGGGAGCGCTGACATTCATTCCTATCTCTTCCTGACTGTGGGTGCTGTGTGACAGGCTGCTTCAAGCTCCTGCTGCCTTGCCTTCTCTACCATGAGGAACCGTAACTTGAAATACCAGCCAGAACAGCCCTTTCTCTCTTCAATCGCTTTTGTCACGAGTATTTAACCATAGCAGCAGAAGAAAAACTAAGATCATTTGCCTTTCACAGATTAGTTCTCATAGCCAACAAGGTTTTAAAAAACGTATTCAAATTACTGTACAAGTACCAAAAGTTGGGATTTAACCCTTTGTGTGGAGACACCAAAGTCTGTGCTGCTCTGCTTATATCCTGTGATACACGGATGTAAAATAGTGTTGACACTCTCTGGAGCCTTTCATGTGATAGACAAGCAAAACAGCTGTTGAATAAGGACTCCATGGGTTTGTGGGTGAAGTGGAGTTGGGCATGTATACATGCGTGCTTCTCTTTCCCTTTCAATCCTGCCCATTTCTCCTCAGATAACTTTGCATTCTATTGGCCCTAAAGATATAAGAGAAAAAATGGACGCTATCCTCTATCACTTTTAAGACTGGGCACACCTAGCAACAATAACCAGGGGGTGACTGAAAAGTTCCAGCAAGAACCAGGGAGCAGAACTAGAAGCCCAAGATTAGGAGCTGAGAACGCAAAGCGCACGACTGTGAATGGCCCGAAGGGTGGAACCGCAGGCCCCAGACAAGCCAAAGCGCCAGAAAACCTGAAAGTTACCAGCTTTGGAAGCAAGGGGCTGCTGGGTCACAGATAACTGATGCCCAGAACTACCACACTAGGAGGTAAGGATCCCAACACCCTGGGATCCTAGTGACTGGCATGAAATCATACTTTACCTATTTACTATTTCCGGAGGAAGAAGGTCATACCAACCCCACTCTAAGCCCAGTCCAGACACACAAGCTCTAGCTCACATTCTGAAGCATCTTTTTTATCAACAAAGCAAAGCACTGCATCAAATAAGAGTGCAAGTGAGAATACAGGCGTGAATCCTTCTCCAACACCAGCTCAGTGGAAACTCCACCTTGGGAAAATTACAAGTCACTGTGAGTCATTGCTTTGATGTTATTTTAAAAGAGACAAATAGAAACAGTTAATGGTGTGAATGCCAAGCAATGATGGGTTAGCCATTTACAGCCGTGCAGCTTCAATTCATGCTATTTATTCTTCCTGAGAGGTGCCTTCTGCCTAATGAAATTGTGTTGATTCCATAGGAATTGTTTCTGCAATAAAATACTCCCAGTCTATCCAATTAAGGTTAATTACTTATGCTTCTGGGACTTTCTAATAGTTTTTTTTTCTATATTCTTGTGGTGCTATTCAAATGTGGCAGTTGGCAAATTAAGTGGCCACTTCATAAAGAAGACAGTACAAAGAAAGTAAGAGTAAGCTATTGGAACTACTAAGAACTATTTGCCAATAAAAAAGCAAAGCAAGTCTTTGCCAGACAAAAGTGTTTTTGTTGTTAAGCTACAGATTCCTTTGTGACTTTTCTACTTTTCTTCTTTTTTTTTTTTTCTAACCTGCCGAAGCAGATGCCACATGTTGGACAGCATGTAAGCGCAATGGGTGATTTGACATAAATAAGGTTTAAATTCTGCCATCTTAAATTTAAGCTACACTTTTAACATCTCTAAGTAAAATGAAGAATAGCTTTTCCCAGAGCCTCAATTACTTTTAATGAAGGTAAGAAGCGTCTAAAGGAAAGAGAGGATTCTTACCATTGTGACTCATTCTCTCAGGTGTGCATATAAAAACAAAAATCCATATGAGCCTCTGCATGACCTTTCAGCAAGGAAACATAACATCATTTTATCATCAAACAAAGCAAGGAGAGTTCCCCTGGCTTTGACTTATTAATGGACTCCATGCCAAAGCATTTGAGGAGGTTTTCAGCCCAGGCTGAAAAAAGGCTCACCGTTCAGATAAGAGGCTACGTAATAAATTGTCTGAAATTCCTTTTTATAGATTTTTTTTAAAGGTGACCAAAAGGTGTCTACAATGAACAGAGGCTGAATCAGTCATGCCTGAAGGACCAGTCAGTAATGCAGAGGTCAAATATATATATATATACACAGTAGCAGCTTTGCTGTCAGTCAGCAGACAGGATCTCCGTGGCGATCTCAGCCATCCACAGCCATAGGCTTTTGCTTCTAAGTTTTGCCCAAACCTAGTCAAATTCTGTTCTCAGCTGACCAAGGAAAGAAGGTCAGTGAAGCTGGGCATTCTAGACTGTGCTTCTTGCTTTGATGAACAGGACTACACTGCAGCAATGAGACTTAGAAAATTATAATCCCACATACTTTTTTATACATTTTTTATTATTATTTCCGCTCATACAAATTTAATAGGTACACCAGTTCCCTCCCTCCCTCCTCCTCCCCCCCCCCGAACCTCCTGGTCCCCCTCCTCTCACCCCTCTCTCCCCATCCCCCAGTGCCTCCCCCCCCAATTCCCAGAGAGTCCTTTATTGTGCATGCCTGACTCTCCTCTGGGCTCCCCTCTCCGATGACATACAAGGACCCAGTGGCATTTCCCTGAATCCTTTCCCGTGTTCCCCTTAAGCATAGGAACACTACTGTGGCTGCCAATCCCTTGCCTCCAAGGATCTTGGTGCCTTTAGCAGATGCTAGACTTTGTGAGGTTAATAGTGTGTTGGACATTGCGCAGGGCATGCAAAGTTCAATTATAATTGCTTCGGCCCTAACTTGTGTGGAGTATCTTGCAAATCATTGCTCCTCCCATCCTTTTGCTCTTACACTCTTACTGCCCCCTCTTCTGCAAATGTCCCTGAGCTTCAGGATGGGGAGAGATTAGGCTGGCCTAATTCTAGGTGGTTGATATAGAGTCTCTGAAGTTCTGGACTGAATCTCACATACTTTTAATCTCTCTAATCCCTTACTTAAATAGGAAGCTAAACAGAACTAACACTTGGGAAAAAATATATATCTATACAAGTACTTCAACATGAGGACTTCTCCTTTTTCCTAGGAGAGTCAATTGTAGCTGAGCAGTTGACAGCAATCTTTAAATTTTATCCTTTATCAGTGCTTCAGGTCAGCTTTGACACATGGGCATTTACTCAAAGAACAGTGAAATTATTTCTTTTTAAAATCTTGACACAGCTTTGGAATTGCTTTTTTAATTTGTCTTGCTTCATTTTCCTATCTCTGAAGTTTATTTCGTTAACCATAATTCATACAATTTCCCTAACCTTTAACCATTTTGTAAAATGTGGAATAATTTCCTGTCTGTATGGCATAGCAGTGATCCAAAAAAAACAGACCTTTAAAAATCATAAATTCAGTTACCATGGCAATAGTTAACAAACACAAAGTTCCAATGACCACAAATAGGAAACCTGAGAATGACTCTTCTATGAGGCATGTGAGATAAGACTGGGCTAGATTGCTCATAACCTACAATTACATCTTCTCCTGTTTCTTATTATTTCCATATTCTTATACATAAAAATGCTTCATCATTCCTTTCCCATTTGCAACTATTTAAGATGAACGAAGCAAGAAATCCAAAGTTTGGAAAACGAAGAATGAAGCCCAGGATCCACTACTCAAACTTTCCTTTTTGAGAGAAAAGCAGCACAGTGGACCCTGCAGGCGCACAGTGACTGCTATCCGGATGTGCTTGCTTCTGTCAGTTACTCCATTCATTGCTTTGCTGCCCCTCCCAAAAGTGTAAAGTCCGTGTTATTTTTGTTCATCACTATACTACTACAGTCTGGAATAATGCTAAGTGCTTTTCTTTTTTGAAGCTTTCTGAGAAAAAAGAGTCCTGAAAAACTATCAGTGTTCTCCCATAATTAAACACCAAGGAGAGTAACAGATCGCTTCTAACATTGTAGAAACATGCTATCATAGCTGCTTACGTATGTTTACAAAGCTTATAAATTTCATTCACTTTAACATCTTCAAGTACATCCACAAATATGAGGATGACTCAGTCATGTATAAGCACAATGGAAAGGCCCAGATTGCTCTCTAAGTGTCCTCATGGAATACTCAGCTGCATCTAACATTTACATTGTCTTCCCCGCTCTAACTGTTAGCTCTCTGGTCCACCAGGCCAGCCATTACCATGAACATTTCACCATGATATGTTAAGATTCCTTTCGAGTGTGGAGTTCAGAAGGTACAGCACCTCTACAACTTAAACATCTACACATCAAGATAATACTGTATAAAACGATAAAGCCAAAGGCAAACACACTCCTGCCTTAGATCACATCAAAGAACCACAAGAAAGCATTGTCCTTGGCTCCCAACGTAACTGAGAGGTTGGAAGGATCTTAAATGTGATGAAGAATAATATTGGAGCTTAAACGAGTTCTTTGCCTATGAACGTCTCCCAGTAATTCCTTTTCACAGCCCTTTTTACCTTCAGACTTTATCTCTGGTGACTTTCACTAACAGATGTAAATCATGAAGAGAGCACATGAACACAGAAAATCAGCAGTATGGTAATTATATTGGAATGAAAAGCACTTCTTTAAATAGGCAAGTGAAGATACTTGGATGTACCCTGTGCTATTTCTTTATATGTGACAGCTATATTCAACTTGCATTTAGTGAGTAAGTCATGTGTTACGTCTCAGAAGGTGGTGGCAGGATAGAAAGAACATGATTCTGAAGATTACGTTCAAGTTCACAGGAAGGTTCTCCCATTTAGACTAAGTGATCTCCACTCAGTTTCCTCATCCTGAAAGTGGGACTACTGTATTCATCAGAATGTTTCCACCAACAATCAGAATATTATAAAACATAAGTTCATCCCAAAAAGCTTGCAGTCTAGATAAAAAGGGGGACTCCAGGTAACGCACAAATGAAGTGTGAAGAGTGTCTCAAGAGTCATGTAGGTGAGAACCTGGAGAAGGATTTTCTAGAATAAGGGAATGTGATGCGATGGGCCTTGTAGGATGGTTGAAATTCAGAACCAGACAGAAAACATGGCACAACAATGTTTTTCCATGAGGTGGCATATCAGCACAAGCCAGGAGACGTATGAGAACTTTTACTCATAAGATAGCAAGAAGGAACAAAATTAGCAGAAGTCCTTTATTCAAACCAATCAGGACTTGATATCTACCACATCACGTGTTAGAAGATCTCCAAGTCTAGTTTTGCATGCCTATGGCTTTCATAGCAATGTGGATTCAAAGTTCTTACAGCAGAGAAACTAACTGTAGATTTGAACACCCATGCTTTTTTAGCTCAGGTAGATTTACATGAAAGACAGGTTCTCACTTTGAATGCAAGTAATCTCTGTGGTTCCGAAGTTCTGATTCCAATTACTTGTATTGATTTGCTTCTCTGGCTAATAACTGAAACTTTTAAAACAAATTCGGATGCAGAGATAGGGGATTCTTTCAGTCACTTTTAGTCTTTGAAAATGCATCTCTGTTTCTTTTTTTAAGTAAATCAAAGACATAAGGAGCCCAAAGGAAAATATGCAAGCTGGGAGGTTAAAAAGGAGGTCAAGAAAGAAAATACGGTAAAATTAAATCCCTGCAGCATAAGGGAAACTACTGGAGTTTTCTTTCTCTCTGGTATGTTAAAAAAAAAAAAAGGAATTCCCATGGGAGTCTAGCACAGAAAGGAAAGAGGAAAACAGCTGGCCAGGGGCCATGATTTACCATTCACCAAAAAATGAGATTTCTGCTTCTCCAAGGTCAGTGTTTTGTTTTATTTTTTTTTTTGCAAGCAGATGCAGATTTTATTTACACAGAATGAGTTATGATACGACTTAAGATATGAAGGAAGAGGAAGGGATGAGTAATGCAGAAGAGGGGGCACAGACATAAAAGTCACATTCTTCTCTAATATACAGCTAAAACATAACACTGCGAAGCCCAACAAGCTCCCACATCCCAGCAACAGCTCACTTACTTCAAACAAAACAAAATAAGGAAAAGGCTAACTCTAATCCCCTCTGTGCCTATGATGGTGGGTTTAACTAATAACTAGTTCAAATATGTATGACATGGATAAGTTCTCCTATAATCTAATTAGCGTCATCCATATCGCCACTGAACAGTAAAAACAATACTCTTTAACTCTTTTTACAAGAAATTCAGGGTTAAAAAAGAAAGCACAGTTTTTATTTCCTGAGAGAATTTCTCATAAATTCAACAATGAAATGTAAAGGTTTTAGAAGGAAAGCATGTCATTCATCTTAAGACACAAGTTCTGTATTTCAACTTCCAAATCATCTTTTCTTTTTTTCAAGGTGCATTCAAATTATAAATGTTCTTGTATACACAAGCCAAATTGGAGGGGACAGAAAGGAAAGAAGGAAGGAAGGAAGGAAGGAAGGAAGGAAGGAAGGAAGGAAGGAAGGAAGGAAGGAAGGAGAGAGAGAGAAAGAAAGAAAGAAAGAAAGAAAGAAAGAAAGAAAGAAAGAAAGAAAGAAAGAAAGAAAGATAAGAAATATCTGAAATATCCAAAATATCCAAAAATTATCTAGATACCAAAATAAGGCAAGAGAGTTCTGCTGCCTGGTCAGATACAATCTTGTAATATTTCTTTCTTCAAGTGTATTAGAAATCAATTTCTAAAGAAAACAACTTCGTAACATAAATTTCTTTTTGAAATAAGACTAGGTATTTTAAAATGTATTCCAGAATCTTAAGCTATTCTGAAGATCTTTCTATGTAACCCACTGGAAAGCAAGTTCACTGTGGCCCTACAAAGATAGAGTGGAGGAAATGCTTGGTAGTTAAATGGACATATTTGAGTCTCTTAGTCACTTCCAACTTAATGGCAGGAACTCTGTTCTGAGAATCACCAGGAATGGCAATGTCATAAATGAATTTTTGAATGTTTTGTGATTCTTTCTCTTTCTTTAAATTTATGAAAAAACTTTTTTTGAGGTGGGAGTGGAAAGGAGTAAATTTAACAGGAAGATTATAGTGCTTGGCTGAAAAGATACCTTTAATTAAAAGGGGGTGGAGTAAGAAAGTAAGGAAATATGTCAAAAGCATTATTTATCATAACTCGCATTTTGTGGAGCTGCTTACTTAATAAATATCTGGATTTTCTTATCCCAGCCGGACACACACAATTCTTAACTTTGGACTTTTCCTCTCAAAATTATTGTGTTAAAGAGATTATAATCTACTTTTCTAGTAGATTATTTTAAAAAGCAGTTTTATATTTATGGAAAAGTTAAACACCAAGTGGTTACCAAGTTTGCACATGCACTTTTTTTCCAATGTGTTCAGCCTCTTCTACTATTAGCATCCCAACTCAGAATTCAGGGCTTACAACCTCCAAACCATTCCCATTTTTACAGAACAGTTTCAAACCAACTATGTATAAGCAAGGACCCTCCTCCCTAATTTAGGCAAATGCCTAAAGTTAAGCAATCAAATGAGTGCAGTATTCGCCCAACAAAAGACTCATTGCAACAGAAAATAAAACGTATTTTTATCAGAGGCAAGTAAGCCTAACCCAAAAACAGTGTTAAGAGAATAACAAAAGGCATCAAAGGGAAAAAGACAGGAATATCAATTACCCTATGGAGGACATAATTCCTGTCCTCCACTTCCCTTCATAGCGCTGATTTTATTCATCCTAGCCTAATACTTTGCATTTGCATACAATTTCAGAAACTCAATTAGGGCATAGCATAGAATTCGTGTCCCAATCAGATACTCCCTTTTCGTTTCCTCTACTTTTCTCTTTCTCTGCACAAGTACCCTGGACATTTGACATTGGCTGGCTTCAATTTACCACCAAGTACACAGGAAGGATTCTCTGGAATAAGACCTTTAATCTAGAATGTCACACCAGAATGTGACATCAGCGTTCCTTTGAGTCATAGTCTGGCCCCCGCCCCTTTCTCCCAGGCAACAGGAGGGTTCCTCGCAACCTAGAGGATTCCTCGGGCTAGGCCAAAAGCCAGGGCACCGGGGACGGTCAGGAGGGTGTGCCTTGGGCGCGGCCGCTGAGCTCCGCGACAGTTTGTGGTCAGCGGCCAAACAGCAAGGTTTTCTTTGAGAGAACTGCCTAAGAGGAAGGCAGCATTGGCAATCAGGCCCCGAGTGCCTCCCCCGCCTCCCAAACTCAACACTTTGTAGAAGTTATCAGCAAGCACGGGTGTGAAGGAAGTGCACCAAGTCAGCACCCACCGCACACACAGTCGGGGGAGCTCATGCTGCAAGGGAGGAGGTCAGGGCTGTCACCGTCACATCAGCGCCCCTAAACCACACAAGACACGATAAAGCTGCACTTCCTGACACAGGAAGGCGTGTCACGGTCTCGCCTCGACTCGCCCCGACCTCAGCCTCGGCTCCGGGGCAGGCGCAGCCCAAGGGTTTTCCCGAAAGTTTCCAACGCCTCCCGCCGCGGCGCGGTGACACGCGAGGGCAGGTCCCGCGCCGCGGCGACCAGGGCGATCGCCCGGCTACGGTCGCCTGGCCGAGCCTGGGGGCTGCGGGGGCTGCAGGTCCGCGGGCCGGGACCTCCCCACTTTCGGGCCGGGGCCCTGGGCCGGCTCCCCGCTGAGCGCAGGCGCCGGCGCCCGGTGTCCAGGTGACCGCCGCCGCCGCGCAGGTGACACGAGCCGCGTCCGCCGCCGCGCCGCTCACCTTCTTCATTCTGGCTTCCAGGTCCATGATGGTGCGTCCGAGGGGCTCCTTCCCGCGTCCGCGATCTCACGCCCCGCCTGGCTGGCCCTCCGGCTCCGCTGCGGCCACTCGGGGAAACTGCGGGGACACTGGCGCGGCCGCCGCAGCCAAGCACCCGGCGCCGTCGAACTTCCGCCGCCCAGTTCGGCCGCGGCGGGGACCCGGGAACAAAGAGGCCCCGGCAGCCAATGGCAGCCGGGCAGCGCCGGGCCGCCGCCAATCACCGCGCGCCGCACGCACCTTCGCGGCCCAGGCCAGCGCCCGCAAGGTGAGGGGCGGGGCCGCGAGGGGGCGGTGCCCCGCGGGACTCGGTTTCCCCTTGACCCAGTCAGCTTCATGTGAAAGGTGAGGCAAGGAGCGGCCACCTGTGACCGGGTCGAGAGCGATCACCCCAGGACCAACAAGAGATCCTAGAGACGGGTGGACATTCCGACCACGGGCCCCGATTTCACTCCTGAATTACCAAAGTGTCCTTTTCCCAGATGTTTTTCTCCCGAGTCCCTGATAATGTCAGCGCGATAGCGTGGTGTTAGCTGAGCATGCCAGGGTTCAAGTAAGGCCACTGGAAGCAGAGGTCTGACTTTGGTCCTTACAGTGGGAAATACTGTTCTGTCTCGGGAAGCCGAGTCTCAGCGGGCTCACGAGAACATTGGTACACCGGGGCTGGAACCCTTTCAGCATTCAGGAACAATTGTAGCAAAGACATCGGACTGGACTGTCTGGTTGGTTGATCCTGGGGACCATTTTATCTCCTTCACTCAACTTTCAGGGAACTGAGCAGCCAGGCACAGTACCTGAAATTCGTTTCAGTCAACACGTTCAACTCTTCCTCTTACTTGAGAATTTGCTAATCTTTTCAACAGAATCTTCATTTAAAATTATTTATGTGTTCCTTATCCTGGTGATAAGGGAATCGATAAGCTATCTTATTGACAATTAAAAAAGGGATTGTGAATCCTTGAGCCTGTCTTTATGTTACCAATAAATTTTCCACCAAACAAGTTAAAGGAAATAAGGGCTTTTATTTTTGCTTACAATCCTCAGTGAGGGTTCTTAGGCCAGCTTGGCAGGAGAGTCCATATCAACACTAAGAGCCAAGAGATCTGGCTACACCATAGGAATATCCAATATCCATAGGCATCCTTGAGAGAAAGGCAAACCTCACTGCCAGACTGCAAGTCTGCCCAAGCATGCCACACTACCCAACCAGTTTCCTCTGTCTTACTCACCAGCGAGGGGAATGATCCCGGCTACAATGACTGGGTCTTCCCATAACAGTCAGACACTCTTCTTGCTTAAGGCTTACCTTACCGATTCTTCAGATGTGTTCAGAGCTCAGCATTCAATGGTAAAGTTGACACCTATGCACAAGACTATCATATGAATGCCTTCTCTTCTCAGTTGAAGTAAACTTCTCATTTTGCATAGCCAACCTGATAGATATAAACCTGCTAAATTTCCCAAAGGTTGGTTTAGATATACTTTGATAAAATGTAACTATGTAAGAAAATGTCTTCTTTTCCAGGGAGCTTAACAGACAGATAATAGGCATTAAACAAATGTTGTAGCACATATTTGAGGCCCTTAACTGGGGAAATGGCTGAGATGATACCAAAAAAATTATCTGAAAGTATTTGTTTATTAAACCAGTAAGTGTTCTGCCTTTCTCCTCTTTCTTCCTAGATCTGCAGCAGCACTTCTGAGCATTGTTAGCAAGAATGCACAGTGAGAGTCAGTGGCTTCTAAATGAACCATCACTCTACTAGTTATAGAAAATTATCTATTCATCATGTATTAGAAAATAAAGTTGAAGTGGATCAATGTTTGGTGAGGAGAATTAGATTATGAGTCTATATTCAATTATTTTGGTGGCAAGTTGTAGAGATGCTAAGGAAAGACAACTGCCTTGGTTTGGTGAGTGGATACAGTTGGTGGCAGAGGAATGAGTAGAGGAAAGCACAGGAGTTTCTAGCATGATCATCTTTGTGGTTAAGAAAAGGCAGGGCTTGTCTGTGCTCATGTTGAGGAGGTAGAATGTATGTTTGTGTGTATATATAAGGAGTTTGAAATGAGGATGTGGAGATGAAGTATCAAAATATGAATCTTAGGAATAATACAATGGGGCTAAATAATTAAAAGCTAGTAGGTGGAAGTAAGGACAGCCTGGAGACATAAGACAAAGACACCAAAGACAACAATCAAGCATGGCTGAACAGACAAGCACAGAGAGGAGATGAGAGCCAATCAACATCAACGTGTAAGAGAAAAATAACAGGGACCCAGATGGCCAACAGTGAAAGCATTTGCCACACAAGCAAAAGGACTGGAGTTCAAGTCCCCAGATTCCAGAGAAAATGCCAGACTGGCATGGCAGCTGGCCTATAATTACGTCTAAAGATGGAACCTGCGAATCTTCAGAGCAACCTCAGTAGCCACACTAGCCATAATGGTATGGTCTGGGTTTAAGGCCCTAGCTCAAAAGCACAAAGTAGAAGAAACTTGAGGATGATCTCTGATATCACTCCTGGGACCACACACACACATGCACACACAATGCACGAACATGCACATACATACATGTACACATATACCTGCTTACTCATCTTTGTTTACCTACATTTAAATATGTGTGCACTCATATGCACGTTACACACATACATACAAAAAACAAAAAAAAGAGAAAAGAGAAAGAAAGATGAAAAAAGACAGAGAAAGACAGCAAGAAAGAAAGACAGAAAGAATGAAAGAAAAAGAAAGAAAGAATGAGAAAGAAAGAAAGAAAGAAGAAAGAAAGAAGGCAAACCCCTATAAGCAAGAAAGAAAATTCAAAATTATTTAATGATGTGAATTTGAAGAGAAGCATCAAATGACACAGGAATTTAATCAGAAATTCACTGGTGACTTGGGGAAGTTTACTGCTGACAGAGTTGTGGGGGCAGATGTTACTTTCTAACTGTAGCTCCCTTGTTTTCTGCAAAGCTCATGGAAACATTGGCCAAATAAACAGCCCTCTTAATGCTTCAGTCAAGTAGAGAAGAAATGAATATACTGGGTTTTTGAGATCTTTATCCTTAGAAAAGTAAGTAGAATGCTGGGTCTTATACTCACAAACACACATGCAAAAAATGTTCTTCATGTAGGCCAAATGTAGTGTTCAGCTTTATGTCCAATCTGTAAGTTCTTAGAAATCACAGTCCCCCAGAAGCAGCAGAGACTGCTGTCAGAGACTACAATTTTTAACAACTCACAGATTGAATTTAAACCTGAATACTACATTCGGCCCACATGAAGAACATTTTTTTTGCATGTGTGTTTGTGTGTATAAAACCTAGCATTTATCTACCCCTACCAAAGCCATACAACTGCATATCAACATTCCCTTATGGCTCAGCAAGGATCTCAAGAGAAATAACTACATGCAGTAGGAATCATAGGTGAAGGGGAGCCCTATCTGTAGATTTAGCCACTGTAGGGACACTTCCACTGACACAGAGGCCTGGTTCCCTAATAATACAGACAACCTGAAGGGAGCCTTGTGGTCCACACAAGCAGAGTCTTAAAGATGAGAGAGACAGGAATAGATTGGAGCAGGGAGGGGAGGCTGGGAAAGGAGGGGGAAGAGTGGGAGGGGTATGGACAACGATTCATTTTAGTTGAAATTTTTAACATTCTTTTTTAAAAAATCGTAATCTCTGATGAAGAGAATTAGTCAAATCTTCTAGTTCGCTGGACTAGCATGACACTGGAGCAATGTAAACACGCCTTTGTGGTTGAGCTATTTATGAATTGGCCAAAGTTGTTTGCAGCTTTAAGAATGATGGTAGTTTACAGGTACACAAAGTTCAATGGGAGTGGGGCACTGTATTTGCAAAGCCATTCAAGAAGTTGCTCCTTCCAGACGAAAGGGTCCATGGATCTTTTGTTCAGTTCTGCTTATCCTTGCAAGGATGCAAAGTGTGCTGAAAATAATTTTCCCTCCGGCTTTGTGCGCCCCATGAACCCTATCTGATGCCAAGGCTCCCAGGTTTTGGAATCTATCACCTAATGCCAGATGAGCCTAAGCACTGCCCAGGTTGTGGACACATGCCCTGGGGGCAAAGGCTAGGTCTGTGCTGCCCTACCCTGGAGGGTTAGACTTTAGCAATGTGGATTCCCCCCACCCCCCACCCCCAAACCCAGTGCCTCCACCTGAGACCTTCCCTGGTGGCCCTGCCCCTGGGAACAGGACCACTCTTGGAGTTCCTTGAGCCCGCAGTGCTGCCAGAGCTGTGGGCAGGACAAGCTGGACTGCGAAGGGAGGCCATTTCCTGGGAAATCTGGCCTGTTCACTTCCCAGTAGGCCAGGCCGGGCGGGGGGCTGGCCCTTCAGGCAGTGACAGTGACAGCATAGAGTTCTTTGTCCAGAAGGATGTGGCCTTCAGTAGTGGGAGTAATTAGAGTGGGTGTGAAATTCATCAAACATGCTTGAATCCATAACATTTTTTTTACCTTTATGTATGTTTATGATGTGTGTGGTGTGTGTGTGTGTGTGTGTGTGTGTGTGTGTGTGTGAGAAATGGTGCGTGTGTAGAGGTCAGAAACAACTTTCAGGAGTTGGTTCTCTCCTTCCATTGTGTGGGCTCTGGAGATTGAATTCAGGTTGTCCAGTTGGGTGACAAGCACCTTTATTTTCAGAGCCATTTCACTGACCTGATAATTGTTTCAAAAAAAATATATATATATATATACTGACCATCTTACAAAAATGATAGAACTGATTAATCATCTAATGAAATTTAGAGGATTTAGAATTTATCCTACTTAAAGTTTTCAGTATTGTATACAACCAAGTACTAGTACAGGACTGTGTCTGAAATATACTGACTAATAAATAGTGATACAGTATCGCCATTTCATAGCATTCAGCAAGTAAGAAACAGCATCATTGACTGCTACTATCATAAAAGATAAGTAGATGCTATGTACCAAACACCTGGGATATAGAAAACTGAGTCTGCTCTAGTCTTGTCCAGCTGCTAAGCGACTAGAAATACTATATGTAGAAGGCTACCAATTACACAAATTCCAGAGTTCACTATAGAAACACATTACATATAGTCTGGCAGATAATAAGTAACCATTTTGCAAATGGGTGATTGACCCCTCCCTCACTGTGGTTTCCTACTTTTATTACATCTACCTTTGAATATACTCTTATAACAAGACTCTAGTTTAACAGGTTTGTATCTCTGGCCAGGGGGTGACATCCAATACCCATCAGGATGGAGTGAAGGGCATTGCAGGAGCAGCAAAACCACAAAAGAAAATCAACAAACCATAATCCAGAACTTCAGAGACTCTATATCAACCACCTAGAACTAGGCCAGCCTAATCTCTCCCCATCCTGAAGCTCAGGGAAATTTGCGGAAGAGGGGGCGGTAAGAGTGTGAGAGCACAAGGATGGGAGGAGCAATGATATGCAAGATACTCCACACAAGTTAGGGCCGAAGCAATCATAATAGGACTTTGCATGCCCTGTGCAATGTCCAACACATTATTGACCCCACAAAGTCTAGCATTTGCTAAAAGCACCAAGACCCTTGGAGGCAAGGGATTGACAGCCAAAATAGTGTTCCTATGCTTAAGGGGAACAAAGGAAAGGGTTCAGGGAAATGCTGCTGGGTCCTTGTATGTCATCGGAGAGGAGGACCCAGAGGAGAGGTTGGCAGGCACATTAAAGGATTCTCCAGGGATTGGGGGAGGGGAGGCACTGGGGGATGGGGAGGGAGGGGTCAGGGGAGGGTGAGCAGAGGGGTGGGGGGGGAGGAGGAAGGGAATCCGTGTACCTATTAAGTTTGTATGAGCGAAAATAATAAAAAAATACAAACAAATAAATAAAGTTAAAAAAAAAGAAACACATTACATAGCTCAGGTTTTCAGTGGGAAAACTATGGGGAAAAGAGAGCTGGAGGGAAACCCTATATATTAAGAAATGTAAAACAACATTTGAAATATTTTCTTTTGGATACAACTAGACTAAAGCATACCATTGAAGAACACATTTAAGCGAGAAGACTCTAAAGGAAATGTAGGATGCGATTGATATAAAATCAGGGAAGCAATTATTTATGGGGACAAGAAAGACTTATGGGAAGGAGCACACACATAGGACTTTGGGGGCCTTGGCAAACTCCTGAAAATGATATTTTGAAGGGCTAGAAGGAAGATCTAAATGAAAAAAAATACAGTAAGTGCCAATTACATCAAGTTCTTGCCTTTTTGGCATGCTGACGTGCCCTTTTCTCCCATATATATAGATTCACAAAAATGTCTCTCCCCAACATTTTAAAAAATGTATCCGCTTATGTGATCACAAATGTAACTGCCTCTTCTCAAGTCAAATAAAACTCCTGATCATCATCCATTCTAAATCCAAGTCATGAAACATGTTTAAATTTGTAAGTGGATGATTATATATAGTTTTTATTGTGCATGTGTGTGCATACGTGTGTGTGTGTGTGTGTGTGTGTGCGTGTGTGTGTGTGTGTGTGTGTATCTATGACATGCTACTCACCTCGGTTGGGCCTAAATGTGTACCATGACAATTCTTTTCAAACTTTTCGAGGAAGTTAAACAATAACAACAGCACATTAAATAATAGAGAGAGTTGAGTGTCTTAGTTTACTGGGACTAACAGAATAAAGGAGCCAAACTAGTATCTTAAAACAAAAACTTACTTCCTCACAGTTCTGGAGACTAGAAATAGAAAGTCAGAGTGATAAAAGGGTCACACTTTCTCCATAAACTTCAGGAAACAATTCTTCCTTCCCTCCCTAGTTTTTGATATTTGCTGGAAAGCTCTAGCATTATCTGGTTATAGATGAACCCCTCCCGTTTTCCTCTCTATACAGGACCCTCTTCCCTTTGCATACATCTGTGACCCAATCTCTCTTTCCTTTCTTTAAAAAGACATGAGTCATTGGATTTAGCACCCCCTCCCCCAGATTGAGTATGATCTCATCTTGACAAATTATGTCTACAAAGACTACTTCCAGATAAGGTCACATTCTGAAGGTCTGGATGGATGTGAAAGTCGGAGATCACTGTGTAACCTACTACAAATGAACTTGCTTCTGGTTGCTGAACTCATCACTGTAGAGCAGACAAAATAATACTACAAAAAGAAGCAATTAATTTTGTTCCATGTTATTCTATAGCAAATATTTCATCCTGTAGGAATGGGAATGTGAAAACTAACTCTGGTAGAGTTGGTTCCTTGGTGCTGCTACATTTGAATGCTATGAATTCTTACTGCTGGAAGGTTTGCTTTTTTGAGTGTTTGTTTCTCCTCTTCTATTGTCCCGGGTGATAACTTTGCCTACAGGTATCATTTGAGAATTTTCTGTATGTAAAGCTGTTCTGCATAAGAGCACCCACTTGGAGGATGTGTATTTGATATACTACATGCATATATTCTGCAGGCATCTTTGGTCAGGTTTGAGATTTCAAGCACCTATCTACCTATCATTTTTATTTCGAGGGAAAATTTTAAATGTATCTCTTAAGTATGACACACTGTGAAAGAGATAATCCTTGTTGTAGAGGATCATCCTATGTATTGCAGCAATACAGCATCTCTGAAATCAACTCACCACATTACCAGTAATATCCCACCCCAGTTATAAGATCTAAAAATGTTTTCAGACACTGGGAAACAAGAGAATTTTCCACTGAGAATCATTGCTTTACATGATAGATAACAGACTACAGACCATCTATTGTTTCACAGCAGACTACTTCCAGACTTACACATTTAAACAGCATAAAACACTTCTTTGCTCACAAATCTTTAGTAAATTCAAAAAAGACAAGGATACTTTGTCTCTGATGTGTACGGCATTGGCTAAGACAGCTCAGCTGGGAGTCTACACAATGGTTTTTACTTGACTCTCAAGTGGGTGCTGGGCTCAGCTGCTAGCCTGCTACTCTTCAATGGGGTTTCCAAAGGGAATCCTTAACACATACAGTAATCTTAGAGATTACTGGTTTTAAATCATATTTAAAACCATGACCTCTGAGATTACTCCTCAGATCTTTTGGATGACATCTCTTTGTCTGAATTTTGTTAAATATCGACGACTGTGCTAGATATTGCTAATGTCTGAACTGAGGTTCTTCATCTTGGGTCTTACATTGATCCATAAGACACATTTTAATTCTTAATATAAAAAGCATATGCCCTATAGGAATTCTGGGCGTAAGAAACAGATTCACCTTAGAACCCAGGAAGCTACTACCTTTTGAATGCCACACCTTTTATCACTCCCCTCACATTTTGCCATAGGCAGTTAGCTACAGATGCCAAATTAACCATGGACGCCTGAATTCTGGGTGCATCTGGGAAGAATTAGTACTTGAGGCAAGCCCATAGCAAGTCTGCAAGAGATTATCCGTTGCTGCAGATGCCTTAGTCCATGGTAAGTGGGACCATTCCTTGAGCGGCTGGGTAAGATGGTTCAATAGTTTGCCAAACTTTGGCAGAATCACAGTCTTACAAGTGAGGATGTTTGTCTCCCAGTAATTACTGTGGATATGGTATGAACAGTTACCTTGACTGCTGATGTTGGTATAAACTCTCCTGTCAAGCTGGACTATGAACTGTGATGGAGAAGCATAAGCACAAATAAAATTCCCTTATTCCTTTAAGTTATTTGGTTGTGAATTTTTCATCGACATGCAGATAAACTACAAGCAGTGAGAATAAGCCAGGTGACAATTCCAATATTCTGCAATAATCAAGCTCTAGTTGCATTTTCTGTTATTTGCATTATGATAAAAAAGTCATGGGACATTAAATGCTACTATGTAGTCTCTCATTCTTTCCTACTGCCCAGTAACATTTTCCTTGCTTTAAGTTTCTACTGTGAGTCTCTTTGAGACTTCTAAAAATCATTTAGACTTTCAAATAGTATTTTCAGAGCTTTTTGGAATTCTTCTGTCAGCTTTCTAAAAGTGAATGTTTTATTTGTTTATTCATTTGTTTGATTGGCAGCACTCAAAATGCATTTGCATACTCACTGTTATGTTACAAATATACCCCAGAATATAAAGTAGCCAAATGAAAAGGCTTAGAAAGCATGTGGGTCAGGAATTGGTAAATAACTCAAAGCACAGGTGTATCTTGTGATATATGGGGCTTTAGCTTGAAGTCTTACAGACTACGATGACTCAGTCATTTGACAGACAGCCAGAATCTGGCAACTTCATATATAGGATTATCAACAGATAATGTCCTTGCAGGCTTGCTTTGGGCTGGCCTCAAGTACTAATTCTTCCCAGATGCACCCAGAGTTCAGGCAAGAATCTCTGTATGTACTCTCTGTATACATTCTGCCTTCACCAACCACTTTGAATCTGTTCACAGTATGATATTTAAGATACAAGAGCACATATCCTAACCAGAAGGGTGAAAGTTTATATCATTTCTTCTGAACTAGATGTGTGTGTCATAGAGGGTTAATTTGTAGAATGGGTTGTTCAAATCCTGCACATCCCTATTAAAAGACTTTTACTGGATTCTAGAAGATGACCTCCAAAATCCTTGGAACATTTTCATTTTTAAATGTATGCCATATCAGACAGCTTAAGCAACTAATGTGATTAAGGTAAGCATTCAAAATATGTGGCATCATTCTGACTTCCTCAGGATTGATAGACATGTCGACATAAGTTTGACCATATAGGCACTCTGTGCCTTTATCATTGATCCCCAACAGAAAATTCTGGGTACCAAGATTCAGACAAACTTTCATAGTTGACAGTATATTATGTGCATTGTCACATTTCACTGCCGAGAAAATGAATGCTGTCTGCATCGTTCTAATGTAGAAGATACACAAATAGTTATGTTTGGCTTCTCCCTGATTTAGCATGGGCCTAGTATGTTGGTTTTAATCTATATTCTTTACTACAAAGATCATAACCATGAGTATAATAACTTTTTGGAATTCTTTGGAATTATTCACTGGGAGGCCCTGGGAATCTCAGACCCTGGAGAAGTCTGCTTCTGTTCCATGGTGCCTCTCCATTGTTAATAGGGAGAGCTGAAATCTAGTAGAGAAAGGTCACTCCATGTTTGGATTAGAATTATCTGGAGGTGTCTTCACATGCCTAGTTGACGATGGCTGTTGATTAGGGCTGCTCAAAACACTCACATTGTTCCTATGTGTTTTCTGTGTGAGCTGGTTTGAAGGGGCTATTGTAGATTACAGATGTCATCCTGACGACTGAAGGTTTCTTCTTGGGACACATTTGTAGAGAATTAGTAGTTAGTAAACCTGTAAGAGATTGTCTGATTGATGGGGGAGATCCAGCCCATGTGGGGGAGACTATTGTCTGGACAGGTGAATAAAATGCAAGTTGCTGGTTAAGAAAGTTTGGCAGTTTTTGGCATTCTTGGACAGGCATCTGTCTGGCAAGGGAAGTTAGCCCCCTCTTTCAACAGTCAAGTGAATATAGTGTGGCCAGTTCCCTTGACCCCTGGTGTTGGTGTGAACTTTTCTGTCAAACTGCAGTAAGTGCTGTGACTGGACCATCATAAGCCACAATAAAGCCCTCTGTTCAACAGGCCATTTTGTCATGAATTTATCAGAAACTATGCATGGCATCTGCAAGTGTGGCCATGCCAGGAAAGTGAGGTGGAAGTGTAAGGCATTGTCTGCACTGGCATTGTAAAGTTCCACTCAGAATCAAGGATAGCATAGACTGCACTGTGAAGCACGAAGAGTGTCAATATCATGCCAGGCGAATGTCTAAAGGGAGAAATTCTGTTAGATGTTTTATTCAGCACCTGTTCAGTAGAATTTTTATACCTCTTTACTATAACCCTATTTTTCAGTCTTTTAGGAATAAGTTTGAGTCTTTATCTCTTCTACCATCAATTTAAATGCATTTTTAAATTGAGGTCCATCTCTCAGGCTGCATTAGTGAAAATTTTACCATACCCCTGGCCTGATCCCAAGGTACCTTGGTTTGAAATGAAAGCTTTGGAGAAGGTATCAGGTAAAATTTGATGAATCATGGAAGATTGAACTTTTTGATAACTTATGAAAAACCACTTCAAAGCCAACATACTACATTTAGTATAGGATAGTGTATATATTTTTTATCTTAATAAGACTTATGATTATTAATCTCCCAGTGATTTGGATTTTCTTGATAGCTGGCATCCTCAAATAGAACATTTTAAGGCCTTTAGTTGTAAAACTTCATTTTCTAATGATCATGTTGTTATTTCATTGCATGTTTCAGGAACTCAATTTGAATTATTTTAAGTTTTGAATTTTTATGGACTTTCTGTAACAGTGAACCAAAGGAGGATACTAAAGGAGTCATGGACCATTAGAACTAATAATTTCTTTCCCTCCCACCTCCAGCTCAATGTATTCTAGATTTTTTTCTTCCCAGCAAATTCCCCATGTCATGGGACTAATAACTACAGACAGTTCCAGGTCACATTTTCCAGAAGGAGCTACAAGGAGACACAAGAAGTTTCTTCAACAAATTCAGGTTTGGAAAATCCTGGAAATGATCAATCACATTTTTTCATTAAATCGAGAAAGCATGAGACACTATTCCTGTCATTTGCAACATTAATTAATTCAAATACTGACACCAATTCTCCATTTTAAATTCAGAAGGAAATCTTTTTGTTGTTTTGGTTGAGAAAACTCCATGCTATTATATCAAATACACATGAGTACAATAATTCCTGAATTATTTGAATTGCTTAATTAACTTAGAAGTGAGGTAAATTATAGAAAGAAATGATAAAGTCTATTTGTCCTATAAGTCAATAATAAAAATTAACAGTTATGCTAAGTAAATGCTCATTTTTGTCAAACAAAGAAAATGTGATGTTAAAAAATAGAATCATAAAACAAAAGTATGATACACAGCATTGGAATTCACTGAAGCAATTGACTAAGAATCCTTGTGTTCTGGAATCTTGTTACTTTTTTTCAAACAAATACATCCTTGTGGGCAAATTCAGTGAGTGCTGAGAGGTATTTGTGGAATTGCTGTTTATAAGAGTGCATTCCCTGGGTAGAATGATAGCTTTAAGAAATAAATGATAAAGGCTTTCAAAAGTTTTGCTCAGTAATCAGATTGTTGTGAAAATCTGGGAATATAAAAGGAAGCAAATTTAAACGAATGTATTTAAATCTTATGTTATCTTAGCCTTCTAAGAAACTTGTTTTCTAAATAATGTAATTAATGTTTCTAGTGATGAAGCAGTAAGTACAGTGCATTAAAAAGAAAAATTTGGCTTAAATGTGGTATGTTTAAGCAACATAATATTTTCACAGGATTCAAAATTCACAATTATTTAAATTCTGCATAAATTGTAGCACAAAATCTTGTCTTCATTGGGTCTACTACTTACAGTAAAATAGTGATATTTCTTTATAACAAAAATTTTTGTAGATACTGAATAATCAACTAATAAGTTTTCTTAGTAAAAATATATAGGAATGTCATTTTTTAAAAAACTGTCTTTTTGTAAGCATACCATTTCCTAAGAGAGCAATACTTTATAGTTAGTAGAAGTGTTGTACTTTTAAGACTGCCTCTTAACTGTAATGTAAATATGAGTCTCTGGTAAGCTTCATGTGAGCAAAACTTGCTAATTTATTTTTCATAAGCTGAGTCAGTCCTAAAAAGGAATGGCCCTAGTCTACTAGAGACTATTTTAGTGTGTTTCTTGCTGTGATAGTTGGGTTAAGAAGGAAAATCAATTATAGCTCACAAAGTGAATTCTGTCCACTTAAAAGTCAGGCTTTTAATCCCTTGATAAAAACCTAGTGGAGAATGCACTGTGAAAACATAGCACTTGCTTCCTACCATAACAGGATGTAGCAGCTTCTAGAAGCCTATCATTTAAACGCACAGATTAGTCACAATAATGATGGGAAAGATATGCCAAATAAGGCCAACATGCTCATTTGGCATCTATGAAGAATAAATTGTGCAACCATTCCCCGTTCTATTTCATCTGCTGAGACAGCTCACTGAAGTTCTATCAATGGTCATACGCACATGGCACTCCAAGAGAGCAAAAACAATGAGTTCATAGAATCAGTGTCTCTGCAACCTTGAAAATGAGCAACTGTGTAAATAATCAAAAGTATGTGTACCTTCTTAGTTCTATTCTTGCAGAAAATAGGATATAAATAATTATTTCATGTTATAGTTCTCTGCGGACAAAGAAATATTCCTCTCCTAGTCAATATAGCATGTAGCCCAAAGATGAAACAGTCCTTACTCCTTTCTTTTTTTCCCACATTTAATTTTTTTTCCTGATCATACAAGTTCAATAGGTAGCCCCATCCTCTCCCTCCCTCCTCCACTCCCCAGTCATCCCCCCTTGCACTCTCCCCCTTTCTCCCCTTCCTTTCACCCCCCTCCATCCCTCCCCTTCTCCCAGTGCCTCCCCCTCTTACTCCTTTCTTTCAAGGCCTAGAGATAAAAGAGTGAGTGAGCCTCCTCAGATCTGTTCTTCCCACTTTTCCACCCTTCCAGTTGTGTCCATCTTTTAGAATTTCTATTTCTCTCTCTTTTTTGTAATTTTGATATCCTTATTATAGTCTCTACTTGGGAAGATGCTGTTTTTATTTTATTTTATTTTTTTCTGTACTTCTTTAGATATAGTATCTTTAGTCTTCTACTTGGCAGTCTTGGAGGGAAACTAATCATTTTAAGTAGATTTGCTTACATTTCACTCCTCCTCAGTCTGGGCTAAGAAGCTCTGCTGGTGATAAACCTTTCAGTTTCCTGCCAGCACACTTTAGCTGTTGCGTGTGCTTCCTGCTTGCATAGATCTTTAAGTGAGGGAGTGTTGAACACTTCCAGCCTTCTCAAGTAAGCCTCGATTATTCACGGAGCATCGTGCAGACACCTGACTCTCCAGTTTCCCTGGAAGGTGGCCGAGCTTGTGAGAGCCAACTGTGGCCAGCTTCTCAAGACTTTTGAGATATTTGATTGGCTTATTGCTCTGTCCAACTGTCATTTCTCAGCATAAGTAGCTGGCATGGTCAACGAATCTCTGGCTGTTTTCAGCAACCATAGCCGGGAAGTAGTAGAAATGCAGCTCTTCGCAGTTGGGGGAGCTCTGAGTCCCATTTGACAAAGGCAGTGTTGTGAGAGGACCTCCCAGAGAACCACCAGTATTTCTCTTGGAATACTTGGGAGGGCATCTAATCCTATTTCTTCCCCCAGTGGCTGCTGCTCGGCTACTGGTTTTCTCAGTAATCGTGGGTTGTTGGTTTTCAAGGTTTCTATGGAGCTTAAATGTTAAGATACCACAAAGCTTCTCATTCATATGAGGATTCGGCAGGTTTTCTTCAATATACTTTCCTTGGTGTGTTGCAAAGATTTGGCTAATTTTTGAGCTTTATAAAGTTGGTTGTGATAAATTTTTGCCAATGTTGTCAGTGCTTTCGTGAAGGAGCCTTCGGAACATGACTTATTGAAGTTAACTTCAATCATGTGATGCCATTATCTTACTAATGCAAAGAAAGAGAAAGAGGACAAAGGAATAGCCACAAGTAGGAGAGCCATAGACTAGGGATATCAGTAAAATAGTGTTGGAAGCTCACCATTAAGCAGGTGCTGCATTTCTACGGTAATGCTGTAAACTTGCGCAGTTTTGGTGGAATAACAGGGAGCATTTTGAAGAGATGCTAACCACAGCGCTTACTTTGTAAAGTTATCATCTGTCGGATCTCTTTGCATACTTCAAGCTCTCCTGTCTGTGCCTCGCTCTCCGCCCTGTTTCCTTTCCTTTGTTTTTTTTTTTTTTCAGCTCATACAAACTTATTAGATATACCAGTTCCCTCCCTCCCTCCTCCTCCCCCCCTGCTCCCCCTTCCCACCCCTCTCCCTCCCCATCTCCCAGTGCCTCCCACCCCAAGCTCTCCTGTCTGTGCCTCGCTCTCCGCCCTGTTTCCTTTCCTTTCTGACTGTGAGTCCTCAAGGACAGGAATCAAGTCTTCTCTTCGCATATTTATTTTTCTATTGGCAAACTTCTGAAATTATTCGTGAGTATCTCAGATTCTGACTCATAAGCACAAAAGTCATACACCTTTAAGACTGCACTTAAAACTGTTATACAAACTAATATTTCATAATTTGTTTTGACATTCTTTTCTACTTTTACAAAGATATTGAGTATTTGTCCCCACTTCCCTCCCTCCCCTCTCTTTCCCCTCTCCCTTCCCTTTAACAACCCTTCCTACTCCTGCCATGCTTCTACTGGACCCATGTTCACTCTGGCTTGTCTACTCCTGTGGGGCTCAGGCCTCCGTGGTATATCAAGTCACCCCTCTTCAGGTCACCTCACTGATAATAGGCATTTCCCTTCACTCATCCAGCTTTAGACTCAAAGGTTTCCATTGTAAGTTCCCATCTTTCTTGAGTTCCTAGGTAGTCTATGGGGGCATGTTGGCACATCAGCTATTACGCAGGTCTGGGAAGGACAAGTTCCACTGCAGTGAGCTCCCAGATGCAGCAGACCTGCCTCGAGTGGAATATCCTGTTTAAGGGCACCTTCCTACTTTTAATTTCTTACAATCTCACCACCCCTCCCATGAAAGGCCCCCAAAACCTTGAGATGGGAAGAGATTAGGTTGGCTAGACCCTTGGTGAGCCCCGATGATACTCTGCATTATGGTGGCCATTGCTGTCCACTTCACTGCTCTTCTAGGCTGCATCCTGTCATGGTATTGAATTCCTTTACCTTTGTTATAGAAGAAGACTTCAGACTGAATGTTAAATGTTCTTCCAATCTGTGGGTATAATAACAGCTACCTGCAGACCAGTTTGATATACTATCTTCCTACTTAGGTTGGTTGTCTTCCCTATTAATCCATTTCCTTCCCTTTTTTAAGGTTCTTGTTCTTCTAGTTTACAGTAACAGGTGTTTTGACATTCTTAAAAAAATTCTGGTTTCTCTTTGGAGACAGATCCACATATATATATGGTCCATTTATCTTTTTTACAAATGTGTCAAAGAAATTCAATGGGAAAGAATTTTTTTTTACTTTTAAAAGAATTGTACTGAAAAATTAGCTGTACAAAAGATAACCCTGAGTCTTAACTTATACCATATAGAAAAAAATCTTAAAATGAATTATATTCCTAAGGGTGAGGGTAAAGACTATAAATTATTAAAAAAGAATTGTGTAAAAATGTGAGGTGAAATTTAGTAAATAATTTCTAAGTGCCACATAAATGGCAGTAGGTATAAAAGGAAAACATAGGGATTCATTGTTCTTCCTCAAAGTTAAAAACTTTTGCTCTTCTAAAGATACCACCGAGGCGACCATTGATATATCTTTTCAGAAGCCTGGCAACCTGAGTTCAATGTTGGAAAGCTCTCATGTTAGAGAGAGAAAGCTGACTTCCAAAAGTTGTCCTCTGACTTCCACCTGATGTGCCATAGCAAGAATGCATATGCTTTTCTCTCTCTCTCTCTCATCAATAAAAATATTCTTAAAAAGACACAAGAAAGAAAAGATACAACGTACTCTGTAAATATGGCAGAGCACATGTCTTATACGGACTAGTGAATGGAAGACAAAGGGTGTCCTTATGACTCAGTAAAAAGACAAAACGCACACTCAAGAGAAATGTGCAATAAAGTTATCTTTTGTCTATCTCTTATTTTGTCTTCAGGAGCAACGTAGGTTATGGAAAGAGGTGAAGCAACATTGATGATCTTCTGAAACTCTCTGTACTGTGCTGGGAATTTCTAAATAGGTGGTGTTCTCATTTTCAATGAGAGTGGTAATGTTTCCCAGAGATAAATGCTTTTCTGTGACAACATTGCTTCTTTCAACCTTGATAGACAAGGCACAGAGTACCCCGATAACCTGGGGAAATCACTTTCTATGACATCAAAATTACCAGATATAATTCCACAGTATAAGTACTTAGTTACTAATGGCACAGTGATTTGTTTAAACTTCAATGTAAGAGACCACTTGTAAGAACACCCGGATGGACATCTGAGTGATGTAACTAACACACATACATATTTTATGAACATATACACATACACATATTCAAATTTCTGATAAGTTTTCTGTTGCTGCTGTAATACATTATTGTACATTTGATGGCTTAATTAAGCATAAGTGTATTATGCTATACTTCTACAAGACAGAATTCACTGGGTTAGGAATCTTAGTGTCAACAGGATGCAGTTTGTCTGGAAGGTCCAGGGGAGAATACATTTTTTTTTTTTTTTTTTGCTTTTTCTGGAGTCCACAGGTTGCTTAAAGTCTTTGGATCTTGTATCACTTGTTACATCTTCAAAGTCACTCTATAATGTACAACAGTCAAGTTATAGGACATTTAGGTAATTAAGGATCAAGATAAAGGACATCACAGGGAAATGAACCGAGAACAGTGTGTACTTTAAAAGATACTTGCTGTGGACAAAGTCTTAGTCATGGATGAGAAGAAAGAGACGGTCTCATTTGCTTTAGATCAAATGAAACATATAAAATAAGAGAAAGTATCTCAGCAAATTTTAGTATGAAGATTTGAAAAATTAGACCCACAAAACATGTTTTGGATATAAGTGAAAGTTATTAAAGACAGACTGAGAAGCAGATGACATTAAGAAGTTTCTTGAATCTATTATAGGAGTTTGACAGTATTGTGTGTATATAGAAGACTGTTCTTGCTTTTTGGAAGTAAGGCTGGAGACTTTTAAAGTGTAACTTATCTTCCAGAGATGCAGGATAAAGTGTACATAAAAGAAGCATGTATAGAAAATGTTAATGAACTAAGAGTACATGGATTGTGCTATGCTACATTTATTCTTCCTATATTATTAAACAATTTCACCTTAGTAAAAACATTAAATACACAACAAAACGATACATATGTGAAACATTCAGCTGCATTATAATTGGTTAAAGACAACTAAGTCTTGTCTGTAGAAAAAAGTAGAAAAGGTAAAAATTGAATAAACGCTTGTCAGCCTGGCCAGCCTAATCCTCCTGTCTGGGCAATGGATCTTTCTTTAGTACCATTCTTTTTCTCATTTTATAGATGTTATATAAGAAGAACTTCAAGTAACAGAAAATTAAAATCACTCTAACATGACTTTATATGCTTTATAAAATGAAAGTATCCCCAGTGAAAAGATTGGTTATAAATTGATTTTAAGGATAAAATTGTTTCAGTATCTAGTCATTTGCAAATATTTACTCTCAGTATTTGAGCGTTCACTAATCCAATATGATCCCTGTCACATATTGGCTCCAGTATGTCCTAAGCAGATAACCAGTCCCAAACCCTGGAATAAGTGTACATTCTTTTTTTTTTTTTTGAAAACAGGAATTTATCCCGATGTAGAATTATTAGTTACATTTATCAACTTGGCAGGAAAGTTCATATCAACAAGGAAACTAGTCACACCATATCCACAGCTGAGTGTATATTCTTCATTTACAGTGTAAATGAGAAAGTGATCCTTAGGTGGACCACCAACCTCGCATATGCAAATCCTTGAGCTTGATGCTCAGAGCCACAGCAAACAAACCACCAAAGACAAACCCAACTCCAAACTAAAAGAAAGCAAGGGTCATACGCCAAGGTTCTGAAACCAGAAGGCCTTTCCCTTCACCTAGAGGTCAGTGAAGACAGATCCTGAGGTACTTGAAGGACAAGGCACCTGCAGGCACTCATCTGAACCCCAGCTTTTTCAAGTTGCAGGCATCCAGTCAGCATTCCTGTCAGGCAGCTCCTTGTCTTTTTGCTCAACAGATGTCACTTCTAGAAAAGCACTTCTGTATGTAAAGGGCACAAGAGGTACTTCCTGACAAAGTGCAGATGTGGCTGGCGACCCCTGGCGGTTACATGAAGGAACAACATCACCATGAAACTTTTTTTAACTTTTGCTGGTGATGCCTCTGTGTGTGTGTGTGTGTGTGTGTGTGTGTGTGTGTGTGTGTGTGTGTGTGTATCAGGGCATTGTGTATGTCTGTGGAGGCCCAAAAGTGACTTTGGGAACCACCTTACATTGTGATACCTCCACTTTGTTTTTGCTCTGGAGTTTCCCAGGCTTATCCCTCCAGGGCCAGCGGTACAGGCCACTGACATTTCTACCTGTTTTTTTTGTTTTGTTTTTTTGTTGTTTTTTTTTTTAAACATGGGATCTAAGATCTGAACTCAGGACCTTCTACTTGTGAGGCAGAGGCTTAACCCCTGAGCCATCTCCCCAACCCAAAACTTGACCCTATAGGAATAATACTGACAGAAATGATCCTCTCAGATTCCTTTCACATCTCTAAACTTGCCATCTTATTTTTTTCCCCTTTCATTTATTTATTTATTTATTTTTGCAGGTGTGTGTGTGTGTGTGTGTGTGTGTGTGTGTGTGTGTGTATCAGAGGGCACTGTATGACCCTGTAGAGGATCAAGGGTGACTTCTGGAATCATCCTGGATTGCTTTGACCTCCTTCTTGCTTCCTCTAGATTTCCCAGGCTCTGCCCACCAGGGCCAGAAGTGCAGGCTGCGGCCCTTTCTGCCTTGTGCATTTACATGAGAGTTGGAATCCGAACTCAGGGCCTTCTGCTTGAGAGACAGAGTCTTAACCCCTGAGCCATCCCCTGAGCTGGAGAGATCAAACCCTTTCTTTCTCTTTTTCAAAACATTGCTTTTCCTTTAGAGCTATTCCTTCTCATTTGCAAGTACCATTCTTATATTGTGCCATTCCATTTATATGCCACACCCCCGTGTGTGTGTGTGTGTGTGTGTGTGTGTGTGTGTGTGTGTGTGTGCGCGGGTGGGTCAGAAGGCACTTGAGTGTGTCTGAGGAGGCCCAAGGATCACATCTGGAATCATCCTAGATCGTTCTATCTCCTTATTGCTTTACTCTGGGATTTCCCAGGCTCTGTCTTCCAAGACCAGAATTACATGTGGCCATCACATCTGTGACATTTTTAGTTGGGATCTGAGGATCCAAACTCAGGTCCATTTGCTCATGAGGCAAAGGTTTTGATCCATGATCCATCTCCCCATCCCGTATTTGACCTTATTAAATTATCATTTCCAATCACAAAGCCAATTTTTACTCTGGTTTTCTTGTGGTTGGGATTCACGTATATATCTCAATTCACTCCTTTTAAATCAATTCAGCTATCATCTTACTAATCATGCATTTTTCCAACACATAAAGTCATAATGCATGTCAATAAGACTTCAGATGTCTTGCACAGAATGGTGTGTGTTTGCCTTTGAACCAGGTACAGAGGCCCATGCAGAGATGAGGGAAAAAGATGTAACTCAAAGAGAAAGAAACATTTAACACACGGAGCTATGTATATTCTCCTTGGGGAATCTGAGGATGGATACCTAGCAGAACCTGAGAGGCAAAGATTCAAGATGAAGGATTTCTAAGAGGCATTACTGTTCACGGAAGAATTTCTTGTCATACGGCCTGGACTGTGCCCTTTACCCTGTTTAGAAACTGAAGTTCTAACATCCAGTGATCCAAATGTGACCATATTTAGATGCAGGCCTTTAAAATGGTAATAAGTAAAGTTGAGCATTCAGAGTGGATCATAATCCTGTGTGATGGCTGTTCTTATAGGAAGAGGGAATTTGGACCTTAGACAGGTGTAGAGGAAGATGATGTGAAGATGCAGGATACTATATACCCACTACAAGGAAAGGAAGTTGCCTTACAGGAACCAGCCCTATTGTCAGGTTGATCTTGGACTCCTCACTGTTCCAGAACTTTGAGAAAATACAATTCTGTGATTAAGTTGCCTAGTTGTGATCTTTCCTGCATCATGCGCCTCTAGAAAATTTATATACTCTGACTTTTAGTTCCAGATAACGAGACTGTTCTAAGCAGAGGACAGACAGCATATGCTGCAAGTAGCTATCAAACCTGAGGTCAGAGTGACAAGATTGCTGAATTGCTGATATGTAATGGGAAAGAGATATGCGTGTGTGTGTGGGGGGGGGAGGTTGAGGCTAGTGAAATAAGATGGGCCAGATCAAGAGGCCTGGAGTCTGTGCCGACTTTAATAATGAAGATATAAGCTTAAGGAAAGTGATATTTAATGTGATCTGATGTGGTAGAGTTTGTCTAGTCAAATTTAACCATTGGGATATACTTTTATGGTCTGGTTTTCCATGCTGGTTACCAGTATTTCACTGAGATAATGCCAATTGTCCAAGAGATGGAGAAGGATTCTTTTTTAAAGTTTATTTATTTATTTAATGTGTGTGTGTGTGTGTGTATGTGGGTGTGTTTGCACACTCACGCGCATTATCTGTCCCTGTGAAGGCCCAAGGGTGACTTTGGGAATCATCCTTGATTGCTTCTACCTCCTTTTTTCTTCACTCTGGGATTTCTCCACCCACCAGGACCAGAAGTGTATGTTACCCCTAATTTTATGTCAATTTTCTTTATTCCACTCCCTATTATAAGTTCCAATGTCTTCTTCTATCCAGATCCATGTATAGAATAATTAAATAAATATTAAATATTTATTACAGCAAGTTCATTGAGTTGGAACCTACGTATAGTTTATTTAACTGGAATATCTTGACATGCTACAGTCAGGATCTCTTTTTCAAGCCTTACTATATTGTTTGATTTTTTAAAATTATTCTTGGTGTTCTTGAAAAATAAGGTGTGTCTAAGGTAAGTTTTTTTATTTCTGCCATCTCCCCTACTTTGATTCTTGACCTTCCTGTGGACAGTAGAATTCATTCTTATGCTGTAAAAAGGCACAAATTCCAGGAAAGCAGTGGTTGTGGCTGGCTGACTGCTCGGTGTGCTTCCAGCACCTGTTATGTTACCAGGCACACAACTGATCCTGAATGAAATAAAATTTGTTCAGTTGTGCTGGAGAGATGGCTCAGAGGTTAAGACTCTGTCTGGCAAGCAGAAGGTCCTAAGTTCAGATCCCAAGTCCCATGTGAAAAACTCCAGGCTGAAGTGTGAGGGGGCGGGGGGAATTTCACTTCCTGCCCTGGTGGGCAGACCCTGAGAAATCCCAGAGCAAAGCAAGAAGGAGGTAGAAGCAATGGAGGATGATTCCTGAAGTCATCCTTGGTCCTCCACAGGGACACATAATGCCCCCCCTACAAATTTGTTCAGTTTCTACTTAGCCATCTATAAGAAAATCTTTATGAAACAGCTAATCTTAAAATTCTCTAGACTCTCCAGGAAGCATTGACCATGTGCACATGAACTAGTGAATTAATATTGTTTAGGGGAATGTGGGATAGAGTGGGGGTGATGGAGAGATGCAGGCAAACAAGTCTTGAATGAGTTCAATATTCACTAGTGACCGATTAGGCTAGAAATTGATACTCTTTTCATCTTAGCGAAGTTCTGCATGACCGTGGTCAAAGGAAGAAAAAATACTTTAGGTAGTGAGAGGGGCATTGAGAAGAGGGACTCTGCCTAGAACTTCCCAATGTATTCTTAAATTCCTTGTATTCCCTAGACTGGTTTCTGTCGAAGTCAACCAGCATGTATTTTGATCCTAAAGGGATGGTTCTGGAAGGGCAGCGAGAGCACCAACAAGTTTTCTTTGGCTTTTTTATTTCCTAGTGTGAAATCTAAAAAAAATGAATTCTCTGAACTAAAGGTTCCTTATCTTTAAAATGGGTGCATGAATGTCTCCTTGAAAATATAAGCACTTGAAAAATGAATTATTCTGTGTTTGAAAAATAGTACTTTTCACTCTGCCCTTAAAGGCATGTGATTGACTTTAATGGCTCCAAACAAGTGGATTTTGGTGGTGTGTTTTTCCAACTCTAACGTACGGCATACAGACTTAGGAATAAGAATTGTGGACAGGAGGGTGGTTTGCTTAGATACCACAGGATTGGAGAGAAAAGAGATGAAGGTGGTAGCAGACATTCTGGAAAGAGGGATTGACATAAAATAATTGTTTGCTTTTTTCTTAATTTAAGAAATAATGTCTTTTACTAACCAGTAAGGTTTAAGTTCAATACATCTTTAACCTTAGTGTTTATGGAGTCCTTTCCACTGAGGAGGAACAATTGATCATAACTTTTCTGAGTGATATGGCCTCACATTTAGGATAAAGACAAAAACTGAAAAGTTTACAGCCTGAAAGAGCTTTGCTGCCACCTAATGGACAAGTGAAGTATTTCCATTGTTCTGCAACAAATTTCCTGTCCTCATACCATTCAGATACAATTTTCATAATTTTTTTACACATACACCTGAGTTGGCAATTTTATTTATGTTTAATTTTATGTTATTGGTATATAAGTGTGCTGTCATGGTGATGAAGTCATGGATCGAATAGAGAGTGAAATTAATTTGCTTGTGTTTTTCATCTTTGTTTTTTTGAAACAAGGTCTTGTTATGTAGTTTAGGCTGGTCTCAAACTTCCAATTCTTTTGCCTCACAACGTATTGTGATCACTGATGGGAACCACCATGTCTGACTATTTAAGCTTTAACTGGAGTGTTAACATTTGATGTCTCAGACTTTTGTGTAACTTAAGTTTAATATAGATTTAGTGATCTAGTAGGTGAGTCTTAAATATTGAGAATTTTCTTTGAAATAAAAGTGCTAGTGAAATGAAGAATTAATTATGGAGACTGAGGTGATGCTAGAGGAAAATAGATTGAGATTTATATAAAAAAGCAACAGATGCTAAATATCTAAGTGTGCCTGTTCATGTATGTATATTTATCTATAAAAACACACTTTTTACTGACATAAAATATTCTAGCCTACTTTTTTTTGCTTTCACAGTAACTTTAGCTGACTTATGGGTAGAAATGGTTTCTGCCTCTTTTTCTCACTGATGAAGTGTGCCAACACATTCATTGTTCACCATCTTGAGCCAAAACTCATTGTTTAAGACCTAGCTAGGCTGCACCTTTCTCTGCAGCAAGATTTCCTTTGATAATGCCTTTCTGGGTACAACTAGTTATCAGTGACTGAATGTATCTTAATCATTATGGCTGCTTCTGTTTTTTCATTAACAAAGGTTATACATTTGTTAGCATATAGTTTCTTTGCACCCACTATTTATGTCTGAATCACTTATCACAGGAGAATATGTGCTAGGATTTTAAATTTGTGTTTTGACTTTACTATTATTATTATTTTAAGCAAGGGAAGAAAGAGTGGATCATTGCACTGCTGACTGCCAACCTCATAACCTCTTTTTAGACTACTGTGGATGGTCTGTGTACACATTATGGAGATGGTCTGAGGTGATTGTGCTGCATTTATATTCATTCACCAGTCTTTGATTAAATAAAAGGAAAAACTCCAAAAGGGGGAGAGGCTGGAGAGATGGCTCAGGGATTAAGACTCTGCCTCACAAGCAGAAGGTCTTGAATTCAGATCTCAGGTCCCATATAAAAATACCAGGCGGAAATGGATGCTGCCTGCACTTTAGGTCTAGTGGACAGAGCCTGGGAAATCTCAAAGTGAAGCAAAAAGTGTGCGCAACACACTGGTTGTTCACCATCTTGAGCCAAGACTCATGGTTTAAGACCTAGCTAAGATGGGATCCTGAGAGGACGGAAGAGTCATAGTCCATGATATGAATCTAACCACATTCACTCCAGCATGTCCAACCTGAGGACTTCTGGGAGCTTGGGAGACTGCTTCAGATGACAGACTGCAAACGAAAGTATGACTAGTAGAGACTCCTGGTATGCTAAAGGAGAAAAACTACTGACATGAAGACAGTTCTATCGGACATCTGACACCTGTCCAAGATGGTTAATCTCAAGATTAGACGGTTTAGACAGTATGCTTCTAAACATAGTGATATTCTAGGCTTGTGGAGGAAGAGATTTTTGGGGAGCAGACTTTCATTCATTGTGGACATTTGTGGAATTTGGCTGGAAAAGGGGACAATGGAGGTTCCTTTCCCACCTCTTGTTTGAAGAGACAGAGAGGAAACTGGGTTTCGGAATTCCAGTGCGAGCTCAGCAGTGAGGAAATTCTAGTTGTGGAAATGGGAATTACAGCTGTTGAGAGATGCTGTCCCTGGCCCGTGCTTGCCTCTGAACTGGTCAGAAACAGTGAAGAAATTCTCTGGCATGTTGTCCTCTTAGTTTCTACCCTTCAGATGAATTCCATGAGATGAATCTAACCAGGAACCAGGTGCATTTATTTCCTCTGGTGTGGGAGCAAATGACCACAGGATTGGGGACATAAAACCAGTGACCATTGTTTCTTTAAAAATTATGTCAGGCCTAGCAAGGATAGTTTATACGTGGTAAAAAATCCATGGTGTTGAATGCACAGATTTGTGAACATTCACAAACCTATAGAGTTGGAGATCATCTCTACAGTCAGTACAGAGCGAATGTCTCATAACCTCCAGACTTTCTCTTCTGTGAAAGTAGAATTCTTAGGGATAAAAATTAGAGGTTGGGTTTATTTATAACTTATAGAAATTCTACTTAGTCATATTTCATTTGGTTCTATATTTCCTGCTTTCTTGTGACTATGTTATGCAACATATTTGATTAAAAACTTTTCCTCTAAGACCCTCAAATTTTAGGACTTCACAGTATAGTCACATGAGTGGGAGTCAGCAGTTCAATTCAGTTATCTACCCCTGCTAGGGACTTTCTGACAAGAACTAAGACTACTGTTGAGTTTACTATTACACAAGGATAATAAAGAGGAAGTATATGAACGAGAATAGAGAAGTAAAGAATACCAATTGCCCAATGATAGGTTTGGGGGAGAGAAATTAAACTATACTGTGGATTTAATCTAACTAGAATGAAATAGATCTATTTCTAAGGAAAGTTTTGTTTTCAGGGCATTTTCTGAATTTGTTCTGTGTTTTTCTGTTAATATCCTTTATTGCAACAGCTGAGTGAATCTTACAAATATAAATGATATTGAAAATAGAAAAAGAATTTGTTGTGCTGCTACAGTTGAGAAGTTTGTATCATAATCTGATATGGACATTTTGCTTTATACCATTTTTTTTCCCCAAATAGATACAGTGAAAGATCAACTGAAGAGTGATAATGGTTGAGTTATATGTAGATCGTTTGTCAGTTAACAGTGTGGGTTCTGTTTTCAAATCTATTAGCTAAGGCATCACTTGCTGTTATCAGCTTCAGAAATGTCTCTTTCTAGAATGAACATGACTTTGTTTTCTCTCCACAGATTTTTAAAACAAAATTTGGAAGGAAAATGGTTAACAATAGATTGGTAAGCAACAGAAACTTCGGAAAAGGGGAAATGGAGAGGGCCACAGTGGTTGTTCCAGAAGCCGCACGATCCAGAAGCTCATCATCCGTCTTGGTCCCAGGAGCATCTTTATCTGGAACTCACCAGTGGAAGCAGCAAAAGCGAGACTTTGCGCATCTCAGGCAAGTGCTGACTGCCCTTTCTGCTCTATTGCTTATTATCGGTATGATTTGGGGCAAGACGTTTACCTTCTGCGTTTTTTTTTTTTTTAAATTTTTATTATTAATTCAACTGTGTGCATGTGCGTGTGTATGTGCGCGCGCATGTGTGTGTGTGTGTGTGTGTGTGTGTGTGTGTGTGTGTGTGTAGAACCATGGACGAATTCGTGAACCACCATGGACGCCTCCACCTCCTTCTGCCCCGGGATTCACAGGCTCCGCCCTACCAGGACCAGAAACGCAGGCCGCCCCTGCTTCCGCCTGGCGTCTATACATGGGATCTGGGATCCGAACTCAGGACCTTCCGCCTGCAAGGCGGAGGCTTAACCCCTGAGCCACCTCTCCAGCCCCACCTTCTGCGTTTTAAAGGGGTGGAGATAATATATTCCCGGAAGCATTGTATTCTTTAGAGGGAGTGTGTACAAGGCTCCTGTCACAGGGGATGTGTTGTTACTTACTGTAGCACTACAAACTGTAGCACCAGTGCTCTGGAGGAGCGGAAAGCAGGAAGGCAGGAGGATACTGAGTTCAAGGCCAGCCTAGGCCATGCAGAATGACCCTGTTTATTTTAAAGCCCATAGCACACTAAATGATTAATTATGATGCAGTATTGTTAATTGAGATGGTTAATATTCATTATCCACTTGGCAGGATCTACACTACACTGAGAAACAACATCAGGGAATTTCTAGACAATGTTAGCTCCTGTGCATGCCTGTCAGGGATTGTCTAGATTAGGCCAATCGAAGGGGACATCCCACTTTATTTGTAGATATACTGAACTGAATAAGGAGAAAGTGAACTAGGCACTAGCCATAATCCCTCCCTGCTTCCTGACTGTGGATGTCTTAAACTCCTGCCGCTATGACATCCCTGCCAAGACAGATTGTACCCTCCAATGTGAGGTAAAATAAACCCTCCCATCTCTCTAAGGTATTTTTGTTAGGATACTTTATCTCAACAATAGGACATGTAGCTGAGACTAATATTTTAATGCTTATTACTTTACTTTTTAATATTTTTTTCTGAAAAAAATCTGTGCTTTTAAAATAAGACTCAAGACTTAAAAATCATCTCCAGCTGGGGTATTTACTCTTTACATTCATTTTAAACAGGAGCAATGGTTTTGATAGAAGGAGCAGTATACATGATTCTCAATCTTCCATAGCCAAAGGGGGTTTCCTCTGAGACTATGGTCTCTAGATGTTTATTACAACATAGGTTTGGCAATAAGGAACAAGAGAAATGGAAAACTCAATTAGAGTTCAATTAAACTTGGTCAAGTTACATCCACTTTAGTCTTTGAACTCTGGACTATTGATAAGTTTATATAGTAATATAGTCAAGCAAAAATATAAACAATGATATTTTACATAGATTAAAAAGAAATACATAAACACATATGAAAGAGAAGTTAATATGATCATGGATGTAATAAGCATTAAAATATTAGTCTCTTCTGAGCTACACATCATATATGTCTCATAGACAAAATTTAGCATTCACCTTGACGCTCCATGGTAAGGAAGTACTAATAAAACTGCATTGCCTCCTGTTGACTGCTTTCTTCTGCTTGGATAGCTCTTTCCATGCATCCAGGAATAGACCCATAGGTCTTTTCATATTTTCAACCTGTGTATCACCTCCATATTTTTATATTTGTCTATACCTTTACGATTCACAGCCTTTCCCAATGTCCCATAGAAAAACACCTTTTTTTTGAAAACAGTAACCTTGAGCAAGTAAAAATCCTTTGCCCCCCTCTTTTTAGCTTTCTTTTTCCCATCCCCTTTTCCTTTCTTTGACACAGAATCTGTTTTTATAAATCTGTTAAAGAAAACCCTCTTTTCCTCTCACTTCACATTATAAATCAATTATCTATATATCATCTATCTATTGACATCTATTTTCTCTATCTTCTGTTATCTATCTATCTATCTATCTATCTCTTTATCTATCATCTATGTATACTATGTATATATCTATATTCTATCATCTACCTATTTATCATCATTATGTCTTCTGTCTTTTATCTATCATTTATCTATATTGTCTATGTATATCTACCTTTCTATTTATATATAATCTATAATGTATCTATTTATTATCTGTGTTCTATTTAACATCATCATCTATCATCCGTATATCTATATCTATCATCTCTCTGTCTGTCTGCCTATCTGTCTGTCCATCCATCTATGTTATCATTTTTCATCTCTAGAAATATTCCTGCCTATGTAGACTTGCAGATAGATGTTTGGCTCTCTAGACTGATGCTCACTCACTATAGTAACATAGGAAAGGATCTGAAGATGATTTGCTTCAGGAACAACTGCCTTGAAAATATATGTAGAGAACATACAATATATTTAGAGCAAATTATCCCCTACTTGGACAACTTCAATCCATCTTCCTACTTCCACAATGAATGCTCCTCTGTATATTCTCACAAAACAGCCTCACTGATCCTTTGAAAATATGATTAGGGTTTGGAAGGTGGCTTGGTGGGCAAAATGCTGGCTGAACTAGCATGAGGCCATGAGTTCAGAGCCCAAGCACTTATGTAAAAAGCTGGGTGTAGTGATATGTGCCTGGAATTCCCATTTGCTTCTACTTACTGACTTCTCCAGAATGGGTCTGTCGAGTCTATGGAACCAGAGTCAAGTCATGATGACTGAGAACTTACACTCCACAGAAGCAATATGGTCCTCTTATTACATACAGAAATTTGTGCTTGCTACTCTATTGTTATATTTATTACCCCAAACTTTGTTGCATACTTATATTATTATAGTTTATAGAGAAAACAGTAATCGCTTATGGAGAAAAAAAGAAGTGTATTGGGTTGGGTTTTGTAATGGCAAATTATTCAAATTACAATGGCTTAAATATTTCAATTGTATTTAATATAGTCAAGAATGTGAGAAAAGAATGCAATGTCAAAAAGAGGAACTAAATTCTGGCTTGCATAACTTCTAAGTTTGGTCTCACTTAGAAGTAGAATAAGCAGAGAAGAGAAGTAAATAGAGAGTGTGGGCTCACCGCCTACAAAAGGCCAATGGAGAGGTTGACTCTCAGATGGTGTTCCTGAGTCAGCATCCAAGGTAATATTTCTCTTGAATTATAGAGCCACAAACTGTCAAATTGTTCTCATTCAGGGCTTGGAAAATCATAAAACTAATTCACCTTAATTTTAAATACTTAAGTGTTACTAACTTTTAAGTTATATTTGTTCAACAATTTAGGACCAGATAATGTTTTTTAATGCTATTATTTGCTAATTATTGTTAGTATTTGGTTATAATGCTGTAATGGTGGATTTGATTAAAAAAGTAGGAAAAGATGAATTGAGTGACAGAGACTTTTAAGTGCTCTCTTCTAGCCATGTAACAATGGCTTTGGATTTGGTCAAAGGATAAAGAAAGTTGCCATGAATATGTCTTTTAAATTTTTGAAATTTTACTTTCTGAATATATTATATAAATAAATTTCAATTTTGTAATTGAATAAGAGCTAGGGATTTATTTATTATTTCTTACCAATATAAACTCACTTACAACTTAGCACTCATTTCTTTTATGTTGAATCTTATTTTAGAAGGTACTTGTTTGGGAAGAAATTAGTCATTTAAATCCAAAACTATTAAACAAGTGAATCATTTGAATAGAAGAAGTATGACATTTACTATTAACATTTGCAAAACTGAGTTTTGTTGTTTATTGATGCATGATAAATTAATAGGACAATAAATAATAATATGATAAAAATAATAAACAGATCAGAACTTTTGTAGTTTTTAAAGACAAGAATGAAAGAATGTTACTTTTAACTTTTAGCTGCTTTATATTTTTAATACAAGCAAATATCAAAAATAAAAGCAAGTATAATAAGCAATGTTTTCCTTCAGGGCATGAAATACTAGCAGGAGATTGTAAAATGTAAAGTAAAATTTATGATTGTAAGGGAAGCACGATGGAAATTCTTATTGTTTCAGAGCTTAAGCTTTGTTTATTTATTTTTAGAATTTTATGTGTGTGTGTGTGTGTGTGTGTGTGTGTGTGTGTGTATCAGAAGCGCTGTGTGTGTCTGTGGTGGCACAGGGTGATTTCGGGAATCATCCTGGGATGGTCTATCTCCTTTTTGTTTTTGCTCTGGGGTTTCCCTTCCAGAGCAAGAAGTGGAAGTTGCTTCTATTCCTGCTCAGGGTTTTAATGTGGGATCTGGGATTTGAACTCAGGTATTTCTGATTTCAAGTTAGAGTCTTAATCCTTGAACTATCTCTCTAGCCTCAGAACAGAATTTTTTTTGCATGTGATTATGATTCCCAGGAGCATACCTTTTAAATTTTTTTTGGAGGGGAGGTGTTGTGTCAGAATTTTTTAAAAAATAGAAAATAAATTGCTTAGCGGATATAGTTAGAATATGAGCTTGAACTTGGCAAGAGACATATTCAGTTGCTTAAATTATAAGAAATCAACAGACAAAGTTGAATGCATGTATATTTCATTGCACAACTGTCATTTGGTTCACACGGTTTAGTTATTTCCTGTCCACAATGCTCAAAATTGGAGCTACAAAGTGTTTGACTCATACTACTTGTTGAAACTGGGGAAGAAAGTAAAGTCATAAATATAAAAAATATTCTACAGGCTAGAAACTGAGACTGAAACAGTTTTTGTAGCATCATACCAAAGATGTGTGGGTGCTGTATGTAAGATTAGATTTTTGAAATTATTTGTATTGATTCCTTGTCATTTTATTAATTCATAGGCTTTTTTGGTATTCATAATTAAACTTCCAAATTTTAAGGGGTATATCCTTCACCAATGTAGTTTCTTAGATGAATGTGATGAGGCATACATGGGATAAATGGTCATGAATTTGAGTCATATGGCGCATGAGGCAAATTCAAATGTGCAAAACAGAGGCAGACCATGAGTGTTTGTGGGAAAGCAGGATAATAGGATGCTGATACAATCTAAGTGACAGAATGATGAGTTCAAGGTCTACTCTGAGAGGCCTAACTTCTGAAGAATGTGCTTGTAAAATACGTGGAAATAATTTCCAAATACTAACAATAATCATCTATAAATTGTCTTCTAACGAGGTTAATGGATTTTTTCCCAGTTCAGACTGCAAATTGCAGTCATTCTTTCTCTGAGAACTGGCTACTCTTCTGAAATGTAGACAATGATTATTGTAATTCTCAAGTTCGCACAGACCAGCTCCACCGTCCAAAGTTAGATGAGAATCTGATGAGAGGTCCTGTTAGAATCTGAGAGGAAGGGCTGGACAGAGAAGAACTACTCATGTAAAAATCTATCGATCATCACCAGGCTGCCGTCAGCTATGAATGTGTTGGCTCCACATTCTCAAGGTTGCTCTTACATAGTGTCATGGAGGAGAGATTGAAAGGTACCTACAACAGATGGGAATCTGCACATTCAGGGAAAACCTCAGGGAAGCATCATTGTACTAACAGTGAGCTGGTTTATTCCACCCAGGGTCTTAGGGCTGCTACTTACCGTCCCAGAGACCCAAGTTTAACCACGGTGTCACCTCTAGATCCAACAGACCTCAGTACCAGACTTTTCATTGCTTTACCAACCTTTGAGTCCTTTCTTCCCCACACACTCCACACTTTCTAAGATTTTACAAAGGAAGAAAATCATGGCTCAGGAAAACAGCCCTGAAACTTTGAAGTGTAGAGAAATAGTAAATAAAGAATATAGAAGTTGCAACCTATGACCTGATATGTGCCAAGCAAAGAATTTAAAGTTGAATTAAATAGCCAAGGTTGAATAACAGTCTTCAAGGAGACTGGTGACTACATACATGCAGGACCACAGCTATGCAGATGAAAAAACATTTTGCAGTGCTACTGATGTTGCAGTGTATGATTGTATCAGGACATGGTGAGAAAACACCCATGGACATGGACAATTCAACATAGACATACTTAGGTTAGAATTCTAAAAGGTGGGACAGTTAACAGGAGTCTAGCCTTCCAAGGTGACGTCACTGGGATATCGTTCTCATTTTCTTTTCCATCTTAATTTCTGAGATGGGGTCTCTCACTGAATCTGGAACTTGACATTTCAGATTTTGTCAATGAATTCAGAGAACTCTCTGACTCTATTTTCCATTTGGGGGTTCCAAATGTACCCCCATAGATTTACATGGATTCTACAATCTAGATTCAATTCCTGATACTTTGGCAAGTGCTTTACCTCTGAGTCTTTGATCCATTAATTTTTATTTTTGCTCAATATCTTGATAAATTTTTCCCAAAATTCTGATTTCTATCACTCAATTTCTATCACTATGTACTATGATAAAATCAGCCCCTTTCAGTGAGAGTATCTTTTCTGATTGTTATTTCATGTATTCTTAATTTATTGTAAATACTTATTAAATAAATTTCAGTTGTGCTTGCTTACTAATTTATTCTGAATGCATAGTGCAGTACGAACTATCATTAGGAAGAAAAGAAGGAATAATAGAGGAGAAAAGGGTCAAATGAAAGTAGAGAAGAAAGCAGAGAAATAGGGAGTAAATGAGGAAAAAAGGAAACTAAATACTTTCTATTAATTAATACTAAGCATAAGCAATGCTGTTCTTCACATGCTTATGTGTCTTGTATAAGTGAAAAGGTGTCATTTCAACACTGGAAAATTTTAGGGAATATGATGAAAAGAATGACAACATTTAAAAAGAAAGGAGAGACTACCAGGGTCATGCCAATAAATGAAATAGCTCTTTCTATGACTGAATATCACAAAATTATTTTCCAAGTGTAACTGTAGATACTTCAAGATGAAATCCATTATTACACTCCAAACTTAGTACCAATAATAGCAACTTTAGTTTCATCTGTTTCTGTAGCTTAAATGTGTGGTCACAAACATTGCACTAAAAAATGAAAACAAGTTGCTTGTCAGCCATCTTAAACTTTTTGCTATTTTCACACTTTTATTTAAGTGTGTAGCTAAAAGGAATCAGGTAGAGACAATGCTGTTCAGGTGATGCTAAAAGCCAGTGCATACAGAGATGAGGATGTTGCTCTGGGATGTATTTCTGGAATGCAAAGACATTACAGGTGGCAAAGAGCAAAGGCAGTCTGTGTTTAATAGAATCACAATTAAATCAAAGAAGCAATTACCTTTGAGTTAGTCCTCAGATTAACTGTAGCTCACTAACTGGTTTCTAGAAGGACATATGCCAACTATAGTGTAGTAAGTCATTGCCTTGTATAAAATAATCCTTCTCTGATATCTCCCAAAGATACTTATATTGGACATGAGCTGTGGCTTTTCCCCATCTTCTGGCTTACTTTTCTACATTACTAGCTCCTGGGTGAAGCACAACTTCTGTAGGAATTCCCTAGAATAAATGATAATCCCTTATCATTTATAAAAATGATGAATGTATTAGGTGAACGTTCATAGATTTCTTTTTTTTAATTTCCACTCATACAAACTTAACAGGTACACTGGTTCCCTCCCTCCCTCCAACCCCCCACCTCCCTCCCTCTCCATCCCCCAGTGCCTCCCCCTCCCATCCCTGGAGCATTCTTTAAGAGTTTAATGCCAAACTCTTCTCTGGGTCCTCCTCTCTGATGAGGTGCAAGGACCCAGTAGCATTTCCCAGACCCTTTCCTGTGTTCCCGTTAAGCATAGGAACACTACTGTGGCTGTCAATCCCTTGCCTCTAAGGATCTTGGTGCCTTTATCAAATGCTAGACTTTGTGGGTCAATAGTATGTTGGACATTGTGCAGGGCATGCAAAGTCCAATTATGATTGCTTCGGCCCTAACTTGTGTGGAGTATCTTGCATATCATTACTCCTCCCATCCTTGTGCTCTCACACTCTTACCGCCCCCTCTTCCGCAAATTTCCCTGAGCTTCAGGATGGGGAGAGATTAGGCTGGCCTAGTTCTAGGTGGTTGATATAGAGTCTCTGAAGATCTGGATTATGGTTTGTTGATTTTCTTTTGCGGTTTTGCTGCTCCTGCAATGCCCTTCACTCCATCCTGATGGGTATTGGATGTCACCTCCTAGCCAGAGATACAAACCTGTTAAACTAGAGTCTTGTTATAAGAGTATATTCAAAGTTAGATACAATAAAAGTAGGGAACTGCGGTTAGGAAGGGTTCAATCATCCATCTGTGAAATAGTTACTTTCAATCTGCCAGACTATATGCCCTCCACTTCTGGTAAGATCATACCCCATCAGTTGTAAATGATCAGGAAGGAAAGTCTGTGAACTTAACCAGGTGTCTCATTACTTACTTGCAGTCCTTGAAGGTGGCCTATTTTCTCTGCTGTAACATGGTCCCCTCTTTCCTTGTTTCTAGTGTGGCTCTCCTTCTCCATCCCTCCTGTTCATAATCTTTGGAATTAATGTAGGTATTACAGAGAATTATCCTTAAGTGTCTCTAAGTGGGTTTGGTACTAGGAGCCACCTATTAGGGAGTACATATGGCGCTTAATTTTCTGTATCTAGGATACTTCACTCATATAATTGTTTCTAATTCCATCCATTTCCCAGCAAATTCCATTAATTCATCATTTTTGATGGCTGAGTAGTACTCCATTGTATAGATGTACCACAGTTTCCTTATCCACTTGTCAACTGTTGGACATTTGGGTTGATTCTATGACTTTGCTATTGTAAACAGTGCTGCTATGAACATGGTCGTGCTTGTGCTATCAAAGTGAATTTTTGCTGTATGGGGGGTTATTCCCAAAAGTGGAATCACAGGGTCACATGGCATTTCAATATTTTATTTCTTTAAGAATCTCCAGATGGCTCGCCAGAGTGGCTGTAGGAGCCTGCATTCCCACCAGCAATGTAGGAGAGTTCCCTTCTCTCCACATCCTCTCCAGCATTTGGTGTTGTTTGTATTATAGATTTTTGCCATCCTGACTGGGGTGAGATGATATCTCTAGGGAGTTTTGATTTGCATTTCCATGATGGCTAAGGATGTGGAGTAGTTTTTAAGATAATTCTTAGACATTTCAGTCTCATCTCTGGAAACGTTTCTTTTCAGTTCCTTGGCCCATTTTTTAATTGGGCCATTGGTTTCCTTGGTGTTTAGTTTTCTAAGTTCTTTGTGCACTCTGGATAATAGAGCTCTATCAGATATGTGGTTTGTGAAGATTTTCTCCCATTCTGTGGGTTGCCTTTGAGCTCGTGTTACTATCTCTTTATCTGAACAGAAGCTCTTTAATTTCACAAGATCCCATCTGTTGAGAGTTAGTTGCAGTGACTGCGCTATTGGATGTTTGTTTAGGAACTGTTGGCCTAGCCAATCAGCTCGCATAGATTTCTTTCAAAGACAGTCTTCTTGAGATAGAGTCTCAAGCTTTAGTCCAAGGCTGATGTGGAAGTTATTGTGTAGTCCAGTTTAGCCTCAATCTCACAGAGAACCTCCATCTTCGACTCATTGCCTCTCTGTTTCTTGACTGTGGAAATGATGTGACCAGCTGCTTCCAGTTATTGCTTTTGTAACTTCTCTGCAATGATGAACTGTAACCTCTGAATTTGAGTCAATCTCTTTCTCTCTTGAAGTTGTTTCTTGTCAGATATTTTGTTGTAGCATCATGTAATGAAATAAAAACAATAGATTGCTCTGTGAATAAAACTTTATCACCCTATGACTATAAGTTCCTGGAACGAAGTCACTTCTTTCATCGAACCTTCTACAAGGTCCATTAACTGATGAGAACTGCAATGACTGCTGAGAGGTTGGAATGCTGCAGGTTCGGAACCTTACAAGTCACCTCAAGTCATCCGTCTTTAGGTGCTTTACTAACCAGTCCTTGGCCAGATCTGTGTTGGCTCTGACATCCTTGTGAGTATCGGGTGAAACCTTCTGGAATGTGTTAAACAGACTATTATTGGCTTCCACCTACTTAAGGGTCAAGAATGTTGTCACTGAATCATACTTGAAATAAATTGTACTCCAAAATAAAATGATGGCTAGTGACACATTTGTATTCAATGTTCTATTAGTTGGCACATCTGGTTTGTACGATATGATTTACTCCCTGATTTCTACTATTCATGGAAAGATTTATTTTTATCATAAAGCTAATTTAAATGTGACATTGAAATGAGAAGTTTAAAATTATCACTCATAGTATCAGAGCCTAAAGGAGAGAAACTTATAGAAGAAGACTTCTATGATTTTAGGAGTAGACTTCTAGGATTTATGTTGAACAATGAGAAATATTTAGAATAATGTCTAAATGAGAGGAAACATTAAGAATTGCAATAAAATCATGAATGCAGAAGAAGTCTAACAAATAGGAAATTTTTAGATTGTGAGTGGAAGATGTTTTGGTATATTAGATTATTTAATAGTTTGGATTTTAAATCTAATAAAAGGCCAATTGTTTCCTGAGTGAATGATTAGCACTTAAAATGTCTCTTAATGTTTTCTATAGTCTGAAGGCTATAAAGTTGGCTGAACAATGGTTTTGTTTCATTGGACTTGAAATGCAGTTTAGGACACTGCTTCTTGACCTTCTGGCTAAAATCAAGTTCAGGCATTGGGAAAAATGGAAGAAAAAGTGAAATTTTTTTTTCCTGTGGAAATTTGGAGCTACCAAATGTGAGATCCTGTAGATAGAACACTAACTCCCTCCATTACTGAAAATTGGGAAAAGAGTGAGTTTCACTTGTGCCTGAATGTTTTACAGGAACTATTTGAAGTAGAATAGAGCAGTGCTGTGGAAATGGCTCAGTGATTAAAACATTTGCCACACAAGTCTGAGGACCAGAGTCTGATTCCCCTAGAATCTATGCAAAAAATGATGGCTGAACATGGTGGTTCATCTGTGATTGGAGCACTAGTCAGGGAAAGACAAGTCATTTGTGGGAACAAACTGGCTGGCTAGACTAACCACAGCTCTGTGGGTTTAGCAAGAGTGCTTGCTTCAATGGATGTGGTAGATAGCAACTGAAGATGAAGCAAGACAAATATTGGGCCATTTTCCAATCTTGTCACTTAATTTTTGTCATTAGAAATGACACACTAGTCATTATTATCCTGTGGATGTTTTAAGAACTTCTCTTTCCTTTCACTCTGTAGAATTACTATGGTTTGTCTAGGATAAATTTCTTTTTGTTAATTTTCATTGAAACTTATTGCACCTTCTAAAGTTTGTGTCTCTGAACATTTTGAGAGAGATATCTGCAAATATATCTTATATATCTTTTCTCTCCTTCATTTCTTGAACTTTGATAATTCTGGACTCTATTTCAATGTCTATTAATTCATAATGTTCCCATTTCCTGGACTGCCTATATTCAATCTTCTATGATTTATCTAATAATGTCTCACAGTTTGCAAATATCTCTTCACTTTTGTCTGAACTGTTTAATTCTTTAAACGTTGGGTTCCTAATTATTATTTCTTTATCGTTTCCAAAATCTCATTTTGTTCTTTTTCAAATATATCTGGACTGGCTTCTTTTATTCCTTCACTGCACTTAACAAACTCTTTTGCTTTATAAGCTCATGAAGGAGATTCATTTCTGATTTTATGAGCTTTCAGAGTATTTTCTGATATTACCTCAATGTACATCTTACGTCTTACAATTGTTTATTTCTTCAGAATTGGATGACTTTTTTTCCTGTCAGGTGATCCTAAACATTAACTTTGAAAAATGAGTTTTGTTTGAGGTGTGTATTAAAGTGGGTCTTTCTATAGATTTGTGCTTGCTTTTTACCAGAACCCTATGTGTATCACTAACCCTGAATGACTTCAATCTGCATTTTTCAATTTGGCTCTTTTGTACCATATGGCTCTTATGAATTCTAACGTCAGACATCTGAGAATGATTGAGAATGAGAGACCATGCCCCCTCCTTCTGCCTTCCTCTCAGCTGTATAGCATCAACGAGTATCTCTGCAATTGTAAGGAGCTCATTTCTTTCAGACTCTAATGATGCTGCCTTTTCTTCTGGGGTCCTGGCTTCAGTGAATGTCCTCTGATATACTCTGGTCCCATACTTTGTCTCTTATGCTCCAACTGCAAGCCTATTAAACTTTGATCTCTATTTCATCAGGGATTGGAAGAGAGTCTCAGACAAACTCTCCCCCGGCATTATTTGCCCCCGTTGATCTGCAGTTTCTTACATGTTGGTAGTTAAGGAATTTCTCCACTGCATTCTCTTGCCAAGAGAGGTGTTAACATCACTTTTTAAAATGTCACTCAACTTTATTAGGTGCATGATGCTGGTGAGTTTTCACTTAATTTCTTGTCTTTAATAATTGCTGGAGACAGAACTCCAACCTTTCATTTCCTGTCACTGTTTGTTTTGCCTTTGTCTGTGACTCTAAATTAGTCTGTGTTGGTTTTAGTTTGTGACTGAAAATAAGGAGGAACGGTAAAAGCTGAATTTTTAATATCCACTATGTTAAAGTCTCAAAGTCTTACTTTTCTGGTTGTCTTAAGGGTTCTGACATTTTAATTTTTAAGCAACCTGAGAAGGTTTGAGACTCTAGAATTACCTTGTGCCCAGGGATATCATTTTGAGCCAGTGACAGGAACTCAGGGTCTTTTGGGTGTGGATTCAATCCAGTCTTGCACCTGGACCTACGTTAATCCAAAAGAATGTGATTTCCTGAGAGTATTTCTGCAACTGAAACTATTGGAGGCTTGATTAGATCTCTTGGGCCCCTTAACAAATAAAATTTTTCTTTTGGGCTTCTGGGGTCTTGGTTCTTATGTGGAAATACTCTGGTTTCTAAATACTGCCTGAACTCCAACTCTTGCTGGATATAAGCAGAGCAGTTATAGTCTTGTGTATGTAGCCTTGGCACCGAAGGCTGATCTGGGGGCCCCTTCCTCTGTTTAAGGTGAGGCTCAGAGCTCGCCATTTTAGTTGCTTCATGTTGGAGCTTTCCACATCCAGCCGTGTTTTCAGCTCGCTTCTGGGAGGATGGTCTTTGTGGGTGCCAGCTTGCTTTCCTGGTAGCAGGGATTCATCACTTCACGAATTGACTCGCATGATTGTGGAAGGCTGGCAGTCTGGAGATTCGGGTTAAGATACAATATTTCAGCCATGAATCCAAAACCTACTTTGCTGACCAAAACTAGGACAGCGGAAGTAGGTTTCTATGTTGTAGTCCTGAGGCAGAAATGTTTTTCCTTTGGGAAACCTGGTCTTTATTGTCTTCAATTGATTGAATTCAGTTTGTTCAATGGGAGCTAATTTCTTATTCGAGGTCTACTGATTTAAATGTTCAGTACACCTAAACATATCTCCGCTTCAATGCTTAGATTGGTCAAAGATATGCATTGATCATAACCCGTCTAAATTAATAATGATGAAAATAATTTTAAAAATCGACACACCTAAACCCAACAATAAGCCTGCCACCATTTTAACTCGGTCTTATAGAATCATGGTGAACTTCCCATCCATTTATTTAAATTCATCTTCCATTTGGTGAAACATATAATTTTAAAGTATAGCTTTATACTATAGGCTATTCACATACATCCTTTCTCTGTACATACCTAATTTTAATAACCCAAATATCCAGATGAAAGTTATCATGTGGATTTTGTAGAGTTTCTCCGCTTTTTCTCCCAGTCAGAGCAACAGGAAATCAGCAAGCATTTATAAAACACTGGGCTAAGGGAGAGTGTCTGAGGACATTTCACCTCTTGTCTCATTTGGCTTCCCTGCTCCCTTTGTCCTGTGCTATGCCTAATTTGAGCCTCTTTGTCATGTTGGCAGAAGTGCTAGAGACAGACTTATGTTGGCAGAACCTCGAAGGTAGTTTCCCTCCTTCTCTAACTCCTCCCAGTTCCATTCCAAGTGCCAGGATCCCGCAGTTCCCTAATAGAAGCATCAATCATGTGCACAGCAAGGGATGATGTACAGAATTGAATTTGGCAAGACATCTATTCAATTTCTTGATTTAGACTTCAGCAACCTCACTTCACTGAACATGTTTTCTCTATCTGCCTCCAGCTGGGAACCCCTCGATGGATGCTTGTCTCTTTCATGTTCACTTCATTCAGCTTTTCATCCCAGAATGAGAATGATTGCCCACACATCCTCTGTTCAGCTAGCCCTGCATGTTCTTGAAAGGTCTGTTATGACAATCTCTCTGTATTGATGAGGGGAGTCTAATCCTTTTCTGCAATCCATTTTAGGGAAGCTCATCTTATGATCAGCAACCATGAATGCGACCAAAATATTTTCATCTGTTGGTTAACATAAGCGACCAACACTTGCTTATCAGTTATAGCTTTATAGTTACATAATCTGTACAGTGGTATAAATAAGATACTCAATTTTTTTTCTATATTGGTTGTCTAAAGTCTGAAAGATCACTGTAGACTCTTTTTTCTTGAAAGTCACCAGGTGTGCTTGCTGGCAGATTCGCTTTGCTATCTTCAGTTTGTTCAAATCACTATATTCGGATGGTAATTTTTCCAGAACACAAGGAATTGAAAGAAGAAAATTTAAAGCTGACTACTTGTCTACAGGAGATAATCTCAAAGCTGCATGTATCATTTTCACTCATGTCCTACTTCTTATCAGACTGAATTTAGTCATGTGACTACACCTAGCTGCAAAGGAAGCTGAACATATAGCATTTAGCTCACCGACAAGCTAGCACTCAGAGGATTCTACAATTTAGCAAAAGGGGATATGTGAAGGAGGAAATACTGATTAATAAGTAGGGTTTTGTGCTACATTCATATCAGACATTAAATTGTTTATTTGGAGTGAAGAATTTCTGTTTATAAATTACAGAAATGTAATTTAAACCAAAGATGGAAATACGTCTAAGACACAGGGAACCTGGAGCTGAGAACCAGTTGGAAAGCAGGCAGGAATTGGAAACGGGTACTGAAAACCTTCACAACTTTCTTTTGTCTGCATCTCTGCTTCTTTCTATGGTTGTTAATATTCATTCAATGTATACAACTATTACATAGTTTTCTGTAGTTCTTTGATCATATATATAAGAAAATATCTTATGAGTCTCTAAATTCACAGTGACAATTCCAGCTTTATGCAGAATTCATCGGTTTCTGGTAATCTCACATTTACATTTCTGAATGGAAGAGCTCGATGGTCTAGTCAGGTCAGGTGTCTTCTTTAGTTTCTCTTAATCATGATAAAAGGATCAAGAATCATAGAACACATTCGTATATGGTAGAGTTTAATGAGGCATGGGAGAATGTTCTGGAAAATAACATGAGTTTCCCAAAATGGATCTACTTTCCCCACCATAATTAATGTTCACTTAAGGATAAACCATGACTTTTGTTTCCTCCCTTCCTTTTATCTTCAGTATGTGTTCATAGAGACCAGGGGAATTCAGAGCAAAGTCTTATTGGCTGGGAGTTGAAAAGAGAACAATCTCTTGGGTTCCTCAGATGGCTCCTCCTCCCCAAACAGTAAGGCTTCTCTTCACAGAATTGTAGTTGGACAAGAAAATGAGAAGTGCTGGCAGCTGTGATCTGGAAAATGGTTCCACACCAACATCTGGAGTTGGTGCTTTCCAACTTGTTCCCTTAAGCTTAAGGGGACCAGGACCTGACAAGGCAGCTCTGTGACTGTGATGAGAAGAGATGAACCCAAATCTTTTACTGATCTTGTATCTGACTGTAAACCGTGAACACACCCCAGAAATTACCAGCTAGCTCCCTCTCTTGGTTAGTGCAAGTGACAGCCTTTCAGTTACCTTATGGTTTCCCTGTTTCCTAGAGAAGAGTGGATACCTAATTTTTGAATTACTGTCACTTTTTGATATCACATAATTGAGAGTTAAGCCTTGTTTCTTTCCAACCACCTAAATTCAGTGATTATAAATCCTGTTCGCACATATGCCTCTGAATTCACTCTTTATGTGCTCCATAGCTCCTCCTGGACATGGTCTCCCCTACTTTGTCCAATATGGACTTCATCTGGGCTCTCAAAACTCATTCTCATGCTTCTCTGAGACATCTGACTAGATGTAAAGCACATCTCTACCCTCTGCACCTTACGCTTCTGTAAACACTCCAGACACACTGCCCAATAGCACTGAGCTCTAGCTGGTATGTATAGTAGGTGATTATAGAAACTTATGATAAGATGAAGATTCTATTGTTTGTAGAATGTTGTTACAGACACTGCTCTTTTTATTAAGCTGAGTTCTTAAAAATTGTTAAACATTTAGAAAAAAAAATCCTCCCAAAGATTACTTATTATTCATTTTATTAACATAATAATGACAGTATCTTAGTGGAAACTGTTATGGCTTCTTCCATTATTTCAGATATCTACAGTTGATTGAGCAATTTAAATTAGGAAGTGGCAGTTGAATTTTTACTTTTATGGCTGTATCCTGCCTTACTGATATAGTCCTCCTGTGAACACCTAGGTTGATTCTTATAGCACATATTGAGCATACACTAGTCATGCATACATCTGTTTATTGGCCTGCAACTTTACATGGATTATAAATTACTAGAAGGTGTTGATTATGTAAGGGAATGGTTTTACTAGTCTCCTTCAAGGGTTTACATGTTTCACAAAATAATTTTTTAAAAGTGTTGATTCCTGGATGGGGGGATATTTGGTGATAGCCCAGAAAGGATGCTAGGTTGACAGACGGCTCCTTGAGGATTTGGGTTCATGTGATATTTAACATGATTGTCTCTAGTGGGTGGAATTACAGCTCCAGTGATTGTATTACTTCCTCATGGCTGCCCTGGAAGTATTTATTGAATGATGAATACATTGCAGTGCTGATGTGTAGAGTATGGAGATTGCGAAGGCCTTCAATGGGAGGCAGAAGCCAAAAGAGAGTTTTTCCTGCCTCATAGAAAAAGGTCACAACTTTTACCTCACAGGGTACTGCAGTCTGCCTGCACTGTTGCTGATAAATAACCATCAAACGGCTTAAGGGAACAAGGGGTTTATTTTCTCACAACTGGTTACAATTCTTAGTCCAGCTTGACAGGAGAGCATGCACCAACACCAGGGCAGAGGCAACTGGCCACACCATCTCTACATAATGGCTAAAACATTCCAGACCATCATGTCTGGTCAAGTGTACAAAAGGATGCCAACTCTCTCAATTAGCTCTCTGTATTTTATTCCAGGGCCTAGTCCCACCTACCATAGGCTGGGACTTCCATCAGCTAGACAATCTCCTGCAGGTTTGCTGTGGGCTTAACTCAACCATTAATTCTCTACAAATGTGCCCAGAACTCAAACCCTCAACTGTCAAGTTGACACCTGTGCCTAACTATGACACAGGGGGAAAAATGACCCAAGAACATAGATTCAGGTTACTTAAATCACATGTGTTTTGCTGTGGTAAGTTTTATTTTTGAGGTTTAATAATCACAGAACAAGAAAAGATCATAAATCAAGGTACTTTCAAAACACATTGGTGAAAACATCAAGTAGGCAAGTTACAGAGATGGGACATCTCCAACATGGGTCTTAGATGTTCTCTAATGACATTCTTTTCTTAGCATTTAAAAACATTTTTGTTCCCTCAAACATATAAGCTCAATAGGTACCCAAGTCCTCTCCCTCCCTCCATCCTTCCCTAGTCTCCCTTGCACCCTCCTCCCTTTTACCCCTTCCTTTCACCCCTCTTCCCCTTTTCCCACTACCTCCCCCTTCCCCCTTCCTATCCCCTGGAGCATTCTTTTGTGTGAATGCAAAACTTCCCTCTGAGTCCTCCACTCTAGTGAGGTGTAAGGGCTCAGTGGCATAACCCAGAGCCCTTTCTTGGGCTCCCCTTTAGTATGGGAACAGTATTATGACTGTTGTGATCCATGCTAGACTTTGGGGGGGTCATTGACATGTCAGTCATTGTGCAGGTCATGCAAAGTCCAATTGTGGTGATTGTGGCCCTAACTTGCATGGAGTATCTTGCATCTCATTGGTCCTCCCCATCTTTAGGCTATTGCAATCTTGCCTCCCTCTCTTCCACAAGTTTCCCTGAGTTTTAGGATGGGGAGAGATTTGGCTGGTGTTGTTCCAGGTGATTAATGTAGGGTCTTTGGTGTTCTGAATTATAGTTTGTTATTGTTTTCAGTTTTGCTGTTCCTGCACCACCCTTGGCTCCATTCTGATTGGTATTGGAGATCACCTCCTAATCAAAGATAAAAGGCTGTTTAAATGAAGATCTTACTAAAAGAGGAGATTCAAAGGTAGATGTAAGGGCTCAGTGGCACAGGAGTAGGAGATCGCAGTGAGGGGGGGGGTCTGTGTCCCAATTGTAGGATGGTTACCATCTATCTGCCAGTCCCTATACCCTCCCTGATTGGTGAGATCAAACCTCCTCTGACTCAAGTGACCAGGAAGGAAAGTAGAATGAGCTTCACCAGATGTCTCGCTACTTACTTGCAACACTTGATGGTGACCTATTTTCTCTACTGAAGCATGCTCCCCTCTCTCTTTATTTCTGGGGGGCCCTCCTTCTACTTCCCTCTTGTTTATGATCTTTGTGATTACTGTAGGTATTATAGAGATTTATCTTTGAATATGTCATTAAGTGGGTTTGGTACTAGGATTCACCGATTAGGGAGTACATACATGTTTAATTTTCTGTATCTGGAATACTTCACTCAATATAACTTTTTCTAATTCTATCTTTTTCTTGGCAAATTTCATTAATTCATCTTTTTTGATGGCTGAGTAGTAGTCCATTGTATAAATGTACCACATTTTCCTTGTCCACTCATCAACTGTTGGGCATTTGGGCTGATTCCATAACTTTGCTGTTGTAAATAGTGTTGCTATGAACATGGTTGTGCTTGTGTCATCTAATGACATTCTTAACTGTTGGTAGTGGAAGTCAGCAGTTTGATTATACATCCCAAATATCTTACCCAATAATCACAAGAGTGTAAGGTCACATACAGAGATGGGTAATAAATGGCGTTGAAGTGGGTTAAAGATGGCCCAATATAATTTGGCTCTGGACTTGCAATATTTTGACTTCTTCACATCTCCAGTCAATCAGGCCTACAGGTACAGCTTCTTTGGAGGAACTTCCATTCACCCTTATTATTTGACTCTTACTCTGGGCCTCTGGCTTGTCGTAATCCTTTCACTGGTACATGTGGATCGTGTGACTCTTCTGCTGGCGTAATGCTTCACTTTATATGCTGCATATCTTCTTTTATCATGCATTAGTTTTGATGAAGTAATACTTTGAAATTACTACAATTTTCCTTAGCAGAAGTTTCTGATTTGGGGAAGGATCTACTACTTGCTGTAGCATCCTTAAGGATACTCAGTGAGTCTTTTGAAATGGAGTTCCTAGAGGATGTAAGCTACTGAAACGGGGGTATTAATGCTGGGGAATACTACACAGATCATATTGATTGGGTTGACTCTGCTCTCTGGCAAAGAGCGTTCAATTATAAGATCTAAACCAGAAGTGGGTCTTTTCCAGAATGACCACTTTCATCTGTGTCTTTTATACCATGATTTAGATCATAGATTTTGCTCCTTTTTAAAAAAAGTATATTCCAGAAACCTGTCTCTGTTCTCAACCTTTCTGTACCACATTGTTTAATTTAAATAGATGAGGTTTTCCCACCATCCTTTACCTGTCATGTCAGGATTAGAATTTCCTTTTTCCGCTTCATCTGCTACACCTGAGTGGGCTAAGGTGATATTTCCAGAACATTCCCCCCATCACTTTCTGTTCCAGAATAAAACTTGGCTTCTTTTGGGTCTTTTCCACTCAATTCTGTTTCTCTTGGATCTTAGTCTCCCATCAACTGAGTGTCTTTTCCGCCCACGCATCTCTGGATGTGTGGTCTGCATGTGTTCTCCCTGCTTCTGCTTCTACTGCATTCTTTCTGTGTCAGCATCCTCTCCCATGGTGAGCTCCTAGCTGATCTCTCTGGCTTTGAATCTCTTGCCCAGTTCTCCAGGGGTGAGTCGTCCATTTTAGACTCCAAGCTCCTAGAAAGCCTTCCTTTGGAGACATGAATGTTATTACCTCAGATGAACCACTGCTGTGATTCTTACCAGGATTCCCTAGTTTATCACTCAATTGTTATCCTTATGACTGGGTTGTCTTTTTCTGTCCTTGGTTTTTAACTAAGTAAATTCAAGATTCAGTCACCGAAACCTTCTTTTAACACTGGCTTCAGTTCTCTTGATACATAATGAAAATAAAACACTAGTGGGATGAAAGGTGAGCTTTAATCAAAGAAGGCCAGCAGAGAGGAAGCTCGTGAATGGAGGCAGGTTGGCTGCATGGTGGTGTGAACAGCGCATTGTTCAGCGCTGGGCTGTGGAGTGCAGGCTGGGCAAGGGAGGCCTCAGCTCTGGGCAGACAGGGCCATTGTTCCTGCATGCTCGTGTCAGCTCGGAGTAGGACGGATTCATCAGACCGCTCCTGTGCCTTTTGTCTCCTTTCTTGCTTTGGGATGGGGACTGTGATACTTCACAGACTGAACTTTTTACCTCTTTGCTCTGAGAAGCACAAACACGCTGCCTTAGTACTTGCATCTTGAGACACCTTGTAGGAGTTCTTCTTGAACCTCTGTAGAAAGAAGCACAGCTCAGCTGTCTGGTGTGCACTCGGCTAGGACAACCCAAAGGGGGTTAGCTTTTAGGCAGAGGTGGAAGTCTCCTACAATATGGACACAGGAGGCACATGACCGACATAGTTCTAAGTGAACATCCCTGTATTGTACTTTTCATTGTATTTTAGCCCTGCAGTCTTTGTTATCAAGGTTTTTGTGTAAGTTAGGAGGGGAGACTTTGGGTGATCGTGTAAGTCTTTGCCTCCCCCCTTTTAATTGATTAAACTTCAAATTAAATACGACTCCTGCTGTTACCAGTTTTCCTAACTATTTTGTGTAAATGTTATTCATCCTTTGAAATCAATACAATTAAAAGTTGTGTTAAGACTCCTTTTCAAGACTGCGAACTTTTTCCTCTAAGGATTTTTCACTTGTTTCTGCTCTTTGATTCTTAAATGTGCTCTGCAAAGAAGATGCATGTTCTTTAATTGCTTCTTAAACTGGTAAAGTTCTACTGTGTCTTTTAGAGGAAAAAAAAGTCTTTAAATGATTGTGGCTCTTTGTAGATTGTTAGATTGTTAATTGTGAGGATGAAATGAACCCAGGATTAAAATTCATTTGACAAGGTATTCACTTCAAAAAGAGTCTCCCTAACGAGGTCCCGTCTGAGATCAGAGCTTCTCTAGACGCCGCACTGGGGACATCTAGTGGACTCCGGTGTGAACAGAACGGGAAACCACAAGCAGGATTCCACTTCCAGATAATGTTCCGCTTTTAATAGAATCAGAAAATCCCTGTACTTTTTTTTTTTTTTGTGATGGTCACGTTTATTCTAAATATGATTTTAGATATTTATAGGCAAAATAGCTGATCTTATTTGATTACATCTGGTATAGTTTACAGCAGTGACAATTGGAGTGACTGTTTTTAAATAATTCCCATATTACAGCAGACATTCTCTCCCTATTAATATGATTGAGGCAGATTTACTAAGTATGAAAGGAAGTACTTAGTTAGTTATTTGAAACTGTGAAGTATTTTTATGAATCTCCTTTCTTGAGTACGTAAAGTACGGGGATAAGCAATGTTTCTCCTGGTTTGGAAATCCGAAATCCTACTTGTGAAATATTACTCTCATTTTATAGAATTTATACATTCAAGGGGTTCATACAACTATTAACTGAAATTTCTTATAGACATGTCCTAGATATTTAAACTCTCATGCTGTAAGTTTCTAGGAAGATAAGATGACTTGTGAATTGAAGAGATCATGGATTTCTTGACATTTGACAGAATTCCACTTAGCATTATGTAATTTATGAGAAGAGAGAGAGAGAGAGAGAGAGAGAGAGAGAGAGAGAACAAGTTTTGGAAGTTGGGTCCCCACCTACCATGCAGGCAAGGGGGTTGAACTCAGAAAACCAGTTCCTCAGGCATGATGTACTTTTACTACAGGACCACTAAACTCAGTCTACAGTTGAGAAACTCAAGACTGAAAATCACAAAATAACTTGTTCAAACTTCCCAGAGGTTCAAAGGCAATGTTCATATTCAGACCTAAGTGTCTCTGAATTCAGTTTATAAAGCAGAAGAGTATCAGCTGAGCTAAGCCAGGGACCCCAGCAATCTGAAGCAGCGTGTATTTATTCCCTCCAAGGGTGAAGAAGTCCAAAGGTAAGGGTACTTAAAACAGACAACATAAATACATATATAGCTCAAAAGTTTAAAAAGTATTTTTAAAAAATGCAATAAAAACTTGGTGAACTCCTTAAGTTGAGAGAAAAGATAATTAAGAAAATTTGAGAGATAACTGCTGGTCACTGTGCATTTATGAATAAATCATGTTTATATCATGACAGAGTTCTAATTATGACATGTAGCTAACTTTTAAGATTAAATGAGCCAAAGATAATGCTATGGTAGAAACAAATCTGAGTTGGAAAACTCAAATTTGGAAGAACATTCTATGGAATTGATAATATTTACTAATTTTAATATGTCACTAGAGTGGATGAACAGATGAAAGAGATTCATTAGGGCATGACTTGAAATAGAGAGAAAATCCAAATAATTATATACACTGATTTGGAAAAATTCCACAGAATTATTCTGATAGTATTGATTAGATTTCACTTGAGAAACAGATGCTTAATTATCACTACAATTAAATATTGAACATATATCACTTTTTGTAAATTTTTTCTACTTTATTTAAAACAAATGTTAAGTTTCACAAAAATTTATATAAGTATGTGTATAAGTGTATGAGAGTGTGTAAATGTATGAAAGAATTCCTAAGAATGAATTGGTTTCTGAAAGTTGAAAGCCAATTAGGTAACCTTTTAAATCATTTCATATTTATATTGGAATTTCTATTGAGACAGGAAATTTATGATTTCCTAATGTTTCTAATGTGTTTGTAAGTACAGCCATATAAGGATCAACTTTTATTGATGAAGTAAAAATGCATGTATTAGTAGATGACTAAAGATTTTTCCTGAGACGGTTGATCCTAGTAAGTATGATGTAGCAGCTGTACATTGACTTTGTGGAATATACTATTTGTTAGCTATATATACTAGTTTTTAGCATATACTAATATTTCAGTTTTACTGTATGCTTTTGAATTATTAAATTGCTTGAACTTGTTTTAATTAATGACGTTTATACACTGTCTAAAATGTCACCCCTAAAAAAATAAATAAAATGTCACCTCTATTATCCATAATGCATGTCTCATAACAGATCCAAATTCCTACACATTGCAATAATCTCCACGTGTTAAAGATAAAGAAAAACCTATAGAAAGGGTTGATGCTACCAAGACCAAAAAAATGTATAGGAAGTAAATAAATAAATCATAAGATACTACTAATAAGCTATAACTAAAATCTTCAAAACTTTGCCTCAGGAAACTCTCAAAGTGAAGTTTCCTAAGCAATATTCTTTTTTTAGTCATTTTTAAAAAAGTCATTTTAGTGGCCATGCACATTACAGAAGGTGGTAACTAAATCAGTGTTATTCCATTTAATAGGATTAAAAATTAGAAATGCAAATTCTCTTCCTGCTCTGTCTATAGGCCCTCATTTCTGTTTTTATGGAAATACCCTTTTTAATGGTTTAAGCCTATGAAGAAAAAAAAAAAAAAAACACTGAAGATTTTTAACTAGCCGCTTTGCAGGGGGCAGAAAGGAGCAAAGAAGGTTTAGTGGTGAAGAGAGCAAATAAATAGGTGCTCCAAGATTAAAAAGAGGGTAGAAGTGCACGCTGAGCTGTTGAAAGGCCTCTCTGTGTTTAAAGAAAAATATTGTTTGGTGCTTTCACTAGTGCATGATCAAAATAAGAGCTACAAATTAGTTCATGGCTGCCGAAGCTACAAAACACCATGCAGAGCGCTGTCTTTGGGAACGTTTTAATGAGGAGAAGAGGTCACCAGAGGGTGACATTGCTTTTCAGAATTCTTCAAGAACAACACAGACTTCCTGTTCCAAATGTGGTAGAGAATAAAACAACCTTAGTGGTAATCGTACAACTTTTGAACCGCGCTCCTTGGAAATGCTGCCGTGCGCTCATTTTGTAGCTTTAGTAGCTCTCTCAAAGGCAGCGCGTCCGTATTTTCCATGTGCCCTGATTTCAAAAGTCCAGGGAAACGCCGGAGCTTTAACATGGATTATATTTATAAAATAAAGTTTTATTCAGGCTTCTAAGGAGATTTTAATGTTTTCATTGCTGCAGGTGCAGTCGGGCTCTGTTCATTAACATTGAGTGGCAGTGTCCAAAAAAATCAAGGATTACCACATGCAGCATAAAAGGGGGGACGGGTCCACTTTGAAATGGAATTCTCTACCATCTTAGTTTTGCCGCATTTTGAAACGTGATTTTAAAATGTATAAGTTGTTAATGACATTCTAGGTCAAATATTCGCAGTCCAATATTAAGTCCGACAGAGAAGGACATTATTCAAATGTAACGTATGTGAGCGGGAGCTGAAGAGGTTGTCCTGATGCTTAACAAATTTATTTTGGTCTCAGAGGCCACTGGTATGGCATCGTTTAATGCATTAACTGGATCTTATGGCTACTTCACTACCAATCAATGCCATATCTTCTGCCTTTCAATTATATGACCAGATTTATGAAGTATGAATATAAACAGAAAACATTTATCCTCATACCCCTCTTGCAGTATCAAAACAAAACAAAATCTCACAAACTTCATATGCTATAGTCTTAAAGTTTACTGGTAAATTTTTTTCCTCTCATAAATAAGTGATTTACCAGTTCCCAACTTTCCTTTCGATGTGTGAAGTCATTTGTCAAATGCATGAAAATAATTTCAGAGACCCACAGGAAGAGTTTGAACTGGAGTTAAGATGGAAGACAGATAATTGATGTGTCTGACTAACTTATAAGGAAAAGGTGATTCAATTTGTGTACACTTAAGCAACTTAGACTCATAACACATAGTGTATATCTCCTCTCTTTCTCTCTCTCTTTCTTACATTACTTTTTATTTCTAGCATGAGAACAGAGCTAAGCATAAACTACCTTGCTTTATAATAAAAGATAAAAAAGATGTCATTCTAATGTTCAGAATTTCCAATTATTTAATCATATGTTTTCTGATCACAGAATATTTACTTAATTAGTCCTTTATATTAATTTTGTTTCCTCTAATATATGCAGATTGTGTTCTAAATATTCTTACTGATAAAGAGATACATTTAAATTGCTATGGTTTGTATAAAAGTTTTCTGTAAAAACATTTAGGTCCGTTATTTTTAGCTTAAATTGTTGGTCTGATTTGGCCTGCTACTCTCTGTCTTAGCTGAGGCCTTTTGCCACTGAGAATTTTACATCTTGTTGTATGATTTTTCTTACCATTTATTGCATAATTACTTCTTAGACCACTGTCCTCTCTTTTACTTGTACAAATTTACATTCTGTTTTATAGCTACTTCTCTCAAATCTTTCATCTGTCTTAGGCATCTGAAAGTAGCAGGGGACCTTAACACTTTGCAGCAAAAGTTAAATCCTGGTAATTAACACAAGATGAGGGATAAAATGATAAAAATCTAAACTTTTTATTTTGATTATGTCAAAGTACATCTCAGTCAGGAAAGAAAATGATTAAGCTTTGGGAAATCAACATAAGTGTTATAAAAACTCTAATTTCATTAACAAAATTATATTTTCCAGCAAATATTATTGGCAAGGGATATTTTCTGGTTGAAAATTATTTTTATTTCAAGTAACAAATTTTTGTAGTATTTTACTTTTTTGATAAAGAGTCTAAAAATGAATCATTGTGACTCAAACAAAAATTAAATCCTTTTTATATCATTACTTTTGAAAGTTGCTGAGCACTTGGAAAGATTATAGTCATCTAAAATTTTATAATGCATTTTGCTTAATAAACTTATTTTCTTTTAAGTATTGTCACAAAAACTTTTTGTCCCAAACTACTTGAAAAAGTGGGTAAAGCAGTAACATTGGCAGGTAAATATGAGCTAGGCCTGGGGAGCTTGCTCAATGGGTAAAGCACTTGCTTTGTGTTGGAAGAACCTGAGTTCAGATGTCCAGGTCCTACATCAAAGCCAGAAGCCAGGCTGTCTGATGAGTGCACAGCCTGCTTGTGAGAAGCAGGAGGCAGAGACTCTGGAAGCTCCAGTCAGTCTGGCCTCCACAGTTGATGTGCAGAGGTGAAGAGATGAATGAGGAAGGTTGTCTTCCCACCTGTGCATGTGTGCTGTGGCATGTGCGCCCTCCCCCCTACTTACTATTCCACTCACTCCACATGTACATACACATACATATCAAAAATGAGGTTAAAGACAAAAACGGAAATGATTTGAAGTTGTACCTATTAAATTGGCTAATTTTATATGAATCTCTTACATAATTATTGTAAACACTAACATTTAATACTGTTTTGCCAATCTAAAGAAAAGTTCTCACTTTTTTCCCTAGTGACTAATATTCTGTAGCTTATTAAAATATTGCTCTTATTCTCCATGTTTTGAGATCTACAGAGTTCTATAAAATCCTTTCAGGAGGTCCACAGTTTCAAGATTATTGTCATGTTCATTTAAAAAAATGTTCTTAATCACTGTCACAGTTTTGATATTTACACTGATTGAGCAACAACGATAAGAAAAATATCTGGTACCGTTCGTGAATGAAGGCAGAGGCACCAAATTGCAACATTCTTGGCATCATTTGCTGCTTTGTGCATTTGAAGATTTAGGATTGTTGTCAACACAGCCAGTAAGACATAACATTATTAAATCTTGACCCTTTAGCTTGTTTAGGTTTTGAACACTGTTTGCAGCAGGTATCTCAGCTAACCCTTGGGTATGGAACTTCTACATTTCCTACAATGTTTTTTTCACTTGCTGTGGTTCTAAATGGGCCACCACTTTAACTGCTGCTCCCATCCAAGCAGTAGCCATTTGTTCAATTCCATATGGAAATGCTGATAGATAGCTTTTTTAACAAGTGTGCCTCATGACTGGTTTAAATATGGAGTAAATTTGATAATGTAATTTTTTCTTGACTCATGACTGACTTTAGCTTAACTCTGTACAATAGTCTATTGGGTTTCTCTACAGCACATCCTTCACTTACTAGGCATGGTTAATTTTTTATTATAAAAATATCTATCCTTTAAATCTCCATCAAGTTTAGGAATATAAAGTGAAGCTTTATGACCTCATGTGATAATTGACAAGAGTAAAATGCCAACCTTTTAGCAGTGCAAAAATCAACAACAAAATTGAATACCTGGATCCTATTATCTGTCATGGCAAAGTAGAGGAAACTCTTCAACTTGGTTTGTATTCAACACTTTAGTGCTATGGGTCATCACTGTTGGTAAACACCTTTAGGGTACAGGCTTATCTTCAGCAAAGTCTTTGTGGCAAGGGAGATAAAGATAAAAGTAGAGGAAACAGTGGACTTTCCAAGTATGAAGATAACTTTTTTTCAAACACTTCCCTGTTTGTTAGAATGTTAGAAAAACATGTCTTTCAATGTTCCTTTTTCTGATTTTGAGGAGTCTTTCTCTGAGGGATTATTTTGGATTTAATTGGTTAGCATGCTATCAAATATAATTACATATATTATATATTAAATGGGAAATTTATTCTATAATTAGCTTTCTTTGTATTTTGTGACTATTGGGTAATGATACAATCTACTTTTTGAATGGTAGAACTTTGAATAAATCTTAACTATTTAATATACAGGCCCTGAACAACAAATATGTCCAGTTTATTTACCCTAGAGGAACATCTATGGTAACTGACATTTAGGACTTGTCTTTATTTCTTTCTAATGTAAGAGGGTATGTATGAGATTGGTGACACATTGGCTTAACTTCTACATAGTATGCAAACAGCCAAATAGCTTTGCTTTTTCTATTGTTTTTTAAATAATCCTTTAAAAATGAATCAACTTATTGTAAAGTTTTGCTGAAATTTTATTGAGATTTGGCTGTTCATATGGGTTCCTGATTTTATATGAATACAAATGAATATGATTGAAATGAAGTTAAAGGAAAATCAATTCACAAAATGTCATAGAAACAAGTTTGCACTGGGCATCACCTAATTGACAAATTTGAGTTCTGAAAAGCTTCAAAAACTGAAACTTTGCAAGCACAGATATGACATCATAAGTGAAGAATTACACATTTGACCTAAGGTGATGGCACACCTAAGAAGTAGGCACACTAAAGCTATTGTATAAATTACCTTTGCATTTATGTGTAGTAATTTAAATATGAAACACACATTAATTTTGTGTTTAGACTTATGTCCCTTCTCCATCATACACTTCTGTGCATGTGTGAATATTCCAAGCTTCCTGCCCAAATAGAAATTCCAATTACTCCTGGATCCAAATTCTTCAGATAGAGATACTCAAACGTTTTGGAAATTCCGTTCTAAACAAAGGACTAGCAGTGAGTATGAAAATGAAGTAACATCTTTGAGACATATGTGCCAAGTAAAGATGAAAGATCTAAAGGAAAATAGTTTAGTTCTTTATTTATTTATTTATTTATTTTTTATTCAACTGTGCGCATGTTCGTGTGTATGTGCGCGCGTGTGTGTGTCTGTGTGTGTGTGTATGTGTAGAACCACGGACGAATTCGCGAACCACCATGGACGCCTCCACCTCCTCCTTGTTTATTCTGCCCCGGGATTCACAGGCTCCGCCCTACCAGGACCGGAAATGCAGGCCGCCCCCTGCTTCCGCCTGGCGTCTATACGTGGGATCTGGGATCCGAACTCAGGACCTTCCGCCTGCAAGGCAAAGGCTTAACCCCTGAGCCACCTCTCCAGCCCGGAAAATAGTTTAGTTCTAAGTGAACACTTTTGGAAATGTTGAGCCTGGTACCTGCACTGTGTAGGTGGCATTATATGCTACTTAATTAGCATATGGATTTACAGAGTCAGCAATAATTTGATCGAAATGTTTGCTTTGCAATGTTTTATATATATTCATAGTCACTCAATATTTTAACAGCCCTATGATTAAATTTTCATTTTATAACACCATTCTTCAACCATTTATTCATGTGACAGATATTTCTTAAGTTACCATAAATAAAAATCATTTGTATACTGTTGTAGGTGAGGGAGAGAGAGAGACCAGGAGAGAAAAAAGATAGAGAGAAAAGTGAAAAGGGAGAAGGAGGTGAAGAGGGAGAGGTAATATAAGTGAGGGAGGGAGGGACAGAGAAAGATAAAAACAACGACAGTTTTTATTCTAATACATGTGGCACACAAAGAGAGAAGTACATATTTACCACAATTAAAATATTTAGAGGAGTTATATTAAATTCAGAACATCACCATAATTCTTATGAAAATAAACATATTATTAAATGAGAAATGGATCAAGGAAAGCAAAAATGTAATAAAAATTCCTGGAGTTAATGAAAACAAAGACACAACATTCTAAATCTATTGGATACATGAAGGCTGCCCTAAGAGGAAAGTTTATAGTCCTAAATGCCTATGTAATAAAAAGAAAATGGGCTGGAGGGTTCTGCCTCTCAAGCAGAAGGTCCTGAGTTCGGATCGTAGTTCCCATATAAAAATGCCAGATGGAAAGGGCAGAGTCTTGCACTTCTAGCTCTGGTAAGTAGAGTGTGAGAAATCCCAGAGGGAAGCAAAAAGGAGGTAGAAGAAATCCAGGATGATTCCCAAAATCACCCTTGGTCCTCCATAAGGACATACAGTGTCCTCACACACACACACACCCACACACACCCACACACACATGTATACACAAAAATAAATAAAAATTATTAAAAATAGAAAGATCAAAATAAATAAGAACAACCCAATTCTAAAAATAGTACATGGGAAGAAATGTAAAAAATCTGGGAAGATATTAATGAATTGGAACTTGAAAAAACAATTCAAAGAATCAATGAGAGAAAGAGCTTGATATTTGAAAAAGATAAACGAGATCAACAAACCCTTAGCCAAATTATCCAAAAGAAAAAGAGACAAGAAGAACATCAAGGTTAGTAAAATTAGTCATGAAAAGAGAGATATTACAACAAATACTGAGAAAATTCAGAGAATCATAAGGAATTCCTAAACACACAAATATTCCAACTAAATAAAGCTTAGGACCAGATAGATTTGGCAGAAGAACCAATACCACTTCTCCTCAAATTATTTTGCAAAATATCAAATGAAGGAACACTTCAGGAGCTACATGATGGTATAGTATATCACATCAAAATTTGAGTAAACTTTACATAAAGAAACAAAGACTTGAGAAAACCTCTGTGCTATAGTTTTTGTTTTTATTGGCCTAAGAGTAGTGTGTATTTAAGAAGAATAGAGTAGTGTGAATATAAATCAGAGCTTCCAAATACTTTGTAAAAATGTTGTTTGATATATCAATAGATTTCTAAGACCCTTTCTAACACATAAAATATTAGATTACTAATCTAGGAATTTAAATGTATTTACTTCTTCCTGATTTTTCTTTGCTTTATTCCAAACTAATAAGTTTGGTGTAAATTAAAATGAAAGACTATGCAGATTTTCTGTGACAAATATTTTTAATCCCTTTATTTTGCCTTCTGTAAGTATCATCTTGGGCACTAGTACATTATCTTCAGAAGCATATTGCTTATTTATTTTAAGTGATAAGCCAAAACTGCATGTATTTATGTTGGAGATGAGGAAATTTTGATATATGTATTTCTTATAGACTAAGTGCAGATATTAACATGTCATTGCTTTTCATAGTTTTTCTTTTGGTGGTGAAATATCAAAATCTATTTTCTTAGCGATTTTCAAACACAGATTGCATTATTATCAACTATAACTGTCATAGTGAACAGAGATTTCCTGAACTTATTCTGCTTCTGGAAATGAAATCATGTGCCCTTTAGCAATGTCTCCCAGTCTCCCTTCTCCAGGCCTCTACCTCTGTTAATTACCCTTTTACTCTCTGTTTCTCTCCATTTGACTATAGAGTCTACACATGTGTGAGATCATAGGCAATTTTTCTTGTTGTGACTTTTTTTTATCATTCGTTTGTGCAGGTTTATGCATACAAACATGCAAGTGGAGGATAAAGAACAACCTCAAATGTCATTCCTCTGGTGATAATTCATCTTTCTTTTTTGGGACACAGTTTCTCAATAGCTTGGAACTTGCCAAGTAGTTGTACTGACTGGCCACAAAGTCCTAGGAATTTTCCTATCTCTGCCTCTTCCATACTGGAGTGCATATTACCACATCTGGCTTCTTACCTGGTCTCAAACACAGGCCTTCATGCTTGCATAAAAAGCCCTTTACAAAGAAAATAACTCCCTGGCCCTTATGGTTGCTTTCAAATTTCTCCCTCATCATTTGAGGTCTGGAAAAGAACATGAATAAAATGGACAATTAATAGGAAATGGTTCCCTGAAAATTGGTTTTTGTGCTTAGTATTCTGTTCTTTTTACCTGTTTCTTTACCAGACTTTCAGGAAAGCTTAATTACATAGTCTTCATTTTCTTGTATTTCACCATATTATCTTTATTTATTTCCTTTTCTCTGCTTTTGAGAAAATGTCACCTATTTTTATCTGCATGTGCTGACATAATTGCCATGCTGTCAATTATGACTTCTGTCATACTGCTGTCTAGGACTTCAATGAAATGGACAGGTGTCAGTTCTCATCGATTCACAGACCAGTCAGTGAATGGATAAGAAAGAAACCACTGGGTTGCTGTGGCAAGTGCAGCATCAATGACAGGGAACACACAAAAGAAAACAACCTACATCCACATGCATGGCTAGTTAGAGATATCTGGGTCACCCTGCCTTCAAATCTGCGAGTGAGCAAAGAGGAGTCTGCCCAAAGAACATGCCTGTGGATCAACAGGAGTATGCTGGCCAGACAAACATGCAAGAAGAGGATCATTAACACCATGATGATGACGAGAGCAGAAAGTACACTGGGAAAGGTGGGGAATTGTCACTGAAGGGAAGAAGCACAACAAGGAAGGCGTAGTTGTGTGGTGATGTGTCCTTCTCCATTTAACTAAGACATAGCCTGAGAAGGGATGAGATACATATATTGGGATACCCAAAGACAAGAAGAAAGATGCTATTCCAAGAAAGTTGTTTTCTAATTATTGTTCGTGTACTACTTTATTGATAATAAAAATCAATTACAGGGATTTTCCTGTCTTTGTCTCTCAGCTTAGAGTTGGAGCACTGAGATTACAGACATGTGTTGCCCTGTCTGGCATTTATGTGAGTTCTGGAGATCCAAATTCGGGTTCTTTATGATTGTGTGGCAAATGCTGGGCCCACTAAGTCATCTCCACAGTCCAAACACTATTGTCTTTTTTTAAATTATTTATTCAATTGTATGTGTATGCGTGTGTGCACGTGTATGTATATGTGCGTGCAGAACCACGGATGAATTCGGGAACCACCATGGACGCCTCCACCTCCTCCTTGTTTACTCTGCCCGAGGATTCACAGGCTCCGCCCTACCAGGACCAGAAACGCAGGCTGCACCCGCTTCCGCCTGGTGTCTATACATGGGGTCTAGGATCCGAACTCAGGACCTTCTGCCTGCAAGGTGGAGGCTTAACCCTTGAGCCACCTCTCCAGCCCCCAAACACTATTGTCTTAAACATACAAATCACATTGAATGCTCTCTATATTATTGAAATAGGTGGTGTCCTAAAGTAAAAGTCACTTATGAGAAAGACACTTTGAATTACGCTTGTATCATTTATACGTCTCAGATTAGTTTACCTCCTCTTCAGCATAGCATTCCTCTTGCTATGTTTATCTGTGTTATCTTCTCCACTCACTTATACAACATTGGTGTTTTATTCTTCACACACTTGATCTAACATTTTAAGATTAAAATTTAATTAATTATTATTTGTGTGCATGCATGTGTGTGTGTGTGTGTGTGTGTTCTGTGTTTGTGCCCAGAGGTCAGAGGACAATCTTGTAGGATAAATTCTCTTTTTCCATCTTTTATGTGGATCCTGGCAATCAAACTCAAATCATCAGACTTGTGTGACCATGCCTTTACCCTGAAAAGCCACTTCACTGGCCCCCGAAATACATTTTTGACAAACTTTTCCTTATGAACCATCTGAATAATCTTTGATTTTATTATAAGATCAAAACCCACCTGAAAACATATGGAAAGTGTCAATACAGCATCTTCTAAAAAACAGGTGACTCAAAGGATGTGAATTTTCTAAAGCACAAGCTATGCATTCTCTGATGTATTTCAAATTAGTCAATACAATGGAAGTAAGCAAGTTTGAAGTCACCATTGTACATTTGTAGGAAATTAAGACATGTTAAATTCATGCCAAGTAGCATATATGATATGGATATGGAAGGCTAGTAAGAGGAAATGGTGACAGGAGTGTAATAACTGGAGACACCTCTTCAGCATCAGAGGGTATGGAGTAGTGAAAGAAAAAGAATTATCAGTACAGAAACTATAAAGTATAATATACCCAGCTAAACAGTCACTTTGTAAGTAAGGCAAAATCAATTTATTTTAAATATATAAATGTAAATAAAGTTCTTCAAGAAATAATTTAATTTCAGAGGGAAGTTGTGGTATATGGGAAACAGCATGAGCTTAACTACAATATAAGGATAATGTTTTCTTTTCTGTACCTTAATGCAGAAACCAAACACTAGGCCTATGTTATTGAAAGTATGATTATTTGAGTTGTATTTATGTATGAAATTGCTATTAGTTCATAGTAAGAAATTGAGAATGGTTGCAGAAACATTTGACTCTGTCTCATTGATATTGATTGGTGAAAAATGGAATTTTATCAATGATAATTTGAGTATTCTCTGTGTCCTAACAGAGAGTAAAATTGAATGTGCTATATCGTATAATACTTGAAGGAGAAGAAAGGTAAGAACAAATAAAAATTTGTGAAAAGTCTACAAGCACATTTGTTCAACACAAAAACCAGAAGTCAAATAGTTAAGTTTTATTTCAATTGAAGACAAAAGTTGAAACTCCAGAAATAATATAAGCCCAATAGAATGTTGGAAAGAAGAAAAGAAACAGAGAAAGTGGTACATAAGAAATCCAGAAGACAAAGTGGAAGTAAGAACGGACCTGTCAATATTTTAAATTAAAAAAGTACTCTCACCTCCTAAAAGCCAGTAATTACTACATTGGATAAAAGAACACAAAGTTCAGACATCTGTCTTTACAATTCCATCTAAAAGGAAACCACTGAAAAAGGCTGAAAGAAGCCAAGAATCTGGTCTAGTGTTAGGTGATTTTTGTGGAGTTTTTAGTGCAAGAATTCTCTCAGGAATGCCTTGCTCCCTTCAGCACTGATACTGTGTAGACTCCAGTTCCTAATGACCTTATAGTGACTCTTTGTCTCCTGTTTGTTGGCATCACAGATTTTATATTTTGGATCCAATACGTGTCTATTTTGGTTTATTTCTGGAACTGATTATGGGATTTGGTTCAGCAGTGGACTAGATGAATATGCAAGGAAAGTAAAAATTTTAACTCTCAGCTGTAAGTCTTTTTTTTTTCCTGTCCTTCTCCTGCCTAATAGTTAATTTAAAGAAGAATTTTAAGTCAAAAGTCATTTCCCCCAGAACTGAAAGATATTTTTCCATTTCGTTCTAGTTCCAGGGCTAGATATTAATGGCACTTTTTTTAATTTTTGAGAAAAGATTTCATTATGTAGTTCAAGTTGGCCTTAAACTTGAGATCCTTCTTTCTAAGTCTCCATAGTGTGGGACTACAAAAATGTATGACTATATCTAGCCTGGTTAGAGTTTGTGAACTGGGTTGCCTTTCAGTAAAATTTCTTGGGCTTATTTTTTTTTTCTTCCATCTCTGGGACTAGGTTACTGGTGTACTCCCAATCTGGAAACTGATAGCTTGAGTTCTAGTGAATGCTGTTTTTTAATTATTTGATTATTCCTTTCTTATTGCTTTCTGCATTATTAACTTGCAATCTATTATGTGAATGAACTTGCTTATTGTTGAACGAATGAATGTCTTCCCTGTTTTTCCTCTCCTATTTCTACCGCTCGTTTTTATTTTTGCATTTTGAAATACCTCTTTAGATTTTTTTGATCTCTTTTCAATTTCAGTGATTCTCATATCAATTCATCAAATGCATCCTTTAATTCTGAAACTATATAACTTAAAGCATTATTTTTTAAACATTATCTCATTTTCTTCTAATGTTTTCTTTGCATGCCTTTCTTGTTTGAAGGATTTATTCCTACCTTACTGTAATTCTGGGATGGATCCCTGTTGAGAGGAAGAGGGCCAAGTGTAGGGTGGCACCAAGGGGCGTGCCGGCTCCTACCTTCACGTTCTCATCTAACCCTGTCTTCACTCTTCTTCTGTGGTGTGGCATTGACTCTCTGAATGTCCTGTGCTAGCTCTGGAAGCTCAGAATGCTTGGTTCTTGTATGATCACTCTAATGGTTTCCAAATTTACAGCTTCAGTTCTGATTACCATTGTTCCGTACTGGTGATTTATAATTCAACACCTTCTTCTGAAAGACACCGATGCAGGCATCAGTGGTCCAAAGGCATACTTTTATTCTCAGTTTCTCTAAATGGCATCGCCTCTCTTGGCGATCCTTTGTGCTTAATATCGTACAACATGTCTCAGCAAATTCTTCCAATTCTTCCTCTGTAAGATCTCCTGCAGCTGTATCTTCCATTTTGTTGTGTTCATTACTATATATTCAACAGCTTTAGCTCTTAACTCTATAAAGATCATGCAAAGATTAATTTCCCAAATTAAAACAAAATTTTGACTATGTTACTTAATTGTTCAAAAATTCCAATAACTCCTTTCTATTTGCTGAACTTGAGCAAGACTCTTCAGCATGACATTTGGTAGTTTTCATATTCTGAAGTCTAGCTTTCTAACATCCCTCTCAATGATTAATAACACATTTTCGGTAATATAATTAAAAGGAATTTTCATGCCCACTCTTGCTTTAGGAACTGTATCAAAATGGTACCTCTTCCATTGAGCGATTTTGGGCTGCTAGTGAATACATCCTATATATATTCCTTATTAGACTTGTTCTCTTTGAGGTCAGTGATTATTGATTTATTTGAACTCCAAGTATGTCTTGTGGGCTTCAATAATCACTGATGTATGACAATATAGGTAACCTGCAGGCTATGTAGTATATTTACTTAGAGTTGCTGTGGAATTATTTACAAATTGATGTGCACATGTAGTAACATTTTTGAGGACGAGATTGTTGTTTTTATTTTTGTTTATCTCCACAATAGTTGGCATTTGCATGCTTATTTCTGGTAAAATTGTAATTTATACCTATGTAATATATACATAATTGTTTTTCATGATGACTTTGCAAATGTCAGTTAGAGAAATTTGGGGGAAATTTCCATTGGTAAAGCATTTTTTTCTCTCCTCAAGATAGAATCAGTTTCTACCCCTTAAAATAGTCTAATTATTTTACTGGAGACCTAGTTATAAAGCTACTTGCTGTTGCACTAGAAATAGAATTCTGGTGTCACTTAATGAGATTTTTCAAGTTCACATTACTTATTCTGCAGACTTCTTCATTTGAGTAGATTATTTAATATTTTATTTGTTTTATTATGCACATTTTGGGGGTAAAATATTTCCATTCATATTCAAAGTCACTTGAAGTATGTGCCAGAGTTGGAATGCAGAGAAGTTCCTCTTAGTCCTGCTGTTTCCAAGAGTGTGGTTGCCAAGCGCATCTGAAATGCGCATCCCCGGAGCAAGGTTTCTGCTGCTTCCCAGGAAGGAAAACTTTGTCCTACCTTAGACAGCAAGCTAATAATTCCCTCTCTGTTTAGTAACAAGCTGCCAGGTCCCACCTGATCTTTCTTTATCTGTTTGCCTGCATCTAAAACAGGTCTAACTCTCTGAAAACTTTTATAAGTATATTTCATATGGCAATGTATCCTAGGACTTTGATGGATATTTTTCTATCTAATTTGTCTCTGGCATTTTATGTGATTAAGCAGAATGAAAAATGAATGTCTTCCTTCAGTTTATCTCCTTTCCTTGCAGTTCGCCAATAGATCACAAAATGCAGTCTGCTTCCAGGGATTCTTCTTTATTTCTAAGTTAGTCATTTTCATATTGGATGTTCACATTACATGTAATGGCATGCTGACAGGTGTGAAACTTATGGATGTAAGTACAGCATGAGTATTTCCTCAAGGACATAGTACTCATAAAAATAGCTAATTAGAAAATAATTAAATAGGAAACTCAGTGATAATAACAACAAATGTAAGAAGTTAGATTAGACAGGAGATAGGCTTGGTAGAAATGGTAGAAAGTTATAGTAAAAGTAGAATTTGGCTTGGCTCAGGGTACCAGAGATGAGTGATAAAAACAGGTCATATTGGAGGGTAGTGGAGCATCAGTGAATAGAGGCCGCTGATGTATGTCCTAAAGCAAAACGTGGGGTTTTGTGGATTAGACCAAGCTTGATGTAGTGGCGCCAGAATCCTCATAAGGCTTCAAGGCTTTAGTAGGGAAATGTTATGATGAAAATGATGTTTAAAAACACTTCAGACCAGATGCAGAAAGCCTACGGTATGTCATAAAAAGATGAATAAGCTGAGGGAAATAAAGGAGACAGTTAATTGTGAGGTTAAAAATAAAGGTAGCTGTAAGTAGACTGTAATAGAGAAAAACTGGGATAGGAAATGGAACGCCGGATCCAAGCTAAAAAGAGAAACTCTAATGTTATTTGAGGGACTTGTAATAAACTCCCAGTAGTTGTGAATTTCGTTGATTTTTGAAGTGCATTGCCTCACTGATACCACTAGGTGGTGGTCTTTGTTAGTTGTTAATGTGTTTTTTTTTTTTTTTTTTTTTTTTCAAAGATGAGTTCAGCTATGGTAAAAAAAAATAAAAGAGAGAGAGAAGAAAGAAAAAACAAAACGAGAAATGGCACTTGTTTTTTCTTTTTTGGTCCATGTAATCCTGGGCATTTTAATATCTATGGCTACCAACATACTTTCATAATTTTTTTTCTTTCTCTATCCTTTAGGTGGGTCTCACTGGTGGGAAAGAGGTGATAGGAAGAAAGCCAATATTTGTATTTCACTTTTTAAGCCCAGTCACAGCTGGCTTTTATAGATATTGGTGTTGGGGGTGCTTTCACCAGGGTGGGGAGACTGGCATGGGAGACAGGTTCACTGGTCACTGCCAAAGGACCCTTCTTTTGCCATCACTTTGATTTGATTCTCTAGCACTTAGTACTTCTAGTTGTGCCAGCCCTCACCTTCTGCTCATGCCTATGCTGGAGTTTACCGGCTAAGCCATCTAACATGGCGAAAACTATGTTATCTCCCGGTGAGGAGAGACTACTTGTGAAAGGACCTAGCATATGATAGACACTGTCAATGCTCGTTGAAGGAGAGGTTGAATAAATGACTCAATGTCAGTAACACGGTGGAAAGAACAGGTGATTTACGGCTTAGAATGCTGAATAACTTTTGATGAACTTTTGTTGACCTGTGATTTTATAACAAGTTCTTATTAAATGAACTAATAGCACAGTTCATAAAAGTCACTTTTGAAATGCCTACTCACACAACATGTAATTAACAGTAACAACTTACAGTGCAGACAGGGGTCTTATCTATCCAAATAGCTTTTCAATCCTAAGTTTCTTGATGATTTTTAATAAACCTTTGCAATTGTAACAACAATTACAACTTCAGTGGCTTCAGTAAGTTTGATGGTTCCTTCTTAATTTATTTCCAACATTTTCCATTAGAGAAGAAATTCTGGGCACCTAGATACAGTTGTACATTTGCTACCTGTTCTGAAAATTAGGTTGTCAATTCTCTCTTTAGGAGAAGAAAGGAAGGTTATTTCCTCTCCTCCCAATAGCTACATTTTAATGAATTTTTTATTTTACTGATTTATTCTTGACTGCCTTTTCCTTTCCATTTGACCTTTTGGGCCAATCAGGGCTTTTAGCCAAGGATCAAAGAAATCTGAGTCCTGGCTTAGGCAAATCCCAGACTCATTTCTTTTACCTGATTTCCCTGCCTTTTCTCTGCCTGACAAAGATAATCATCACATAATATTAATCATTTGGAACCTTGACTTCTGAAATAGTGAGTTTGTAAAGTAAAATTTCTTGATTACAAGCCAATACATTTTAATGCTGAAATTCTGCTGTTTTTTAAAACATTGCTTTGCTTTATTGATACTTTCCTTGAAGTGAAATTTGCATAACATAAATTCACAATCTTAGCAGCTCTCCAATTGTATAATTTAACCACTTCTATTACTAAGGAAGTGCTACTGTGAACTATGACCACTATCCACAGTCCTGGATTGATTAGATGATATCTGAGAAATATGAGTTCTGAGAAATATGAGAAATTAGGAAATTTTGTCATTGTGTGAACTTCATAGAGTGCAGTTACACAAAACAAGCTGGTTAAATAGTCTTCTCAGGGCACTATTGTCACCCATGCAATACTTCATTGACTGAGGTGTCATGATACTTTGCATGACTGTAATTCCAGAACATTCCCACCACTCCAAAATGATATTGCTAATACTCTCAAGTTTTTCCTTCTCTTGTTTGAAATCTGAGTCCTGGCTTAGGAAAATCCCAGACTCATTTCTTTTACCTGATTTCCCTGCCTTTTCTCCGCCTGACAAAGATAATCATCACATAATATTAATCATTTGGAACCTTGACTTTCCCTTTATTTTTGCCTAGTCTCATATATCATGTGGAGGTTTTTGAATATGAAGCCAGATATGACTATTGTGTCTGTTTTTCTTTTCACTTAATATCTTCAAAGTCTGTCCATTGATATCACATGTGCCACTCACTTATTCCTTTTTATGTGTTAACAGTATTTATTACACATTTACGTTTTATTTTGAATATCTGTTGATGAACTTCTGGGTTTGTTTCAATTTTCTGACCATTATTAATATTGTTGGCATGAATGTTTATAAATATTTTTACTTGGACACCTACTTTCAGTTATGTTGGGTATATACTTCAAAGGAGAATCAATGGGTCATGTGGTAATTATCTAATTTTTTGAAAAAACTAACTATTTTTAAATGTTTCATATTGACATATTGCTATGTCATTAAATCCAGCTACAAGGGTTTCTAATGCAATCATCAAATATTATTCATATAACATGTATTGGAATGAAGTATTAGCCTTATTCCTTTAATCAATAATTGAGATCCACAAGTAAGTTATTTGGGTAGTGAAGATAACATGAAATAGTATTTTTCCATTAAGATTACTGAAGCATTTGCCTCCTATCTTGTGATTTCATTAAAGAAATGTTAACTGACTTCCAACAGTGTATCAAGAACTAATTTAGGAACTGGAAATACACGGAAAAAGACAAAAAGGACTCTGTCTGAATTCTTCTGCATTTACAAATGTAGGAAATTATTTTATGTATGGATAAAGCTGTGGAAAAAATGCTATGTGTAAATGGTATGAATTCTCTATCCTGGATATAGGGGAATTCTCAAATTTTAGAGTGTGCAAGAATCATCTAGAAATATTGAAGAAATGTAAACAGAAAGAAAAAGTTAATGAGATTCATGGACATGAGCCTTCAGGAACATGAGGTTCAGTCTGACCCAGAGCTTTGCAATTGGGTGAGCAGGGACGACATTCAGAACCAGTGGCTCTTTAGTTACATGTATGCCTGATGTATGTAAAGGACAAGCCAAGAGAAATTTGGCACGAGAAAGTTTCATAAGAGTAATAGAAACTGTAAAGTTTCTGTAAGACATAGGCTTGGTCTGTTGAAAGGGAGAGCTGTGAAATAATAGCCCCTTTCTGTCATATGTAAGGTTACACAAATACCGAATAGGCAGAATTCTTTTGATTCCTGGTTCCACCAGTCAAAGTTGATTCTTCACCAACATACATGAGATTTCACTGTTAGACCTAGATTCACTTTGCATTAACACTTTTTATCTTTACATACCTCTGTAAAAAAAATCCCCTCTTTCATGCCAATCACACTGCTTATATACTAATCTTTTGCATGCAGCTTATCCTTTTAACATATCCCATGTAATTAACCATTCTGAAAATGGCTGCCTATTGATTTAGCAATCTGTTTTCAGAAATTTCTGGATGCTTAAAATGCACATCACTTAAAGTATTTTTTTGGGGGGAGCAATTATAAGCATATAAATGAATATTATTATTTAAATCTAGTGGCACCTCACCAACCAATGTTTGGCGATTTGATAGGACTTAATGACCAAAACTTAATAATCTTCCAAAAAAAAAGGGAAATTGTTTTGTACTCACATACTAAATAGAAACAATCTGCATTTCTATATGGTTTCTTTCTGTATTAATTATTATCATCATCATTGTTATTATTAATTTTTACTTTTTAATGAGATGCAATGTACATACTACAAGACCGGTTTTAAAATGGACAATTCAGTGTTTTAGGAATACATTCAGAAGATGATACATGCAGCTCTATATTTGTTTCATTTGTTGTTCTCAAATTCTTACTTGCAATATTTTGCAGTTTCTTTTATTTTGTCTATGTAGTTATCTGTATAATTTATGATTAGCGATCATAGTTCTTTGTGTTCATTTTAGCTTCTATTTATTTTTCCTGACCACCAGCTGATTCACATTTTTCTTAATTTTTGCTAATACTAATTTACTATGTTACTTAGAGATTAGGAACATACACTTTGAGGTTATACTTATTTGTATTTAATATTTTCTTGTATGTATTACGAGGCAAATTATCTGCAACTGTTGAATTTGAGTTACTTTGTTTGATAAACATGAGATATTAATAAGTAGAGTTTTTGGCAGAGATAATAGAGAATGTCTTCAGTGAAGGGCTTCATGTGAAGTAGATACTGATTCCTTTTCCAATATTTTCTGAAGCTTTGATTGAAGTTCAGAATGTCTGTGGAAGAAGAATGACGTGCTATAGTATGTTTGTGTTACTGTCTAATTATTTTAGTTGTTGTTAACCACCTTTTTTCCCCCAGAAATTCTTGAGTTAGTCTCATCTCTTTACTTTTTCTGTATAGGTGGTTATTTTATTTTATTATGAAGTCTATTGCACTTAGGATGTAATTGACATTTGCCCAGAAATAGAACTGTGTGCAACTTGATAAGCCTCTAGAGTTCTTCCTTGACTGTGTTAGTGACACATCTCTTAGTACTTACAGTCCATAAAATCATTTTTTTTGTGTGTGTGTGTGTAATTGTGGTGTGAGTGTATGAAGGTTTACATGGGCATGAATGCATGTGAATGTATAGGTATGTGTGTATACATGTGGAAACTTGAGGTTGATATTGGGTAGCTTTGTCAATTGCTCTCCATTCAGCTAGTCTTTCCTCCCCACAATGATGGGATTACTTTGGCCTCCTCCTTTCCCAGCATATATGTGCTTCTTCAGAATCAGAATTTTGGCCATCTCCTTAGCCTTAGCCATAAATTTTAATCTCTCAAATTAATCTTAATCTTCTCACCTCCTAGTGTACCTTTGAACTTTTCTCTATAATATTGCCATCTTTTATAATATGCAATTATTGAGTTTGTTTTTTGCTGAAGAGTTCTAGATTCTACTGATCAAGTCTAAATCTTTCACACATACCTAGCTCACTATAATAAAAATAATGGGAAAATCACAAATGCTTGCATATAGATGCCGTACATATTCAGGGGCTGAAAGAGGCTCTACAAAGCTTTAAAATTAATTTTCCCATTATGAAAAAAGGCACTATGAAGCCAGTTGATCAAAAGACACTTCTGATATAGACACAGTTTGCTATTTTATATAGAATGGAGCCAAAACATTTTATTGAAGGCTTTAATAATAACTTAGAGGAACATTTTTTATTATTTTGGTGTGTACAAACATTTTACAGTTCAACTGTAGCTTAATGGGCACTTTTAGTGTTTTTAAATGCTAGAAAATATTTTTTTCTTTGTTTGACTGACCATCAGTGATGGTATAGAATGATGATTCAATGGCGTGAGTGAGATGTCTCCTTTTGTCCCATATCTAGACAGTCACTGAAAAAAATTGCTTCAGGCTATAACTTTGGCATGCCATGGGTTAAATAAAGGTCAACTCCAAGTGAAAAATAAAAATCAGTTGATCTTTTAGTGTTAAGGGGGCAAAATAGTTACCATTTTAGATGCTTTCCTTGCTCTTATCAGTCAAGGATTTTTGGATTTTTTTTCCCTCACCTGAGAATTTTCAAGCCATTGGTGTCTATAATATATACGAATGCCTTGGGGCATTTTGAAAGGGAAAAGAAGAAAATTTTCCATATTTTAAAAATATTCTTGCCTATGTAGGCTCTTAGATGATATTTAACTATAGTGTGGCTAACCTGCAGAATTGAGAGAGATTTTTGCACTTCATTTTATCAACACTTATTTGGAACCAAGGTTTTTCTGCAAACCAGTCTCTAATCCCAACTTTGGCTCATTTTTTATTTTGGACTAATGATCACCTTTCAGTGTTACCTCTGACATGCATGTCTTTGTTGTGGACAGTGTATTATTCAACAGGAGTTTGGGGGTTCATTTTGGTTTAATCTTGGCCCCATCACATTCTTTAGATGGCATGAGAGTTAGTTGTTGAAAGTTACCTTTATCTGTCACAAGAAGAGTTTCTTTAATGCAAGTCATATTTGTGTTATCATTTTGTCTGTTCTGTATCCTCTGTACAGAAAGTATTGAAGCGATAAATTTCAAATAGAAGGCTACATAAGTAACATAAGTAATTGCCTGTTTAATTTTGAACAAATATTATTAACAACTATGCAATAAATTGCTGTTGTCTATTGAGTGGTGAAATATTATTATTTCTTCAGATAGTATGATGTTGAGTACACTGTGGTCAAGGGAGAGGCTATTTTGGAACATTTGTGTAATTCTTGTAATTCTTACAGAAACATTTTCCTGAAGTCAAAGGGATTAGGTGTTGTGATCCTTCCTTCCTTCCTTCCTTCCTTCCTTCCTTCCTTCCTTCCTTCCTTCCTTCCTTCCTTCCTTCCTTCCTTCCTTCCTTCCTTCCTTCCTTCCTTCCTTTCTTCCTTCCTTCCTTCCGGTCATGACCATTCCCCTACCTCAGTCTCCTGAGAGCTAGGATTAAGGGTGTATGCCATCATACTTAGTGGATCCTTTTCTTTCTTTTAGGTAAAGTCCTTCTCTATTGGAATATAAAATAAGTGATTTTTCCTATCAAATTCTAATTCTTTTCTGTAAGAAAAGTCATATTTCATTAGTGATATTAATCACAAAATATAAAAAGCCTCTTGTCAATTATGCCAGCTGGAATGAAAGAATTAGGGGTTTGGTGAGTCAGATGATCCAATTAGAATTAGCTTGGAACTATGTTGTCAAAGGATATGTGTCCTTATTTGCTTGATCATAGAAAAGAAGATTTTATTACTTTTAGACTTATAAGAGGTCTTACTGACAGTGACAAATACAATGCACAATATTTGCAAATAAATGCATGGATATATTTTAATTTTCTTCTCATTGTTGAAATACTTTTCATCTTTTATATACTACAGAGAGTCATTTATCCTGGGCTGAAACATTTTAACTTACTGATAGCTTACAAAATTCCCAGGCAGCTTCTTTCCCTGGCAGATCACTCTAATTATTAGATCTTTCTTTCTCTCTTTTCTCAAGTCAGATTTTTATCACCATGTAATTTCTATCCTTTGGTTTTAGTTTGGTTTTATGAGGGAACATTAGAATAAATCTATTTCCCCTTCACGTGAAAGTTAATTCCATATTTCAAACCATCATGTCCCTATATAAGTCTTTCCTTCTCTAAACTGTCATTTTTGAACTGATAGTGTACCTAGTTTCCTATCCATCCTAATCCTTCTTTCCTATTTTTTGGCCAGAAACTAGTGAGTTTATTTTATAATCTATGATATCATGAATGTATTTGGATCTTGGAACTTAGACAAATACTTTTTCCAGATTATTAAATCTCAATATTTTCATTGAAGTATACAGCTCCTTAATTAAAAAAAAAACTACTGTATCAAGACCACCTAGTCATGAGTCATGGTGTATATATTTATCATAGTTCTAAATAACTTGCAAAAACATGTTTAAGGCACCCATTCTTTCCATTACCCACTTAAAAATTTTTTTAAATTATTTTTTATTCAATTGTGTGTGTGTATGTGTATGTATGTATGTATGTATGTGTGTGTAGAACCACGGGCGAATTCGGGAACCACCATGGACGCCTCCACCTCCTCCTTGTTTATTCTTCCCCGGGGACTCACAGGCTCCGCCCAACCAGGACCAGAAACGCAGCCCCCCCCCCCCCCCCGCTTCTGCCCGGCGTCTATATGTGGGGTCTAGGATCCGAACTCAGGACCTTCCGCCTGCAAGGCAGAGGCTTAACCCCTGAACTACCTCTCCAGCCCCCATTACCCACTTTTTTTAACCTGTAAAAATTTTTAATGATTTCTACCTTTCAAAACTATTGTCACAATTAAATGAATTAATACATGTAAAACTCTCTGAAGACATTTGCTGAGAATGAGCATTGTAGTAACTGATATAGCAAACAACTAGCTTACACTCTTACCCTACACTGTCCATGCCCTGTGATGTTTTCATTCATGTAAGTGTAATATGCTGAGTAGTATTCTGACTCCTGGAGTCTGCACAATCATTTTGATTGTGATTTATGTTTTTCTGACTTTATTTTTTCCATATATTTGGATAGCATATATTTGTAAACAATTCTTTAAGTCATTTAAATATTGCAAGCTGAATTGCAAGTGGAGATGTGGGGTTTTGTGTTCACAATAAGCAAGCACTAGCTCAAATCACTTTCTCAACTTTGCTCGTCTTCAGAGGGTCTTAAAAATAAAAATCTGAGAACTGAGTTATTTTCAATATATCAATGAGTAAACATTTTGGGAAATTGTTTATATCAAACTCTTAACCTACTCTTTATTAGAAACTTCAAATCTAATGATTAAAGTCACATGGATTTATTTTGTCAGTGAAGTTGTCCAAATTTATATGAAATCTTTGCTGAAATTAGTATCGTCATATTTTATAACCTTGAAGATCACATGAGGCAAATATGTAACTTATTCTATTTTATTGTATAATTATCCATCACCCCAACAACTGCCAGATACTAAGCATCTCACAGTAAGTAATAAATTTATTCTGGCTTAGTTCTGGAGACAAGAAATTGAAAATTATGTTATTGGCAGTGTGATCCCTTATTAGGATCTTCAAGACAGAACCATAAACTTCTCTCCTAGAGCAACTCTAATTTTTGATCACGGTGTATCTTTTTATGTCTCTGTTTTCTGTCTCTTTTCTTGTAGCATCCATTGCATATTGGGTGAAGTTTCTTGCTCAGTCTAGCAGTGCTGCATTTGTGTCTGTATCATAAATACATATTCATAGACCTTATCCCCAAATATTTGTTCAGATCTGTTGGTACCTGGAAATAGGACTTCAACAACAAGAAGAAAGTTGGCAGGAGATGCAAAACAATGTAAAAATTAATAAAAAAGATCAATTGCCAAATCAAAAGAACAATTACCAATTAAATGAAAATAAAACTTCAGAACATTTTTCTATTTTTATATACTATAAATGTCTTTCTCTTTTAATAAACTCTACTTTATTTTTATGAATTTGTAGAGTAGTTGTTTAATAATGGAGTTTATAACATCATGGCTCCTAACATTGAGTTAATGTTTAGTTTTTCTGATCTGTTTCCATTTTCTGTAAAATTTCCTTGTCATTTCCTTTGTCCCCCAGACATTTTTATTTCCAAATTTATATGCTTATTCTGACCTTGTATGTTTTAATTTATTCAGATCCCAATTACTTGCATTTCTATACTGGTTTCTGTTATATTGGAAGGCTTGCTTAGAATATTCTGGTTTAAAGTACAAATAAGAGTTCACTCTCTTTTCTGCACATCTATCTCTGTTTCTGGGCTGTAGTATGTCATAAAAACACTAGTCTCTTTAGAAACTCTTCTCTTTCTAGTTCTTAACTGTTTTCCAGTAGGAGTCTGGCAATCCCAAGTAAGGCACACATTTCAAAGTCTGTCATATGTTATCAAGTATCTGATCAACCAAACGAGGCTCACTGGGTTCCTTATTCCAGGTGCTATACAAGATGACATTCCCACAACATTAGAAATGACATACAAATGACTTCCACTATCACAGGGATTACGCATGCTAAAGGAACACAGCAGTGTAAACAGACTCTTGAAATAGTGTGCACTGAAAATAATTGAGTAAACATGTGTCTAGTCTACAAAGAAACACCTTACTCAGCCTCAAAGTGCTTGTCAGACCACACTCTGGTGGTAATCAGCTGTATATTCTCAAATATTGTTTTCTTATAATTCCAAGTAATGCTTGTCTACTTTTCAAAGGCTCAGGCTCCTCACACAGATTTTGCTGTGTTCAGGAGTGATTTGCCATGCTGAATGTCTGATGCACATTCTAACCTCATAATAGCACACAAAAGCCCCTCCCCCCCGTGAGAAAAGCATTGTTAGAACTGAGTAGCAATAGTCTCTTCTTTTTGTCTTTGCAGAATCTTAATAATGATACGCTCCTCTGCAGGAAAGGTGAGTATGACATTGTATGGATGTTGAGCAGAGCTTACATAAGAAGGGTTAAAGATAGAATTTGCAGTAGTAATTCTAAATTCCCCAGGGAGTGTTTGTTTAACTCTGCTAGTTCATATATTTTACTTGCTATGTGATTGTATAAAGACCATGGGGACAAAGACAATGTTTCTAGGTACATTGAACAAGGAACCTGATGGCCATTTACTGGTTATTCAGTTTCTCTAGCAGCCTTTCCCCTTTTACTTCCGCTGCCTTTGAAGGGGTTACTTGGAGGACAATACTCCTCAGTCTGAGTGGGGGAGATACGGCGTCCATTGTGGGCTGTTTTTCTATGTGACAGTTGTTCCTATTTTGTGTTTGTTTCTCCTTTAATGAGGATACAACTTTCATCCAGGGAGATGTGTGGGTCACTTGTGAGTGCACACAGTGGCAAACCACCAGCTGCAGACGGTGACTTGGAATGGAATTATTTTCACACAGCAAATGGTTTTCCTTTTGACATATTTTAATATACTTGCACACTGAGAGCAAGGGTGGGTGAACAGAAAACAGACTGTTTTATTAACCCAGCAGTCACCTTTGAGGTTTGTACATGTCCACTTTTTTTCTTGCCTTTGTACATAATCCCAAGAGACTGGTACCTGGCTTTGCTCAGAATAACAAAGTCAGGCACAAATCTCCAAACGCAATTGTTAGCTGAATGCCAACTGTTTCTTCTCATCTTTCTTTCTTTTTTTTTTTTAACTCAAGCATTAAGAATGGTATCTTTAGAGGTAAACCATAACCATTAGAAAGAGAGTATATTTTGAAATGCTTCTACTATCATTTGCTGTATTTATTTTATGATGCATTACTAAGGTGGTAAAAGAAAATACTTTTTGCATGACTTTTGCCATGTTTCTTCTTCTTTTTTAATGGACCCACAAATAGTGAGAAGAAAAAAAGAAAAAAAATGCTACAAGCTTTAAGTGGACTCCAGTCGAAGCTGAACGAACCATTAGGAGAAAGTGAGAGGAGACGTCGACTTGGTCAGGAATCCAGGGTCTTGCCTACATGCACTTACATGCAAGTTTCAAACAAGCCAGTGTTTCAAAGGCTTTTCCCAGAAGGATATGAAATTTCTTCTAGCCAGTTATCTTCCTTTTCTAAGGTATTTATCTTTCTACTTACAGAGCTGTAATTTCTAAATAAATATGGTGAGTGTCTCTCAAAATCCATGCATTCTAAATAACCTCAAAAGTTGAAGAAAAATAAGAATAAAAATCAAGGCACAGACTGGGGAGATGGCTCAATGAAAGAAGCACACAGGCATGAAGATTGGAGTTTGTGTCGTGGCTGCTTTAATTCCAGCACTTAGGCAGAGATAAGCATTCCTCAGGGCGAGCTGGCTAGCTAACCTAGCCAGTGAACTCTAGGTTCAACTGAGAGACTCTGCTTCAATAAATAAATAAAGTAGAAAATGACCCAAAAAGATACCCAAAGTCAACTTTGGACATATGCATGCAACATACACCCATATGTATATATACAATTACACATTTATGTACCCATACATATATACAAACATGTGTATACACATGACATGTTTCTCTCTCTCTCTCTCTCTCTCTCTCTCTCACACACACACACACACACATACACACACATATGCAAAAAAAACCCAGGGCCTTTTAGATCCTAGAAATGGACTGTAATTCACAATAAGTGATTCATTTAGCAGCATGAAAACATGAGGACAATACAGAATCCAAGGTGTGCCATTTTTTTCCCTCTTTCTTAACACTCTGTATTGTCAAATGACAGAAATACATGATATTTTATAGCTCTTTATTTTCCAAACATGTTTCATATCATCTAGTTACCTCTCCAAACAAATCAATCGATATGTCATATGAACTGAAGACTATTATAGCAATGAGCGTTTAAAAAAAAACTTTCCATAATTAAATAAGTAGTATGGTACTTAGGAGGAATATGATTTTTTACTTAGAATTCTTAATCTGTATTTATGGCTCTGTGATATTGAATCTTATGAAGCATTGTCTTGTTGGAATTATTCAATGTGAAGGATTAAAATTTTGTTAAGAATAGCAATAATGTTTGAATTATTTCCTAGTTGTTAGTCTTTGTAGTTAGCAAACAAATGTTAGGTAGAATTTTTGGAAAAGAATTTTAGTGAGAATAATTGTGAATACATGAGCATAGAGCTAGTGAATTAGGTAGGTAGTTAGCTTAGCAGATGGCAGAAACTCTTATATTCTGTCAGTAGAATTTCTAGAATTCAATTTAAATTCTACATTTTGAAATCAACTTTTGACCAAGTTCTTGATCTAAATTCCTAGGTTACAGATCTGAAAAGAGAACTTTCAATGGCAGCTTTATAATTGCAATAATAGGAAGACTATGTGCTCTGGGTGTGTTACTGAATACAGTCCTTGGGTTTGATGATATCAGAGAAAGATCAATCACTATGGGGCCTATCCATCTTCAAGAAACACCAATTTAGATCATATCTGCTGTCGTTTCTATGTCATTTTACATCTGTTCTTAAGAAAGAAGTCAATTTTACTAATCTTTAGTAAGCTTTTACTAATAATTGCTCATGTATTATAAATCAAGCATCCAAAAGTCATTGTTTCTAATGTAACATAATTCTGGACTTTTCTATAGTTCTCTACATGGTACCTGTGATTTCTTTCCCAAGCTGTATTTTCAGAAGGAGAGTTTCTGGTGGACAGAATATCCACAGTCCCCAGGTCCGTGTTATTACCTTTCTTAGGACTTTGTTACTATCTTCACATCCTCTTTATTGAAGCAAACATGAATTCAAAGCCCGAATATAAATGCTTTGGGTCAATCACTTTATATCACTATTCTAGTTGTTCAATCATCTATTAATGTAAAATTCATTTTTAGACAATTAACCAAAACTCAGAGATTTTGAGAGACAGTCTTGAAATTGTACAACCAGCACAACAATTTTGAAATTGTTGTTAATCTATGATAATGGCAATGTATCAGTTCTCAATTTGTCACCTTTGTTTTACTTTTACCTCTTTTTCATTAGCTTTGTTAGTGAGGAACCTGGTGACCCCTAGTAAGACTAGTGTGAAGTGGACTAAGTCAAAACCAGAATTTCTTTTTGTGGTGTGTGCGTGTAGGCACTTATGTGTGTATGTGTGTGCAAACATGCGTGCGTACATGCGTGCATGAGTGGTATATGTACGTGTATCAGAGGGCACTATGTGTATCTGTGGAGGCCCAAGGGTGACCTGGGGAATTATTCTAACTCCTTTTTGCTTTATTCTGGGATCTCCCAGGCTCTTACCTTCCAGAGTCAGAACTCAGATACTTCTGCTTGTATGTAGAGGTTTAACCCCCAAACCATGTCTCCAGCCCCAAAGATGGAATTTCTTGACTCTTTCTGGACAGAGAGCTCATAGGAGGACATGCCCAGAACTGGAGCCTCCAATATCTTTAAAAACTTCTCTGTTGCATCTGTGCTCCTTAGTGTGTCATGTTTGTTCTTAGACCAGCTTCTTCTTGCAGTTCCTCCTGGTTGGGCACAACCAGGTATATGAAATTTTCTAGTGTAGTTAGCTGGGATCACATGTCCAGTCCTTGATCTGACCAATATAACAAAGATAGTGAGTGCTATGTTGTTCAGGTTTTTTTTTTTTTTTGTAAGTACCCACTTTTGTGACTGTAAACAGAGACAAAGGGAAGGTCTAGTTTCAGAACTGAAGATTATCCCAGTTTATAGCTGTAACCAAGATCATGACGATGCCTGTTGTTGCTGCTTTCATTAATTTTGCAGTATATAATTGTGAGGTGATTAGAGCCACATCTGCAACAGGGAGGGTTTTAGGCTATTCTTGTCCATTAAACTAAACTCTGCCAAGTTTTTTTTTTGAATATTTCCAGCTGATCTGATTTGAATCTCTGTTTGTGAAACTTGCTATTTATATAAGGTAGAACATTATGCTTCTGACAGGAAACCGGATTAGTTTCTAAAATTGAGAAAAATAAAAGATAGCACTGAACTGATGGGTTTCAGACTGTAGCCCTGCTAAGGCAGAAAGACATGATGGTTGTAATTGTTTATCTCTCTCTCTGTCAGCCTATACCTGAATCTCAGGGCCTGATTAAAAGTATGTGACATAATGAGAATTCCATTTCTGGGGTTAAAAAGCTGAAGCCCAGATCTTTGCTGTAGTGATGAAATAAGGATACTTCCAACTTTGAACTGATACACAGTTTTGACTCTCTAAATCTCTAGGCATACTACGTAAAAGCTTGGAAGCCTCAGACACTCATATGTGACAAGCTCATTTTTAATGTCAGGAGACTTTGTAAACACCATATTGTGATTCAATAGATATTAATAAATTTATTTTAAAGAATGAAATTAAGCTATTTTTAAGTACATGAAGTAGAGGTATTCTTTACTCAATAAAACAAGATTTCTTCCTAAGTCCCTGTCCTGAGCCTGCCTATAGTTGAATTTGAATATAGGAACTCTTTGTAGGATCCTCTTTATAGTGATTAGTTAATTTGGTTTATCATGTTAGAAAGACTTAGAGAAACATAGTCTTTTATCTTCTGCAATGATCTCAAATTTTTCTTGAATTATCTACTATCATACCAGCACTTACAAATTAACTGGGGAGGGTTGAAGATGAAAGAGATGGGGAAGAGGAGATAGTTACTTGGAGAGAGCAATGCAAAATGATGCTATCTTTTCTGTTAAAGGTTGCACAATCCATCTTTTTTGGACAAAGTCTCAGAGTTTGGTGGATACAATGGCAAATATATAGTCTTCATGCCCTTTGACCTGGATGGCTTCATCTGGAAATTTCCTTCACTGTCTGACTCCTCCACTTCTTGCCGGCATCTATTGCTAAGGCTCTGTGTAATGGGATTCACAGCCTTATTTTTGTTGTTGTTGTTTTGTAATTTAAATTTTTATTAAGATATGAATATTACATTGCATTATGGATTTTTTAAATAAAATTGGCTTTTGTTTCTTTTTGCTTCCTCTTTCTCTCATCTGTCCCTGACCCTGAGACTTTCCTACTTCAGGAGCCTTGTATCTGCTTTCATGTCACACCTTGACCTTTGATATCCCCCCACCACACTTCTTGTCCCCTCTCATAGACTTCTACCCAGGCTTCTAATTGCCATGTCAGAACGCTCAACTGGAAAAGAGACAAAAGAGCCTCAAATTGATCATTCTCCCCCTTTTGCAAACTCTGATGCATTCATGCTAACTAATGATGTTTTGGAAGATGAGAGACATTTTACTTCTATTTGGTCTACTGGAATTTTCTCACATTCCTTTTTCCAGTGCTGAGAATGGGGTTTATTGAGCAAGACAAAAACACAAAAAACTGTTTATTGTAATCCTGGTACACAGGATTACACAAAATAAGAATAGTCATTGAACAAAGTTGAGTCACAGGATGAGTTGCTGAAACTTCTATGCTTAGATCCCACTTTCCACTTGTACTTTTAATGTTCTAAAGTTGTTAAAGAGCCTGTAGGATCCAGTTATTTCTTTAGATATAAATCTCATTTAAATTTATGCTGGACATACTTTTGAAGTTATCTATTTCAAAGAATTCTTAAAACTCCATTTTTTATAAAGCTAAGACCAAAAAAATTTATGTCAGTTTGCCTATATATTATACCTTAAACCTTACATACTTTAAAAGTCCTTTTACTTTTAGTGTTGATAAAAGAGACAGAAATTATAGAAGGTCAAAGCTGAAAAGTGAAGTGACAAGTACGCATTGTCTGTAACGTTTTTTTTGATGAGAATTAACATGTTTTTTTTCCCCGTAAAGTTTCCTTTGGTTGGCATGATGAGGACTTGAGCAAATGTAGCTGTAGCTGCCTGATGGTGAGTAATGGGTGACCTGGAATGGCAGCTGTGCTATGGTACATCCAATGTAATGTCAGTACCATAATCAAGAAGTCCAGCATTGCCTGAATAACTTACATAGTGTGCCCAAGACCCATGGCATCTAATACCCATGAGATATCTTGTAGCCTAAGATCTTACTAACGAAAGCAACGCTCCCCAAAACTGAAGGGAGTAAGAGTGGGTATTACCTGTTTTCTAAGACTCCTCAATTGCAAGGCAGTCAGGCACAGGGCTTTTTATTAATCAATATGGACATCCTTGGGTCTGTCTTGACTTTACCAATAAAGAGACAATTGCACAGCATCTTAGGTCAATATTACAATATCCAGAGAAATTGCATTATCATCATCTCCTCTCTTCTTTGGTATTCTCACCTGCAGTTTTAACTTAATTTCCTTTATCCTGAAACAAAGATCATTCACCATCTTTCTCTATCAAAACTGTTGCCTGCGTTTGAGCTTTTCTGTGAATAACTCCTTCTTAAAGTTTTCCTTTAATTTATTATGACCTCTCTAGATTATTCATATTTAATTTGAACATGCATCATAAGGTTAAATAAAAATATTTCTCCAGGGGCTGGAGAGGTGGTTCAGGGGTTAAGCCTCTGCCTTGCAGGCGGAAGGTCCTGAGTTCGGATCCCAGATCCCACGTATAGACCGCCAGGCGGAAGCGGGGGCGGCCTGAGCTTCTGGTCCTGATAGGGCGGAGCCTGTGAATCCCGGAGCAGAAGGAGGTGGAGGTATCCATGGTGGTTCCCGAATTCGTCCGTGGTTCTACACACACACACACACACACACACACACACACACACACACACACACACAGACGCGCGTGCACACACACATGCATATGCACACAGTTGAATAAATAATAATAATAATAAATTTTAAAAAAATATTTCTCCAAAGCAAGATAATATATATTCCATATAATTGTTTTACTCATTTCCAGTGGTGGAACTGCTTTCCTCATATTCAGTCATTTTATTCATATGTATGGATTAAGCTTATTTTTTCTCACTTCAGTGTATATAGATATCTACTATATTTCAGTTGATACAAATTTTGTTTACTACAAAGATTTTTTCCCTTGCCCAAAAAGCAAATTTATGTAGATCCTCATTATTTCTAGTAGCTTCCACATTTTATCTATAAATTTTACCTATAAAAGTCATCTGACTCTGTGAGTGAAACTAGAGATAATTGAGAAAAGAAAGAATATTTTAATTCTAAATTGCATTTTTGTTATTAATGTACAAGTACATTGTGAAAGCAGCAACTGTAATGGAAACTGTATTTTCCAGATATCTAGCTAGTGAGATATAAAGCACTTGAAGTGGCAGTAACTTTCTTTTGTGGGTCACAGGCAGACCTTTCCCCACTCCCTGCTCTGTTCCAGATTTCAGATACTTCCATCCACCTTCCACTACATGGGCCAGTCCTTATCCTTACCATACATTGCATTTCCCTTCAAAGGGTCAGAAAATATCTAACCTATCACAGCGAGATTTTGTTCTTGCCTGCAGTTGATTGGCTAAGACTTAAAAACCCTTTTTGTACATGAAAATGGAAGCTGTGTGGGAGGAGGCCTTGCCTTGTCTGTCTTATTTATAGGCATAATTCTTGTGACTAGAAAATGAAGGGTGCTTGCAAACTATTCAGTTAATCATTGATTTTCCTGTCCACACTGTTCTTTAGACTCTTTGTTTCTTACCTTTTACACAATCCCAGGCAAATCTACCCATTATCATTGTTAGAAGTTAGGCATGCTTAACACAAAATGCTCAAGCTGCCCTCCTCCTCCCTCTGATGTATGTGTTCAGATAAAGAACCTTTCACAGTTCCCAGTCTACTTAGATAAGGCAGCTGCACTTTCCCAAGGACAGTTCCACAGCCCCCAGCTTGTCTACAGCTCCCAAGGACTTTCACTCACCGGAGGGTGATGACCACTCTATAAGAGACCTAAGAGCTAGATTTCTCTGTCTCCCTCTGTCTCTCTCTGTCTCTCTGTCTCTCTCTCTCTCTCCCCTTCTCTGTCTGTTTCTGAGACAGCCGTGCTGCATACTGCTTGCCTATTTTGTCCTCTTGCTTGCTTGACAATAAATCTCCTTTATATATTATGTGCTGATTTTGGTGTGACTTCATATCTCCAATCATTCTGTGGTAGGGGGGACTTCCCAAGAGCTCCCACAATCAGAACTTAAATGTAATGTTATTAACTTACAAATATCTGTCTTCTGTTTAGAGCTATTCTTCCAAGTGGCTAGTGAGTTGTACCTAGGTGAAACTCAATGGAACTGTAACTAATACACTAGTGTAAGCAAACACTTTGGTATCTCCTAATCCTTTTCTCATCTAAGACTTGCTTGTCCTTCATTGTGTTGTGTTGCACAACTGAAATCCCTATCTGACAGTGTCATTCTTTCCTCTTTGCTGTCCTTTAAACATCCTTCTGTTTAAAACAATTAAGTTCAGTCTCCCTGGCAAATTGTTTTTAAATCTGGTCAGCTTTCTCCAGGGTCCTTGCTACCTGCTACCTGATCATTTCTTTACCTGTATCACCACTGTGCTTCCCATTCACAATGATGTTCTTACTTCCAGTCCTTCTCTCACTCAATCTGATCTACTACATATGTATGGAGATCAGTTACCTTGTAAATGGGACTATGGTATTCTTCTCCCCCAATGAGCACATATATCACCAGAAGTTCTCCAGTGACATCTCATTTCCAAGTCCTTAAGTTGATTGGAGCAGGATGGTGAACACTTACTTTCTTATATTTCTTGATTTGAGTCTTGAGAAGAATGGAATAAATTGCCTGATTGATTTTCAGGCAACTTCTTCTACTTTATACTTCTCTGCTGGATAATGACTGTAATCCAGATAGGAAAATTTGATATAGTGCCCAAAAAGAACTGTGTTGTGCTTTTCCATATTAATGAACGTTGGATTACTGAAAATTTTAAAAACATTAACATTTGGTAATATCAATACAATACAAATAAAATAACTAGCTCCTCCAAAGTTTCCTAAGAATAAAATACCACACAAAGCAATAGTAGCAAGCCAAACTTAAAGTTTTCCTTAAGAATCATCTTTGAATTTCTCCAAAGAGTGAACAATATTCAGTGGAATCAGTGTTCAGACATTACTGAATAATAAAATTATTTTTGTCTAGAAAACTTTCAAAAACAGTTGTTACACGTGTTCCCTTATGGAGAAAGACATGGATCAGTAATGTTCTTGAGCTGTGTCTAATTCTGAGACCTGACTCAATGCTGTTTAATGATTTACAATGTGTTCTTTATTCCTCTCCCCACACTTCTGCAATCAGTGATACATTCAAAGGAAAAAAAAAATCACCATACTGGTTCTTGTGAACAACAGCAACAAAAAAACACCTTTCTTCTTTCTCCAACTAATTAATTTAACAGCCAATCCGGTCTGGAATATGGGACAAATATTTCAAGCATTTTCAAAACTAAACCTAGATAGTTTCAACATTTTTTCAAAGGAATCCAGGACATGCGTAAAGTATGAAAGCAACATGCAAGTTTAACTTGTTTAAACTGTTACTTTCTGACTCCATCTCTTTTCTTCCATTGTGGTGGGAACGTATTGCCTTCTCTTTCTTCACTCTTATTAACTTCCCTCTTTTATCAGAAAAAGGATCTTGCCCTCTTTGATTCTCTTACTGATATTTTAAAAGGACTTTTTCCCTCTTGCGGTCTCTCCCAGGCAAGTCCTATCTCCATTGTCCTTTGTCATTCATTCCCTGTCTCTGTGATCATCCTCTTATCCAGCCTAGGATTCTTCCTTTTTCTTTTTGTTTGGGGGTGGCGGTGGTGGCTTGTGGATGCGTGAGATACTGGTGTTGGGACCCTCTTACCTGTTTCAATCCTTAAATGAGATCATATTTGAGTGAAAATTGCAGCTTGTACCAAAAAGGCTAGGACTCTGTTTTAACGAATTAAAGCCTCATAAAACTCGTGCTTACTTAAAGAAGTTTTAACACAGAACTTCTAAATAATTAATAATTGAAAAAAATCTTGATTCAGGGCTTTCGTCGCTGATGGAAACGAAGAAGAGACATCTGCTTTGCTGCTCCCGTCTGGCTGTGACTCATGCCATGTGGGCTCAGTAGCTCTCGATCTGTCTTCTGTGGCCATCTGCTTGTTCGGTGTGCTCTCGCCATCACACATTTTCAGACCCTTGCCATAGGGCAGAAGTGCCAAACAATTATTTGTCGAGAAAGATAGCCCACAGAATACTGTAAGTGACATCTGTTTTGCAGGAAATCCCTCCCTGGCGGCGGCAACATCATCCCGGCAGCTCATAGGAATATCGGAATTGACATACAGGGACAAATGCCTGTTTCATCTTAGGCTGATTTCTCCCTCCAAAAGCATCCAGTACCAGATGCTTTAAAAGACAAGGCAACCCCCTGACTCTTTCTCGTGCTCTCGCAGCACCTATAGTAATTGGCAATACTGCACCATGGGGAACATTTCTTCCTGACCCCAGCTGGTAACCAAATGATGCCCTAAAGCATGAACATTGACATACTTTATATTGTATGATAGCTAAGATGGTGAAAAATGAAATTTTTTCCACATTCCACATGCTTACTAGATTCTTTGACCTAAATAGTAACTCAAATATTAAATTCCACAAGTTACATTTAATAACTTACTACTTGGGGAATCACAAAGACAGATAAATATTTTATTTCACAAGCATTGCGATTTCCATACCTGGCAGTTTGTTTTTCTCCTTTGAAGTATTTGTAATAGATAATAAAAAAGTCCCTAACTTATAATGATCTAAGACTTGAAACTGTGCATAACTATATTTTTGCAGGGCTTATTTGCATATTATATTGTCTGTATATCAGTAATCTCACCTGCCATCTTAACATCAAACATCTAAAAAGAAAAAATTCAGGTATTTCCAGAACCAGTTAATTTATTTTCTAGAAATATTAGGCTTCTTTTTTATTTGTGCATTTGGTACTTTCATGTCTTCTCAAGCATTACTGGTTTTAAGATGCTAATATTTTATTGACATTAATGTAAGGTTTTCTTTCCTTCCTTCATTGTACTTTTTATCTCATTTTGGTATTAGGGCAATAATGACCTTCCTTGCTAGATTCAATTGCATTTACAGTTTCAGGGTAGTAAAATCTTCGATTGGAATTGTAGATCTTTTCTTCCTTTGATGTATGTAAGTTCTTACTGTACATATTTGGATGAACTGTTGATGTGCACTTCTTATGTACGATCACTACTTTCTCAGTGAATTGATTATTTCTCTGACTACCATGTAACATCTTTTTTCATTTTCGTTAATTTTCATTGCTCTGAGGTTTCATTGAGTGATATTCATATATCTTCTTTTCTTAAAGATTATATGCTGTTCTTTTTTACCTCTGTACCAATTCAGTATGCGTATATTATTAGTTTTAAGTAAGATGACATGTTTCTATGTACCTCATGAGGGTGTTTTAACTGACACATGCAGAAAGTTTCGAGTAAGGCTACTATTTTGAATATATGAATTGTCATTGTCTATGCAGCGGAGTCTACCGGTGATGTCATTTATCTCATTGATAAAGTTTAGAAAATGATTTCTATTTAGATTTCTTTACCTTTCTGAATATAGTTTCCAAGGTTTTCTATGCATGTTGAACACATACATCGGAAAGTGTCCTTTCCACAACACTCAATGATAAGAAAACAACCTAATTTAAAAAATGGACAAAAGAGGGCTGGAGAAAAAGCTCAGGGGTTAAGACTGCCTCACAAGCAGAAGGTCCTGAGTTTGGATTCCAGGTCCCACGCAAATGGCAACCACCTGCACTTCTGGCTCTGGTAAGTAGAGCCTGGGAAATCCCAGTCAAGCAAAAAGAAGTTAGAAGCAATCCAGAATGATTCCCATAGTTATCTTGGTCCTCCACAGGACACACAGTGCTCTCTGACACACACTGTTGCAGTTCACCTGCATGGTTGCTGCTAAATGACCATCAAACAGCTTAAGGGCACAAGAGATTTATTTTCTTACTGATAGTCCAGTTATAGTCTGTCCAGCTTGATGGGAGAGCATGTACCAACACTAGGCAGAGGGAACTGGCCACACCATCTCTACATAATGGCTGAGAGGGACGATCCTTATTGCCAGACCAGTATGTCTAGCCAAGTATACACAAGGATGCCGTCTCTCTCAAACAGCTCTCTGTGTTTTATTCCAGGGCCTAATCCCACCCATCTGGGATTTCACCATCAGCCAGACAATCCCCTGCAGGTTTGCTCTTGGATTAACCCAACCACTAATTCTCCACAAATGCACCCAGAGCTCAAAACCCTCAATTGTCAAATTGACACCTGTGCCTAACTATCACACACACACACACACACACACACACACACACACACATAAAAATGGACAAAAGATTTGAACAGATATTATAAGAAAATAGATGTGTAACGTGTGTTATTGGGAAATCGTGAATCAAAATATCAATATACTACATTTACCTATTAGAATGGCAAAACTGAAAATGCTGGAAGCAATCAGTGTTTTCAAAAATGTGGGACAGAAGAAACTCTCAACCACTGTCGATGAAAATGTGAAACAAGACAAATAACTCTGAGAATTTCTTCCAAAGCAAAAGACAGTCATGCCAAGTGACTAAGCAATGACATTCTTTTAACAAGTGAGGTAAATACAAATGTCCACTAAAAACATGCAGAAACATATGTATCACTTTATGTATAATTGTTATAATTTGGAAGAAATTTTAAAGCAAATGGTAATAGCCATACATTGCAATAGTATTCATCAAGAAAAGGAAATAATCTATCAAGCTACATATATCCTTAAGGAGAAACCATTGAAATATATATTGCAAAATGTAAGACACAAACAGGCTGCATGCACACTTCATGATTCCAACTATATAATATTCTGTAAAATCTTAACCATCGAGATAGTAAAAAGGATAGTGGGAACATTAAGAAACATTATAAAGAACTACTGTATATGTGACTACATAGAGATGTGTATGTCAGGGAAGGGAGACTGATGTTGGGTAAGCTCAAGTTAGAGTATTGACATTACTCAGAATGCCTGGAAAATAGATGGCTCTATATAAATCACTGAATTTTAAATAATAGAGGAATATGTAAATTATCTTGTTTAAGTTTACAGTGGGGCTATAGAAATATTTGGATTCAATTTAATTGGACAGTTTCAGAAGTAATTGATAAAGTCAAGAGAAACGTAGATGAAAGATAAGTCTTGAAACATGTTAACAACTAACACTATAAGACAAAGAGGAGAGAAGGAAGACAAGAATAAGCACAGCGGACAGGAAAGAAATTAGTATAATATGATGGAGGTCAAAGCAAGACTATTCGAACAGGAAGTCATCTAAATTCTAAAGAAAATAAAATAAAACAAAATGAAATGTGGGATTCATTGAAGTCATTGGATCGATATAAACATAAACTATCTTTAAAATATTGTAATTCTAAGAAGATTTAAGGCTTGATGGTAGGTGACAGATTGTTATTAAGAGACTTTGGAGAATAAAAATCTGCTTTGCTAGTGAAAGGAGGAAAGCTGACACATGTCACTGGAGCAGAGTGTGGGTATCATAGCTCATGCTATTTGCATGAGACACACGTATTAAATATTATTTGGTTCTGTATGTACAATTTGCGTGTCTGTGACCACATGGGCACTCAAGAGTTATGTCATCTATCTATCATCTAACCCCAAACATACTCTTACTTTTGTTTTTGTAATTGACCTAGTTCTACTTATGAAAATCTTCATTTTCAGTAAAACAGAGAAGCATACTGGAAAATTAGGTATTAGAGCAAATTAAGGCAACAAAGTTTTCAAAATTCAGTGGTTTTAATGTCCAAGTATTAGACTACATTTTGAAAAGGTCAGACTCTGAATGGGATATTAAGTAACCAACTCCAAATTATAATTTCTGTAAATCTTGGATACCATAGTAATGATACTTTCACAAATGGATATTACACCTGTTAATTAAAGTTGAAAAAATAACCAACATCCTCATTATTAGTATCTATAAGTAGCAATTCATCTGCTGGATATCCCAGGCATATATATTTAAAACACAATGTGCTACATAAAATCACTGATCCTAAGTTTAATTACCTTCTGATGGGAGTTAGCAATTTAGCTTCAATTTACAGCATAAAGGTTAGGTATGGTGTGCTCATTCTACAATGCCGGTGCTATTACAATAATGAACACTAAATTGACCAATGAATTAAAAATAATAGTACAGAAATATATCCACAAGCAGGGTAATTTTTAATGTTACTACATCTCAAAGAAAATGCACTCTTACTTAAAAATTTTTTAAATGCATCCACCATTATTGGCAGTGCTTATGGGAAGCTAACACTCGCTTCTAGTTTAGACTCAAGTATCTTAAGAAAAAAAGTTATCATATTAATAGCAACTGGCCATATTTACCTGACTTCAAACCAATTTTGATACTTAGAAAGCTTTTCAAGTTACTAGATGCTTGGGGCAATTTCTCTGTAGTGTTCATGACCTCATGCGCAGAAATCAAGATTTCATATGCCCTCCTCTACCTCCATAAAGAACTTAAACTTAAAGCACATGTTATTTTGTTGGTATCCAACTAGATTGCCATTTCTACATTTGTCTTTAGTGCTTTTAAAGTTCTCTTACAGATTTCTGCTTTCATAAACGCACTCAACTTTAAAAAATTATGTCAAATTTGAATAACTTGGAGACAAGTAGAAAGAAAATCACAACGAAAACACTTACATGAAAAAGTTTTACAAACCACTTTCTAAGGAAGACAACATTAGCAAACAAACCAAATTTTTGTTATTATTATTATGTACAAAACTGTTGGTACTTACACTTTCTGTAAGAAGTATCTGCCTATGAATACATTTTCCTAACATATGCAAGGACCTTGCTTTCCCAACAGAGCTCTGGAAATCAATGGTGTCATTTTAATTAGAAATAAAATAGGCATTTTTCCATGAAGATGAGAAAATATTGTAGGTGAAACAATAGAATTAGTGAATTATCACTTGTTGAAAATGTAGTAAAAAGTGATAAATAAAAAAAGAAAAAAGCACATCCATTCTAAAACCAATTAGCAAAATGTGTCATTCATGAAATGTAGATGAGGTAAGTAAAGTCTTCAGAATCAAGGTCTCAGATTCTTCATCCTTCATCGTTGTCTTCTTATTGCCCATTTTGTTCATTATGTGACCCCTCTTTTGTCATGAGTTTACTATGTGTTAACTCAGTAGGTAATCAGTAAATGTTAAATGAGTTGAATAAAAAAGATGCAAATTCCTTCACCTCTGTTTAGAATACTTAATCTATTTTTCCTTAGGACTTTTTGTAAATGTTAATAAGGATGTTTATTGAACATGGTTAGCTTTCTATGTATTTTGTTATAAAGCCAATGGAAAGCAATGATGTATGATTCATTATTAGAGATCCAACTTGGCAATTGACTAATTACTCAGTTAGTTAGTACTTAGGTTACAGAGGAAGAGGGGGAGGGGAATGGGAGAGAAAGTAAGAGAGAAATTGTTGTCATGGTGCATGAGGATAACTTTGAGAATTTTGTTCTCTCCTCCTCCCAGAATCATACATCAAACTCAGGTCACAAGATATGCATGCAAGCGCCTTTATCTGTTGATCCATCCTCATGACCAATATTTTCTATATTTTTAAAACAGATAGACAAAGGGAGAGTTGATGGCCTTTACAGAAAACTGCCTTGTTAATTTGGTCATATTACATGACTCACATAGGCTAATTAAATTTATTGACATGTGAACATTGACTCTGACTGTAAGGCATTTGGAAGGATACTACTAGAAGGTATACATTGAATAAATTTTTAATTCTTGTGCAACACATGCCAATTTTCTTTTTCAACTTTGGATGTTAAAACTTCATCCTATTGGGAAAAAATAGTTGAAAAGCAAAATGTTAAGATGTCTGATTATGCTTATCTTGCCTTAGGTAACATATTAATTTTAGAATTGTTGGGATACAGAAAGGACATATTTGCCAAGATTTTTGTCTATTAAAGTCTGCAGCTCCAAAGCAGATATTTAATCCTATTAAAGCTAATTGAATGGATCATTTGCAGGCTTTATCAGTTAGGTGAAGTTCAAGTTGTAACTGGTATTAAAGGAATAGAAATGTGACAGTAATGTCTAGCTCATGTCACTTATGCTTGAACTTCAGAGTGAAGAGTGCAACTCATTGGAGGCACTGGCTTGGGATCTCATTTCTTTTAGGACAATTTGTAGGATTAACAAAGACACTTATGTTTCCCCTTTTAAAACCGTTCCTTCATGGGGGATCTTCCAGCTCTACTACTCAGAGTCAGGTATGACTAGGTTTCTGTTAAACTACTGCTCTCCAGAGCAGATATCTTCTCTATGAAAATTGTCTCTGTGCTAAAATTGGCATTAAGGTTTAGCCTGCAAGCTATATTGTTTTCATTTAACTTAATGCTTTAAGAATGAATGAATGATGTATGTTTTGCATACTATTTTTAGTACAGTTATTACATTGCTATTTTGAGTGGCATTTGCCATTAGACTTTTTCCCTGTACATGAACATATGAAGTTATAAAGAGAGAAGTTTGGAATCCTATTCATATCCAGTCTCAGATCATTTTCAAGTTGAATTAATAATGTTAAAGTCTTATTTATTTATTTAAGATACAGTCATGTTGGCAATATTTCATTATTGAGAGTACAACTTATTCAATTTTGATATCTAATGGAAATCAAATATCTTTTTCATATAGACATTGTTATTATACTCCCAGAAAAATTTTATAGATAATGATAATTTTCTAGTGCTAGAGGCATTGCAAATGCTTATTAATTTCCTATAATGTGAATCAACTATGAATGATGCCTTGTTGAGTGAAAGGCAATTAAATTTTTTTATGTGAAAAGACCAGCAACTTTATTTTATCATTTACACATTTTTATTTATTCTTTAACACAGAGTCTCATTTTACAGCTCAGGATGGATTAGAACTTTGAAATCTTCCTGCCTCTGCCCAGAGTGCTGGAATTCTAATGAAATTCTCATTTAGAATGGAGACTTCTCTTGATCTTCAGTCTTTTTTACACAATGCCAACCTATAAATTGACTTTCCTTCATTAATTCCAATTCTTTATGTGTGAAATACTCTCTTGTGGGTTATGCTTTCAGTCTGTGGTTCAGGATTGGCTCTCTGGGCCGATTATTCCTTTCCTAAACTATCACCTGAATTTCTATTGCAGAAATTTGCCATCAGCTGCCCTGTGTCAGAGGTCTTTTCCTTATATGTTTGTGTTCCTCATTTACTTGCTTATATTTTTTATACTGTATATATCTCATCATTACATCCTCATGAGTGCATGTCTGTGGCTGTGATTTATACCTCATGGTTATTCAGAAAGTAGTCCTAAACAAACTCTGACTTAGACTATGGGCTAAGTTCTTCAATAGATACTTTTTTATCCAAGAGTCAACTTCTTTCCTTTACCTTTTATATGATGGCATATAACATCCTTAAAATAGATTATTTCATTAATCATTCAAAAAGTTTTATTGGCTACCCTTGAGTACATTGTATATACTTTCTATCAATGAATTCATAATTTTTAGTAATTCAGATTTCCCCTGCTTTATTAATGTTAATTCTTTACTACTTTTCTGGACCATATTTTTCAAGTCAAACATGAAAATTCTAACTTGTCAAATATGTTTCATGCTCTTCTTCATAAATACTTAGAAGAGATAAATTTGTAGGATACACATTACTTCCCGTTGCTATGGATTTAAGCAAGTGCGTGCCAGAAGCAATGATTAGATGGTTGTATATAATAAGTCAAAGCAGTGAATTTGTAGTTGAATTCATACTTAAAAGCAAAGAGTTTTAGTAGAAGGGAATATGTATCTGTCCCTATTTTTAATAATTTAAAAAAAATTTCCACTCATAGAAACTTAATAGGTACCCCGGTCTCCTTCCTCCCTCCACCACTCCTGGGACCCCCTTGCTCCCTACCCCCTTTTCCCCTTCCTTCCCCCTCTCCCTTTCTCCCAGTGCCCCCTCCCCCCCTCCCTGGAGCATCCTTTAGCTGAATGTCAAACTTCCCTCTGGGTCCTCCTCTCTGATGAGGTGTAAGGACTCAGTAGCATTGCCTAGAGCCCTTTCTTGTGTTCTCCTTTAATATAGGAACACTATTGTGGCTATTAATCCCTTGCCTCTAAGGATCCTAATTCCTGTGATCCATGCTATACTTTGCGGGGTCAATGCTATGCAGGTCATTGTGCACGTCATGCAAAGTCCTATTATGGTTACCTCGGCCCTAATGTGTGTGGAGTATCTTGCACATCGTTGCTCCTCCCCATCTTTAGGCTCTTAAAATCTTACCGTCCCCTCTTCCGCAAATTTCCCTGAGCTGAGGAGCAATGATTTGCAAGATTCTCCACACTAGTTAGGGCCGAAGCAATCGTAATAGGACTTTGCATGCCCTGCGCAATGTCCAACACACTATTGACCTCACAAAGTCTAGTATCAGCTAAAGGCACCAAGATCCTTGGAGGCAAGGGATTGACAGCCACAGTAGTGTTCCTGTGCTTAAGGGGAACACGAGAAAGGGTTCAGGGAAATGCCACTGGGTCCTCGTACGTCATCGGAGAGGAGGACCCAAAGGAGAGTTAGGCATACACAATAAAGGACTTTCTGGGAATTGGGGGGGAGGCACTGGGGGATGGGGAGGGAGAGAGGGGGAGCAGAGGGTTCGGGGGGAGGAGGAGGGAGGGAGGGAACTGGTCTACCTATTAAGTTTGTATGAGCGGAAATAATAAAAAATGTATTAAAAAATTTCCCTGAGCTTTAGGATGGGGAGAGATTAGGCTGGCTTGGTTCCAGGTGGTTAATGTAAGGTCTCTGATGTTCTGGATTATGATTTTTTCCAGCTGTTTTTAATAATTTTTAATTATAAAATTTTTAATTAAAAATTAAGGTCTGAGGGCTGGAGAGATGAGTCAAGGGTTAAGACTCTGTCTAGCAAGGAGAAGAACCTGAATTTGGATTCCAGATCCCACGTAAAAACGCCAGGTGGAAATGGCGGCAGCCTATACTTCTGGCACTGAAAGATAGAGCCTGGGAAATGCCAGAGCTAAGCAAAAAAGAGGTAGAAGTAATCCAGGATGATTCCTGAAGTCATCCTTCGTCCTCCATAGGGACACACAATACCCTCCAATATATCTATCTATCTATATATATACACACACACACAAATAAATAAATAAATGAATAAATGAAAATTAAGACTTGAACATACCTTAAGTGGTTGAAATTAACTGGCAAAAATGTCTTCCTAGTTTGTTTTGTTTACACTCCTGCCCTACTCCTTCCTTGTGTCTGTATGTGTATGCTTGTATATATGCATACAAATGTTTTGCCTGTATAAAACATCATCTTAGTTGAAGATGAGCAACACAGATCATTACATCTTTGCTATCTTTCAATAATTCTGCAAATATTTCTTGTATGCATATATTCAATTTTAGAAATATATCAGCAATAAAGAGACAGTTATTTTTCTACATGGGAAGTGAATACAGAATAGTTGTTCAATCTATTTCTTGAGGAAGTCAGAAAAATATCTTCCTAAATGTCATACTATGTTTGAGTTCTAGAGAATCCGGAACATCATAATGCAAACATGATGAAGGGAAGACAAGTACTCCAGGCATAGGAAACAGTAGGTACTAACATGAACTTGACACGATTTAATGACCTTGACAATGATATCGTGAACCGGGCACTAAACCATCTGAAGAGTAGTGAAGGAATTAGCTATACATTTAACTTAGAGATGAATGTAAAGGGTGGTGTTTTGCAAAGGCAGATTATTGTTATTATGCAAAGAATAATCTCATTACATATTATTCCAAGGAATAATGAACATCGAAAGTTAACATTCAATTTTATGTTGAAAAATAGACCTTCAGCTGTTAAATTGATCCAATAGCAGAATGGGTGTGAGATTGCTGCTACTGAACACATTTCATTACCTTTTGGATGTTTTCATTTGAGCGTGTGTGTGTATAAATATTAGAGCATCATTTTTATTTCTCCCAATGGGAATTAATTTAAATTGTTCTCAAAGATACATTTCATTTAACTTACTTCTGAAACTATTACTAGATTGGGAGCTATGATAGAAATGGAAAATGAATCATGTGAGGAGTTATTTAATGTGCTTATGAAGAATGCACAGATTTGTAGTTGAATTTGTAAATAATCAGCTTATCATATTAGTCGATTTCTTTTTATTACTGTGTCAAAATACCAGATAAAAAAACTTAAACAAAATACCTGAGAAAACAACGGGGGGGAAGGATTTAATGTGGTTCACAGTTTTATGGGTTTGAACCTACTGTCATTTAGTCCCACGGCTGTGAGTCTATACTGAGGCAGATCATCATGGTGGCGAGAGAGAGAGTTACAGGAAAAAGCTGCTCACCACATGCCAGATGTGAGGCAAAAAGAGGGAAGGTGGGGGGGGGATGTACCGTTCAAAGTCTCGTCTTCAGAGACTTAGGTCCTATAGCATGATGTACCTTCTAATAGTTGAAATTGTCAAGTAGATGAAATTAGGACCCTAATGCTTCAAACATCTCAAAGTCACCGTAATCCCCCTAGAGTAACTGTTTATATCTAAGAGCTTAACCAAGGATTCTTCAGTGGACATGGATAGAGACCTTCCATGTTTTTGTGGAAGATAAAAGGAATATATAACTACTGTTTTTATCATGTTTATTTTTTGAGTTTAGGTACAGCGAGTAGGAAGGGTGCATCACAGACATTTCTGGACATTGTTTCTTAGTTTCTTAGACGTTCTATTTAGAAAGGATATGACTTTTGGAGAATCAAAATGTTAATATGCAGTGCAGGAAAGCAAAACTGAAAACAACAAACCATATTTCAGAACCCTAAAGACCCTACATTCACCTGGAACCAGACCAGTCAAATCTCTTCCCATCCTAAAGCTCAAGAAACCTTGCAGAAGAGGGGGTGGCAAGATTGTAAGAGCCTAAAGAGAGGGAGGACCAATGATATGCAAGATATTCCGTACAAGTTAGGGCTGCAGTGCCAGGATTGGACTTTGCATCATCCGCACAATGGTTGACATGTCAACGACCCCCCAAAGTTTAGTATGGATCACAGGGGAGAAGACTTCAGGTAGGATCCTTACAGGCAGGGGATTAAACAGTCAGAGTTCCCATACTAACAGGAAGCCCAAGAAGGGGCTCTGGGCTATACCACTGGCACTGAATACTCACTGGGGTGGAGGACTCAGAGGGAGGTTGGGGAGTACATAAATGCAAGCTCCAGGGTATGGAAGGGAGGAAAGGGGAAGGCAGCAAGAGAGGGGGAAGGACGTGGGGTGAAAGGAAGGAAGAAAGCGGGAGAGTACAATGGGGGACGATGAGAGAAGGGAGGGGGGAAGGAGAGGACGGGGAACCTACTGAGCTTGTATGAATAGGAAAAAAATAAAACGTGGGAGAAAAAAACAAAAAAAGTTAATATGAACATCTTAATTTATTAATTTCCACATGAAATAGTTTCTTAAAAATGAAATAATTTTATTTGTATGTGAAATACTTTAATAAAATATTTAGCATGCTTTATATAGTTTATTCCAAATAACAGCGCTTTAAGTGCATTTTCATTAGGATACAATTAGGAGTGATTTGGGGAAGTTAGGGCTAATTTGAAGGTTTTTTTTTTTTTTCAAACAGGGCCTTGCCACGTAGGCCAGTTTGGTTCAGAACTTATGACCCACCTGAATCGTTCTACCATATGCTGGGATTTCAGGACTGATCCATACCCAGCTAGTTTAAAATTTTAAATACTGGCTGATATATCTTCTATTCACAGATGTTGTATTTACTGTGAATCACATACCAGATGGTTTTGCCATAAAATCCCCAGTAGCTAGGAATTACACATTAAGCTGGAGTTGATAATTGTTACAAATCGAAATGGCTTAATTATTTGCATTGCTATGAGATCCTATACCTTATTTCTGTGTTTTCAAGACTATCCCACCTATAGATCTAGGAGGTAGTATGTTAGAGAAATAATCTTTTGATATATGTGGAAATAAAATGGAACAGAAGTAATGTAATTTCAGTTCTATTTCGTGAAGTATTTACTAATAAAGTTATGAAAAGGATTTACGGTCATGGTGTGGGGGCCACCCCAGTCTGTCTTTCTGTCAGGCAGAGTTAGTTTAGAATCCCTGGAAGTGATGCCCAACTCTTACCTGGTGTACATATTTTCCCTTTGTATTCATTAACAAGCCGTTGGAGGAATATGTCCCTTTAACTACTGCAAAGTTGAAAACAGGCCAAAGTGTACTTGTAAAGAGATATTGAAAAGCCAAGAAAATGCAGATGAGAACTCTTGGATGGCCATTGAAGTTGACATCTCTCTCACTTCCTGGTCCTATATGTGATACTATTATTTTAAGAAAATGTCCTCGTGGATTAACCAGAAATAGAGAAGTGGATATTTAGTTAGAAACACTGGATTTGAGGAAAGGAAAGGGACTGGGATAAATTAGGAGTGGTTAAGCATCAGTCCAGTGTACCTCTTTATGTCAAATATGGAAGTTCAAGTTAAGAAAGGAAATATTTAGTGTAGAAATACTTTTAAAAACTGTCATTTACCACTGATGTTCATTAGGAAAAGTAGCTCAATATCTTAATAAATCATGTGTGAAAGAAGTTATATTTAAAAGAGAATAAGTCATTCTAAAAATGAGAAATAGGCAAGTCATAGGCTCTGAAAGATGTATTTCACAGTGGTTATGTAAGAGTCAATTAATTCATGGAACTATTTTTGCCATCCTAATGTTATAAGAGCATCTTATGAGAGCAAGGTTAAAAGGATACATTTAATAACTTTGGAATCATAGTTGGTTACTTTATTACAGTGGGTTAGCTCTATTGAAAGGTCAATCTGAAAAGTTCTGTTACTGATAATATCACAAGTGAACTAACCAAATACATACACATAGTTCCAGTTAAAGGTGAAATCTATGTAACTTTGAATGAATGATTGGTCTGATCTTGGTGGAGCTAATAAATTCATTTTAGCTTCATTTTGGACTTATTTTATTCTTGTGACATTTAATGAAATCTATAAACAAAGTTTCAATAATCTTATTCAACAATTTTATACTTGGGCTTTTAGACATTATTTTTATGAATCCATGAAATTATTAGCCTGTTCTTTTGACATGGCTGCTTGGTGAAGGTTGGAATAAAATCATCTGCTTAATGGAAATTATCAAATGCAACTCATTTGGTCAAAAATAGTTCCGTTAATTAGACTTTTAAATAAAGTTTAATGTGAATGTGTAAAGAATGCTTTCTACTATAGAAACAAAATGATTGGATTTTTGGAATTCTACTTAAAAACCGATTCCTTTCTTTACTTCTTTCTTATTCTAAAACTCTTTGATGTATTCTTCTCAGCTGTACAAAATCAATCACATCACATTCATTGTTCCTTAAATAAAATATATTTTTTCCTAGTCTAAAATTTCCTACTTGATTTGGTTCTTATCTGTCTTCTGATCTAGTCCCAAGCCATTTTTTTCCTTTTACTGTGTTGCACGCTTGCCTTAATTCAGTCTCTCCTGCTCAGCATGCTTTCTAGCAAGTCTGTATGTGCTGTTCATTCCACTCTGCTCCATGCATAGCTGATTTCACTCTTGAAGATGATGGTCTTTGTTTTCTTGCCAAGTTAGCTTCAGTGATATGTATTTATGTTTAATGTTTTTAAACATTTTTTAAAACATTAAAAAATTTTTTTAAGCTAGGGAGACTTAAAAATTGATTCCTTTAAATAATCTAATAATTTGGAGGTTAGTTCATTCTTAGGGAAACCTGACTAAATTCTTAGGGAAAATTGACTTTTCTCAGTTTAGCTCTTGACTAACACATGTGAAAAAAGGATTTTTTTTTTCTGTTAGATTGGCTTGTGATTCAATGTAGGAGGTTAGAATGAATAGTTTCATATTGCTAAATACATAAAATAGTTAAATATATTATTTTCTATGAACACAATGTGCTTGTGACATAATTAGTGTCGAGTAAATTTAATGATAGCATAAGGAGCTTAGGCACAACTATATCATATATTCCAATCAAATCTTGAAGTTGCCTTGATGTATTGTCTAGGCAAGCCAGCGTAAATATTTTAGGCAAAGCTTGAAAAGATGCTGCAAGCCCTAACAAAAACTGCCAAGAATTAGGTTAATTGGCATAATATAAGGTGGCTGGGCACAGTTGGGGAAAGTGTCAGAGTAGGCCGAATCCCTACCAAGAAAGACGGTTTGTGCAATTAGCTCTCTGAACTTTAACCTTTCCAGAATAATTAATGAGTAGAAGAGGGGATCAAGACAAAGACATAAAATGATATGGTGGATGCCGGCAAGTAATACATCAAAGAATGCTTGTAATTGGCCCTGCAGCTTTCATTCGTTGCCCTATTTCTTTCAATTCATTGACTCAAAATAATAGGTTCAGGTTCATTATCAACAGGTTTTAGCTGTAAGAGCACAACATTGCAACACAGCTTGGATTGTGACAGTGTTGAAGGTTAAGAAAGAAGTTGTAGTTGATAACCACTCTTTGAAGAAGGAAGATAACAGATATCTTCTGAATGAACCAACAGCTTGTACATTAATATTTAGAATCTTCAAAGCCTTATATTCTACCACTGCACGATGCTGGAATATGGGTGGTGTGGGCAGGTATGTATATTTCCATTTCAGAGATGCTTGACACCATGATTGAGAGGTTTATACTATTGTTTTAGATGACGTTGAGTTACTCACGTATCACATGAGTGTCATCTCTCCAAGCACATGGCTCTATTTTTTTAAAAAATATTTTTTAATGCTATAGTTTATAGAAATTTTGATTCACTTTGATTACTTTTGTGATGGAAGAAAAGTAGAACCTTCTTGAGAAATATCTATGACAAGTTTTCTGAATTCTTCCAATTGCAGTACATTGTCATATGTAGCATGTATTTTAATACCAATGCATGTTTTTCTGCACAAAATACATACTCTTTTCAATGTCCATGCTTTGTTTATTTTAGTTAATCTTATGTGCTCCTTATACTATTCAGAATAAATTTTAGTTTTGCACTTGACAACCAGAAAAAAAACCTTTATGAACCATATCTAAGTATTTAGACATTATCAATGTAGTCATTAACTTTTTATTTTCATACAATCATAACTATTTCTAATTTTAAACATTTAAATGCCATTTTATAAACTGAATATTATTTTAAAATTAAGTCAGGCATCTTGCATTTAAAATTTTACATATTTTTATAGCATTTCTATAAATGTATACATATTTGAAATGTATTTTATTAAAAAGTTACTGTACATTTTAATCATTATATTGTTTTTCAAATACACATTCCATAATGCTAAGATATTTGTTGTTTTGGTAACATTTTTACTAGAAATCTGAAAAAAGATTGTAGTGAAATACAAAAGAGTTCTCAATTCTAATCGAATGAAACACTTATTAGAAAGCATTGAAGATAATTGATGAAACATGTAAAGAGATTCTTGTTGTGGTTACTATTTTTGCAAGTTTACATAATAATCATTGCTGTAAAACAATCATTATTTTCTAATAAAAATTCATGGAATCATCACCAATTAATATGAATAATTTTGGCACATATTTGATTCCCTAAAAGTAAGGCTTGTAGGTCTGAAAACTTAGCTTTTATATTTCCTAGTCACTCCATGATTTATTTCTGTTAGATTATCATGTGCAATAGAGTTTACAATGAAAAACATGTACATTTTTTATGTGTAGTCAAAAGCACCTTTCCACTTTGGTAGGGAGTTACTTGTAAATATTTTCTGCAGCAAGTCAAAATATTCGGACTTCCAACTTTAGGTTTTTAGAGCTTTAGATACTAGCTTTGGAGAACAGTTTAACAGGATAGTCTAGTGGAATATCCTCATATTTCTAATAAGCTATGTTAAAACCAGAAGTGTTGAATCTAGGACTGCTTGTTGGGAGAATTTGCCTTTCTGATAAAATACCTAGTCACCTGAAGCAGATGCATGCACACACATTATCACTTCTGTATACATCTCACACTTGCAGAAATATTTGCTTATGTAACAATATTGTAATAGATGGGCCAGAAAATCACAGGAGTGTACACATGTTTTTTCTAACATCATCCTCTGCTTGAGGGAGATAAGCATGTCAGCATAACAATTAAAATAGTGTCCACCCATTTTTTATATAAATTATAAAATGATATTTACTAAATATATACATATACATTGATGTGTATTTTCTTCAGAACAGAAGGGACCAGTGAATGCATGTGAGGGGAATCCCAGAAGTCACAAACAGCATGGAGGAATACAATGTTTGAAGAAGCAATAAATGAACAGCTTAAAAGATTACTTTGAAATGTGTATTGCTTCTGAGAAGTTTTGCTTAGCATTTTGTCTCCCTTAAAACCTGTAATGCTTCTCTGCTTCTTTCATCCATCCTACTGACTAGAACATGTTTCTGATAGAAAATCTTAAGTGTTGTAGGGTACAGATGTTCTTGCTAACAATGTTGTACCACCCTCTGCAGCAGTGAATTTATGCAAGCATGGACATTAGTCTCAATGAACTTCTGTTCTGATATTAAAGAAAGACTTTATTGAGTGCAGAGTATGGGATGGAAAGGCACTTTAATTAAAGTGCTGAATTTAGTGTTTTATAGAATATTAACAGAATTGTTTCAACATTATCACAGTCTAATTTTAGACACCAGCATTTGTTATTACCTTCATTTTCTTTATTTTGCCAACAACCGTCATAGTTTCTTTCCTTCTTTTTTTAGTGCCTATTTCTGCCATTAATGGGAATTGTATATACTAGCTTTTTTGAATTAGCAGAATATTTTAAATGATTCACATTTTAGCTTGTTTCAGAATTCCACTATTTTTATGTTTTTTGGCAAATAAAATTTCATCAATGGATATACCACATGTAATTTTACCTTTCTATCACATAATAGGAATTTAAGTTTCTTTTACTTTTGGCTATTGTGAATAATGCTGCTATAATATCCATGTAGTAGTTTTTACATGGTTGTTTCATTTTAAGTGTGTGTGTGTGTGTGTGTGTGTGTGTGTGTGTGTGTGTGTGTTATTTAGTCTGTATGTTAAGTCCAAGTTTAATATTTTAAGGAACTGCCAAGTTTTATATTCTCACTGGATTATGTACAGTTTTAAATTCTCAGAAAGGTATGAAATTTCATTTTTCTCCATCATCAAAACCTGTTGTTGTTGCCTTTTTTCTTATAGTCATCCAAGTACATAGGAAGTGGTACCTAACTGTTTTTAAATTAATTAATCAATCAATTAATTGAGCAATCAAATAATAACAATCATTACTCCTTGATTGTTTTATTCATGAACAGAATGAAGTTACATTGTTTTCACCCCTGATTTCCTGATTCCATCCTCCTCTTTTTTCTATTGTAAAAACTTCCCGACAACAAGTCTTTTTGAGTGCGTAATTCACTGAGCTTCATTTGGGTTGCCTGTACTGGCACGTGCCTAAGCACTTTGTTGAAGCATGAGTGATATATCCGTGTGTATACCATCATGGAAGGTGACTTCTCTTTCCTCATCCTGCATTAACCTTCAATAGTCTCTCAAAGAGGGGTGATGCTTCTTGAAAGCTTGCCTCTTCCATGGTGAAATTTTTTGATAGGCAAAATTTCATATAGCCTTGTGGAAACAGACACAGCTGTGGTAAGTTTGTGGAAGCTGTAGCTCTGCCACAAAATTCTATTTGGCAGCACCCTTCTCTGTCTTCTGGCTCTTACACTCTTAAGGTCCCCTATATTGCTTTGCTGTATGAACCTTGGGATGGGAAGTGATTTCAACGTCCTGTTTAAAACAGAGGAGTCTGCAGTCACTTACTCTCTGTTCTTTGGCCAGATATGAGTCTCTGTATCAAACATCTTCCATTTCAAAACTTTTCAACTTTTTGGTTGAATGCTGAGAGCTTTCCATTCTATGGGTATAATGATAAGTGTTTAGATGATGGTTTGATGACAGATGATAGTTATTTCATTGTCTCTTCCACCGGTTCTTGGCCTGGTTTACAGTACAAGGTGTGTACTCCCTGCTGAGAAGTGGGCTTTAAATCTAGAGAAGGCAGTTGGTTGTTCCCATAACATTCATGTCACTATTGCACTAATGGGCATATTTTGCTTGAGTGTTTGTTATTGTAACTCGGAGGATTCACAGCTGGGCGAAACTGTTGGTTGCTTTTCTCCTCCAGAAGCCTGTATAGTGCTTGATGGTACTATGAAAATTGGTCAGCAAGAATGAAACTCCCAGATAAGTTCCAGTTTGTTTTCTCCATTTCCTGTAATTAAAGTATGTGGTATTTTCAGCAACAGGAGTTCTGCTGGGCCATCAAGAACCATGGCAGAGACCTATATTGTTTTAGGACTCTTTGAGACCTCTGACAAATTAGAAGGGTATCATATGCCTGGTATTGGAAATTTTGTTTATTTGGTTACGACTTCTAGTAGGAATTCTAAAAGAAGTTTATGTATTCCTTTCTCTTACCCTTTCTGTTAACCCTATGTAGTGCATATCTGTTTGTACTTTTTAAAAAATTGTCTTTTCAGATTAGATCCTAGAAGATTTCTGTCTGCAGAATATTCCTAGTGTTACTTATTCCTGCCTCACCTTTCTGTACTTTACTCCTTCTCTCCTTACCCCCTTAAACCTTCTTCACCTCCTCCACATTCTTATCATCTTGTTATTTTAAGGTAACCATCCCATGCCACACCCTGCTCTTTTATGGTCCCTTTCTAGTTTTCTGGCTATTATAGTTATTCCTGGTTAACTACAGAAACCTGAAGGCTCAATGTTAGCATCCACATGTAAGAGAGAACATGCTGCGATTTTCTTTCTGTGACTGTGATACTTCATTCAGTATAATACTTTCAGTTCCATCCATTTAACAGTAAATTTCATACCTTCATTTTTCTTGATGTATGAATGGCATCCCACTGTGTATATGTACCACATTTCGCTTCTTCTAATGAACTTTTTTCAGTTTTGATAGTTCTTTATATACATTGTTTCTTCTTCCTTTATTTATGAACACACACATATGTACACATATTTACACACACATGTTTATATTTGCCTTTAAGAATTTTATGATTCCCTTTATGTGTAAGTGTGTTATCAGTATAAACCATTTTTTGTGTGTTTGCTTTGATGAAATCTACCTTCATCTTTTTTGGACTATCCAGCTGTTCTAGCACCATTTGTGGAAAAGACCATTTTCTAGTATTTTACTGTCTGACTACTCTTGTTGAAAAAGCAACTGGCTGCAAATGCTAGGTTGATTTCTGGACTTTCCAGTTTACTGTCTTATTCTACATTTACTTATGACCACTTCCACATAGTCTTAATTGCAACAACTTTGCTAGAGAATTTGAGATTAGCAATCATGTCTTCCAACTTAATTCTCTAACCATTCCTTTTCAAGCTGTTCCAAGCCTATTGACTTTCCAGGATTAGTTTGTCAATTTCTGCAAGTAATTCAGATGAGATTTCAAAAGAGATTTAATTGAATCTTTACATTAACTGGGGGGAATTGTTGCAGTAACTTTTCTTATATTACTATGATACAATTCTCATACACAGCCAGTTTAGGGTAGGAGAGATTTATCTGGCTTACTGTCCCAGAGGGGATAGTTCATTACATTGGAAATCCATAGTAGAAGGTATGGCTGAAGGCAGAAGCAGAAGGTCGCCACAACCACAATGAAGAAAGAGACAACAGTAATAAACTGAGAGGAATCAGGGCCTTGCCATTCCAATGACTGCGTCCCGTGAAACATCTTCCTCCAGCAAGCACTATCTCTTAAAGGTTCAACAACCTCTCCAAACATCATCACCAGCTAAGATGCAAACACATGAGTCTGAGTGTGTGTGTGTGTGTAGATGGAGTGTGGGGGAATGGGGTTGGCTAACATACACACTCACATTCACATTCAAATGACAAAAGTGCTGCATGCAGTCTTGATAGAATTACACATTCCTATCTGTAACTATGGGCTATCTCCCTATTATTTAGACCTTTTTAGGTTTTCAACATCACTAGTTTATCCTAAATATTTTTCTGATGTTTTGCAAATGGAAATTGTTTTCTTGATTTCATTTTTGGGTTGCTTGCTTATAGAAATGTTTCCTTGTTTATTGATCTTGTATTCTTGATGAACTTGATTATTTTCTCTAATAGTTTTCTAGTATATTCATGTGGGTTTTTTTTGCATAAAATCATATTGCCTTCAAAAATAGAGATAATCATATGTTTGTTTTTACTTTTCTTTTGCCTAATTGACTTAGTTTGAGCGTCCAGTGTTGAGTAGAAGTGGTGAGAGTGAGCATCCTTGTCTTGTTCTGTGATTTGAGCAGCAAGCATTCTGTCTTTCACCAGGAAGTTTAAGACTGTGCTTTTCATAGAAAACTTCAATCAGTTTGATTTCTTCTATTTCTCATTCTTTGAGTATTTTATTTTAATCATGCAAATGTTTTAAATTTGTCATATCCTTGCTCTGTCTCGTTGAAATAGTCATGTGACATCAATATAATATTACATGATTACATAGGCATTTCTGTAGTATATCTTTATTTTGGGCAATCTGTCTAGCTACTTATCTATATAATTTTAAAAAATGAACCCAAATGAAGGAATAGGACCTATATTTACCTTATTTCAGTCCTTCATATAGATTATGTCATTTTGTATGTAATTTAAATAATTTTTACCCATAATATAAGAACTTATTTCATAAACAAAATAAGTTAGCAGATAAGTATAGTTTTTATGTATTTTCAGTGAAAGGCAGAATAATCTTTATCTTTGGGAAATCAACATTCTTCCTTCTGTCTCAAAAGTATTTCTGATGTGGGATGCACACATTTCCTAGTTTAGTTAGCTTTCTGTATTTATTTAAATAATAACATACAAAATAGGATTCAAAATGGATTCTGCTTTAATATTTAAGTTGAGAAAATCCACATACATTCTCATATATAGTGAGGCACTTTAATGACACAGATGTTTAGGTATGAGTAAGGTGTTATTAACATTTATAAGAGAATTATTTAAAGGGAGGTTTGGGCATTAGGTGGAAATGTTAGATTTTCCTTCTCTGTTTCCTTAACACATGCATGCTAGTACTTCTAAATGACTAACAAGATGTTTTTAGATCTACCAAGTATACATAACAAAACAAATAGAGATAATTTTCAAATTTTGTTTTCTTAAGGTAATAAGTCATTGCTTAAATATCTTTAATTGCATAGTTTATTAAATTGCCAATTCAAGACAAAATTTTCTGATTGCAATACACCTGAGTTGCCCTTTAAGCATGAAAACCTTGATTCATATTCAGTTCTTTTAGACTTTAGTCTGCCTGCTGTGATGAAAGAGTCATCTCATCTTGTATTAATTTCATTTGATATATGGAATATCATTATGGAATAGCTGTTGAGGTAAGCTTAAATTCAGGTAATCTCTGAACTTTAAATATAATATTTTAGACTTTTTTGTGTCAAAGATATTTTCATTTGAGTGTCTAATTTTTCATTAAATAAATGCAGCATAAATGGAGCCTATTTTGTTTTGGATTATTGTTTATTATGATAAATAGTTCATTTTAAAATTTTCCTTTCTTGAAGGAAGATCAAATCAATTATATTGAAATGTGTGCAGGAATATATCTCATCAGTGAAACTTTACTCTTCCCCCCTTCAATAATTCTGTGAGAAGCAGAAAGATTGTATTCCAAAGTGTTGACTTGGTACAATATTTTAAATAAATTTGAGTGTTTGCGTGTGTGTATGACTTTGGAGTTTGAGTCCTTACATTTTTATTCTGTTTTGATCTTCTTATGGGATTACGTTTTCAGATGTATTTTGAAAGAGAAAAGAAAGGAAAACAGACAGTAACCCTATCAAATTCGTTATCGTTATTGAAATCTGTCAGGTTTTCATACTCATTCATAGAAGGACTCTATTGCTTTAAAACTGGAATCTATACCTTCTAGGTAATGATGATTGTGATATACATTAAAATTTGTGATATACAATCCACAAATACTTGTAATTTTTTTCAACATGTGTGCATGCATGTATATATGTGTAGATTTTCTTTCTAGCTGTGTAGTGTGATATATTTCTTTTCTGATGTAGGAGGCAGTATAGTTCTTCTCTGGAACATCCGGGGACCATTATTCTTTGTATTCTCCACTTAAGTGCACACATAAAGACATTTTAATGTTACCCATTCTCATACAATGGACAGTGAAGACCATGGCAACTTCAGTGAAGTAGTGGTGTTCACCATCAATTTATATAGTTTATGTTGTTGTGTGCAAAAGCACTATACTTAAGTACAGTCTGTACTGTACTTAAGTTCTTTTGCTAGCTACAATTTTTATAGAACTTACACTTGCTTAAAAGGTTCACCAAGACTTTAAAAAAATCCTTCTACCCTTTCCATTTCTCTTCCTATTTTCCCTGCCATAGAAACAATGACATTTATGCAGTTTCAGCTCATTTGTTTGGCACAAATAATTCTCTAGGTAGTGTGATGGAAACTAGATGTTTCAGTTTATTAATTTTAAATATTATCAGTTGGTTTTTGTGTCCAAAGGCTTTGGAGCTAACTATTTCCTCCACTCACCCTCATAGTCCATTTGACCATGATTATAATTGTTATTCTTTGGTCAGATATATATTATGCATTTGCTTTATAATGACCATGCAATCTCATTCCAGAATGGGATGATAGAATAGGCCATAATTAATTTCCTTTGCTGTTCAAGGTTTGCTTTTCCAGAGTTACTGATTATCCTTACTGTGCATTAAAATTCAAATATTTTAAATACTACTTGTGTCTGATACCAATGGCCATGTCTCCGTCAAGAGACCCATATCTTTGCTGAAAATTCTAAATTACATGAATCTCATGGAGTAGGCTGGCATGCTACAATAGACACCGGTTACACATTACGGATGGGGCAGAGTTGTACTGTGAGCTCTGCCCTGACCAAGCCTGAGATTTCATCTTCATCCTCATAGTCTGAGGACTTTGTTCCGCCTCTCATCTTTGTTTTTACTAAATTCCTTGTTTTGTTCAGTATACATGGTGCACTTTTGCATGTTTGCAGGCATCTTCTTAGTTTGGAAGGGACTTTCTTTAGAATTTTTGAATTAGTTCTAGTTTCAATGACAGGTAAAGACAGAAGCTGTTCTAATGCATGTTCTTTTGCCGGGCTCAACCTTGTAGGATCTACTATTTTGTCTCATTGTTTCCATTTGTGGCGACTATATCATCCTGTCTTGTCTTATTGGGCCACTTTCAGATTTAAATTTATGTGCCTAAATTCTTGGAACTTTCCATCAATTACTTAGCTGATCTTTTTTTTTTAACATTTTTTATTATCTTCGTTCATACAAACTTAATAGGTACACCGGTTCCCTCCCTCCCTCCTCCTCCCCTCACCCCTCTCCTCGCCCTCTCCTCATCCCTCCCTCCCCACCCCGCAGTTCCTCCCCTCCCCCAATCCCCAGAGAATCCTTTAATGTCTTAGCTGATCATTTTTGTCTTGTTCCATTTCCTTTCTTTTTGAAACTTTGCTTTTAAAATTCTGCTTTGAAACCTTTATGCACAAATTCAACAAATCTATACATTTTCACTGCTTACTTCACATTCCCATCATATCCACTCTCCAGTCAGTCTCCTTCTTACTTAATCTTTTTGCATATGCGATCTACTTAGTTTCATCTGGGATGCATCTTTGAAGCTTCACTTTTTAAAAATCTATTTATTTATTTATTTTGCCTGTGTGTGTGTGCGTGTGCGTGTGTGTGTGCGTGCGTGTGTGTATGCGTGTATGTGTGTGTGTGTATGTATCAGAGGGAACTGTGTATCCTTCTGTTGGCCCAAGGGTGACTTCAGGGATCATCCTGGATTGTGTGTGAGGTTTCACTTTTTGAGCAGTGACTTCCTGAGCTAATTCTATAATTTTTAGTTTGTCTTTTTCTAACTCCTTATTCTCTTTTGTTTGTTTGTTTTATCCTGTGTGATGGTCTCAACTTTTCATTCTAACCATTGTTTATTTTTATTTTTCTTAATTGCCAAGAATTATATACTATACATTATAAAATATCATATTATATATTATAAAGGTATTTTAATTTTCTTTATTTTGTGAAATTAACCTAGCTCCTTCTCTGCTTTGTGCTTTTAGTCTATTTTCTCACTCATCTGAGGAGATCAGATTCTAAAATTACAATGGTGGTTCTCTTAAAAATCGTCTTTTACTTTATCATTGTATCCTCCCCAAACTCCCTGCTGTTTCTTAGTCATATTGCCATCTTAGGTTTGTGTTCTAATGTAAGAACACAAGTTTTCACAAGTAATACAAATGTTGAGTGTATGGGTATATATAGCTGGGGCATATTCCCTCTTAACTTATATAAGATTATAAGATATTTATCCTTTTGTTGAGTGTTGTGAGCTGGTGATCCTGGGTTGCCAGTTGTGGCAGGAAGCTGGGCTGCTTGTAGGTACCCTGAGTAGATGAGGATGATGTATCATATCGAAACTACAGCAATGTAGGACCCCCATCCTTGCAGGTCTCAATAGTTGCTGGGGGTATCCAGGGATAGGTTGGATGGATACACGGCCATGGGCTTGTGCAACTTTCAGCAGTTGCTGGGGGTATCCAGGGATAGCTTGGATGGGTATAGGGCCATGGACTGATGGTTAAGAGTCAGAGTCTTAGTACAGATAAATTTATTGTGATAATCATGATATCCACTATGCCTTATCAAACAACTAGGACCTAAATAATCGGTACGAAGTACAGTACCAGATCCCATTTTTTGCAGTCAAAATTGCATTTGAGAAAGTGTTTGTATACAATACAGTCAATTATAGGCTGTATTTAATTTAGAAAGTAACTATAATCATTATCATAACTGTATAAAACCCTGATGTTTAAAATGTGTTGATTCCCTTAATTTTTGCCTTGGTGTCATGGTTTGGAATGTGTCCCCCAGTCTCATGTATTTGGCAAGGTCATGGAGCCTTGAGAGGTGGAGCCTTGCTGGAGGAAGGCAGTCACAGGAAGTGGGCCTTGAGGTGGATGAGTCCCACCCTACCTCCAGGAGAAGTCAGCCTTTGCTGCAAGCAGTCCTGCAGCTCTCAGCTTCCAAGATGTCTGCGGTGACTTAGCCTCCTCCAGCTTTGGCCAGCCAGCCATGCCGCCTCTGCTTTGAGAGACTGTGCTTTCCCTCTGGAACCGTAAGCTGAATAAACCTCCCTTTCTCCCTTAAGTTGATCGACTTTGAATGCTGTCTCACGCAATAGTAAAGAGTAACTGATAAAGAAATTGGTACCAGAAGTGGGGTATTGCTGTGAGATAAGAACAGCTGGTACCACAAAGTGAAGTTGTTTGTGAAGCTGAGAAAAGTTGGTACCCAGAAGTATGGCCAATGCTGTGATGTGGCTAGTGTGCCTTTGAAAGTGTTTGTTGGGAGAAATGTGGAGAACTTTGGGACTTTGTGCTGGGAAAGTCTTTGCATCTGAGCAAGGGGGCCAAATGGGCCTTTCTCATGAGAGCTCAGAGGAGAGCAATGCTGTGAGAGACACAAGCAGTGGAAGCCTTGCTTGTGATGGTCCAGAGGGGAACAGAGACTGCGTTTGCAATTGGACAAGTGACACATGGAGCCATGTGTTGGCTGAGAGTTCAGTGAAATTTTGCCCTCGTCCTGAAAGCTTGCCTGCAGTTAAGCTGGAGTGCTTGGTGGAGAAAATTTCAAAGCAATGTAGTCTTGACAATGTGATATGGCTACTTTTTAGATGTCTTCAGAGTTATGAAAAAGAGTAAAGAATCAGGCAGGAAGAAGCAAAAACTGTAAGATCCAATGATGAAAAATACAATGGCAAATTTAAAGAGTTGAACCAGGAAGAAGCAGAGAACAAAATGGCTGTTGAAGAGATTAGCTATTTGAATAATAGGAGAAGCCCTAGCTTGAAGGTAAAATCTTCAGGGAAGGGTCCCACTCATAAGAATGCAAATCCTTTCAGAAGACTGGAGCTAAAGGGTGGAGTTCCAAAGCAAGAGTTGGTTTCTTTTACCAAGCAACTGCCCAGGAGTGAAAGAGATGGTCAACATAGAGAAGCAGAATCAGCTGTGATTCAAGGGGGCCAGTCTTGGCAAAATCGTCCACGTGGTTCTGGTTTTAGAGGCATCAGTGATGCAAGAGGGAGGAGATCATGGAGTCCTCCTCCAAGATTTCAAAAATTAGCAGAATTCAGGCATAATGAGGCAAGAAGCCTGCAGTTTAGAGGCCCAAGAAGGGCAGTTTGTGCTGTGGAGTTAAAGCCTGGTTTGCCACTGAGAAGTAAAGATGTTAGAGATTCCAGAGACAACGTAAGACACCTGCCAAGGAGAGCTGTATAACCTGGGAGGAGCCAGCTCAAGAGACCAACGTATTCTATGGGCAGCTGCATTGGAGGTGTGGAACCAAAGCCCTTTGGAACTGAGATGATTTCAAGGAGAGGCTCACTTGTTGGACTTGGAGTTACAAGATTTGTAGTTTGTCCTGCTGGTTTTCGGTCTTGTTATGGACCAATCTTTCCTGGATATGTCCTCATTCCTTCTCTTTGGAATGGGAATGTTTATTCTGTGCCATTGTATGTTGGAAGTATGTAACTTGTATTTTGATTTTACAGGAGACTTTGGACTTTGGACTTTTGGACTGTTAGGACTACCATTGTAGTCTATGAAGACTTTTAAAGTTGGACTGAGTATGGTTTACATAATGAGATGGCAATGAGCCTGTGGGGGTCAGGGGTGGCAAGGTCATGGAGCCTTGAGAGGTGGAGCCTTGCTGGAGGAAGGCAGTCACAGGGGGTGGGCCTTGAGGTGGATGAGTCCCACCCTACCTCCAGGAGAAGTCAGCCTTTGCTGCAAGCAGTCCTGCAGCTCTCAGCTTCCAAGATGTCTGCGGTGACTTAGCCTCCTCCAGCTTTGGCCAGCCAGCCATGCCGCCTCTGCTTTGAGAGACTGTACTTTCCCTCTGGAACCGTAAGCTGAATAAACCTCCCTTTCTCCCTTAAGTTGATCAACTTTGAATGCTGTCTCACGCAATAGTAAAGAGTAACTGATAAACTTGGCTTCACTTTGAAGAAACTGTTGTGAATCTATATTAATTTTTTTCTTTTTTTATTATTTATTCAATTGTGAGTGTGTACGTGTGTGTATGTATGTGTGTGTGTGTAGAACCATGGGCAAATTCGGGAACCACCATGGACGCCTCCATCTCCTCCTTGTTTACTCTGCCCGGGATTCACAGGCTCCGCCCTACCAGGACCAGAAAGGCAGGCCACCCCCACTTCCTCCCGGGGTCTATAGGTGGGGGTCTAAGATCCGAACTCAGGACTTTCCACCTGCAAGGCAGAGGCTCTAACCCCTGAGCCACCTCTCCAGCCCATGAATCTATATTAATTAAAGCACAATGCAAAAAACTTCTGTCTACTGAAAATAAAATTGAATAGTTGATTACAAAGGGAAATGAATTTACCTTATCTCAATCAATTATATTAAAGTTTTTTCCCCCTGCTGCTTCCTAGAAAAACACATTTAAGTTTTCTGCTGGGAGCACAGTACCTGGAGTGCAAAGTATTCTGTGTGTTTTGGACCAGAGCATTGATTAAGGAGTTATATTTGCTTGAATTCACTTTCAAGTATATCTTGATTCCAACACACAGAATATAGGTTTACTATATAGAATCCATAGTCTTTGTTTTCACAATATTTTTTGAATATTTTACTTACATATTTACCATGAACGCGTGCGTGCCTCTGTGTGTGTGTGTGTGTGTGTGTGTGTGTGTATGTGTATCAGAGGGCACTGTGTGTCGCTGTGGAGAACCAAGTGTGACTTCAGGAATCATCCTAGATTGCTTCCACCTTCTTCTTTGGCTTTGCTTTAGGATTTTCCAGGCCCACCCAGGCCTGCTGCCATTTCCTCCTGGTGTTTTTACGTGGGACCTGTTATCTAACTCAGGTCCTTCTGCTTGCGAGGCACAGTCTTAACCCCTGAGCCATCTCTTCAGGCCCACAATAGTGTTTTATGTTATTTCTACAGGAACATTTCTTGGATCTGAGAGATAGCTTGGCAAAAATTACAGAGAATTTTTGGTTTGTCATCCAGAACTTCTTGACTTCTTGCTGTCTGCTTAGAATCTACGTTTTCCACCTACAAATACATAAATGGACATTTATTCTGTTGCTTTTAACTTTGAAAAATTTTTGTTGTATTTTTCTCCATACTTACATGCTCATTATAATGACTGTACTGAGGTAGAATTCATATAGAACAAATTGCACATCTATAAAGGCTGCATTTTAGTGGATATTTTATTGACAAATAAAATTGGATGTAATTATGTGAAGGCACATTCTGAAATATAAAAAAGTGCAACAAGCAGGAAAAAATTTGATGTAATTATTATATGTGTGATATTTTGAAATATGTATGCATACTGAAGTGGTTCATTCAAAGTAATTATATATGTATTACTCTATGTAATTTTGTAGGGATGAAAGAATTTAAGATCTGCCATTTGTGTTCCTGAAGTGTAGCTCTCTCATTTTGTGAATTCTGGCTTTGGCTGCAGATAACACTGGCCTGATGGGATGAGTCAGGGAAGGATTTCCTCCTTTTAAAATTTTTTGAAAATGAAATAGAAATGTCAGTAGAATTTGCCAGTGTGGTTATCTGAGCTTGTAGGGGTTTTTCTTTGTAAGTTTTTAACTTCCTTATTTGTCTTATTAATTTTCTCTCATCTTTCTTTCACTTGCTGAGATTCATCTACTTTATCCTTCAGTTTTCTTACTTGAAATCTGATGTGAAAAAAATTATGTTTTTGTTTAAAAGAGACTCAACTTATTTTTCATTTGTTGCAATTTGTAAACCTGAACATAATCTGGTCTGTTTGGTCAATTTTGCACACACACATCAAGTTAAGGCATATTTGCTATTGTTGGATAGAATGTTCTATTATTAAGGTCAAGGTAGTTGACTGGCTTTAAATCTATATTTTTTCTGATTTTATATCTTCCTACTTAATTCAGTTTTTTAAAAATTTCATCTTGCTTTTAACATGCTGCTATTTTACTTTTAAAATGTTCCCAGTAAGAAACATGTGGTTAGAGCTTAGTTTTCTAAGGGTACAATCTAAAATTTTTTGCCTTTTGTTTGAGATCTAAGAAAATTTGCATTTCATATTATTAATTTGGATGGGGTTATGTGTAACCATGGTGGTTAATCTTGATTATTAACTTGATTCAACTCCAGCAATAGCTTAATACTTTGAGATACCTTCATCTCATTCAACCTGGGAACACTGACCTCCTGCTCTATATTTGTACAAATGTATTTCCTAACCTGAGGAATTCTGCTGGCCTTTTCTGGATTTACTCTTTTCATACTGCAGACTAGAAACAATCTTCCAGTCTGGATTAATCATAGTACCCACATTTTCTTCTTTAAAATATTTTCCAACTCTTAGGGATTGTTCTCTTTGTTGACTGATGCCCATTCCTGCAAAATCCGTGCTCAACTATTTTGTCTGAATTTGGTTGTTTCATTTAGGGAGAATTAGTCCCTGTTGCTTTATTTTGATAATCTACAGTTTTCTTAAATATTACTTTTGTAAGACTTCAGGAATACGTTAGCAAAACTCACACATTAGCTTCTCTCTCTCCTCTCTCTCCTCTCTCTCTTTCTCTGTCTGCTCTCTCTGTCTCTTCTCTCTTTCCTCTTTCTCCTCTCTCCCCCCTCTCTCTCCACACTGTCTTTCTCTCTCCTCTCTCTTATCTTCCTCTCTCTCTCCCTCTCTCTTTCTTTCTTTCCCCATCTCTCTGTGTTGTATTTAATGTCCATGTGGTTGTGTGCAATATGTCTGTGGCAGTAGACATGGTCATATGTGTATATGAATGTAGAGGTTAGAGTTCAGTGTTGGTGTTCTTTTGCTGCTCTCTACTGACCTGGAACTCACTCATTGAGCCAAGTAGTTTGGTCAGTGATCTCCAGGGCTCCAGCTGTTTCCTTTAACTCTCATAATGCTTGTGGTTGAGCACTCACTTTTTCATGTTGGTTGTTGAGGATCCGTTCAAGTTCTTGTGCTCGTATGACAGGCATCTCTACTCTGCCTCCCATAAAATGATTTTTAAATGCTGGTAATTATAATGTCAACAGGAGTATGGGTAGTACAGTACAGTATCTGAATACATAAGTCATTGTATTAGAAGTCGTAGAGAAAAGAATCAGGATATGTTCTTCTTAAAATAAATTTCCTATTTATCGGCATGAGCCTATTTTCTCCACTTTCATGTTTATGTATGTGGTGCATGTGTATGCATGTTCACATTTGTGAGGTGTATGTGCATGTGTGTATATAGGCACGTGTGTGTGTGTGTGTGTGTGTGTGTGTGTGTGTGCATGCACATGTGGAGGCATAAGGTTCATATTGGGAATTATCCTCCATCTCTTTTCTGCCTTAATCTTTTGAGACAAATTTTCTAATGAAGCTCAGAATTTCCCAACAAGGCCAGTCTTGCTAGTCAACTTGCTCGACTATTCCTAGTCTCTGCTTTTTGGGGCTGGAATTAGCATTTTACATATGATCTTGTGATCCTAACTCCAAGTCCCTTTCCTTGAAGGGCCAATGCTTTAATTGTTGAGCTTTGATTGTTGGGGTTGGGAGGGTGTTATATCCAGGTTCTTGTGTTCTGGAATTGAAGACTGAAAACAGAACATACGTAGAGGATTAAGGCAGATTTTATTAGAGGAGAAAAAGGACAGATCTCTTGGACATGGAGTCTATAGGGGCAGAGGAGCCCAATGGAACTCATAGACATAGAGTCCATGAGGGACACGTGAGCCAAAGGTGGCTGGCAGGGATATTTTTAGAGGTAGGCAGACCCAGGAAAAATGACTTTTCCTTATTGGTTAGCTTTAGTTTCTACAAACCTTATTGGAGCTTTTTGTTTCCAATGTCCCATAGGTCTGTTCCTATGGGGGAGGGCAAGGCCCAGTCTATTTGACTTTATGCCCCACCTCATGGTTGAGCTGTTTCTTTTGAGGAACTTATCTACAATAGCCTTTCATGAATCTGAGGGTTGGGGAAAATTAGCAATTTTATCTCTGTGGGAGATTAAAACCCATACTACTAGAAACCTTCCTGGCATGGCCCTGTTCTGAAATTGCCTCACTGGCATGGGACTTACTTTTTAAGGCATTTTGTTTATCTTTAATTTTCTTTTTTTAACCAACAATAATAATATCAATATTTTTTAGCATATAGTTCATGACATTTACTGTGTCTCATAGGAAAGGTCCGCAATATGAAAACACTAACAGAATTCTAATAGATTATCAATCATGATATAATCAACATTGAATAATGCTTGTACACTTAATTTATCTGGAATTACCTTGATACCTACTTACGTTTATATCTTCTTGCATTTTGTCGTTTTGACATAATTCAATAAGGATTAAATTAAAAGTAAAATAACAAGGAACAGCAGTAGCAAAAGAAAAAAAAGCCATATTTCAATGACAGACATTTTTATGATATTGATTCCAAATTATGGGGCTCTTTGCTTTAAAAGCATAACTTCAAACACAATACTAAATTTGTTTTAAATGTAACTGTGAATTACTAAGAGAATTCTTCTCTCATTTATATCGAAGATGAAAGATAATTTGTTATAATGCATAGGCTATTTTCCTGTCATCTTAATTGGACTCATTCACTAAACTGAGCTAGCAACACTGAGATGTTCAGGAAGCCTGCCCATTGATATCTTACTACACATATCACTGGTGAGAAAAATTTTAGATTGCAGTTTATGCTGTCAAAATACTTTTGCTTTCATAAAATGCCATATGCATTTATATTTTCATGTGAATATATTATTATAAGATCATGGAATACATTTACTTTAATTTAGCAAACTAGGAGCAGAATTTTGACTTGGTAACATTTATTCATCACATTATTTGTTTAAATTAATGCTACCGGTAAAGATCTGTCCGATCCAGTTTAGGAATGCAGTCTGTGTGTGTGACAAATGTGAACAGGGAGGTTGGCTCCATTTGCAACTTTCCAGATAAGATACAAGATGTTCAGCTACATTTGAAATTTAGATGAACAATAAGTAATTTTTTGGCACATGCCTGTTCCATGTAATATTTAAAGATGCTCAGGTTAAAAGTATTCATTTTTAAAAAATCTGAAATTCAAATGCGTCTATGCATTCGGTATTTTTGTTCATTAACACTGGAAATCCTATCATTTATCAGTCACCAGATGATTGTCAATTCTCTTTTCAGTCAGTATTTTAGCCCCTGGAATTTAGTTATTCTCCAGAATCTAGCCTATCTTTGTAATTTCAGTGCTTCTCCAAATAATACTTGCAATTTTTTTTCTCTTGCTTTCTTGATTGTTTTTCCATAAGTGTTCTTTAATTATGCTACCCACTCTTTTTATATGGTTCTACTTTAAACCTTAATATTCCAGTCTATTACTTTCTATTTAGTCCTTAATTCCAAGCATTCCCTTTTCCAATCAATTCCTTTTCCTTTCTAGATTCTCATTGAAAGTTCTTCCTTAGGCATTTGACTCTTGTTCCAGGACTCATAATATTTGACTCATTACTTTCAATCTTCACATTAAAATTTTTTTTAAATTATTTCTTATTTATTCAGTTGTGTGTGTGTGTGTGTGTGTGTGCATGCTGTATGTGTATGTGTGTGTGTGTGTGTGTGTGTGTAGAACCACGGACGAATTCAGGAACCACCATGGACTGCCTCCACCTCCTCCTTGTTTATTCTGCCCTGGGATTCACAGGCTCCGCCCTACCAGGACCAGAAACACAGGCCGCCCCCGCTTCCGCCCAGGTGTCTATACGTGGGGTCTAGGATCCGAACTCAGGACCTTCTGCCTTCAAGGCAGAGGCTTAACCCCTGAGCCACCTCTCCAGCCCCAATCTTCACATTTTTAGTTCTTTGCTTAGTCAATATTCATCCTGGGCCTTCAGGACAGTATAGAGTTGCTAGGTGGAGCCAGATGATGTAATAGATTTACAGATCGTTTCATGGTAAGGAGACAACCACACAGTTTAGTTTGATGATTAAATAATTTATGCAAAGTGGTGAGAATATCCATAATGCCCATTATAAAGTTGCTTTCGTTATAATTATCTCCATCATCATCAATATTATGGCCACCAGCTATATCTAAATACCCTTCTTTGAACTCTCAAATAATTTGCTTATTAAATTTACTTAGATCCAAGTGTGCTCTGAAAATGTATATAGGAAAAGAAGAGCTTCCCTTTTGGTTAATAGCTATGAATCTCAAATTGGCTCTTAATATTGCCTGGAATTCTAAAGCTATACTTTATGCTCCAGATTCATTCCATGTATCTTTCACTTCTTTTCTCTCAATAGCCTCAGTCATCTCACCCTACCTTTAGTTCCTCCTCCCCTGAGGAATATAGATAGGCAGAAGATAACTTTCACATACATACATAGGCTAGTTTTCTTGTCTTAGAGTGCAACCTTTGACTCTCAGTTGACCTATCTTAGCTATACCCTTTTTTATGCAGCATTCTTCCTATCTTCACATCTACTATTGTTACAATTCATCTGTATAATTATCCCTTTTCAGTTCTTAGTCCAATTTGGGAGAGAGTTCACACCAACACCAATGATTAACTGGCCACACCATATCTCTAAGACTGCTGAGAGGAGCAAACCTCACTTGCCAGACCAGCATGTCTGTCCAAGTGTACTGACATATGCCAAATTCCTTAACCAGCTCTATCTTATTTACCTGCCCAGGTTCTAGTCCAACTCACCATAGGATGTGTCTTTCCTTGCCCCCTCCCCCAATTAATTTTTTGCAATCTTTTGCAATCTTTCTCAAGGTTTAACTCAACTATTATTTCTTCACAAGTATACCCAGAGTTCAGAGCCTTCAACAGTATCTAAATATGAACCTGTATCTAAATATGATGATCTTGCATGTCAAAGTGACTATGTCTAAAAAGTATATTCCTGTTTCTGACTTCCCTAGAAGATGACCTCTAGCTTTGCCTTACACTTCCTTAGGGCAAAACCCTTGGCTTCTGATTTCCTTCCACACAACATTTTTTTTGTACAATGCCCTGGAAATCCTATGATAGATAAAAAATTTAATTTACCAAATCACTAGTTTTATAATCTGGAAAGATTAATTAATAACCAAATACCATTTACCAAAATTTAAGATAGAATTAAATCAATAATGCATGAAAAGCATTTCATGAAAATATAAATATTTCAATCTACTTTAACTCTTATTGATATTTATCTTTCCTTCTCCCTAAAATGGATCAATGCTGATATAAACACACACATACAATGGGTTTAGATGGCATCTGGTATATACTTATATGGACAAGACCTACTATTTGTAACAGTTCTATATGTAAGCAAGTTTTGTGGGACAATTCTGTGACACCCTCTAAACAGTGTTTGCAAAATATGATCCCTAAAAGAGGTGGTATACTTGAATTCTATTCCTCAGTGTGATCATCAAAAATAGATGGTTACAATAGTGACAGGATCATACAATATTTTCTTCTTTTAGCAGCAGAGTAGCTTATGCACAGTAAGTGATTTTTAAATGTTTAAGCTTTTTGTTTTATTAGGACAAATTAATCTTTTCTGAGATGATTTCAAGCTTTAAAAATTTAAAAGCTTTGAATTTAAAAGACTAAATATAGTGTCACTTCTCTTACAGGTGTTATGGTTACTTAATTTCCCAACTATACATGTGTTTTTTTCTTTTAAAACAAACAGGATAATTTTTAGCTATACTTAAAATATAGGGAATATTGATGTTAAATACCTTCATATCCATTCATTCATCATAATGTTAGTGCTATTACTTAATGCTATTATTTACTGCATGTTGTACATGAAGATTAGTGAGAGACATAGTAGTGAGTAAGCTCCAGAATGTTCTGCTCCCCTGGGATGGATTATGAAACACAGTTGACATGCATTCCTACAGTCTAACTAATTTTCTTCTTTTTGACATCTGTGATGTTCATTTTTGCACCATAAGATATAATTTTATTTCCTTCTTCTAAAGCCTTTACAAATTAATTCTTATTGCTTTTAACATGTAGTTTTTGAGAATAAGAAATGTTTTAGGTCTACATATTTAAATAAATGTCACTAGATACAAAATTCAATAATAGTTTTCTTTGTGAGATTTACAAGATGAAATACCTTTATATTCGTTTCAGTCCTTGTTCAGTATGTCCAAACTTAACAATGTGTGCTTTTACTCATCTTTGTCTTACAGAAATTTGATATTTGATTTTGAGATTTTTGGCAGTCATAAGCTTATTCTCATTTTTGATACCTCTAGCTTATATGGCTTTTCAAAAACTTCCGTCCTCTGTGTGTAAAATATGAGGCATCTATTATTGATGAAATATTGTTTTTTTCTGAATTGTTGAGAGAATGATGTTCTCTCACTTGGAATAAAAATCTTTTAGACTGGAATATTCTTACAGAGAAATCATTATATCCACATATGTTCATAAGATGCACTATTAAACTTAGCAGTCCCATCACATGTAAGCTTCAGATATTGTTGCTTTAATGCATTCCCTTACTACTTTGATAAAAGCCTTAAGATGTTGCCACTAGTTCTTTGATGATTTCCTCTGATGTTACAGTACCTCTCTTTTTTTTCTCTAAAAAAATCAGTTTTGCATAAACATGAGAAGTCAGGGCAGTTTGAATTAATGTGTAAAGAGATTCAAGTTTTCACAACAAAGTCCATATAGCTGTGATCAATTCTCTTGCACATTATAGCTCTCTCTTTTTTTCATATTAGAAAAGGTTTTGTTAGATTTCTAGAAATGAGGAACAATTAACTTAAAAACAAGATCAATTGTGACATGAAAGTTTATAATCTGAATTTAGCTGCAATGTCCCTATTGAGTTAATTTGGCTTATTAATGGAATTTAGAAAGAATAAATTCATAGTGAACTAGATACTGACTTATTTGATTCATTTTTCATCATTCCTCGTTGAGTTCTGTTGTCTGTTATATGACTGTATCTGCTTTAATCACAATTTATAGTTTTTTCTTCTAGATACTTTCTGGTAATTATATTTAACAAAGAAACATTACATATTATTTATTGTATTCTAAGTTTAACATTTCTGTGCAAGTAAACTATTAATACATTCATAATGAATTTGAGTTTGTTAATTTTCACTATGAAGTTGTTTTTTCAACTGGACATTTGTATGGAGAATTAAATGTTTATAAACTTTTTTTTTGATGTGGAATGCTATTGAGCTTATGTGAGTTCTCTTTGTCTCAAGATTTACTCAGGGTCATTCAGACTGTGTTTCCTTGAGCCAAAATAACCTATTTAGCTGCTTCCTCTTCATATACAATGCAATCCTTGTAGTGTTTATGCTGTTTTATACATATTTCGAATCCCTCTATTCTAGGAAAGAATGTAATTCTACCCACTCTCAGTGGTGCCTGTGGGATTACATATTCTTCTATTGTGCTAAAATGTCACTTTCACTATTCTGCCTATACTGTGTGAATTCATGATTTAGACAGTTAAAAATCTAACTGTGCCTGATATTTTGCCTTCATATTAAGGGTAGGATCGCTTCCACTATTATCCCTCCTTTATCATACCTGTTGTTCTTTCATACCAGACTTGTAGCTTTGTGTCTGTAGAAGTAGAACAGTTGTAGGTTCACGTATTGTGCGAGGGGCATGTCTCTTCTTCTTTGTTTAGAGAAATGCACAGTCTTGTAATCTGACCTGAGAGCTTATAATCAACAAAAGCCAAATCGTTTGCATGTATGCATGCACGTATAGGGGTGTGTGTGTGTGTGTGTGTGTGTGTGTGTGTGTGTGTGTGTTTCTTTGTTTCAAAGATATCATGCAATATGCAGAGATAATAATAAAGAATGTAAAATTTGTAAAATTTTGTGTTTCAAAGCTCTGTCCACTTTATGTTGAAACCAGACAATGAAGAATAGTTGTTAAAAGATCAGCAAGGTCTACACATTGAAGCAAAGAATCCCTGCTGATCACACCACAGATTTTTAGATGTGTCACCAAGATTCTTTTTTAATAGCTGCACTTGTTTTCTCTTGCTTTTCAAGAGGTCCAATTTTCCAGTATTCTAACCTTAAAAATTACAAGTTCATTACCTAATTTTTGTTTCATTTTATTTCTTTTTTTAATATTTTTTATTTTCTCCACTTATACAAACTTAATAGGTACACTGGTTTCCTCCCTTCCTCCTCCTTCCCCCACCCCTCTGCTAGCCCTCCCCTCATCCCTCCTTCCCCACCCCCCAGTGCCTCCCCTCCCCTAATCCCGGAGAATCCTTTAATGTGCATGCCTGACTGTCCTCTGGGTCCTTCTCTCCGATGACATACAAGGACCCAGCGGCATTTCCCTGAACCCTTTCCTGTGTTCCCCTTAAGCATAGGAACACTATTTTGGCTGTCAATCTCTTGCCTCCAAGGATCTTGGTGCTTTTAGCAAATGCTAGACTTTGTGGGGTCAATAGTGTGTTGGACATTATGCAGGGCATGCAAAGTCCTATTATGATTGCTTCGGCCCTAACTTGTGTGGAGTATCTTGGATATCATTACTCCTCCCATCCTTGTGCTCTTACAATCTTACTGTCCCATCTTCCGCAAATTTCCCTGAGCTTCAGGATGGGGAGAGATTAGGCTGGCCTAGTTCTAGGTGGTTGATATAGAGTCTCTGAAGTTCTGGATTATGGTTTGTTGATTTTCTTTTGCAGTTTTGCTTCTCTTGCAATGCCCTTCACTCCATTCTGATGGGTATTGGATGTCACCCCCTGGCCAGAGATAAAAAGCTGTTAAACTAGAGTCTTGTTATAAGAGTATATTCAAAGGTAGATGCAATAAAAGTAGGAAACCACAGTGAGGGAGATGTCAATCACCCATTTGCAAAATGGTTACTTTTTATCTGCCAGACTATATGCCCTCCCCTTCTGGTGAGATCACACCCCCTCAGTTGTAGATGATCAGGAATGAAAAATCTGTGAACTTAACCAGATGTCTCATTGCTTACTCATTGCCTATTTTCTCTGCTGTTACATGGTCCCCTCTATCCTTGTTTCTTGTGTGACCCTCCTACCCCATCCCACCTATTCATACTCCTTGCAATTACTTTATTACAGAGATTTATCGTCAAGTGTTTCTAGGTGGGCTGGGTGGGTTAGGTACTAGGAGCCACCTATTATTGAGTACATACGGCGCTTAATTTTCTGGGTCTGGGATACTTCACTCAATATAATTGTCTCTAATGACATCCATTTCCTGGCAAATTCCAGTAATTCATAATTTTTGATGGCAGAGTAGTACTCCATTGTATAGATGTACCACCTTTTCCTTATCCACTCGTCAACTGTTGGACATTTGGGCTGATTCCATGACTTTGCTATTGTAAACAGTGCTGCTATGAACATGGTCGCACTTGTGCTATCGAGGTGGACCTCTGCTGCATGGGGGGTTATTCCCAAAAGTGGAATCGCAGGGTCATATGACATTTCAATCTTTAATTTCTTTAAGAATCTCCAGATGGTTCGCCAGAGTGGCTGTATGAGCCTGCATTCCCACCAGCAATGTAGGAGAGTTCCCCTCTCTCCACATCCTCTCCAGCATTTGGTGTTGTTTGTATTGTGGATTTTTGCCATCCTGACTGGGGTGAGATGATATCTCAGGGAAGTTTTGATTTGCATTTCTCTGATGGCTAAAGAAGTGGAGCATTTTTTCAGATATTTGTTAGACATTTTAATTTCATCCCTAGTAAAATTTCTTTTAAGTTCCAGGGCCCATTTTTTAATTGGGCCATTAGTTTCCTTGGTGTTTAGTTTTCTACGTTCTTTGTGCACTCTGGATAATAGAGCTCTATCAGATATGTGGTTAGTGAAGATTTTCTCCCATTCTGTGGGTTGCCTTTTAGCTCATGTTACAGTCTCTTTATCTGAACAGAAGCTCTTTAATTTCACAAGATCCCAACTGTTGAGAGTTGGTAGCAATGACTGTGCCATTGGATGTCTGTTTAGGAACTGTTGGCCTAGCCCAATCAGCTCGAGGGAGTTCCCTATCCTTTCACCTATGGTTTTTATAGTCTCTGGCCTGATATCAAGGTCCTTGATCCATTTGGAATTAAGTCTTGTACATGGTGACAAGTATGGGTCCAGTTTTAATCTTCTGCATTTGGAGATCCAGTTTTGCCAGCACCATTTGTTGAAGATACTGTTCTTTTTCCATTGGATTTTTTGGGCCCCTTTGTCAAAGACCAAATGGCTGTAATTTTGTGGGCTTATATCTGGGTCTTCAACCCTTATCCATTGATTTGTGTGTCTTTTTGGAGCCAGTACCAGTATGGTGATACCTCCAGCAGTGTTTTTGTTACTCAGGATTGTCTTTGCTATCCTGGGTCTTTTGTGCCTCCATATGAATTTTGAGATTGTTTGGTCAACTTCTTTGAAGAATTATTTTGGGATTTTAATTGGTATAGTGTTGAATTTGTATATTGCCTTTGATAGGATGGTCATTTTTACGATGCTGATTCTGCCAATCCAGGAATATGGGAGGTCTTTCTACCTTCTGGTGTCTTCTGCAATTTCTTTCTTTAGGGTTTTAAAGTTTGCATTGTAAAGGTCTTTTACCTCCCTGGTTAGGTTTATACCAAGGAGTAAACACATCGTTCATTTTTTTAGGGGCTATTGTAAATGGGATTGAGTCTCTCAGGGCTTTTTCACTTCTTTCATTCTGGGCATATAGGAAGTCCACTGATTTTTGTACATTTATTTTGTATCCTGCCACCCTGCTGAACCAGGAGCTTCCTGGTGGAGTTTTTGGGATCACTCAGGTATAGGATCATGTCATCTGCAAATAGAGATAACTTGACTTCTTCCTTGCCGATTTAAATCCCTTTTATCTCCCTTTCTTGTCTTATGGCTTCAGCTAAGACTTCAAGTACAATATTGAAAAGAAGTGGTGACAGTGGACAGCCTTGTCTAGTTCCTGATCAAAGTGGGAATGCTTCAGGTTTTTCCCCATTGAGTATAATCCTTGCTGTGGGCTTGTTGTATACAGCTTTTATTATATTGATAAAGGTTCCTTCCATTCCAACCTTCTCTAGGGTTTTGATCATAAAGGGCTGTTGGATCTTGTCAAAAGCTTTTTCTGCATCTATCGAGAGTATCATGTGTTCTTGAACGTTGGACTGGTTTATATGGTGAATTACATTTATTGATTTGCATATGTTGAACTAACCTTGTATGCCTGGGATAAAGCCTACTTGATCGCCATGAATGATCTTTTTACATGTTTTTGAATCCGATTTGCTAATACTTTATTATGAATCTTTGCATCTGTGTTCATCAGATATATTGGCTTATAGTTTTGTTTTTTAAGTGTATCTTTATTAGATTTTGGGATTAAGACGATATTAGCTTCATAGAAGGAATTTGGTAGTATTCCTTCCTTTGCTATTGGTGGAACAGTTTAAGGAGTATTGGTGTTATTAGCTTAGATGTATGGTAGAACTCTGTGCTGAATCCATCTGGTCTAGGACATTTTTTGGTGGGAAGATTTGAGATTACTTTCTCAATTTCCTCATATGTTATAGGACTATTTAAGTAATTCACAACTTCCTGATTCCATTTAGGTAAGTTGTGTTTACTTAGGAATTCATCCTTCTCTTTTGTGTTGTCAAATTTCACAGAGTATGTTTTTGAAATATGATGTTATAATTCTCTGGATTTCTTGGGAATCAGTAGTGATAACTCCATTTTCATTTGTAATCTTGTTAATTTGGGTTTTCTCTCTCTTGCTTTTAGTTAATTTAGCTAGGGGTGTATCAACCTTATTGATTTTTTCAAAAAATCAGCTTTTTGACTGGTTGATTTTCTCTATCATTTTCCTAATCTCGATATCAGATATTTCTCCCCTTATTTTGCTAATCTCCTTCCTTCTACTGTTTTTGGGATCAGATTGCTCTAGTGTCTCTAAAGCTTTTAGCTTCATTGTTAATTTATTTATTTCTGATGTTTCCATTTTTTGATGTATGCATTTAAGAGCTATGAACTTACCTCTTAGGACAGCTTTCATTGTGTCCCAGAGATTTTGGTAAGTTGTATTCTCATTATCGTTCACTTTCAGGAAATCTTGAATTTCCTTTTTAATGTCTTCCTTAATCCAATTCTCATTCAGCATCATAGTGTTAAGTTTCCAGGAGTTAGTGTATTTTCTGTTGTTTGTTGTGTTGTGGATGTCAAGCTTTAAGCCGTGGTGGTCTGATAAGGTGCAGGGTAGAATTTCAACATTCCTGTATATGTGTAGATTCGTTTTGTGGCCCAATATGTGATCTATTTTGGAAAAAGTTCCATGTGCTGCTGAAAAAAATGTGTATTCTTTGGTGCGTGGATGAAAAGTTCCATAGAGATCTGTAAGGTCCATTTCAGTAAGGGTTTGGTTAAGCTCCAAAGTGTCTCTGTTAGGTTTTTTACCTGTAGATCTATCCCATGTTGAGAGGGCGGTATTGAAATCCCCAAGAATTATCATTTTGGGATTTATTTCTCGGTTTAGATGTTGTAGGGTTTGGCTCCGGCTCCGACTAGCTGGTGGGAGGAGCTGGGTCCCTTGGGCTGCCTGGGTTCTGTGGGTGGGCGGGGGCGGAGCTTACCTAGGTTGCAGTGAGTCCCGGCTGGACCATGGGCGTGTTCCGGGCAACGGAGTGGGGAAAGGTCATTTTATTTCTTAAACCACTGTATTCTGTAATATATTTCAGAAAAATCTTATGGCATTAAACATACTCCTGTTAACTTGCTTGAAACTGTAGCCAATATTTGATAGATTTATGCTTATCTATACTTGACATTCTTCCTTTTACATTTTTTGTGCATTTTCATTCATTTTTCTTTCTGTACTTTCTCACCTCATTGGTGTCCTCAGCAAATTGAAATGAGATATCAGAGAAATGTAGTGTGTGACAGCAAAGACAACAAAAGGTTGTGTTGCCCACTGTAACTCATATCTTCACTAATTTGAGTATAGATACACACACGTTGCATTTTAGGGGAGATATTTTAGTTATCAGATTTAATGAGTCTCTTTGGTCTCGGTGTGATGACGAGATAAATACTGGGTCCATATATATTAAGGGAAAGTGAATATTCCTTTGATGGAAACCTCAACTAAAGAAGAATGATTTCATTTAAAATTTCGTTAGCCATGGCAGTAGGCACAATTTGATTTTCTATTTTAACCTGGTTGAAATAAAAGGAAATGTTTCAGTGCTCATCTTTATCATTTGGCATAAGTGTTTTAGCACTCAAAAATGTAGAGGTCGTATAAGAAGTGAGATGAATTGGGCTTAGACTATGTCGTGACACTATGTGCCATTACTTTTTATCATGAAGTTATCAGCTTCATTGTTGTGCTACTTATAGACATTGCCTTTTTTCCCATTTATTTTCATAAAGAACCAAAGCACAAAGTTTCTACACACCTTTGAGATATGTACTTACCAAGAGTATGAACTATCCCCAAGAAAATATTTCTTGCATCCTTTATTTTGTCCATGTCACATGCAAATTTTTAAAACAATTGCTTATTAATTTGAAGAAACAGGGAATCTTCTCACAGTTCTCTCTTCTCTATTTTTATTTTCATTTCTTTTCTTCATAAAATTTCTTCTTTGACAATTTTATACATGTATGTAATGTATTCTGATTAATCCCCCCAACCTGCTCCTGGTTTTTGTCTGTCTCTCTCTCTACTCTGTCATCCTCCCTCCCTCCTACCAGATGCTTTCCGGTATCATGACTTGCTTTTATTTTGTGACCTCCGTACTTTAACCAGGGCTCTATGTGTGATCACCGGATTGACTCCATCCATTGGAGCCTGATGGGGTCACCAGATAATACACAACTGAAGGCAATGTCTGCCTTTTCCCCTCAATCTATCAGTGGCAAATAGTTCAACAGTTGTGGGGGTCCCCAGGGATGCAGATCCATCCTGTAGGCCCGTCCGGTGTGTCCTCCACAACGGGGATCCCGGACAGGTGAGTGTGCTGTGGGCCCTCTTCCAGCCCTCCTTCCCGACAATCAGATGCTATAGGGAGTGTAGTCAAGCAGGAACTCATTTATTGCAAGTCCACAGCCATCTTATAAAGGCAGAAACAGTAAGAGGAATTCCAGGGATACGGACAACCAATCATCTTAAAGGTCAAGCCAGCACGCAGGCTGTATGTAGTGAAATTTCTTCAGAACATCCAGAGCTACTCCCTCCTGACTTCCTCCATCCTGAGCTGTTCAACACATCCTGAGTCCCCCTGAGCTGGTCAAAACATCCTGAGCTGCCCTCTAGACTTCCTCCATCAAAACATCTTTGTCTAACCTTGCCAGATTGAGGTCACCTAGACTGAGGCCCCCACAAACAGTGAGCGGCAAGATCTCCTGAGCTGCTCCCCCAACCATGCTGCCCACTGAAAGTGCATTCTTGTGTGTCTCCGTGAAAGCATCTGCGAATATTTCATTTTTGCCCATAATACGGCATTCCACAGTTCATGTCTTTGTCTTCTATGTCTCACATTTTGTCTGCCCCTTTTCTTCAAAGACTCATGAACTATAGTGGAGAAAGCATACATGTCTGGTTTAAAGGTGGGCTCTTGTGTATCACTTATTCTCAGTGCTTTGGCCAATCATGAATTCTGGCATTCACTACTTTTTTTTTTTTATTGGGCTTCTTTGGTTAAAGCTGAGAGCAACATTTGTCCCTGGATAAATATTTAGAAGGAAGCTTGATAGCATGCCAATTTTTCTAGAACACAGCATACAGTACTGCCTAGGGCCTACTTCTAATTTTATATGTCACATTGTAGTTTGTACTAAAAATATTAATGGAATATGATAGAGCAAAGCAAGAATTAAGCACTGGTAATTCTTTTTAAACTAACATTATTTTAGCCTTCAAAGAAATTTAAAAAAACTTAAAATGATAAATATAGGAATTATTTCTACATTTTTCTTCTTCCCATCTCTCAGATCTTTTTACTCTTTGAGATTTACTCCTTCACAAATGATTATAATGTCATAATTTTTAATTTTTATGAAAACTACATTTTTCTGAAGCAAATTTGAATTCTTATGAATATCTGTCTCACTTTTGTATTCCTCTGAAAGATGACAATTTCATTTCATATAGATGTGGAAGGGATTTTGACATAGATTTTTAAGAAAGGAATAATTATGCACATATGTACAAACACATACGCACAATTTTAATATAGTTTTATCTGTAATTTGTGTTATTGTCATTTTTGTGTGTTCATCATCCTGTTCCTTCCTCCTTCTGTAACTCTTCTCTGACCTCTTCCTCTTCTCTCTTATTTTTGTTACTGCGAAGAGTGAAGACTATGCCTTGTAATTTATTTGAGGGACCAAGTTCTGTGGTATGGCATCATAGAAGATCTGGGTGTTACATACAAAATGTCTCCCAGAGAAAAGTGAGAAGTCATAGCCATTAGTCCTAATACATAATCCAAGTTTTCTCTTCCTAGCATGTGGTGGCATTGCAGGTTAATTTCTGTTGATATAAATACAGTCATTGGGTGTTTTGGCAACAAGTGATGAAAAGAATGAGAAGTGTAATTTTCTATAGAAGCTTATAATACTGCTTATGTTCTTCATATCATATCTTCTCTTCCACTTTTGCTGCCCATCCTTTGTCATTGTGTAACAATATGGAATGATTTTCTGTCATTCCACATTGGTGGTGTATTTTTCGACAATGTTTTAGGAGTTGTTTGTTATGACAGCATGTTCCATCCTGTCCTGTCTGACAGGGAACTCTGTATGATTTCAGAAGATTGTAGAAGACATGTCATTTCCCTCATCTCCAGGGAGCTGCAGTGTCAATCACTGGGGCTGCCATCTCACTTGCAACTCCCTAAAACCACAAAGGAAGAAGCATTGCTTTTATTTATTTTGCAGATAAAGGTACTGTTGAATGTACATATGGCATTCTCAGATTATATGGCTGACTCCATAAAATGTTTGTAATTTCTGAAATTTTGCATATAACCTTACTTTCCCAATTTTAAATTTATCTTCTCTCTTTACCTTAAAGTTACATTGAATTCTAAATATAAATGCCTTTGGGAACAAGGATATTTTAAGTCTTATCAGTCATTTATAGCTTAGTGAATAGCACACGTAATGAATTAGAGTGTTTTTTTTAATAGTTGTAGATACTGGCAAAAATTGGCTATAATAAGGACCATAGTACCTTACCTTCTAGAGAAAGGTAAGGATACACAAATTACTTCTTAACAGCTAGTTGCCTACTTCAAAAGTTTTCAGTGACATTGCCATTGTTTAGAACTCTAGTGCATGCTAAGATTAAATATATGCCCTAGAGAAATGTCAGCATCCTTAGCATTATAGAAACAGTAATTTACATTAATATCTTAAAGGTTTTAAAGGCTCTTTTTGCAAAATGAGTTATTGGAAGACGGTAAACTTGGCAAAGCCATTGTCTTGAATAATTTTAAATGCATTTTATGGGGCACCAATAAATGCATATACTTCTGCTGGAGCCGATGAGAAATGGATGAGTTGGACTTTCCATTTCATTGTCATGGATTAAAAGTATTTAGAAGGCAGAGAGTACCTCTATTTCATTGTGTAAAAATATTCACACTTAAGTCCTAGAGTGTTTTTAGTTAAGAAATTCATAACTAAAAAACTCTTATTTATATATTTGATTTGTTTGTTATTCAGTTTAGTTATTGGTGTGTGTGTGTGTGTGTGTGTGTGTGTGTGTGTTTCATGTATTCATGAGAATGGGCACACATGATGCAGTGTATCTATGGAGGTTAGAGGTTACCTTTTGGATTTGGTTCTCTTCTTTCATCTTTATGTGGATTCTAGGGTTCAAACTAAGGTTCTCAAGTATGTATGGCAAACATTTTTATCCACTAAGCCATCTTATTGTCCCAAGACTATCATAATTTCAGTCAAGAAACTGTAAGTGCAGTTTTAAACCTAAGCTAAATGTTCACAAATATTTAGTGATTTAGTATACTTATGCACAGAACATACATGAAGTTTCAACTTTAGTGTTTTTAAGGGATGAACTTTCTCTGTAGTTCTTAAATTACAGCAGAATCTTGATCAGTTCTGGAATTTATTGTTTGCCTTAAAATACTACGGTATATCTTGGTTTTTAATACATGAAAATAAGAAATCTTGAACTTCTAATTTCTGTCTTTTCAAAACTGTCAATGATGTCATATCTTCGAATGATCTGTTTTTAAAACAGTGGTCTTAATTACAATATTAAGGTCTCTAAAGAACGACTTCAGTAACATGAAATTAGTTTTATATATTTATATATGACTTTTTGCTTGCATCTGTGTTATATTATTTTGATTTTGAATTATTTTAATTCTTTTTTGTAGATTTAGCTTTTAAAGAAAACCCATGTTTTTATTTAAATTGTTTCACATTGCAAGTTTTTAATGAAATAATGGTTGTCTTAACCAGGTTTCTTTGTCATTGCCTCTTTGTCTTCTCTCCTACTCTCAAACATACATATATACACAACACCACACACACACACACACACACACACATACACACACACAAGCACTGTTGTTAGAAGATTCAGACAGGAGGTCAGACTCACTAAGACCTTGAAAAGAGGGAAGTCTTGCAGCCAAACAGTCAATGTAGAAGCAAAGGAAGAAGTTACTTTAATGCTATGTGAAATCTAGACTCAGACTTTATCTGTGAAGAATTTTAAACTCTTTGTGTGTGTGTGTGTGTGGTGTGTGTGTGTGTGTGTGTAGAACCATGGATGAATTCAGGAACCACCATGGACACCTCCACCTCCTTCTTGTCTCCGCCCTGGGATTCACAGGCTCCGCCCTACCAGGACCAGAAGCGCAGGCCGCCCCCGCTTCCACATGGCGTCTATACGTGGGATCTGGGATCTGAACTCAGGACCTCCAGCCTGCAAGGCAGAGGCTTAAACCCTGAACGACCCCTCCAACCCCTAACTCTTTAACAGTATTTGGAATCAAAGGAGGAAATTTCTTGTGTATATAAACAAAAAGAGTAGATTGATCAAATACATTATTCAGAAAGATTTTGACCAAGATGAGTGCAGATAATGACTTACAGAGAGATGAATTCTTCTTGATTTCAGCACACATGCCTTGAGCAGCAGTCATGTTGCTCTGAGCACCGAGTACATGACAAAGAGAATGGACAGGGATTCTATCATTGTGCAGATTATTACAGGAGCTGGCTAAATAGCAAACAGCAAGCTTCACAGGTAATAGATCTATGGAAGAACAGGTAGAGTAGCATAAGGAGACAAGGGGTCTAAGAAATAGGTGAAAAACAAAAATAGACTTTTAGATTGCCTAGAATAAAATTAAGTGAGAAGCTGATATTTTAGAAAAGTTAAAAAGCATATATGATTAGCATCTTCCTGAGAAACCATTTTTTATTTAACATTTTTTATTATTATTTCCACTCATACAAACTTAGTAGGTACACCGGTTCCCTCCCTCCCTCCTCCTTCCCCTGACCCCCCTGCTCCCCCTCCCCTCACCCCTCCCTTCCCATCCCCCAGTCCCTCCCCCCAAATCCCCGGAGAATCCTTTAATGTGCAGGCCAGACTCTCCTCTGAGCCCTCCTCTCCGATGACGTACAAGGACCCAGTGGCATTTCCCTGAACCCTTTCCTGTGTTCCCCTTAAGCATAGGAACACTACCGTGGCTGTCAATCCCTTGCCTTCAAGGATCTTGGTGCCTTTAGCAAATGCTAGACTTTGTGGGGTCAATAGTGTGTTGGACATTGCGCAGGGCATGCAATGTCCAATTATGATTGCTTCGGCCCTAACTTGTGTGGAGTATCTTGCATATCATTACTCCTCCCATCCTTGTGCTCTTACAATCTTACCACCCCCCTCTTCTGCAAATTTCCCTGAGCTTCAGGATGGGGAGAGATTAGTCTGGCCTAGTTCTAGGTGGTTGATATAGAGTCTCTGAAGTTCTGGATTATGGTTTGTTGATTTTCTTTTGCAGTTTTGCTTCTCTTGCAATTCCCTTCACTCCATCCTGATGGGTATTGGATGTCACACCCTGGCCAGAGATAAAAAGCTGTTAAACTAGAGTCTTGTTATAAGAGTATATTCAAAGGTAGATGTAATAAAAATAGGAAACCGCAGTGAGGGAGGGGTCAATCTCCCATTTGCAAAATGGTTACTTTTTATCTGCCAGACTAAATGCCTTCCCCTTCTGGTGAGATCATACCCCCTCCGTTGTAAATGATCAGGAATGAAAGTCTGTGAACTTAACCAGATGTCTCATTACTTACTTGCAGTCCTTGATGGAGGCCTATTTTCTCTGCTGTAACATGGTCTCCTCTCTCTTTGTTGCTGGTGTGGCCCTCCTACCCCATCCTTCCTCTTCATAATCCTTGCAATTACTGTGGGGTATAACAGAGATTTATCTTTGAGTGTCTGAGAAACCATTTTAAGGAACTAGAATTGCTTCTGTTTTTACTTTGAGTACAGAGGGATTCTATGAGACTGATTCAGATAGGAAGCTGCAGGACTCACTTTGGGTTTTAAAACTTTCCTTGCTTCCATTTGACAATGAAATGTAAATATTGGTGCGTGGACAGGTAGGAAAGAGCATCAAGAAGCAGTTACAAAGTTTGTGCAGATATCCATGTGACCAATGACATTATCTTTGACCAGAATAATAGCAATAAGGTTGAAAAAAATTGATCTTGGATATTTTGGGTAGTAAAAGTCTTAGGAGTTGCTTGTGAATTGGTTAAAACCTATAAGGAAAGAAAGGAGCCAAGATCAGCTTCAAGGTTTGAAATCTCAGCAACTAGAGACATGAAAATGTCAACAAGGCAAGTAGGGAAGGTGGCACATGGCTGGAAGGAAGGATTTTAATTGTCTGTGACACATAAAAACACAAATGCATTTTCAGTATGTCTATATGGAATATCTTTTTATGAAATTAAAAATCTATATTTACTATATATACTCCATATATTTGCATATATAGAGATTTTTTATATGCAAGGGAAATTCTTTGCATTTTTTAAAAATTGGTAATATATGCTGTGTATCTCTCCAATGAATACCTTCGATGATGCCTTACTGCATATTTTTTATTTTATGGATATATGCTAGAAAATATATCAAAGTTATTTATCCTTTGTTATAAGGATGGAAGCATGAAATGATAATAAAAATAAATGAAAAGAAAGCACAGATGTAGAAGAGGTTGTTGGAAATGCCTGTATGGAGAGTTAAGAGAAGCCAGAGATGAGCGAAAGACATAAACATGAACATTTCCAGCTGTATTGGTTACTCTTCTGGGTTTTTGTGAGATACCATTTAGAGTCAAAGAACTTATTTATTCAGCTTATAGTTTCAGAGGGGAGATACAGTCCTTTATGATGGAAAACTCATGGCTGACTGGCAGAAGCCAGAGGTGGCTTAAATTATGTCCATCAAGGAGGCTGAGAGCTGCAAAACTTTTCACTGTAAACTATAAGAGCAGACTTCTTTTGAAAGTAGTGTGGGGCTATTCATTCTCAAAGCCCACTTCTTGTGACTGCCTTTCTTCAGCAAGGCTCCATCTCTTTAGTGGTTTGGAAAGATTCGAACACATGAACCTGTGGGGGACAACTCACATTTCAAACCATGACACCAGCATAAAAATAAGAAGTCCCTAAGTAAATGCAATACTGACATAGTGAGTTCACGTGCAGAATAAGAGAGGAGTCTTCAAGTATGTCAATACTTATAAGTGAGGGAAAATAGTAAAAATTAGAAAAGTTAATGAGATAGGAAAAAATATGAACATGTTATCATAAATAAACATAAAGATCAAGGTCTGCAATATGTATGTATGAAAATGTCATAATGAAGCCTGTTATTAGTTAATTTGTACTATTGAAATGAGAATAAACATTAAAGGTAGATTATTAAACACATGCTATTGGTAGAGAAAATAGTACTTAGAAATTTAACTAGAAATTACTGGTTGGCTAGACAGAAGTCATTGATCACAATGACAAGGCCAATTGTATGACAGGGTAGGGGATATTGATGTAATGAGGCTGACTTTTCTTTAGTTTTTCATAATGGGAAGAAATACAATTGTGGGAACATTTAGTGGTACAGGTGTTGTCAACAGCTATTTTTATTGTTTTCCTTCAATGAAAGAACATGTCTGTATTCTGATGGACAAGGTCTAGTGGAGAATCAGGGTTAGACTTTGAAAGATTTGGATGAGAGGGGTAAATTGCTAGGTGATACTCCTGAGCAGGTGAGATAATTAGGATCTAGAATAAAGGAGGAAGCAGCATATCATTATCTCTGGTGACATATGGGGAAGCTAGAATGTCTGGATATAATGACCAGCAGTGAGTATACATGATGGAGAATGAAAGATGACAGGAAATTATGAGGAAATTGTTAATAAAAATGAGGGAAAATTCCTATTATATCTATATATTGCCTGGCAATTGCAAAAGAACTTACTAATTGTTTAATTCTCATTGTAGTTCCATTGTAGGTTAAATAGATGTTCCATACATTCAAAGAAACAAGACAGATTTGAACCAACGTAATCAAGTCCAAATTAGAGATTTTTGTTCTGAGAACTTTGACATATTTATTCTGTGTGCAATATTTTAAGGATAGAATCCCTAGACTTGATTATTTGAACATGAAGAATGAGATTGCTATCATTTCCAGAAAAATTTTATTCAGCAAATCATTAGAAAAAGCCTTGATTTTTTCATTGTCATATGACTGATGAACTAAAATGTTTCTTAAAGCTAATCCATATGCCGTAGCTGGTAATAACAGATGATAGGACTTAAGATGTCTCATGTCCTCATTCTTGTCATAAAGAACACACTAAAAGTTTCTAAAAATGAGTATTTGGAACTACTTTGTTATAAATATCATATATGTTTTGAAATAAGATATAGTAACATGAGATGACAAAAACTGAAAAATCCCATGTAAACCAATGAACTCATTAAGAGATAACCACTGTTAACCTGTAGCTACCTATTCTTGTAGATATGAGTAGGAAAGCAACTCTCCATCTTTTGAAAACTAAATATATGTGCATAAAGAAATATATTTAAAAAATGAACCTTGTGAATCTTGCCAATGTAGTTTACACATTATACTAAGCACAAGGTGTTGCACGAATTTTTGAAACTGTAATTAAATCTAGTTTCTTGCATGAGTTAAAAATCTCAAATGTTTTCTTTCCTAACAATGTTTCTGATATGAATATTATTTATTTAATATTAATCTATATCTTTAAATTTTATTTAGCGTTTGTACATTTTTAAACATTTTTGTTTTTATTCTCTTAGAATTTTGTGCATGAATATAGTGAATTTATGATGTTTTAATACCTTAATCCATAATCATATTCACCTTACTTTTCCCATTAAAATTCTTTTTCCTATCAGTTTCCTTGTTATTTTCATGTCTTTTTGTATGTGTCTTCTACTGGGTTTATCTGAGTTTCCTTTTATGGTATGTGTTTGTGCACTAAGCTATATAGCATGAATCACATATCAGTGAGTATACCACTGAGGAAAGCATCCCTTCCCCCATGCTTTTCTAAGGAAAGCATGTAGCCTCTTAAGATCCTTCCATGGTGAAATATTGAGAGGATAAAATCCTGTGCATGTCTTGTGGAAGTAAACATAGCTTCAGTGAGTTCATGGACGCAACAGCCCTGCCATATCTAGGGGATAATGTTTGGGCACACTGTTTCCCTACTTCAGGCTCTTACATTCTTATTGTCCTCTTTTCCACAATGTCCCCTGAACTTTGGAGTAGAGCTACTATTTAGATGTCCTGTTTTAGGGCCAAGCAGTCTGCATTCACTTTTTTTCTGTATTTTGCACTTGTGATTTTTTTTTTGTTTGGTAATAAATGCTCCTCATTGCAAAATGAAGGTTCTAGATTGGGCATGAGAACTTCTCCAGTCTATGGATATAGTGATACATGTTTAAAAACCAGTTTGATAGTAAGTTATAGCTGATCTTCAATAGCTTATACACCTCAGGGTCTTTGTCATCCCTTTTCGTAGATTGTTGGCCTGCTTTACAGTAGCAAGAGTGTGACTCCTACCAAAAACAGACCTTAAATCTAACCAGAAAGCAGTTAGTTAGTTTCCTCTTTGACATTCAAGCCACTATTGTACTGATAGTTGCCTTCTACCAAGGTGGTTAAATTTTAAGTAAAGTATTTACTACTTCCAAATACTTAAGGAAACTGACATATATGATAAGATTATGGAAAAATTTGATATGCTTTAAAACTTGTATATTGACAAAGTCAAACTAAAAAATAATAGTCTGAAAGGGTTTTGACTGAAGTCCGTAGTTGAGTGCTTGCCTAGCATGTGCAAAACTTGGAGTCTTAAATATAATACTACAAAAATAAAAATAATTTAGGTGTTTTCAATGCAAAAAGTAAGTTGCTAGATTATTTTTTCATGTAATTCCACTTTCAAACAAACATAAATATTAATTTTATTGTGCATTTTTTGAACAAAAACAAAAATTTAAACGTAACCTCTATCTAAAATTGACAATTTCCATGGAGCATATTTCCTTATATGAATTTAGAAATATAAGCAAAAGTACACAAAGTTAAATTTTAGCAGTTCCACTATTAAAAGAAAATGGAAACTTTCACAGAAAAAAATTATTGGGTAGGAATAGAATTGTATCTTTTGGCTTTGAGTTCCTGCAGATAAATAATACATGAAACATGATCTGAACTATTTTCCTTCATAAAGTAGTCGCTTATGCTTATGACCCTTAAATATGATGATATTACATATAACCATAGTAACTAAGAGCTTGAGGTTGGGGATGTAGTTCAGTTGTAGAGTGCCTGCCTAGCATGCAGAAAGGGCTAGATTGCGTGTCTAGCCCTGCATGAAGCCACTGCATACATCTCAGGAAGCAGGAGGACCAGAAGGGAGGCAGGAGAAATTGCTGCATTGGTGAATTTAAGGTCAAGTCTCCCTGCTTCATAAATAAATAATAAATAGTTTAATGTTGTATTTCCAGATACATGGGGAGATAACTATCTTTTTCAAGCTTTTAATTAGTTTAGAGTTATTCTCAGAGAAAAATTAAATATAAGAAACTATTATGAAGTGAAATATAGTAAATTCTATGGCCTTCAAGCAAAAATTCTGTCTACCAGCGTGGTAAAACCAAAGTGCAGTTCTGAATAACTGAACAGCAGGGCAGGGCAGTTCATGGAAGAAATGTTGCTTGTGAAGCACTGAATGTTGCAATAATGTGGGATCTTAGTTCGTTGTGATAACAACCAGTACTGTTTGTGTATCTTCTTGGAAAAAATGTTAATGATGGGGCAATAATGGTATCAATGAGACAGTTTTTACTGTAGCTACGACTGAGGAGTAACTTTGCGGGAGTGCTGTTTCTCAAATTGGCAGCATATTTCAGATAAAGAAAGGAAGTCGCCTTAAGTTGAAACTGCTGTGTCATTTCTTCTTCCTTAACTGAAATTCCAACCAGGGTTCAGGAAATGCCCCAGTGAGCCACTTCTCTTTTCTCTTTCCTCAACTAAGTGAGTTCTATAACTAGCTCTAACCATTCATTCCTTTCTGAGCAGATATTTGGATGTGGTTGTCTTTTTGGACAGGGTGTTGATGTTACAGGGAGGACTGTAATTCGCTGCTGTTTGTAGAGCTGATCACACTGATAGAATCCAGTCATTGCTGGTAGGTAACAACACTGGCAGGTTAATTTTCTGTACTTTAAACAAACTCTGCAGACAAGTTTAATCAATGCCTGTTTTACTTTGATATATATAGCTGGCTTATAATTATGATTTCATCTTCTGTGAAAACTAGGTATCATGATGTTACAGTAGCAAGCTGTGATTTGCTATAATTTGGGTGAGATGTATCTGAAAAGCTATTAATGTCTTATTTTAATCAAGATGTAGAAATCAGTGTTTAGTTCATGATAACCAAGGGAATTTCCTCCTTCAGTTAATGTTCTCAGCTATTTACTAAACTGCAACATTATTTAACATTTTTATTACCTCATATGTTATTTTAAGAGTGAAAGTTAATTTATGTTTACATTCTAGAAATGTCTATTTTATTGGTTTTTAAAGGTAACAATACAGAAGTTCTGTTCATAGCAGAATCACATTAAGCAGGATATTAGAATATGTTCTATCCCAGGTTTATATTATGCTATTTTTGTGCAGATATAAATCTAAATACTTTGCTTAGAGGATTTCAACTTTCTAAAACAGTCATTTTAAGTAATAAAGTTTTAATTTTAATAACAGATTTATAAGAAGGTTTTAACAGCTAGGGTTAAGGTTATTCTCTGTGCACAAGCACAAATAGATATATTTTATATGTAGACATGCTTATGTATTTGTCTATATCATTATTCTCTATCTGCAATGCAATCTCAGGATACTTCATTGAGAACACACATTTTTAAAATAATAATGAACCTAAGGTACTATTTAAACCAGCTTAAATAGTTTATTAGTAATATGTTTGCCAGAACTTTCATGTGCTATTAGTAGAGTTTAAAATAACCTTCATGATTCTCTCTTATTCAGAGGTCATGTCAACAAATCAAGGTGAGACAGAATGCAGACTCCAAGATCATTCAGACAATTCTACTTCACTTGCATTTTAGATGAATTCACAAGCAGCTGTGCACATTCAAGTAGCTTTAAAAATACTAGTAAATCTTTTTTGTTTTGTTGGATGCTACCTTAAAACAGTCCAAATTTCTGATTTGTATCTTGAGTACTTTAACACATTTAAAGCTGTGAAACAAATGTAATATTATATATATATATATTTATGGGTTTGATTATTCTTTTAAATCTTCACTTTCATTCTGTAGTAGTAGAAAAATGCAGTGTTTTGCTGAACTGAAACTTGGAGTTGATGTCAAAACAGAAAGGAGTTTCTGAGAAGGCAGCTTAACTTCATGTCTTAGGCACATACATTTAACTGCTAGAAAGTCAAGATATTTGCAAGATGCTTTATATAATGCAAATTTCTAACACAAGTAAAGTTTTCAGAAATTGTAACATTTTTCATGATAGAAGTAGAAAATAATTTTGAATAATAATGGCCTGCATTGTCAGCAAGGAGAAATAAGGGAAGGAGAAACTGAAAGAAACAAAATTGTTTAAATTGATGAAATATGTTTAAAGTGGAATCATAGTGTGTACTGATAGAGTGATAAACTTGCATGTAAAGAAATTGAGTCAGTTCATCTTCTGCACATCACTGTACAAATACAATTGTTTAAAATCAAGTTAGCATTAGGGGTTAGTCATTGAAATAAACTCTCACAGTAATGAAAATCAAAACACTAGTTTAAGAATCACAGTAATAGCAAGTCCAGAAAAAAATGAAGTCTACAAACAATAAATTACTCTTTTCAACTATTTAACAACTGAAGAATAAAGTATAATTCTTAACTGGATTTTGCTTATGATGCTCATGAAATTTGAGAAGAAGGCAATACATACAGAAGGAGGAGTGACAAATTTATGTGTAAATCATAACTTGTGAAAAGACATTACAACTATAATTATACTTGCAAAAGAGAGAGAAGAGGACACATTCAGAGAGAGTGAGAGAGAGAAACAGAAAGTAAGAAGCTAATTTGCAAAGCTGTCCATTCCTTTACAGAGTTGAGAATTTCTAACCTAGGAATCTGTGGTATTGTTTCATGTTGCATTTTTTGGGACATGGTAAGGGAAGTCTTGACTACTTCCCAAACAAATAAAGAATAGTGTGAGATTAGAGATAATTTACTTCATACATTTTATTTATTTATTTGCTCAGTGTGTGTGTGTGTGTGTGTGTGTGTGTGTGTGTGTGTGTGTGTGTGTGTTTGTGTGTTTGTTATCAGAGGACACTGTTATAGAATATCCCTAGGTAACCAATGCTACCATAGATTGATTACCCGGCATGGTAAATGCCTGCAGTCCTACATATAAGAAGAAAATCATAGGATTACAAGTTCCAGGCCAGTCTGACCAACAGAGAGATCATATAAAAAAGAAAATCTAGAGAGAAAATTATCTTGAAGAGTTTTTCTGTTTTTTTCAGAAAAATGGGAGATTGAGTCCAGGGATCCTAAAGACATTAAGTTGCATTTTCTTTTATTTTTTTTCATGTTAGAAAGAATTGGTGAAAATCTTGCATAAAAATTTTCTTTCTTTTTTGAAGAGTACATATCTAAGTGACAGGCAATGGTAGAAAGTAAGCTAGTCTAGGAAATTAAGGTGTACTTTTGAGAGTATTCTCATGTCTTCCTGTTCATTCATGGAAGAGGTTTTCCAAATCATCTCTTGTCATATTAAAATATGCTTCAATTTAGATTTTTGAAACAGATTAGAATTTGTGTTCTATCTTTGTTTTCATAGCACTAGAGATTTGTTCCATCCTCTCTTTCAGTTCTTATATTTCTTTCCCAATGGTCTTAGTGGAGAAGTATTGTATGTGTGTTCTGGTGGATACTTGGATTCGTTAGTATTTATAATCAGATGAGATTGTAAGCCAAGGCGTTCTTTCTGATTAATCAGATATTGGCTCTACTCATCTGCCGCTTGTCAATGCTCATCCCATCAAGTATAGTTCTGATTCCACACAAATGTAGTTCAGGACCTGACACCCTGACAATCTGTCTGTAAGTAGATAATGACCTGTGAATCTATAGATTAGTAGCTAAGAGATTTATCTTCTCTGCTCCCTGGGAGCTGGTGCAGACTCAAGCGCCATCGAAGCATCTGCAGCACAGGTTAGGTGGGTACCATTTTCATGACCAGATCTTAATGTTCAGTAAAATGCTGTTTCTGTTTGATTAATTTTAAGTGGAGAGGAGTCTAGTTTTTTCTCTGTATGCTGAAGTGTTTCTTTCCATAAGTGTTTCTTTTTAAAAATCACTTTTCATCTTCCATAGCTACATAGAGATTAATTTGTAGGGCAATTTTAGTATGATGAATGATTTGTCCTTTCCATTAAAATTGTACCTACCATTGAAAGTTTTCTTAATAAGCATACTTAACACTTTTCATTTTTCTCAACTTCCTCAAAATTTAAAATATATTTTTATTTCATTCTTTTATTTTAGTTGGAAATAACTTTGTATACTAGCTTTTGAATACTTTTTATAAAGCCTTGGTGACACAATGTTTGGAAAGCCCTGAAACTCAATAGGAAGAAGTTACCAAATGAATCTTCCTAATATGTTAACTAATGATACCATCCCCTGAAGAGGACAGAGAGCTTTTCATTGCAACTTCATTAATAGCTGCAAAAATTTTGTTATTTTGAAGGTTAATAGTAGAAGAGTGTAGCAGGTGCCAAACTTTTAGATTCTGAGGAGATACTAGTACCTGCCAATGGCGCCTTCAGGTGCTTCAACAATTATTTAAAGTGATAAGACATATTAAAAGTGTACATGAACTCTACGTGAGTATGGCAATGTGGAAGAGCTCAGAGAGATGATGGCTGAAACGTACCTCGAAAAATAATTGCCTATTTTGTAGACAGGCAAATGATAGGAGAAAGACTTTGAAATAAAGATTATCATATATAAAACTTGGCACATTCAGAGACTTATGAATATAGCTTGGGGTTCTTTTGAGGAGTAGCATGAAGTAAGAGTAGAGAGAGAAGGTGGAGACAGACCCCAAAGAACTGCTCCATGAAGACATGTAAGATTTTACCAAGAGGAATAGTTCGATGCATTGTTGTTTCAGTAAGTTCTCCTGATGCTAGCAATTTGGAAGGCGGATTAGAGAATGAAATCGTGGAGTGGTTAGTTTTAGATTTTTGTTTACACTGTGCTCCTGAGACTGCTGTATGACTGTGAAGAGGAGAATGTGTGGTGTCTCTGGGTAATATTTTGCCAGTGCATTGTTGAGAATATTCTAGAGCCACCTCATGAGAATTGAAGGTTATATACAGTGGCATATGCCACTAAAGAAATAATCACTTATGAGAATATGGATTAGCTCCCAAGCAACTGAATCATAAAAACATGCACAGATGAGTTGGTGTTATTCTTTCTTTGTGGTTGCTTGATTTAAAATTGGTAAACACAGCGAAACAGGAAGTCAGAAGTTCAGCATTTTTGATTTGCTACTAATATCCCATATGACTTTGAATAGGTCTCCTTATGTGTATTAGAATTATAAACATTTGAGTTATAGGGAGAGTAAAGGTCTGGGGTCTGGTGTGAGGGGGGAAGAAAGAGGAACCCAGTGACACTTAGTCTACTCTTGTAACTGAAGGGAAGCTCTGAATTGTGTTTAGATCAAGCTTGCTTTTAGCACTTGAGCTCTGAAACTGGAATTCAGCTCACAGTACCAAAGAGGATCTCTCTCTGCTTCCCTGTAAGCCCTCAATTACACATTCTGACAGAGACGTTACAATGAACTACAGCTTCATATACCTACCCCCCAATATTGTTTCCCGTTATAATAACAACACAGATTTAGAGAACTCTGCTTTTAGTTCTTAGAGATTTCACAGCAAAATGACTCAGAGAATAAGGCAACTCTGAGTAGTTTCGTAAGTAGCTGTTAATTTGCTTTTTATTTCACTTTTCTGTTCTTCCCCAAATGTATTGCCAGTTCATTTGCTTCCCACTACTTTTATTTGATGCACTGATTGTACTAACTTTCTCCAAATTAGGTTAGTGAGCTGTGCGGCAAACTTTTGTGCATTTGTATAAAAATGAAACAAATCACAACAGCAGCAAAACAGCACGTAGAGTTATTACACAGTTTGTTAAGAAAAGGTAATAATTTATAAAACAAACAAATGAAGATATTAAGTCTGTCAGTTGGGGAGAGGAGGGTTATTAGGGAGACCCTGAATGAGTCCCTTTTGAACAATATTGAGTGTCAAAAATGAGTTGTATTTCATGAAATCTTATTTTCTCTTCTCTTTGGCTACTCTTTTTTCCCACTCCATCCCCCTCCTTTCTTTTCTTCTCTTTTCCCTTCCTTTTTCTCTTCTCTTCTCATCTGTCCTCTTATAAGACATCACACACTTCATGTACTAAAGGCTTTCTGTGCATTCTCTCATCTGTGGCTGACAATACTCTTTGGTCAATGCTACTACCTATGCTGGTAAGAAAAGTGATGATTTTTAAGAGTAGGTGACTTTTTCAAGATGACCAGTGGGTGAGAGTGATGGGGGCCGGGACTCTACTGGATGTGGGCCCATGCAGTACTTAAACTTAGATAAATTGTACATTCTTTTGTGGGACCCTTAAATTCAAATTTGATTTTTCTTTCATCCATTTTTGACAAACTGTCATTTTTAGGCTGCGAAGGGGAAACAGTTCAAGGGGGCAAGGACTGTTGGGGGACATCAGAAACCATGGCCATGCTGAATGTGTTTCTTAGACGCATGCCAAGATAACGAGGCCTTTGACTGTATTCGATTTGCAAAAATAGCAGATGCCGAGGTAGCAAGGGACAAGAAGAGACGTCTGTATTTCATGAAAGAAAGGGGCAAAGTGAAGAGACTCATTAATGTCGAGGCAGTAGATGGATAACCAGTGACAAATATCAAGTAGATCTGCTTCGGTTTGGGCCGGGAAAGGTCATTGATTATTTTTGGTTAAACTGGTTCACAGAAGCCAGGGCTCCACTCAAAAAGGGAATTAATTGCTTCCATTTCCCACTAATTGCCTCAACATTTCCCTTTGCTTTGTCATTGGAGATTTGGCCAGAGAGGAGAAAAGTCAAAAGTCAGAGTTTGATGGAATCTACATAAAAAGGGAATCTGAGGAGACCAAATTATGGCATTTGGTGTAATAATGGTAATGATATTTAGCATTTTCCCTGGGAGTGCAGTGGATTTTTTAGAGCCCTTTTCAATCTTTAATCAGACCATAGGGCACGTTTAAAAGAGTTCACTGTTTTTATTTCCATCTAGAGGATAAGGCATCACAGAGAGATGGGTTGACCTGGGGCAGGTCTCCTGAGATGCTGATCCTGTATGTTGGATGATACCCTCCCATGCTGAGCATTAGCTGAAAGTCTGGGCTCTTCCCAGTGGTGCCATTCATTCCCAGTCCTTCACACTTGTTCAGCTTTTTTTTTTTTCACACAGCGACCTGACATTCCCTTCTCTATCAATGACTGAAAAATCACCCAAGCACACACTGCAAAACTATTTTGATATGGCAAAAACCCTTAGCTTTCTGGATCTTCATATTTCAATTGTCTTCGTGTAACATAACATTTTATGTTGTGTTTTGTTGTAGTTATTAGTCTTTGGAATCCAGTAGATCTCCATGTCCCATAAAACGTGTCACTTATTGTTTTGGAGCCCATTGAAGCTGTTTAGAAAGTAGAGATAACATAGGATTTGGACATGTTGGATTCTGGCTTTGACATTTTCCTATCATTCCTCTGAGGCCTAATAGTTGACTTTAGGGAGTTCCAAATGTACATCAATAGTTACTGCTATCTTTTGGTATAACTAGAAACAATAGCTATTGTTAATAAGGTGTGATAATTATTGTATGATGAATTCTTTGAAACATGATATATCAGAAAGAAGAGAGGTTTTAAAGCCAGATGGTTAGATTCCAAAACCAGCTCTGTCCTGACCAGGTGCTTGATCACAGGTGGTTATATAATTAGATTTGAATCCAGTTCCTTCATATGGAAACCTGACCTATCAACTATGAATTTACCAATTATTAAGCCATAAATTGTGGAGAAAACTTGTAGCTTTGTTTCTGCATAGAATTGAAATCTTGCCATTATATTTGCTGCAGCTCTCATAAGAGATTGTATTGAACAATTTAAGCATAGATAGTGCATGGTTCACTGCTTTATAAAATACTTTATTTGTACACAATATTCTCACATTTACATTGCACCTGAGTGGGATCATCTCCTTCTGGTCTTCAGCAACTCTTTACACCGTATTGCAAGTGCTTTTCCTGAACTAAGTAATTTAGTCATTAGAACAACCCTGGGAGTTGAGTAGTAGAATTGCATCTCTTGCATGATTAAATGTTCCTGAGTGGAAATACCTGTTCCAGAGGCACAGGCCTGCCAATCATTGGGAAGTCAAGTTCACATTTGATTCCAAATCTTGTAATCTTAACTGATACTCTAACCAAGCTATACAAACATTGGATCGCATTTCAACACTTGCATTTGTGCAAACTTAGAACTAAATCATTTCCATACATATATATTCTCAAATGTAGCAAAGAGATTTTTCAAGGTCATCTCTCTCATGACAAAGTGGCTACTTATGTTAGAGAAATAATAAAAAAAGAAGGAGGAGAAGAAGGAGCTGAAGGAGGATAATGAGGATGAAGAGGAGGAGGCAATCTCAATAATGGCTATGTTCTTCACATCTCTCATGGGTGTTCCAAGTGTTTATATTTCATCCCAGAAAGGATGACAAGCCCTTTCCTTTGCCAGGATGCATGTGCTAGTTCTCTAGCTAGCTAACATTATTACTGGGCCATGTGCTTGGTCCCAAGTTTCTATTCTCTTCACCTGCTCTCAGCCATCTCCTCTGTAATCTCTCAGGCAGACCACACGTCTTTTCTTTCCAGTGCTGAAGCTGAGGAGTAGCTTGGACAGGAGCCTTAATTGTCAAACTAGTTGCACACAACCTTTTGGACTTGTTTCTCTTAAGCAATGTAAGCTAATAAAACCTTCCTCAAACGCATAAACAGGGCACATCTACTGAAACAGCAAGCTCCAAGACTGTATACATGGGAAACCTAGTTTGACTATTTTGATTAACGTGACTGCTCAAGTCAGTCAAAATGTAATCATTGGTGAAGTCAACCATTTTGACAGATTTTTGGCCTACTGACTGCTTATTTGGCTGACTTACCTGTCAGGTTGAAGTGGTCAGATCAACTGGAGACAGTCTTTCAGAAAAACTTGAGTCAGGAGGTTGTGGGTGGTTGTGAACTAGAATCTACTTTAAATAACTTTATTTGAAATCTGCACCTATTTTCTTGGGACCAGGGAGAGAAGTTTGAAATTGACACACTGCAGTATTTGACTTTCTAGAGTGAGATGTCTCAGCGCTTGTTAGAGCTGGAGATATATTTATAGGTTACCACACAATTGCATTTTCCCGATGCATACATGGAGTTCAAAAAGACTGAAACTCTTCTAACTTGGGGAGCATCCTAAGCAAGCCTCATAGTCTCTGACTCTTCTGAATGGCTGTGAGAGACATCTGACAGTCAATGATTTCTCAGAGGTGGAGTCACCAATTAAATCTGCAGTGCTTTGTCCTGATCAGAGTTGACCTTGCCCTTGATAGTCATCCTTCTAGCGAGACTTTATGAGGGAAAATGAAACAAAATATGAAACAAAACCTTCTATGAAGGGCAAGATAATTTGGTTGAAATTCTTATTAGGCTACATATTTTAAAGCATATCTTACTTATATATTTGTTATAATGTCCCTTTCAAAACTTCATTTTGAAATGAGTTCCCAGATTTGGGCAAGATAAAAATAGCACTGTAAAAAAGGGAAACTATGCCCTAGCTTACAGTATAGTCTTAGATTTAATGGAGAAGGCATGAGGAGATTATTATCTGCTATGAGCACATTTTTATAAAGTCTGGTTTGTGTTGGTTGAGTTTCTTAATGTGCTTACATTGAGGATTTGAAATATGCTGTTATTGTTGGAAGAACTTTTTTATGTGCTCTGGTTTAACTCCCTCCAAATTCTGATTTTTTTATGTGACGGCATTTTTGTTAATCTTTAGGACTTAGATGTTATCTCATGATTTAAAATAAATTCAATGGTAAGATTAGATAGTAGTTAGGGTTGGAATGTTGTAAAGACTTTATTTTAGCGTAAGGACACATTTCTTAAAATAATCTAGCAGTCATATTGTCTCTGTTAGAATCACTTGGTGGATCATGCTATTGTTTTTCATCTTTTGATTAACTGAGGGAAAGTAATCTCCCTTTTACTCTTCTTTCCAAGTTTCTGCTTTCTGGTCATGTTGTATACAAGAGTTCTGAACAATAAAGCCTTTAACCTGAGTGAAAGAAAGAGCTTTGTAACTAAAATCTACAAAGAATACTACAAGGAGGCCATTGGAGTATATATTTAAATTTTGTATGCCATTTACATCATAGCACCCTTACTCATAATGTTCCATGATCCTCCTGGTACTTCACATCTTTTACACATCTAGGAGTATCTCCTTAAGCCTGGCAAATGATGCAAGAGGATGCTTGTTGAAATGTTTCCTTCTAGGCATTCAGAATTCTCTTAAAAAACTTGCTAACTAGGAAGATGGAACTTTGTTTTAATTATTGCTACTGTTTGGGAGCAAAGGATTTTCTTGGATGGTTTCTCCTTCTTAGTTTTCTCTTGGGTTCTTAGAGTATCACCTTATTCCATTTTCTCACCTCATGTTCAGAACATAGAATGCAAAATTGCTCACCTGACCGTGTGGTGATCAGATGAGAAAAAGAAGATAGAGAAATGACAGATGTATGTGATTCACAGCAAATATCCTGTACTTAGCAAGTTACGACATTATCATTAAGACTATGAATGAAATTCAATTTCCAGAAACTATCAGAATAAAGGTAAACAGACCTATTTTAATTTTTAAACTCTAGATACTAGCTTTCTCTAATATTTAGGCAGTTGATTGAAAAGCACATTAAATAAAGAATCATAATCATAAAACATCAGGTAAGAGATCATAAGGGATTAAAATAAGCTAGTGGATAGGAAAGTAGTCTGTGAGTAAAGTTATGCTTTGTGCTTGTTTTCCAGTCTTATGATATTATATTAATGTTAAGTTTTAATGCTAAGGGACACTAACATAAATTGAGCCACTGAGTGTGAAAGTTGCCCAATGGCAGAAACATATAGACATCAAGGTATTCTTGTCATAGATCATTGATTTTGTCATTCTGACAGAATCTGGTCATGCATACTGTTAAGAAAATGGCCACTATTTGATCAATATAGATTATTCTACAAACCTAATGATGAGATAAAAATTATGTTTGAAGATTCAGCTTCTGGGTGTGATTTATCATGAGAGGAGAAAGCATGCTGGAAAGATGCTTATTTTCTGGCGGACTATTTGTCATGAGGAAAGCATTAAATGGTAATAGAAGTAAACACTGATGGAGGGGTTTCCTTAAACAGATAGAAAGGCTTGAAGAGACAGATGAAAAGTGTTATGCAGGTCCATGAGGCTGAGTGGGAAGCATCTTCTCTTTGAAATTCAGGAGCTTTCTATTCTGTACTTAGTTCTTAGCCCTCAACTCTTGCAGTCTTGCTTTCTGAGTATTTTCTTTCGTTTAATAGACTTTGCTCATTCATTGAAATCTGCACTTCCTCTCCATTTGGCTGGATTTGTAGCTACTTTCCCACCTTTTGTGGAGATTCAGCTCTTGTAGATAGACTCACATGTCTTGTTCCTTTGTTCTACCACATTTGTTTACTTTGTCAGTGCCACCTGTAGGTTGTCATCATAGAAGACAGTTCTATAACAATATATAAACAGTACACCTACAAGTCAGTGGTCTTTACTTGTATTTGGATTGCTTGCTTTAGCTGGTAACATTCTAGACCACGCTTTTCCATTGCATTTGGCAGATTTCTTGCATTTTTTTATCTTTTCCAACTTAATACCTTACTTTCTATACTATCATTAATTTGCAAATAACGTTATTGAGAAAATCTCATTCAAAATAAAAATTGCAGCTACTTGCCCAGATGTTAGATTCTGTCTTATAGAAAGAGAGTGATTCTAACAAAGCAGGACTCCTTGCTGTCTGCATAATGCCTGCTGCTCAGTCACCTGTTTGATAAGCCATCTTTTTTGCTTGGTTTTGCTTCTTGTCTATCATAATCTATTCCTCTTCATATAATCATGATGGTGCCTTTATTAACACACACACATGTTACTTCAAAAAAAATAAAAGAAGACTAATTGGTTCAAAGACACAAACTTGGCTTCTCAAATCATTGCATTCTGGTGGCTGTCTCACACAGAGATCTGATGTAGTAAATTTTGGAGGTATTAAATTGGAGCTGGTATTCCAAACTAAAAGATAGGGGCAGGTGGAAAGAAAGAGAGATGGTACTTCTTTAAGCCGTGAAATATCCCTCTTCACAATTCACCTTCCCAGCAAGCTAACCTATATTTTTCATATGTTCTAAGAAGGTGTTTCTCCTGAGAATCTCAGTGACCCAGTTATTTCCTGGTCTGCTTGCAATATCTTCTACTTGTTCTCAACCTTCCTTTTGGTAGCACTTGACTTTGTCAGACACCTTTTTCTTGAAACTCTGTCCTATATTGTCTTTGTGGTAGTTCATTCTTCTCATTGTACTTTTTTTTTTTTGAGATACTTTCAGTTTCTCCCATTCCTTGTTCTTGCTCCTGTGTGACTTAACCCAAATCTCTGATTCAATGACTTCTAAACTTTTCATCAAGCCCGTGCCTACCTAGCCATATACTTCAGCTGTGCATGAAGCCTCTCTTCTAAATGTTCTGTATACTTCAATTTCATTAATTTGGTACGGAGTACAGCATCTTTTCTTCAAAAATTGCCTCCCAATTTCATTTAACTTTCTTGGTAATCACCTATTTGCCCTGTAATTTACTCTACTAAATTGTTATTTGCTCTGTATCCAACCTAAGGCAATATGTTTTAGAGCTATAAAACAATCAGTAAAATATTATTCATTTATTTACTCATTTACTTATTATTTATCATAATATAGACCAAGTTTCCTAAAAAATGTGTGTAACTCTGACTGATTTACATGGGTGGTGATAGGAAAGGAAGGTTCATATATGATGCCGTGACATGAAAATGGTGGTCTGAAAGAATATGGAGACTGAATAGGCAATTGATTACAATGGTCTGTTACTAAAAGCATTCAATGGCTTAATAGGGCTTTAAGAACTTTGTTCAAAGTAGTATTTTCACTTTTTTATAAGAAGTTTTGGCTCTAATACTTTGTTGATATCATTTTGAGAGAGAGGCAGAGGCAGAGAGACAGAGATAGACACACACAGAGATACACACACACACACACACACACACACACACACTGAGAGAGAGAGAGAGAGAGAGAGAGAGAGAGAGAGAGAATTCAACATTTTTTCAGCTTAATTCTTACTACCAGAGCATATGGGTGACATTGAGAGATTAGCAGAAGGCATTAGATTTGGGGAACTGGTCCTCGTTAGCATATTCCTCAGTAATTTTAACCATAGTTGGGGAAACTTCCTATTGTCAGAATTTCTAGACTGGCTGTTTCTTAGAGACCATCAGCAAAATTCATAATGCTACAGAAATGAGTGAATAAAACACAGAATTAATGAAAATTGTGTGTTGATTTCCTTTTTATTCTTGTTTGTAAATGTTTATCAAAATCTGGCGGTTTACAATAGCTAGAAAATGGAATCAACCAACATGCCCATCAACAAAAGGAATGGATAATGAAAATGTAGTACATATACACAATGGAATATTACTCAGTCATCAGAAAGGATGCAATCATGGAATTTGCTGGTAAATGGATGGAACTGGAAAATTTAATACTGAGTGAGGTATCTCAGACACAGGAAGTAAAGCACCACATGTTCTCTCTTATATGTGGATGCTAGCACTGATTTCCTTGTCAATGTATTTGGATTGGAATCACTGTAAGAGTCAGAAAATTCAAAAGGGACCAATGAGTGGGAAGGTGGAGAGGGATGGTTAGGGTGAAATTAAAGGGTAGATTTAGGATACCATGACACATAGTGTGAGGGAGGGGATAGTTAACCATAATGCATAGTGGGAATTAGGGGATGGAGATAAAAGGGGCAGAAGAACTTATTAAAAAAAAACCGCGATTGTGTGATGTAACTCCAAAGGAACCTCCTGTGCTAGTAATATGTCAAAAAGTCTTTAAAGAAAGGAACAAGAATGAGCAGTCCCTATGCAGAGGAGTATACAGTGAGGAAAATGGGGATAATCCCTGAGCTGATCCACTTAGACCCAGTGACAAAATTTACTAGAAGTAACAGGAATGTGACAGTTCCTCATAAAATGTTGGTCGTAGAGGTCTCAAAGACCTTCAAATATTATAGGCTTTTGCATTGCTTTTCAAAAAACTGTCAGTAAGACCCTATTACTGAAGATGCGACACATATGGATCACAGAATATAGGCAAAATACATCAACTAGAATTGGTCTGATAACTTCCGACTTTCTAGATAGCTTACACAATACCAAGCAACACTACAAAAGCTACTAGGGGAGAACAATAATTACAGGTCTCATTAACTCATGAGATCTGCAAGTTGCAATCAGTATAATAGTGGCATGAATATCTAGGAGACAACCAACAGCTTTCTGATTCCTGTTACTGCTAACTGGAACAAGAACCTAAAAAAAGGGAAGGGAATAGATCAATAGTATAAAACAGCCGATGAACCTATAGATAAGAAGAAAGTACATCAAAGTGCTCTGTAAAGAACTACTGTCATACCCATAGATCAAAAAAGGAAATAACACTCAGCTTAGAAATCTTCTACGACAGAGGTAGAGGATCACAACACCCTGACAGGATGCAGCCTAGGGCAGGAGAAGAGCGGTGAAGTGGACAGCAATGGCCAGCTGTAATACAGAGTACCATGATCTAGCAACGTTCACCCAGAATCAGACCTAATCTCTTACCATCCCAAGGCTTTGGGAACCTTATGGAAGAGGGACAGCAAGGTTGTAAGAACCTAAAGATGTGAAGTTTCATCATTGTCCAAGACATTCCATTCAAGGCAGGCCTGCTGTATCTATGAACTTGCTGCAGTGGGACTTGTCCTTAGCAGACCTGCATAATGACCAACATACCAACATGCCCCCGTAGACTATAGAGGAACTCAGGAGAGATAAGAATATACAATGGAAATCTTGGGGACTAAAGTTGGATGAGTGAAGGGAAATGCTCCTATAAGTGGAGTGGCTTGAAGAGAAACAACTTGGTATGCCACAAGCGGCCCAAACCCTCAAAAGAATAGACAAACCAGAGGGAACTCTGGGGTCTACAGAAGCAGACAGCTAGGAATGGGGTGAAAGGAATGGAAAAGGAAGAGAGGGAGGGGTATTGAGGGAAGCAGGGATGAGTACTCAATATGCTTGTAAAAGTAGAAAAATAAAATAATAATAAAAACCCAGAAAAAAATTTAGTGGTTTAAAATCAAGATAGAAATGCAGTTTCTTACATTGTCTTACAGTTCTGCTGGATAGAGTCCGTAGTGAGGTGCCCTGGGTCATGATCAAAGCTATGCCAGGGTTAATTGCTTTCTTTGAGTTCCAAGGGCATTATGTTTCCTACCTCAATTTCTTTGGTTCAATGTCCCACATTGCTTTGACACTTCTCTCTCTGTGTCATATCCTTTCTGTGTGACTCCGTGCTTGCTGTTCCCATCTAGTAGGGACACTTGAGATAATCCGGGTTAAAACACTATTTCAAGAACTTTGACCACAGCCCTTGTGGAAAGTTAAATATCCTGAGGATTAGAGGTTAAGATATGTGTATCTTGTGGGAGAAGGCACTATTTTACCTATTGCAAAGCCATTGAAAATCATTCTATATGGTCAAAACAACATATTTTTCTAACACCATTCTGTTTTCAGTTGAAATTATTTTTTCTTTGTTTTCAAGCTGAGTTATCTATTCAAGTTATTGTGGTGGAAGAATTCTGAGTTGTTTCTGAAATCTAGCAAAATAATGTCTGTGTATTCCAATACCGCAGTATTACTGAGAATTATTTTATTTTTCAAAATGAAATACCACGAAGAAAGATCCCCCATTGTCATGTTGTGTGTGTGTGTGTGTGTGTGTGTGTGTGAGAGAGAGAGAGAGAGAGAGAGAGAGTGTGTGTGTCTGTGTATGTATTTTCATGTGTATATGTAGGTTGTCATACAGGTGCATATGTGGAGAACATGTTGGAAATCTATCTTGAATGCTTTTCTACCTTAATTCTTGGGTAGGCCTTTAATTAAACCTAGAGCTTCCCAATGGGGAAGACTGCTCTAGGGATTTCTTGTCTCCATCATTCCAGATTGGAATTACAAGTTCGCTGCCATACTCACTCACCAATTTATGTAGTATCTGGAGATCTGAACTCTTGTCACTTTGCTTCTGCAGCAAGTGCTTCCATGAACTGAGCCTTCTTCATAACTCCAAGAAATCTTATAAACATCCTTTCTGTCACTTTATCTTGCCAACTTCTTACATACATTTGTTCCATTTCTTAAATTTATTCCTCACAGAAAGAAACTTAAAAATACTAAATGCAACAATCAGAATGTATTTTTAGAATAAGATATACTGAAAATAATTTTCAATGCCTCTTGTTCCCTCCTCTCATCTGTTTACTCTGTTCTAGTCTAAAAAGTAGTTAGTTATTTTCCAGAAGTCAAATATTGTACAGAGCAAAAGCGAGGCCAGGATACTTATTTTCTTCCTCTGGGAAAGTGAAACAAGTCTCTAATAGAATGTTTTATTCTATAGATCAGAGGTTAAAGTGGAATACAGTACCTTAAAGAAAGAGGGAACTCATTCAGAGTTTATAATAGTTATCTGGTGATGGATTTTATTTAAAGTACTTTCTAGTAATGCATTGATTATATAGCATATGGTTACATGATAGTAAAATCCAAAGTCCAATAAAAAGTAAATTATAAGGGAATCAAGTCAAGTTCCATGACTCCTATTGGACTTTCATTGAGAGTGGGCTAGGTTGACTCATATTTGTCTATCTCTTAGGGCACAACCTTTTACTTGTTGAGTGAAGTGATTCCATTCACTTGATGTCTGTGAGTATAGGAACGAGCTATATAGCTGCTCACAATTCAGTTTCTTCAGCCATGAAGAAGGTGGGGGTATTTATTTAAATCACTACAATATTTGATTCAGCTTAGGACTATGGGTGCTATGATTTTGAATTCTGGGGCTTTTGGCTTGTTCATGAGGACTGGTGATTCTTCCCAATGAATTAATATTTCATGGTTATATACTTTTTATAGACATAAAAAATTCAAAGCAGAAGTACATTTCTTTGATTCTAAAGAAACATTGTTCTGCAGTTGCAAGGGGCAAGTGAAACTCCGACAACTGTACAACTGAAAGTTTTTCCTGCTGAGGAGCATAAAACTTGAGGAGTTTGATTAATATTAGATATTATAATAGCCAGTTTATTTCAAGATGGAAATCAAAAAAATCACAAATACTAGTTCAGAACAAGATCACTTTTATCTTTTTCTTGAAATAGTAGCAATACCTATAAAATGTGAATGATGGAAATGTACTTGTGAATAAAACCAGTTCTTCAGTTTGTCAATCAAAATGAATAATCTCAAAGTCTCATTTTCAATTAGATTATTTTAATATTTAAGTACCTAAAATGCCCCAATCATACTCTTTAGAAAATGATTAGGCTAGAATACTGCAGTACTGCTGATGACATTTTATTATGATAGAAATGACTTCATTAATTGATGATCATATATCAACCGATAAAGCAAGTAGATAAAAGATATAAAAAGTTTTACAGCCAAAGGGAATGTAAAATCTTTTGAATTGTTTAGATATTTCTTCCAGAGTAAATTTTTATATTTTTGCTTTCAAAAATGTGAATATTTATTTATTATATGTGTGTATATGTATATGTATATTTTATTCATGCATATGTGATACAACATGCACACTCATAGACATGTTCTTTTCAAGTACATTAAATACCTTGTGATTTTCTTTTATACAATAGCAGTAGATCAACAGTATGTTGGTATCATCTTAAATCGAAATGTTAGGCTATAATATAAATGATAAATATGGTGCATGAGTAATAGAATGATAGGAGAGATTACTAAAATAGACGAAAATAATACTCTGGCAGTCTGCTTCCAGAGTCATAGAGGTTACTAAAATTTGGATTTTTATCACAAATGTTCTCATTTGGATTTGAAAGCCTATTTTAGATCCTTAGAATTTTTTAAAAATGCATTGATGACTTTCCAAAATATTTGAAATGTGACCTTTTAAAGAAACCAACCTTGTTTCCACTTTATTCTCTGCATCATTGAAAGAATCCTCACTACCTCATAATGAAAATGATAGCAAAAGGTCACTGGGGATGAAAAATAGCACAGTTAGGCATTACATTGAAGCTTTGTTTTAACTGGAATGTAACCATGAATATAAAGTATCAACTAGACGCAAAACGCCCTCTTAATGAATATTAATATTTAAAGTTTAATTCAAATCAGATAAAATATGTGCAAAGGAAAATTTAAGACACTACTAAATCTAGGTTAGTTAATTAGCTTCTGTATTTCAGATTTGCAGGAAACTATATAAATTATAAGGAATCTTAAGCTTTTTAAAGCACAGGAACAGTATTAACCAATTTAAATCTAGTTTCAAATTTTAAGTGTAAACTTAGCTAATGATATCAAAATATGATATTATTATACCAGAACAATTCATTCTTAGTAAGTGAAGAATGCATTTTTCATTCATTCAATTGGCTGGATTAATTTGAAAGGACAATTCCTTATTTCATTATTTTTCCAGGAGACTAGCACGTGCTCAATTAGAATTTTACATTATTTTTCCAACAGACTAGCATATGCTCAATAAGAATTTTGGTACTTTACAGTTTCTAAGAAATGTGATTAAATATTGCACTGAAGTTTTTCATATTTATTATTATTATTATTCTATTTATTTTATGTGCGTGTATATACATGCATGTGTGTGTCTCTGTGCATCCAAAACACTGTGTGGAGGCCTAAGGGTGACTTCATCCTGGACTGCTGTACCTCAATTTTGCTTTGCTTTGGGCTTCACCTTCCAGGGCCTGCGGTGTAGTCTGCTGCCATTTCCACCATGCATTTTATGTGGGATCTGGGATTTGAATTCAGGTCCTTATACTTCAAGGTGGAGGCTTAACTCTTGAGCCCTTCTCTAGATTGAAAGTGATTATGTCTAACTGTGTTGCCTAAGTTGGTTCATAATGCTCTCTCCTGGCTCAGCCTCCTGACTGTTGGGATAACAATTATGTACATCTCACTTCTTTCAGATGGTACTCTTTCAGCTTACTTAAAATTGTGTAGGTCCATTTAGGTTTGTGATATTGTAAGATATTATTATGTCATGGAGTAAATGAATAAAATATATAAAGCAAGCAGAACAAGTTTTAGCTGCATGTTTTTTGCTAACTCAATAATGACAAAAAGATAATTATTTATTTATTCATAGGACTGGGCTGTTGAAATGGTTCAATAGGTAAAAGTACTTTCTGCACAAGACTGATGAACCGAGTTCAATCCCTAGAACCCAAGCAAAGGTTGGTGGATAGGCCCTTTGACCTCCATACACCCACCATGCCCCCAATCAAGTTGAGGACCCTGTTTGGAGCGTCTCTTCTCTCTACTTAATCTCTTCACTCTCATCTCATGATCGGCTCTAGTGTAAGCAATTTTCTTTGTTGATCAAAATTCATTTCCTCCTTGATGGCTTATTAGGCTGAAATTCCCCTACCTTTTTATTTGAGAACAAGAAAACAAGAGATTTAAATGCCTAATAGATTTTAAGAGCCTTGGCCTTTGCAATCTCAGACTGCTCCATCAGATCTTTGCTACTTTTCGTTAACATTCTCCCACTTGTGTCCTGGTCCTCCACAGGATGCCACATCTGGCAGGAATGTGTACTGATCCTGGGCTCTTCCTCAAGTTTCTTTGTATTCACTAGCCACTAGCCCTCAGTTTCTCAGGAAAGTCTTCCTCTACTTCAGTCTAGGTAATAATCCCTTTCTACACAATTATGTTTACATCTCCTATTACTTATAATACTTGGAAAAATACAGTCATTTGTGTGAATGTTTGATGAAAATCTCTCTCTTCCACTTGCAAAAAGCTATCTGAGGAGAATGACCGTATTAGATTCTATGTTCATTGTATGAAGGCCTGCATGCATTTGTTAAAGGATTGAATCAGTGAATTAGAAGCAGAGACCATCTTTTATTTGAATGACTTGTTCACATTTTATCTTGGGCTTTATGTTTGATTTTATGACACCTTTTGGCTTCATGGGACTTGTCACATTCCATCATAATTATATGTTTAAATATTGATCTCTCCTAATAGGCTGTGGACTCTTTGAATAATATGTTATGTCTGTTTCTTTTATCATATCCCCAGAGTCTATAAAACTTGACATGTACTAAGCACACAAAAATATTTGTAGATTGAGCTGGGATTGTAGTTCAGTGATAAAGTACTTATTTATCTACTAGGGAAGGAGGTCTTGTGTTCAATCCCCAACATTAGAGGGGAGAAAAAATGTGAAGTTTGTAAGTACATGATAAAGGCTTTAAAGAATTATCACTTAAAAATTCTGAATATTTGCTGAATATTGACTAAAGTGTATGTTCTTGTATTATTCTAAAACCCAGATGAAGTAGTTAATCTATGATGAGATTCTCAAATTAATGTCCATGGCTCAAAAATTTTCAGTTAAACATACATTTAAAATAGGTTAGACTATAGAAACCACAGCTATTGCTACTACCTATTCTTTATCTTTTAACGATATGAAGTATTTTTATGGAGAAACTCAAAACAATAAATGTAAATGTAAATGAAGCCAGATTGTTGGCTAAATGAGAGTATCTATTGAATGCAAGAAGTTTTACTGCTAAAACACTTCTGTTAGGAAAAAATAATTTATAATATTCATGCCCTTCTAAGATCTTTTAAATACAGGTCTCTTCTTAAAGACACACCACTGAAATTATTACCAAACTCAAGCTATTGGGACTGAAGGAATATTTTATAATCATGCTTTATCTTATCTAGTTTTGGATTATATAACACTCAACTGAAATATGCTCACAGTTATTCAGAAACCTAAGTAAAACTTTTGATGAACTGAGTCTTACTTTATTTCAGTGGTTACATCTCAATCAGACAAGCTTTATTGTATAATTTTAGGTTTTTCAAACTGAGATTTATGGGTGTATCAAAGACACAGACTGCTGAGAGGAAAGTAAAATTTGAAGAAATAAGTTATTAATCTTCACTGTAGAACATTAACAAATGTCATGTGGCTATTATGAGTTGATACCTAGGAGGTTGTAGATTTATAAGTCTCCCAAAATAGATTTCCTCTTACATACCTCCAATATCACAGACATAATTAATAGTTACCTATTACTCACTTGTGAAGTCCCAATGTTGTACTTCATTTATTAAATTCAAACTTAGTACAAAATTAACGAAATTACATAAGGACAGTCATACTGTGATGCATAGACTTGTCTGTCTTGCTTTTAGACATGTTTGTATGAGTGATGATTGAATTTAGTTTACTATCAACAAGTGATGCATTTGGTCATTTCATTCTAATTTCACTTACTGCCTTATTTGGTTGATGCTTATGTTTGCTTGCCTGTGGTGATAAAATACCTTGTTATTTTAAACAATTGTGGCATGGTGTTTGCTCACACATGGTACCTTGGATGCCTGTGGAGTGGTACCCAGAGACTGACTCATCTCCTTGCAGATCCTTTGCCCTCAGATCCGATAAGTGGTCTCCAGATAGATAGTGACATGTGAGTCACAGCTCTGCTTTCAGGAGAGGAAGGACTGTTCTTTCCGACTGGCCCCAACAAAGAGCAAACAATCATTAAATGTGTGCTGAGTGATTGTTGAACAAATTAGCCAAGAGCTTTAGCCATTATCTTCTGCTATCTCTCTGTAACACTGAAAAGTTTTAAGAAGTTAAACTAAATGTAAGCTTATTCAAATATGAATTATACTTACTGGAGTTTATACGATGTATAGAAATATTTAAAGAGATATGATACAAGTGGGCGGCTTCATTAGAATAGAAAATGATGGGTTAGTAGAATCCTTCGAAGTTGGCATGATAATTAAATTTTCATCCTGACACCCAAGAGGCAGGACCCCAGGCACACCTAGAGGATTTCCTAGATCAAGGCAGCTCTCCAGGCATTTCTTAGGAGACTGACTTGATTGCATTAACTGATTTGTAGGAAGACCTACATTCCCACTAAATGTCATCACTCCTTAGACAGATGGGCTTTGGGTACGTAAAAATGAAGAAAGTGTTGAGCTAACTCATGTGCATGTGTGCATTGACTGATTACTCACCCTTGGCTCTTGCCAGGATACGTTTGTGGTAACTGCTTCGAGATCCTACCGTTGCAGTTCCCTACTGGCTCACTGAGATGGTGAGCCAGTTAAACCCTTTCCCCTTAAGTTGCTTGGGCCAGACATTGTGTTGCCCCAATATGCAATGAAACTAGTTATGTTTTGACACAAATACATATTTGCTTCTTAAATTTCTTTATGAAAATGTCTGTTATCTACTTGGATGACTCTAAAACTCATATAGGAACTGATTATAAAAATGTACAGCACAGACCACTGAGTTAAGTTGGGAGCATGCACATATCTGTCTAGGAGAATTATTTGAAAACTACTGTGTATAAATGCATGTATAATGTATAATGCTGCTTTTCTGACCCACGTTCCTCTACAGTTGCCTATTAAGAGAATTTAAATACAAATGCAAAGACATTTATTTTAATTTACTATTAAATAAGTTTCTGACATTTGTAGTCTTGAATTCTCCCAAGGTTGACCTGATCTATAGGATTTAAAATTAGGCACCACGTGCCCTAAATCAACTTTTACTTCTGGTTCAACAACTATTATAGGAACTGATAACTACTTTCTGCCTATAGTATAGACTATTTTCTAATGAATCTCTATCATTTTTCTTGGTAATCAGAATTCCTGCCTTCATTTTTTTTCACTAAGACAGAAATAGGAAAAAGAAGACACATAAAATACCAAGCATTTGCACTTAGTACTCATAATGTTGATTTCATAATGAATATTTCTTTCAAATATTCCTTTCTTTTCTGTAGCTTTTACTTGCAAAAATTTGTGTGATTCTAATATTTTCTTGAAAATCTTATTTACTCATTTAGTACATTACCCCTGATTCTCTTGTTAATGAATATAGATACCTTTTCTTGAAGTACAACTTTTAGTATTTAGAACAGTTAAGGTTGTGACAAAATTAATTGACTACAGAAATTCCTATGTACTTTGCTTCCATATAAGCAAAGCCTCCAATGTCAGCATCGCCTAGAGTACTATTTTTGTTGTCTCTCCACTAGACTTTCACCTTTGCTAAAATTTTTTGGTTCAAATTATGATATTGCCACATAGAATTAAGCCAGCCTAATCTCCCCCCATCCTGAAGCTCAGGGATATCTGCGGAAGAGGGGGCGGTAAGATTGTAAGAGCAAAAGGATGGGGGGAGCAATAATTTGAAGAGTCTCCACACTAGATAGGACTGAAGCAATCATAATAGGACTTTGCATGCCCTGCGCCATGTCCGTCACACTATTGACCTCACAAAGTCTAACATCGGCTAAAAGCACCAAGATCCTTGGAGGCAAGGAATTGATGGTCACAGTAGTGTTCCTATGCTTAGGGGGAGCACGAGAAAGGGTTCAGGGAAATGCCACTGGGTCCTTTTACATCATCAGAAAGGAGGACCAAGAGGAGAGTTAGGCATACGCAATAAAGGACTCTTTGGGAATTGGGGGGGGAGGTACTGGGAGATGGGGAGGGAGGGAGGGGGAGCAGGGGGTTCGGGGGGAGGAGGAGGGGGGAGGGAACTGGTCTACCTATTAAGTTTGTATGAGCGGAAATAATAATAAAAATGTTATAAAAAACAAATTATGATATTGGTTTGAAAAAAATTATAATTATATGTGTCCACCCACATTTTGCCATGCAGAATAGTTTTGTTCTAAAATTTCAGTACTCTGTAGCCCACCCATTCATCTCCCACATTTGGACCAATGGCAAAACCCTGATCACTATCTGTGTAATTTTGCCTTTATCAGATATTTCCTGGATGGTTGAAATAACTAAAATTGAAGTTACTTTAGATTGGCTTCTTTTTTTGAGTAATATCAACTTAGTTGTCTTCCATGGATTTCTATTGCTTGATCACTCAATAAATTTTAGTGTAAAATAGTATTCATAGTCTTTTATCACAATTCATCTATCAATTAACCTATCAGGAAGGACTCTGATTGTTTTTGAGTCTTGAGAATTATGAAAAATTTTATAGTATTCTATTAATTGATATATAATCTATGTGTAGATTTTTGATAGACATTTTTAGTTCATTTGGGAAAATGATAACTGTCATAGTTAGGCACAGGTGTCAACTTGACTATTGAGGGTTTGAGCTCTGGGCACATTTGTGGAGAATTAGTGGTTGGGTTAAGCTCAGAGCAAAACTCCAGGATATTGTCTAGCTGATGGGGAAGGCCCAGCTTGTGATAGGTGGGACTAGGCCCTGAATAGATGAATAAAATACTGACAGCCAGTTGAGGAAGTTGGCATCCTAGACATGCTGGTCTGGCAAGTAAGGATCGTCCCTCTCTCAGCTGTTATGTGGTGATGGTGTGGCCAGTTCCCTCAGCCCTGGTATTGGTGTGTGCACCCCTGTCAGCTGTAAACAGTAATCAGTAATCGTAAAAGAAAAATAAACCCCTGTTCCCTTAAGCTGTTCGATGGTCATTTATCAGCAACCATGCAGATGAACTGCAACAAAAACCTGATAACTGTATAGTGTGAATCTCATCAGTTTTGTTAAAAACTGTAAAACTTTCCTGTAACCATGCTGGGCCATTTTGCATTTCTTACGGCAGTAAATGAGAGTTTGCATTGCTCTGAATGCTACATAGCATTTGGCAGTGCCAGTAACTTACAAGTATATTTTATCATCTCAATATGGCATATGTTTTGAAGAATCTTTCTATATGCTTGTTTGCCAACAATGTACCTTTCTTACTGTGATGGTTAGAATGTCTTCAGCTCACTTTTTAGTCAGTTGCTTGGCATTTTTTTTCATAATCAATTTTTGTGTTTTTTTTAATTTTATTTTTTCCACTCATACAAACTTGGTAAGTACCCCATTCCCCTCTCTCCCTCTACCCCTCCCTGGATCCTCTTGCTCCCTCCCCCCTTTTCCCTTTCCTTTCTCCCCTCTTCCTCCCTTTCTCCCAGTGCCCCCTTCTCCTCCCCATTCCTGGAGCATCCTTTACTATAGTTGCTTGACTTTTGATTGTTGACTTTTGAGAGTTCTTATGTTCACATAATATTTTTAATCAGATTTTGTTTATGTGTCTATCAATATATCTATTATATATCTATTATTAATTTATTATCCATTATCTATCTATCTATCTATCTATCTATCTATCTATCTATCTATCTATCTTTTCAAGCAATTTCTTCTACTCTATGGTTCTCTTGAAAGAATCTTTTACATAGGAAAAGTTGGTAATTTTAGTGAAGTCCAGCTCATTAAATCTTTTACTTTTGTATCTGAGATATGGGAAATCAAGATGAACACAGCCCCTACCCTTCAAGGACTTGTTTTTTTCTTCTGTGGCTGCGATCAGATTAGACTAGGCTACTTGAGGGAAGAACTGTGATAATATTTCTCTGCATTCAATTATTTGCTCCATGTCTGCATGTTGGAGACTTAAAATATATCCTGAATTAATAGATAAATAAATAAATAGGACCTTTTAATTTTAATCCTTCCTATCCCACAAAATGTAAGGACAGTTGGCCAAAGAAATTCAGCAGATTCTTCTCTCTTTTTTCTTTTTTTTCTTTTAATACATTTTATTATTATTATTTCAGCTCATACAAACAATAGGTACACCAGTTCCCTCCCTCCCTCCTCCTCCCCCCCAAACCCCTGCTCCCCCTCCCCTCACCCCTCCCGTCCCACCCCCCCCCCATGCCTCCCGCTCCAATTCCCAGAGTCCTTTCTTGTGCATGCCTGATTCTCCTCTGGGCCCTCCTTTCCGATGATGTACAAGGACCCAGTGGCCTTTCCCTGAACCCTTTCCTGTGTTCCCCTTAAGCATAGGAACACTATTGTGGCTGTCAATCCCTTGTCTCCAAGGATCTTGGTGCCTTTAGCAGATGCTAGACTTTGTGAGGTCAATAGTGTGTTGGACATTGCGCCGGGCATGCAATGTCCAATTATGATTGCTTCGGCCCTAACTTGTGTGGAGTATCTTGCAAATCATTGCTCCTCCCATCCTTTTGCTCTTACACTCTTACCACCCCCTCTTCCGCAAATGTCCCTGAGCTTCAGGGGAGAGATTAGTCTAGCCTAGTTCCAGGGGGTTGATATAGAATCTCTGAAGTTCTGGATAGTGGTTTGTTGATTTTCTTTTGCAGTTTTGTTGCTCCTGCAATGCCCTTCACTCCATTGTGATGGGCACTGTATGTCACCCCCTGGCCAGAGACAGAAAGCTGTTAAACTGAAGTCTTATTATAAGAGCACATTCAAGGGTAGATGTGATACTTGTACCCAAAAGTGGAATCACAGGGTCATATGGCATTTGGCAATGGGAGGGGTCAATCACCCATTTGCAAAATGGTTACTTTTTAATCTGCCGGACTATATGCCCTCCCCTTCTGGTGAATTCATACCCCCTTAGTTGTAAATGATCAGGAACGAATGTCTGTGAACTTAACTAGGTGTCACATTACTTTCTTGCAGTCCTTGATGGAGGCCTATTTTCTCTACTTTAACATGGTCACTTCTCTCCTTGTTTCTGGTGTGGCCCTCCAACCCCATCCCTCCAGTTCATAATCCTTGCAATTACTGTAGGTAATACATAGATTTACTATGAGTGTCTCAAGATGGGCTGGGTGGGTTTGGTATTAGGAGCCACCTATTAGGGAGTACATATGGCGCTTAATTTTCTTTGTCTGGGATATTTCACTTAATATAATTGTTTCTAATGGCATCCATTTCCCGGCGAATTCCAGTAGTTCGTCATTTTTGAAGGCTGAGTAGTACTCCATTGTATAGATGTACCACAGTTTCCTTATCCACTCGTCAACATGTCTTTGCTATTGTATACAGTGCTGCTATGAACATGGTCGTGCTTCTGCTATCGAGATGAATCTCTGCTGTATGGGGAGTTATACCCAAAAGTGGAATCACAGAGTCATATGGTATTTCAATCTTTAATTTCTTTAAGAATCTCCAGACGGCTCGCCAGAGTGGCTGTATGAGCGTGCACTCCCATCAGCAATGTAGGAGAGTTCCCCTCTTTCCACATCCTCTCCAGCATTTGTTGTTTGTTTTGTGGATTTTTGCCATCCTGACCAGGGTGAGATGATATCTCAGGGAAGTTTTGATTTGCATTTCCCTGATGGCTAAAGAAGTGGAGCATTTTTTAAGATATTTGTTAGACATTTTAATTTCATCCCTAGTAAAATTTCTTTTAAGTTCCAGGGCCCATTTTTTAATTGGGCCATTGGTTTCCTTGATGTTTAGTTTTCTAAGTTCTTTGTGCACTCTGGACAGTAGAGCTTTATCAGATATGTGGTTAGTGAAGATTTTCTCCCATTCTGTGGGTTGCCTTTGAGCTCATGTTACAATCTCTTTATCTGAACAGAAGCTCTTTAATTTCACAAGATTCCAACTGTTGAGAGTTGGTAGCAGTGACTGTGCCATTGGATGTCTGTTTAGGAACTGTTGGCCTAGCCCAATCAGCTCGAGGGAGTTCCCTATCCTTTCACCTATGGTTTTTATAGTCTCTGGCCTGATATCAAGGTCCTTGATCCATTTGGAATTAAGTCTTGTACATGGTGACAAGTATGGGTCCAGCTTTAATCTTCTGCATGTGGAGATCCAGTTTTGCCAGCACCATTTGTTGAAGATGCTGTTCTTTTTCCATTGGATTTTTTGGGCCCCTTTGTCAAAGACCAAATGGCTGTAATTTTGTGGGCTTATATCTGGGTCTTCAATCCTTATCCATTGATCTGTGTGTCTATTTCGGAGCCAGTACCAGGCTGTTTTTATAACTATGGATTTGTAATATAGACTAAGGTTCGGTATGGTGATACCTCCAGCAGAGTTTTTGTTACTCAGGATTGTCTTTGCTATCCTGGGTCTTTTGTGCCTCCATATGAATTTTGAGATTGTTTGGTCAACTTCTTTAAAGAATTGCTTTGGGATTTTAATTGGTATAGCATTGAATTTGTATATTGCCTTTGGTAGGATGGTCATTTTTACGATGTTGATTCTGCCAATCCAGGAACATGGGAGGTGTTTCCACCTTCTGGTATTTTCTGCAATTTCTTTCTTTAGGGTTTTAAAGTTTTCATTGTAAAGGTCTTTTACCTCCTTGGTTAGTTTTATACCAAGGTATTTCATTTTTTTAGGGGCTATAGTAAATGGGATTGTTTCTCTCAAGGCTTTTTCACTTCTTTCATTCTGGGCATATAGGAAGGCCTCTGATTTTTGCACATTTATTTTGTATCCTGCCACCCTGCTTAACTTCTCAATTAGTTCCAGGATCACTGGATCCTGGAGTTTTTAGGATCACTCAGATATAAGATCATGTCATCTGCAAATAGGGATAGCTTGACTTCTTCCTTGCTGATTTGAATCCCTCTTATGTCCCTTTCTTGTCTTATGGCTTCAGCTAAGACTTCAAGTACAATATTGAATAGAAGTGGTGAGAGTGGACAGCCTTGTCTAGTTCCTGATAGAAGTGGGAATGCTTCCAATTGTTCCCCATTGAGCATAATCCTTGCTGTGGGCTTGTTGTATACAGCTTTTATTATATTGATAAAGGTTCCTTCCATTCCTACTGTCTCTAGCGTTTTGATCATAAAAGGCTGTTGGATCTTATCAAAAGCTTTTTCTGCATCTATCGAGAGAGTATCATGTGGTGTTGGACTTTGGACTGGTTTACATGATGAATTACATTTATTGATTTACGTATGTTGAACCAACCTTGTGTGCTGGGGATGAAGCCTACTTGGTCCCCGTGAATAATCTTTTTAATATGTTTTTGAATCTGATTCGCTAAAACTTTGTTGAGAATCTTTGCGTCTGTGTTCATCAGAGAGATCGACCTATAGTTTTCTTTTTTAAGTGAGTCTTTATTAGGTTTTGGGATTAAAACAATATTAGCTTCATAGAAGGAATGTGGTAGTGTTCCTTCCTTTGCTATTTGATGGAACAGTTTAAGGAGTATTGGTGTTATTAACTCCTTAAAAGTCTGGTAGAATTCTGTGCTGAATTCATCTGGTCCAGGACATTTTTTGGTGGGAAGATTCAAGATTACTTCCTCAATTTCCTTATATGTTATAGGACTATTTAAATAATTCACAACTTCCTGATTCAATTTAGGTAACTTGTGTTTACTTAGAAATTCATCCATCTCTTTTGTGTTGTCAAACTTCACAGAGTATAAGTTTTTGAAATATGATGCTATAATTCTCTGGATTTCTTGGGTATCAGTAGTGATAACTCCATGTTCATTTCTAATTTTGTTAATTTGGGTTTTCTCTCTCCTGCCTTTGGTTAATTTAGCTAGGGGTGTATCAATCTTATTGATTTTTTCAAAGAACCAGCTTTTTGACTGGTTGATTTTTTTCTTTCGTTTTCTTAATCTCGATTTCAGATATTTCTTCCCTTATTTTGCTAAGCTCCTCTCTTCTACTACTTTTGGGATCAGATTGCTGTAGTTTCTCTAAAGCTTTAAGCTGCATTGTTAAGTTGTTTATTTCTGATGTTTCCATTTTTTTGATGTAGGCATTAAGAGCTATGAACTTACCTCTTAGAACAGCTTTCATTGTGTCCCAGAGGTTTTGGTAAGTTGTATTTTCATTATCATTCACTTTCAGGAAATCTTGAATTTCCTTTTTAATTTCTTCCTGAATCCAGTTCTCCTTCAGCATCATATTGTTAAGTTTCTAGGAGTTAGTGTATTTTCTCTTTTTTATGTGTTGTGGATGTCCAGCTTTAGGCCGTGGTGGTTTGATAGGGCACAGGTTAGAATTTCAACTTTTTTGTATATGTGTAGATTCGTTTTGTGGCCCAATATGTGATCTATTTTGGAGAAAGTTCCGTGTGCTGCTGAGAAAAATGGATCTGTAAGGTCCATTTCTTTCAGGGTTTGATTAAGTTCCAAAGTGTCTCTGTTAAGCTTTTGACCTGTTGATCTATCCCATGTTGAGAGGGCGGTGTTGAAGTCCCCAAGAATTATCATTTGGGGGTTGATTTCTTGCTTTAGACGCTGTAGGGTTTTTGTTAATGAATGTGGAGGGGCCCGTATTGGGTTCATATACGTTCAGTATTGTGAAGTCTTCCTGGTGAATTGTACCTGTGACTAAAATGTAGTATCCATTCTTGTCTCTTATTATTTTCTTTGGTTTGAAGTCCACTTTGTCTGATAGCATAATGGCTACCCCTGCCTGTTTTCTGCTTCCATTTGCTTGTAGAATTGTTGACCAGCCTTTTATTTTTAGAGTGTGCCTATCTTTTGTGGTGAGATGGGTTTCCTGCAGGCAGCAGATTGATGGATTGTGATTTTTAATCCAAATTTGTAATCTGTGTCTCTTGATCGGTGAATTAATTCCATTAACATTTAGTGTTATAATGGAGAAACTATTTTTAATTCCAGACATTTATTATGTTTAGTAGTTTTTATAAGTATATTGTTTCACTTTTAATGGTGTTATATTTGCCTTCTGCTCTCCTGGATATGCCTGTTTTTTTCTTCACGCTTGAGTATCATTTCTAGCATTTTTTGAAGGTCTGGTTTGGTGGACATGTATCCCTTCAAGTTGTCTTTGTGCTGGAAGATTTTTCTTTCTCCCTTGATCATGACGGATAGTTTTGCAGGGTAAATCAGCCTGGGTTGACATTTTTGCTCATTCAATACTTGAAGTATGTCTCTCCAAGCTCTTCTTGCTTTTACTGTTTCGACTGAGAAGTCATTTGTTATTTTAATAGGTTTACCTTTAAAAGTGACTTGTTTTTTCTCCCTTGAAGCTCTCAGCACCAGTTCTTTATCCTGAATGTGGAGTGTTTTAACTATTATTTGCCGTGGCGTGCTTCTGTTTTGGTCTATCTGTTTGGGGTGCGGAATGCCTCTTGTATATGGATGGGCCTCTCTTTTTTTATATGAGGAAAGTTTTCCTTGATGATCGTTTGAAAAATTTCCTCATTGGTGGTATTTTGAGATCCTTGCTCTGGTATTCCATGAATACACATGTTAGGCTTCTTCAGGGTGTCCCATACCTCTTGGATATTTCTCTCAAATATCTTTTTGGCTTTAGCAACCTCTTCCATTGAGCTGGTAGGTACTCCAACTTTATCTTCAAGGTCTGAAATTCTGTTTTCTGCTTCCTTAGTTCTGTTGATAAGACTCTCTGTGGAGTTCTGGGTTGAAGATAACTTGTCTTGTAGCTCAATTTTAAACTCTGCTTGAGTCTGTTTTAACTGCTCTATGCCACTTTTTGTTTCTTGCACTGTTTTTCTCAACTCCTCCAAGTGTCTGTTGTGTTCCTCTTCAAAGCGATTGATTCGATTTATGTAATTCCTCCCGGATTTCCTCTTTCATAGTATTGAACATGGTAATGATCATATTTTGAAAGTCGTTATCCTGGGTCAGGCTTTCTTGGCCATTTTCCGTGGGTTTGTTCTGGTTGGAGTCTAACATTATGGGATTAATTCTTTCAGTGGGAAATTTGTTTACTTGAGTGTTGCTTCTCATGGATTTGCACTTTGACTTTGGCATTGTCGTTTTAACTCTTAAGATCTTTCAATTTCACTAAACTGAATTATTTGGCCTGGGGCTCTGGGGGTGGGCAGGGACAGAGCTTACCTTGGTCGCGGTGAGGCCAGGCTGGACTGCAAGTGCCTCCCGGCTGGAGGAGTGGGGTGGGGAAGGGAGGATGTGGGCGTGAGCGTCAAGCTATTTAACCCGAGGGCAGCTGGGGCGGGCCCCGGGAGCAGGGGGAGGTCCTCCTCGTCCCTCGGCCCTGTGCAGGGCTCAGGCTGGATGGTGGGGTAGGAGCTGGGTCTCTTTGGGCTGACCTGGGGTTCTGGTCTGCGGGCTCGGGCGGAGCTTACCTAGGTGGCGGGGCGAGGCCTGGCTGGAGGAGCGGGGTGGGGAAGGGTCAGCAGATTCTTTTAAGTGTTTAGAGCCCAGGAAATTTGAAGTGTTCCAAAGGTTGCTGCACAGAATTTGACTAGTGCCTCACACTGGGTTGTCCCATTGTTCTGGTATAAGATTGTGAGTGGAAGAGGCAGCCATTGGGAGTTAAATGAGCCACCACAGTTTGCTAATTCTGCCGCTGTATCTGGAAGCTAAGACTGCTTAGTTTACTGTTGCTGCATAGATAAGAGTCCAAGGCAATCCTCATCTTCGCCTAAGTCCTTGCCTTTCTGTCTGGCTGGCAATTTAGGTGCATTTGGTTCCATCGTACATTTTATTCCATCATTATGGAATGGTCTAGAGAATGAGATGGTAGCCTAATGTAGCAAAATATTTATGTGGGGGGCTGGAGAGGTGGATCAGGGGTTAAGCCTCTGCCTTTCAGGCGACAGGTCCTGAGTTCGGATCCCAGATCCCACGTATAGATGCTGGGCAGAAGCGGGGGCGGCCTATGCTTCTGGTCCTGGTGGGCGGAGCCTGTGAACCCCAGGGCAGAGTAAACAAGGAGGAGGTGGAGGCGTCCATGGTGGTTCCTGAATTCGCCCTGGTTCTACACACACACATGCACGCACATACATACACACGCACAATTGAATAAATAATAATAAAAAATACTTATGTGGGTTCTTTTACATGACAGACATTTGTATCTTTTCCTCAGTTTTTATTTCATCCTGACCATTTCTGTTTAATATTTCCTTTCCTTTTCTTCCAAGACCATCATTCCATCCAACACATGGTTATAATTATCTTCCCTTACATTACGTTTACAAAAAGCACTCTGTCTCTTAGAACCCACTGCACACACTTCTTAGCATTTCCTTCGCACTTTGCTCATTGCTAGGAGGCAGTCTCTGTGTTCCAGTCCTTTCCCTCTCTAGCTGAAAAATGATAGAGAAGCCATTTAACTTTTTAGAGTCCAGTTGCTCCCAACATAAGATTGTAGAGAGATGAATGATACCCATTTCCTGGGTTCACAGCAAAGACTGAATAAAATACTCTATGCAAATTGTCTAGTCCATTGACAAGTCCTGGTTGCTTATTGTTACCTCTACTATTGGTATACTTGAAATTGATTCTACATAATGGATTGGAAACTCTAGGAAACTGTGAGATCACATCTGCATGTTCTCTTGTATTCTTGATGCACATGGAAATATGACTTCAATAAATGCTTTCAGAGTCTTAGTGTGAAGAGTGAAAAATGAATTTGTTAATGTATTAAATTCTAATATGATATGCTTTTGTTAGAGGATGAGATATTTTCTTTTCATCAGTATGTGATGATCTCCAACATTCGGTTACATAGCAGGGAAGATTATTCACATTTATTATACTGAGAATCTTTACAATGTCTATTTGGCAACTAAACAGACTAGGAGGGATTATCTTAAAACTAGCACAATCTAAATAGCCACCCTTAAAAATTACCATTGGCATTTTAATGAAATGTTATTTTACAGCTTTGAAGCTTAAAGCAATATAATTAGTAATATGTGTAATCTTTATTACCATTCTTAATCTTTTTTATATGACTGAAAAATTATTTTATGGTAGTACAATTAAAATAATGCTAAAAATGTCAGCATAACAGAATTAGGCTAAAGTAACTACTACAATATTGTACCCCAAACTAGCTAATTTAAATGCAAAATACTTTCTAAAGGCTATTTATCTGGGCTAATGTATGGTAAGGGATTTAAGGAGTTGGTTGTATAGCTGAAGTAAAAAGAAAAATAAGCACTGAACAGCAATTGTTGCTATTGTTTAACATGAGGGAAATTAAATAGGTTTATATATAGGCCACTTGAGGGAAATATATTAGAAGCTGCATCACAGTACAGTAAATATAAAGGCAACTGGCAGGCAGGGCTCTCCATTCAAGGCTTTCAAAAGGAAAGCTTGAGATGCTTGAAGTTGTCCTTTTACAAATGATGGGATAACATTGACTAAGACAACTGAACTGAAGATGTCCAGAATCTTAATAGTACATTTTATGAAGGAGGTATCAAAGGATAGGTGTTCTGTTGGCCTATAATAATGGTTAGATGTTTTTTCTCAATGCTTCTACAGATCTATATCAATGGCTAGAAATATTTTCTTATAGAATATAGAAAATTTTTCAGGAAGATTTTTTTATAAAATGAAAAACACTATGCTGAGTACAGAAAAGTTTGGAAAACATAAACTAGGGAAATTACCTATTATTTTTTTCTGATCATACAGCATCACATTTGAAAGTACAAATATTCTGGTTTCTGCTATCTGTTCCCTCATGTATAATTAAAACTTTTTTTTCTTAATGAACAGTTTTTATTTTTTCCCACATCATTTATATTTATTAAATTCATAAATTATATTAATGAATCTGCCTCATTTTTGTGATATTAAGCTTTGCTTTTAAAATATTATTAAATTGAAATTTGTTATTATTATTATTAATTTGTGTGTGTGTGTGTGTGTGTATGTGTGTGATGCCACATTGGTGCACATGTAGAGGTCAGAGCACTATTGTGAGTTGGTGCTCTCCTTCCACTATGGGATCCAGTGATTTAACTCAGGCATGCATGGCACGTGCCTCTACCTTGAACCATCTAGCCAGTCCAAGCCTTGGATTTTAGACATTGCAAAATTATTGGTGCTTATATTTTTATCCTTAATTGTTAGAGCAATTCACTTCTAAAACCTGGTTAAGAGTGAAAGTATTTTCCTAGATTTCACCTTACTTCTTAAAATCCTCAACACATTAAAATCCTATGCATTTTAGGACAGAACCTGGACCATAGCCTGAGAGAATCTAGTCACTGTAGCATCTTTCCTGTCATGATTCAGTTGCCAGATGAACTGATTTACTGCATGGTGCTCCATTTCTCTTTTTTTGGTTTTGAATCCTTAGGTCCAAACACACCTGGAAAGTCCTACAAGGCCTCAACTACAAAAGATACAGCAAGGAAAACCTTTTGTGACCCTTGATCACCAAGTCTTCAACCAGACTGTCCGGTGGTCACACCCTCGAGCAGCAGGCTGTGTGCCTCTGGCACAGAATGGACACATGAGCCTGGACAGCCGTGCCTGCTGGTCAGGAAACCCACTCACCAAAGTGCTGCCTTTTGCGAGAGGAGACTGTGGTGAAGAATGGCATGTAGGTTTTACTGTGGGTTGTGAAGACTCAATACTTAATCCTGAGAAATAAAATGGATGATTTTCAGTAAATATTTCAGATGTAAAATAGTCTACCAAAAGAAAAGTGCTTTTGCACCCGGAGAAATGGCTCAGAGATGAAGGCTCTGCCTCATTAGCAGAAGGACCTGAGTCCTTCCCAGAGGGAAGCAAAAAGGAGGTAGAAATAACGCAAGATGATTCCTGAAGTCACCTTTGGGCTTCCATGGACCCACATAGTGCCCTCTGATATACACACATGAATGCAAACAAACAAGTAAAATGTAAAAGACATGTGCTTTGACTAATTGCTAGTTATACACACATTTTTAATTATGTACAAGACATTATAATTCATTTTAAATAATTATGCATCAGTGAAATACTAATAATCACATGCATTTTGAAGTTTTAATTCTAAGATTGGAAAGATGGCTCAGTGGTTAAAGCTTTTGTCATGAAAGCAAAATAGGACCTGAGTTTGAATCCTCTGATCACACATAAAAATTGCTGGGCAGCAAAATCACACTTAGACCTCCACAGGCATACACAGTACCCCTTGATACATGCATAGGTATACATACACACACACACACACACACACACACACACACACACACACACACACACTTGCAAAAAGAGAAAAGAAAAAAATTCTGGACAGGTATGTCAGAGATCTGTCTTGGCCTTTGAAGCCAGAGCCTGGGAAACCCCAGGACAAAGCAATAAGTAAGTAGAACAGTCTAGGATATTTCCCAGTGTCACCCTTAGACTTCCATAGGCACACACTCTCAAGTGCCCTCTTACATGCATACACACATACACATGTAAACCCAACCACATGTAAAACGCACACACACACACACACACACACACACACACACACACACACAGATTTATTTCTAATTCTAAAGGCTTTCTGAGTAACTTGGGTTAAAATATTTATCTTAAATTTTCACAAAGGTGGAATAGGATGAAATCATTTAAATGACTCTAAATTTGTACTCTAAAATGCTCATTAGAGTAAATCACACTTTTATTTCAGCTAATAGCTATACAATTATAAAAGATCTTTTAAACATTTGATTGTTAATATATAAATTTCTATTTTCAATAAATTCCTCTCTACTACTTCTAATAGACATGTAGCATTGCTGAGACCACAAAGTAAACAAGCATGCCTAACTTCATAACATTTATCACGACTTCCTTTAAAATGAACCTTCGAGAACACTGAAAAATAAATTAAACTGAGGATAACCTAGAACTTTAGAAAGAAAACATTTTAGTTTGTCACTGTAGAAAAATATTGCATAAATAATAAAGTTTTCTTTCCTTTTCCTATCCTCTGTTTAATTGGGTACATGGATATCTGTTACTCCAGCTGTAGTCTCCCATTCTAAACTCCTGACTTTAGGGTGAAACTTTTCCACGCTTCAGTTTGCAGACTCGAGGTACAAACTATAGTGATCAAAATTCCATTGTTTGATTCTAAATCAGAGAGGACCTTTTTTTAAAGAAGAAATTAAATATTAATTTGGAAAGTAAGAAAGAAGAAATATCTGATGGATTGTTTAATAAAACAAAAAAAACAATCACTCTGTGGGTTTCTTTGAAATTCACAACTGAATGAAAATCTCTGTATGTATATTTACTTAAACTTTTTGGTAGTGTAATAGTGGAGATATATATGACTTTAAAATGGAAAACAGAACCAGTTTCTCTCTTCACTTGGTAAAGAACTAAAATATGAGTAGGATAAGAATCATCTGAACAGTAAATATTAGAATAACACCCAACGCAATTTACCTTACAACCACCTCCTTCAAAGTTCATTTTCTTGTGTAAAAGATTGATTTTTCAAGGAAAAAACAAATCCCAAAGGATATGAATATGCCAGTCAATTTTAGGTAAAATCTAGAGAGTCATCTTTGGTCTTAAATAGTATGTGTTCTAAAAATTTAGATGGATAAATAGCATTTATCAGTCTTTTGGGGTTTTCTCAGAATAGTTTTTATTCCTTGGGTTTATATCTTATCTTTGTAATCTAAATTTGTATGCCTAAAAGAAATGTGTATAACTTTAGTGGTCTTTTGGGTGATTTTTATCAAAATAGTTGCACAGCTGGGAAAGGTTGATAGACTCAAGAGGTTTAGTATCTTAGGGCATTCTGAGCAAGGGCTGTAGAAAATATTTTCTAATGATTGTCACCATTGTTCTTTGTCAAATTATCTCACGTTAAAGTAATAAATATCAATTTAATCAGAGGTTCTAGTTCTGAAGAGCATATAGTCTCTGAACTTAATACACCTTTGTCACATACTGCAATCATTCACAGAGATACTATCTCTAATAGTTAGAGAATATTTGTTGTTGGTTCCGTTTTCCAGGATCCTAGGAGTCCACAGTTCTAACAGAATGTATGTTATCTGTGGTTTCAGATAGTTCCTTTGTATGAAACAGGGTTTTGATATGCAGATTAGGTTGTTTCTACATTTTCCAAACCTCCTTTAATGTCCTGATCCTTCTGCCTAGTGCTCGCCTTACCCAAGTGCTCCACCATGTCAGGCAGAACAACAACTTCAACTCTTGCCTTTTAAAAGTTCCAGATATGATAGCATGGTGGTAGTTCAAGAGATGGTGGTTATTTCCATTTCTTTGATTTTGTTTCTCCCAAGTCTTGTCCTCCTGTGGCATCCAGAAACATTGTCAAAGAAGACTTCAAAAATCATCGTAACACATTATAGACAGATCTGTGGGAGTGACTTAAGATTCAGAAGTTGATGATGAGAATTAGGGATATGTTAGAAAATAGAGGTTTCTGAGATAGAGACAAGTAAGAAAGAAGAGACACATTTTTAAAGCATGTGTTCTTCCAGGATAAAACTCAGACTTGTAACCATAGAGCAAAGACACTTGTCAGTTCATGTCCCTATTCTGTTCTGGGCTTCAGTCACGTGGATCTACTCAGCTTTTCTGTTGAGCAGGTGCTGCTTCTTGCAGCGTCTCCTTACCTCCTTCTCAGTCAACCTAAACCATTTGCCTGAATAGTTCCAGATAACTCTGAAACCAGAGTTTGAGATTTCTAATGTTTTACCCTGGAGACTTTCCAAAGGGATTTGGTAACTATTTTTTGGGTTTTGGAAGCAAAACTTATATTGCTTAGATAATAACTGTACCTATGGCATCTTCACAACACCATACATTTTAAATGATGATGAAATTATCTTATTTATAGACATGCTTCTGTCCAATAGTAACTAAGGCACATGTCCACTATTGAGGCCAATAGGCTCCTATAGATAGTCTTAAATAAATCATCACACAGGAGACTCTGGGTTAAAATCAGACAAAACAAAGCAGAAACACATGAATGTGGAAAAGGGGTTTGCAAAAACAAGGTAGATTGACTGGAAAGAATGGGAGATAGAAAGAGGATGGGATGGGAGTGATTTGGATACATTATACACATGCATGAAATTATCAGAAACAAAATTAATCAATGCAAAGTTGTAAAAATAAGCACATACTTTTGGAAAATATGGAAGTCAATGAATGATGAATTTAGCCAGCCTGCATGCCCATGGGTTTCAATGTTTTCTGCTTGTTTGCTCAGTAGAATTTGAACTCCATGTGGACAGGAAGGTAACAGCGTTAGCTATTGAAGCTTCATTTTGGAATGACCTAACAATCAATACTGTTTTATAGATACTTATTATTATTATTATTATTAGCAAATCACCTTTGAAAATATCTTGGTAGAATCTTTCAGTACTTGATTCATTTTTGCCAAACATCTTGTTTGAGAGATAGCATTGGTGGAATCATAGACTTTTTATTTTCCATATTTACAGGAGTTTAATCTTGGATTTTTCTTCACATTTCATGAGAATGTCACAGTATTACAATTTTACAAACTCAGCATTTATGCTGTCTTTCAGTTTATATCGTATTTTTAAAGGCTCACTAAATATAATGGGGGAGAAGAAAGCTAGTGCTATAGTGGAAAGGGAACAAAGGGAACAGAAACAGCAAGAGAAAGAAAGAGAAGACAACATGGCCTATTAAAAAACAAACTATAAGCGTTTGAAAATCCTCCTGAACTTGAACCATCATCATTGAAGGAAAGAAGTTTTTTTTTTTTTTTTCTAGGAAAGAAATTGAGAAAGAATAGAGTTTTAAGAAGGGTTAGGACTCTTGAGCCAGAGGTCAGGAGGTCAATGCTATCTATGCTACTTACTAACTAGATAATCTGGCCCAAGGGAAAGAATTTCTTCTTTTTTTTCGTGTTCTCCTTTGTTTAATAAAATAGTACATATTTCATGGACTTCTCTGAAGACTAAATGATCTGCACATCGGGTATGCTATGAAGTGTGCCGTATTATTATCATTTAAGGTGTTAATGTGGACATATACTTTTATTATTGGCTATAGAGAAGATAACAATGTTTTTATATAGCCTATATCCATATAGACTAATTATCTAAGATTAGATCATTGAAGTTTGGATATCTATATTATAAAAGGCAACCAAATTATTTTAAAAGAAAAAAATGTATGCAGGCAGTCTACATGTTAAGGCTGTGGGATTTGATCTGAAATACTTCATGAGAAATAACCATGTTTATATAGATACTGATTTCTAGGGTGTGGTCCCAGGGAACTTTGCTCAGAATTACCCAAGACCCTCAGGAAGGAAATGTAGGCAAAGTAACATATCAAAGTGTCATCCTAACCCCATATTTATTTTTAAATATTCTGGACTTGGATATACATTGCCATTTTTTAATGTAAATATCAGATGGAGAGATGGCAAAAGTGCTTGTATAAGCCTGGCTACCTAAGTTTGATCCCCAGAACCCAAGTAAAATTCTGGATGAATTGACGTGCATCTGAAATGCCTGTGGTCAGATTGCAGGTGGAAAGTCAGAAGCAAGTCCATAGGCCAGTCAGCCTGAAGTACTCTCAGCATGTGGTAGGTGAGAAAAGAAAGACCTTGTGTGGAATTAAGTAAGGTGGTAGGGAAGAAGTAACTACTAAAAGTTGTCCTCTTTGCATGAGTTTTACTCATGCAAAACACACACACACACACACACACACACACACACACACACACACAAACACACACACATACAAACACACACACACATACACACACACTCACACACACACCACTACATATCCAAAATAAGTTTTCATAGTCGTTACTAGAATTCTCTGTGATTTCAGACTAAAGCTCTACTTTTATCATTAATCACAATATTCTAAATGTATTGTATTTTGATAGATGGAGGACGCTGTTGATAATATAATTGATGTGGAATCAAGTTTTAAAGAGCAAGGAACAGATTCTCCTCTGCTAATGCAAAGAACCGTAAGTTTTCTTTCTATGACCCAAGGTTGTCAAAAGGAATGAAATTAATAATTACCTCAGCTGATTAAAATAATTTCACTTGAATAGTACATGGTTATTTCTTCTGTACTTTTGAAATAGACAAAAGATAATAGATTAGGCATTATTTGGTACAAACTAAAGATCATATAATTTTCTGAAGGAAGATTATAGTGTTCATAGTATTTTCTCTCTATTTTTCCCTCTGTATCTCTTTCTTTATCATTTATATGTAATGTATGAATTTACTATCAATATATGTATTATCTGTGTATTTATAATCTATAATCATTACCATAGTCAATTTCTTTCTATATTATTTCTGTATGCGAGCATTGTTATCCAACAATGATTCACTATATTTCCTATGTAAAATTCTACTTGTAATAAAATATCTTCATTAGGCCATGCTCAGTTTTGACAATTTTACTATAAATATTAGGCTGAAATCCACATGCTTTACCATTTGTGGATGACAGAAAAAATAAAATGATAAAACTGATAAAATATACACAGAATTTCTGATCTAACAACCAGAGTTAAAGCAAAAAATATCTCAAAAAATGTGAAACAAACAAAAAAAAGTGTGAAACAAGCATAGAGGTTTTGTCTCCTTAATGTAGAAAGACTGCTGTGTTGAAATCAGTTCAAATTCCAGAATACTGTCAAAAGAAGGAACAATATCTTATCTCCTATTTGATTACTGCTGTTCTCGTCATTCATTTGTTTACAGTGAATTTACCTAAAGGTTACATAGTTTCTTTCCATATATTTTTAGTCTTTAGTGTTGGTTGGTTAGTTTGTCTATTAAAACCTTTCAGAGAACACGAAGAAAAGGAATATGGAAATTTTTTGAACTGATATTTTTAAAGATTTCATCTAAAGAATGAAATTTTGAATGACTTTCAGACTATCTTTTGTATGTAGAACCAGACACACTGTTCATCAATTAGTCATTCGACTGGGATAGGTTAAGATAAATGCTTTATATTCAGGGTGTAAAGTAGCATTTCATGAAAACATTTATTTGTTTCTTTATTGAAAGAATAGGCTTTGTAATGAATAAGTGATCTTTCCCCTCATTTTCTCTTGCATCAAGATTCCAGGTATTTTTTTTTCATTATTTACCAAGGCTTACATGAGATTTAAAATATCATTTTTATTGTTCCTGATGCTTTTTAGGATGAAATGACAGACTGTTCTACCTTTTCTGTCTTCAAATTTCAAGTAACAGGAAAACCAAATCATTTTCTAGATAACTGCTATTAATTCTACTTTTTCCTTGTCTAATTTCAAGTCTGAGGATATTATTTTCTTCACTAGTATTCAACTTTTCTGTTTCAAAAAATGATAGTAATTTCCTGCTGACTTCTCTTCCTTACATATATTGCTTACTTCACAGAAATGTGTTGTGAATCATTCTTGTCAAATTGTCTTACTGTTTGGTTATAGTCATGTAGAATGGCTCATTCAGCACAAAAATGTGATGATGATAGTTGGAAATTTGCTTTACAACATTATAGTGTGTGTTATATACCATTACAGCTATGGATAGTACTGGCATATCTGTATTTACACAGAAATTTCAAATCTCAGGACATCCCACATCCCCTTGAGGGTCTGATGGGGGTTAAGGCTCATGGGGGGAAGGGAAGATGCTCTCAATAGCATATCTACTACTATGTGACTCATGCTCCAGAAAGTGCTCAGGCGTATGCCATCAAAGATAAACCAGATTAAAAAACAGTGGGCCACACATGTGAAAAAACATGAGCATATGAGGGAGACCAGTAGGGAGAAGTAAGAATTATGATGGGAAAAAGAGGAGGGATAGATTTGGGAATTAACTCTGTAATATCTACAGTAATTGTAAAGATTATAAACAGGAGGGATGGGGAAGGAGGGCCCCACCAGAAACAAGGAGAGAGGGGACCATGTTACAGCAGAGAAAATTGGCCACCATCAAGGACTGCAAGGGGTAACATCCAATACCCATCAGGATGGAGCCAAGGGCATTGCAGGAACAGCAAAACTGAAAAAAAAATCGACAAACCATAATTCAGAACATCAGAGACTCTATATCAACCACCTGGAACTGGGCCAGCCTAATCTCTCCCCATCCTGAAGCTCAGGGAAATTTGTGGAAGAGGGGGCGGTAAGATTGTAAGAGCACAAGGATGGGAAGAGTAATGATGCAAGATACTCCACACAAGTTGGGGCCAAAGCAATCATAATAGGACTTTGCATGACCTGTGCTATGTCCAACACATTATTGACCCCACAAAGTCTAGCATGGACTAAAGGCACTAGGATCCTGGAGGCTAGGGACTGACAGTCACAGTAGTGTTCCTAAGCTTAAGGGGAACACAGAAAAGGGCTCTGGGAAATGCCACTGAGTACTTGCACCTCATCAGAGAGGAGGACCCAGAGGAGAGTTTGGCATGCACAGTAAAGGATGCTCCGGGGATTGGTGGGGGGAGGGGGAGGCACTGGGGGATGTCGAGGGGAGAAGAGGGGAGGGGGGAGTAGGAGGGTGAGGGGAGGTGGAGGGAGGGAGGGGATCGGTGTACCTGTTAAGTTTGTATGAGCGGAAATAATAATACTAATACTAATAAATGCTTACTGCTAACAAAAAAAAAGAATTGGGAATTAATTTTATGCATAAAACTCTGAAAGAATAAATAAAATGATAACAGGAAGCACAGAAAATTCTATTAATTAATGATCACTGCCAATCCTGGTTCTACATATTAATCAAAGTCATCAAATAAAACAAATATTAAATAATTATGGCATTCGAAGCATAACACCCTCACCAAGGAGTCATAATCAGAGTGAGATAATAAGGTTTGACATGTAGAAGGTCGACATAAAGAACATCTTGGAGACCATGAGTAAAACAGTGAGGATAATTATATTAATCTCAAATTCTAATCCAGCTATTATATACAGACATCTAGTTTAGCTTTGCAATGCTTTTATTTTTTTGCATTATGAAAATAATTAAAAATATTGTTTGCTCATGCTGTTTTAACTTTATATCCTAGTAGTATACAAATATGAGCTTTGAGTGAAAGGAAGCTCTCTCATAATTGCTGGAAGAGCCTTGTCTAGTTAATCAGGCTCAATGAATTGGAAAGAAGTAACCTCCTCCAATGACATAATTTATTGTTTTTTGAGCTTTAAGATAACTCTCTGAGTATGACAAAAATACACATGTATCAGCAAAAAATATTATGAAAATAAACAATTTAAAGTTAACCCATAATACAGGAAATAAGGGCTGCATTTTAATTTATATTTCAGAATCTTCTTATGTCTGAAAGGCAGCTGCAAGTTTAGGGTGACAATAAAATATTGCCAGTATCCACTGCGTTCATACAATGAGGTAATGATTTTACAAAACACTTTTTTTTGAAAAGTTGTATATGATTTAAACAATTACTCATGTGTCACAGTTCTGTTATCTTTTTTCTCTTTTTAACAAATGATGAATAGTGCTTTATAATTCAGTAGCTTGGTAAGGATAACTCACTAAGTGAATAACAGTTTCAGAGCTTAGTTAAAGTCCTTGTGAAAAACCACATCTTTCCCACATGCTATGTCTGCAGATGCCAAAATCTAGCTGCTTCACAGAAATGGAAAAGCTTAGACTATGAGTGGATGGGTCATAGATCTCAGTGTATGCCACTCTGCATCTAGATGACCTACTAGTTTCTGATGTGGCTCTACTTTATTCTCACTCACTGATCTTAGTTGACTCTTGTCTTTCAGAAATGTCAATGTGCATAATAACTCATTGCTTTTAACCAACATGGGTATTTTTCAAAAAGGTATCTGTAATTCTGATGGCATTTGGCAATTTCAGTAAATTGTTAATAGTTCAAGACCATTCCAGAGACGAAGGCTGAGTAAATATTAACAATCCTTAGTGCTTGGTTGGAACTTGAAAGGATTGCCTGACATCCATGAGCAAGCTTTTGTCAATCACAATCTAGACCAGATTAGTCTTAAAGTCCAAGGAAGAACCAAAGTTCACCTTAGTGGAGAAGTTTCCGCATGCCTCTCCCAGTGATTGTTTCAAAGCGTAAGAGAAGAGAAAATGATGAAGAAAGAGAACTCTATTGCTATTGTGGAGATTGCAGAGCCCTCCAAGCTAACACTGGTGAGCAAGTGCATCTTGGAATTCTTTCAGTATATGGAGATGACCAGCTTATATACTGAATTTAAGTTTTATAAACTATTGTCAATAAAATAAGGTATGTAGAAACTGAGCTTTGGAATGTGTAACATATAATTTACTGTACTTATTTAAGGACTTCCTTACTTACAAGTTAGCCTTTTTGAAAAGTGCTTTTGAAAGTACATTCCGCTGATTTTATTTATTAAGAAATTGCTAAAATTAAAGTAGCAATTTCCTGTAACTTTTATATAAAAATGTCAGGATTCCGTTAATTGTTTTTCAGTTATATTAAGAGCACTATAAACAATTTTATTAATTTAGCGATGAAAGGACGATGAACATGTAAGTGAAAATATTTGATATGGAAGTTATTTGTGCTGTTACCCGTGGCTTTGTATTCTGTCTGTGTTATTTGTGCTAAAGCCAGCTAGCCAAAGAAACTGCTGCTCCAACCCCACTCATTATTCTTATTCACTTACAAAGGAGAAAAAATAATAAGAAAATAACACAGCAGGCGTTTTCAGGGTCAGTGTTTGTCATTTAAGCTTCATAGTGATGTTTTAACAAATACAATAAAGTTAGTGGGAAGTCAGTGGTGTGTTTCCTAAAACGAGAAAAATCTGTTTACCGAATCTAAATGAACCAAACCTACATGGAAGAAAATAATCTTTCAAATGTCAGTGTTTCATGTATGCATACATTGTGTGGTATATGCGTCCCTATGGTGCTTCTCTATGTACCAGAAATTTATACTTTTTATGTCTACGGTTATTCTCTCTAATAATCTGTGGATCTTTTTTTTTTACCATTTTAAGTTCACAGGGAATGTCTTCACAGTAAAGCAAAGTGAAGGAGTTAAACAAATTAAATTTTTATCAGTTTCTTTTAAAATCACACTATGTGTAGGCTGTAACGCACACACACACACACACCAATTAGGGCTCTTTTTTCCTTTTGTTATTTGACTGAGAAAATTTGACTTGAATATATAAGATGTAGTCTTATATATGGTTCCTTGCTTTTGCGTACTTACAACAAGATTATCTAGGGAATTATACATGTGAACATACCTATTTATTTTCATATATAGTGTTAGTTTTGGAAACATGCTGAGTATACACTGTGGTGTCTTTTCTGTTGCTGAGCAAATACAAAGGAAGGATAGAGAAAAAACAAACACAAATTAAATTTGAAAATTATAGTCAATTAGTTTATTTTTTTAAAAAAACTTTTAAAAAGTTTATAGATATTACTTGATATCTAAATATTGCTATAGAATAAGTTTTTCTTGATCTGGCATAAAATGATATATCTTTGTCAAAATGCTTAAGAAATTTTTAAGAAATTCCTTTGTAAAGATTCACAGATTCACTGTGGTAACAGCTTGAATTCCACTGCAAACCTTAGTGTATGTATATATAGTGAAGTCAAACTTTCAAAAACCTGGGGAAAGTGACAAATAATGTAGAAATAATAAAGGAAGCATTGTAATGACATGTTGAATGCCAGATAGAGTTTGAGATTTATATATATGTTAAATGGGTGGGAGTTTAGATTTCTGGATTCTTCAACTGAGATAGATATTATGGAAGTTATACTTCTTAAATATGCTCATGCAAGAAAAGCAGATGGGAGGTGGTTAGAGGACAAAGGGATTCTAGGTGTATGTTCATAATTTAGGCCTAGGACCCCAAAGATCTCAAGGAATAAAAAGAGAATACATTCTAACTGAAATATCATTATTTTAAAAAGTCATGGCAGGGGTCAGATGGATCTCTTACTAATATATGGAGAGTAAGATATCAGGTTAGAAGAGACAACATGTGCAGAATTTAGGTCACGTTACTTATGTTGTTGTGATAAACAGAACAAATAGACATGTATTTCAGAGTTTATTTATATGTTTCTGTAACAATATTGGATCCGGTTTTTTTCATCAACTTCTTTTATGGAAAAAACCTAATAAACATGAAACAAAATACATATTTTCTCCCTATTCTAACTCTAAGAAAATGTCTGACATCTGAACCTTAATGCTTCATTCTGAGTATAAGAAAATATGGTGAAAGGTGTTTCACAATTTTGTATCTAACCTGATGTAGAAAAACACACGTTATAAAACATGTAATCCAAGGGGCATCTTTATATAACAGATGAACTATTTATTTGCACTATCCAAAGATGTTTGTGGAACATATGTTCTGTTGGTGTGATTAGTTTTACATGTGTATCAGTTAAAAAGATAGAAATTGTAAAGAAAAACCTGGTTACCCACTGCTTTCCTTTCTTAAGTTTTTAGTGCTGACAATTTATTTTATACTGTTGCTCTCTCCCACTTGAAGACATTGTCCTCTCTTTCTGATGTTTAATGACAAACCATGATGTAGGCTGAGAAAACACTACAATCTTGTTTTTATTTAAGTGATTTTTAAATTTGTATATGTAAGCTATGCTGTTTGCAACATTTTGTGCAGTTACACATAGAAGTAGACTTGTTTTAAATACAGAGATGTGTGTCAAAGGAGGCACAGAACATGAGGTTGCATGAGGTATTATTTTCTCAGTGACTTACTCACTCCTACATCATCTAGATCCCGCAAATGCACAAGACTAATGGATACCAACTCTGATGAAGTCCCATGGACCACACACAAAACAACATGAAAGTAGCAGAGAGACAGGTTGGGAAGAAGGTTATCAATGAGAGAAAGGAAATGGAATCATATAACATGAGTGAAAATGATTTAAATTCATTTTATGCATTATGAATCTTAGCCTTGAAATAATAAAATAGCCAAATATCAAAAGAAAATAATTTAAACTTTTCACCCTTAGGATTGTATTTTCTGGAATGTTTCAGACACACTATTTATCCAATTAAGGAGTACCTAATGACCTAAGATTCCTATCATAATGGGATTAACTTTTGTCAAATCTTCTGAGTTCACCTAGATATTATGTTGCTTTGTGTCATTTAATATAGCATATGCTATAGGAAACAGAACTTGGTTGTAGAAAGTTAATTTGTTTGCTGTTATATTTTGATTAAGATAATCATGGGTGAAATCAGACTTTGAATTTCCTTCCTTGCAATGCCTTTGCATGGTTTCAGTGCCAGGTAGTTGGGACATGTTCTTTCTCTTCTCTAGAGTTTGGAAGCATTTGTACAAAAGTGACATTATATAGTTCTTACAAATGTGGCTTGTTTTACCATGAAATTCCTCCCTATAATTTTCTTGCAGATGTGCTGTTCATTTTTATTTCTTCAGTGAATGCATAAGAATGTCTAGATTATTATTTCTTTTTCCCATTTTCATGTGTATTTATGTATGGATGCAATGCATTTTTGTATGTACATTTATATGCGTATATGAACATATTAGTGTGGACCATAGGGTGAAACTGGGAATTATCCTTTTTAATTCTTTTTTTTAATTTTTTAATTTATTATTTATTCAATTGTGTGTGTGTGTGTGTGTGTGTGTGTGTGTGTGTGTGTGTGTGTGTGTGTATGTATGTGTGTGTATGTATGTGTATGTAGAACCACGGACGAATTCGGGAAGCACCATGGACGCCTCCACCTCCTCCTTGTTTACTCTGCCCCGGGATTCATAGGCTCCGCCCTACCAGGATCAGAAACGCAGGCCGCCCCCTCTTCCGCCTGGCGTCTATACGTGGGGTCTAGGATCCGAACTCGGGAACTTCTGCCTGCAAGGCAGAGGCTTAACCCCTGAGCCACCTCTCCAGCCCCCAGATTTCAATTTTAAGGATGATCAACATTAAATTTATATATAGACCATAACATTAAATACATAGACCATATTTTATTTATCTGTCCATCTGTGAGCATTGGTGCATATTTGCATAGCTTGCACATTTTGGCTATTGTAAAAATCAACATTGCTGTACAAATATCTGTTAAGTCATTTTGGGTAAATATCTCGAAAGTAGAATTATTGGATTGTATGTTAATTCTATGTTTGTTTTCCATAGTGACTGTACCATTTCTCATTTCCACCATCAATGCAAAATGTTGCAATTTCTCTACATCTTCTATGCTTGTTATCCATGCTTTCTCTTCTTTTATAATAGCTATGCTAATGAATATGAAGTGATCACTATAACTTTGATTTGCATGTCCCTGATGACTAGTGTTGTTGATCAGATGTTCAAGCATTTTACAACATTTGTGTATGATCTTAAAGTAAATTTCTACTAAATTCTTTTGTCATTTGAAAAATAGCAAGTGTTATTTTTTTCCTTTTGAGTTATCAGTGCTCTCTCTCTCTCTCAAATATAGAGTTTTTATATTAATCTGATCTTTGCATTATGAGACAGACATGAAATAGAAAGGAGTCAAATGCAAAATTTTTAATAGATGTACATTAAGTATTTCTCTTATTTTTTGAGTTCCCTTTTTCACACACTTGATGGTGTTCTTTTTGTATGAATATTATGAATTTTGATGAGAATCTAAATATGTGTTTTTTTTCTTGTAATTTTGATATTTGACATTCTGAAGTTTTGGTTTTTTTTAAATGATGAAAAACTTTATTCTGCATCAAGGTATCTGAAAAATGAAGTTGTATTTGGGGCACATTATAGATGAGGAATGCTCCTTACACTGAAGTTTTTATTGTATATTTTCTTCTAAGAGTTTTGTATTCCCTATCCTATGTTTAGCTCTTTAACCTGCTTTGAGTTAATTTTTAAATGTCATGCAAAGACTCCAGCTCATAAATTTTCCTATGGATATCCAGTGACTCTGAAAAGACTGTTATTTCCATTGGAAAATTTTGGCAGCCTTTCCAAAATTCTTTGACCATATCATCATTGTCTTGATGTCATATTCTTCTGGGTACTATAGCATTGTAAGTCTTTCCAACTTATGAGTGTTAATCCTTCCATTTTGTTCTTTTTCAAGATTCGTTTAGTTTATCAGTGCCCCTGATATTTCATATGAATTTTGACATGTACCTTTAAATTCATTCTAAATATGCACTTGTATTTTAATAGAAAATACATTAATTTGTAGATTGTTTTCAGTAGTTACTGTCATCTCCACAGTATTCAATGTTTCTATAAGCATAGGTTATCTTTTCATTTACTTATCTTTTTTAATTCCAGTTGTACTTCCAGTTTTCAGAGTACAAGTCTTTCCTATATGACATCAAAGTTTATTATTAAGTATTTCCAATCTTTTTAATGTTCCTTTATAAAGAAATATATCCTTCATTTCTTTTTCAAATTGCTTGTCATTCATATATAGAAACACAATTGATTTTTGATTTTTTACCTTGGCTGAAATAATTTGATAACTTGATTAAGAGAGTTGATTTTTATGATTTTTAAAATATGATATCATGGGTCCTGTCATTTTAAAACAGACCTATGGTCTTATTCTTGAGTAAATTTTATGAAAAAATTATTTCATGTTTTTAAAATTATGTCATATTTTTAAATCTTTGGTGTTGTTAATAATAATATGCCTATCTGTTGTCATGACAATTAGAATGAAAATAAACTGCAAATGCTTATCTACTTACTTATCTATAAGATAAAGACTTAAGCCTTGTTACCTAAGTAACCTTTACCTTTGACAAAAAGTAGAAGTAAATTTTCTTGGTAAGCTCCTTCAGATGTGTGTGTACTCATTTAATTTTCAAATCTTTTAATGGAGAAAAGGCACTTTATATTACATGAAATGCATTACATGCTTTGAAATTGAAACCCAATAGTCTAATGATATTTAAGAAGTGATTAGCCATTTACATGAAATAGAACAGTACCTACAGCATAAAATTAAATAGGATATTAATCATAGTGCTTTAGGGCATAAATTAGACAATAATCAAGGTCAGAAGAAGATGTAATATAGTTATAGTTATGCAGGAATAGAATCATTATCAGAATCCTCCTCCATTTCTAAGGAACAGATGAACCAAGTACTGTCTGATCAAGTTCTATGGGCCTGTTACCAGGATTCCAACACTCTCTTATCATTGTGGCAAATTCTGTATTTATCTTTCTTCTTAGGCATCTCTGGATTTTTCTACTTTTACATTGAAATAATCTGAATTTAATCTCTGCAGAGGCATGTGATCTTCCCCTAGTTCTTTTCTTCTCGCTCTTGCCATTTTGTTCAGTGTATCCAGTTTATTTCTCAAAGCACAGTCAAAGTGTATAATTCAGGCTAGTGATGCCACAGTTCATATAACCAACTGGCTTTTCAAAAATGATCATCAAAACTTATGTTTTCATAGCTGTGTTTAAGTGAATCACATCTTAGAGATTGTTTGCTGTTTTTTATTTACTCCCAATTATTGTTCTGATATTATATACATATTATATTCTGATATTATATATAATCTCAGTCAACTCTGTCCCTGATATTCATAAGGAAATTGAGAAAGAATAAGTACTTAAATGTCTCCCTTCTAAGATCCACAAAGGAAAAGTACATTTTTAAACTAATACGTTTGCCAGACTGTGGATGTTGCTCATGGCAGAGAATCTACATAGCATTTATGAGGGTCCTAGATTTCATCTCCAACATTGCAAAGTTAATTTAAATACATAAATACAAAAATTAAACTGTATAAAGGTAAGGTTTTATAATAGAGTTTTTGATGAAGAACTAATGTTGAAATACAGACCAGAGTCACAAATACAGATTGGAATGTCCTTATTGGTATGAATATATCTGCGTGCTATACTGGTTTATTTCCATAGCAACTAATTTTAGTCTTAATATGTACTTATTCATATTTATTGCCAAATACAAAAATATTATCACATGTTGAATTGGGGTTTTGTAATAGGTGGGATTATGGAGTTAGATTTTCCATAGTAATGGTATTACAGCTGTGTCTTATTTTATATATTCTTCTAGACCTGGAAGAAATGAAAAAGGTTGTTTCTTGTTCAGCTTTTGGTTAACTGCCATGAAATGGAATAAAAATATGTAGAATGGAAATATTCTATAACTTCAAATCATATATTGTAAATTTACTATTTCTGAAATAATGGATATTAATTTGAAATATGGATATTATTTAAATTAAATTTTCTTTGACAATCAAATAAATAGGTACATTTTTAAATAATGAATCAGTACAATTTTGATTGAATGTAAAGCTCCTAAGGTTTCTGAAAAATTGGTCTCAAGGAACACGTTAAGATGTGCAATGTGACTGTAATTGAATATGCTCTATATTAACTAGAGGCGAATGTAGTTTTAGAGTACTTTTTGTTACCAGCTGAGATATTCATAATAATCTAGAACAATATGTGTACAATGAGGAATAGGTATGCCTTACAGGAAGAAGAAATTCTCAATTAACAGTATAAAACACCTCTTGACTGTGAGGTGCCAATGCATAAAGGCTTTATGAAGCTTTATGTCCAACTATTATATCTAATTTGTGGTATCCAAGGAATGGTCCAACTTTGCTAAGGTGTGCATTGAGTTTTGTCCAAGATGACATTTTAATTGTATTCACTTTTAACCAAGTCATAACGTAGTGCAAACGTCCATGTCTTTGTAAAGATTCATTTGAATTTTCCCTCATGCATGAACTGATTTCTCTTTTGTTTAAATACAAGTAGTTTCCAGAATATTTTAACCATAAACATTCCTTAATATACTTAAATATAGTCAAGGCATACATTTACCTAAAATTAAAATGCAGCCTATTACTATTATTAGTGAACTGACAAATATAAAATGGAAAAAATAATTAAAAAATTGAAGAATTTTAAGTAATGTTACAGTCACTCTTCTGTCTCTGTTGCTGTGAGATAACACCCATATAAATAACTTAAGGGAGAAAGGTGAGATTTACTTGACTTATGGTTCCAGAGGAGAAATATAGTGCATCAGGACAGAAAAGGCATCAGGTCTTAGAGACTGAGGATAACTTAGGAGTCTGCAGTCCTCATGGAAGCAGAGGATGTAACAAGGAAACTGGAAGAACAGACTCCTAAAGGAAGCAGGGCAGGGCTACCCAATCTTGAGGCCTAGCCCCTGTGGCTTGCCTTCCTCCAGTAAGTTTCCGCCTTCTAAAGGTGACAACTTTCTCAAACATTTGCAACAACTTATGACAGAAACACTTGAGCATGTAGGGGACAACTCACATTCAAACTATGACAAGTACACGACTAAGTATATCCATGTGCATAGAAAGCTTAATTAATTGTTCTTTTCTCCATTTTTTCCCAAGTTGTCTGGAAGTATTTTGGATATATACAGTGGTGAGCAGAGGATCTCACCAGTTAATATGGGTCTTACAACTGTCTCCTGTCCAAACAATCCAATGAAGAAAGAAATTACTGGTAATGTTTTATATGATTTTACTGCTTTAACTTTTTTTCACAGACATGAAATATGACATCTCTGTTTCAAAGTCTTGAAAATATGATCAAATAGCTGAAAGGGTGATGATTCGAGATTAAATTCAGATTAAATTCATCTTTTCTTAATGATAACTGTATAGTAAGTCAATATAACACAGTTTAATTGAATTGATTATTTCAGTAATTGTTCATATTCTTCTCAAATGCCACATTTAAATCTATGTATAGCTTCATTTAATGTGGTCCATCTTGCTATTTCAATAGATGCAGTGATTTGTGAACTATTTGTTAAGTTGCAAATTGATGCATTAGATTATGGAACAATTCTCTATGTATAGAATTTGATGTAAAACAAAAGCTTATATTTTACTGTTTTAACTTGTCTTATAAATTTCAATAGATATTACAGAGCTTCTCATTTGGGAAACATCCTAGCTTTTCACAGCTTACTTCCAAGGAAATATGGGGCATAGTCAAATTTTTCCAAACTTCTAGATTAGGAAATTCAGGGTCAGGAGGGTTATAGCCCCAAAGTTATACTGGTGCTTGGCAGCAAAAATTAATAAACTTAGATTTTACTAATAAATCTCATATTTTCTCTTACTTTTCTTATTTGTGTGCATGTGTGCATGCATGTGTATACATACGTGCACATTCATGTGGGTGTGCATGCATGTGGGGGCAAGAAGTAGACATCAGGTGTCTTTGTCTATTTCTCTACACCTTTTTTTGAGGCAGGGTCTGTCTCTCATTGGACCTGAAACTCATAATTCAGCTAATCTGGCTGGTCAATGAGCTTTACTTATCTTCCTGTCTGTACCTTCAACCACCCCCAAAATGCTAGGATTACAAATACATCTAGGCCAGGGATCTGAACTCAGTTTCTCATGCTTAAGTGGCATGCATTTTACTGATTGAGCCATAACCTCAGTTTTGTGTTACTTCTTTCTTAAGAATAAGGTAAAATTCAATGGAATATTAGTGATATGCTTTAGCTAGGATCTTAGAAATGGTTTTTAAACAATTGTCCATAAGTAATATTAACCTTTAAGTAATTATAACATGGCCAGTATTGAGGCTCAATTATTACCTCAAAAATGTTAACGTACTGAAATTATTTAGATTAAAATTAAATGTAGCTTTACAAAGTATATTTAAATGGAATATATTTCATTATAGCTGAATTTAAATGTAAATATTTTAATAACAGTGCACTATTTAAAAAATTGGCAGTTTGAAATAAATATTTACAATCTGATATAATTTACTTTAATCAGTGATTCAGGAAAGATTTAATCAATTAGGGTGTCTCCTGAATCTGTGTTCCAGATGTCAGCCAGAAGCACAGAATATGACACTTGCTGAGACTGGATAATGCAATCCCAAGTAGGTTCACTCATAGATAGTGGATGCACTTCCAAATTGGTTTCCTCATAGGCTTGAATGTGCTGCTCATTGACAAATACTCTTGGTTTGTGACTGCATCCTACCTCTCCATCAGGTTGCATGATTGACATGATAATGACAATGCTGATATGAAAGGCACCAAAGTGGAAACTGAACATATTGTCTATGATCAGTCTTTAGAGCCACCCCAGAAATTACCTTAGCTGTGCACTAAGTTCCTGGATTAACCACACTCAATGCTAGAGGAACTGCAGAGGGTATGAATACCAAGAAGTGAGTCATCTTGGCCATCTTCAATGACTGTCACTACGAATACAACCACATAGCACAGAAAGACCTTTTCCATTTTGTGAAATCCAGTATTGACGTGTTTGATATAACTAGGTCAGACATAGTAGTTAGATCTGATTCTTTGAATGTAGAAATTCTAGTTATTTATGAAGAATTTAAGGTACTTTCTGAATCTCAAAATCTGAGAATAATAATAATAAAAATGATTGAAGTGATTCATGTTTTGTATATATCCATTTTCTGTGTAATCATCATGTTGATTATCAGATAAATGTTATATTCATTTCATATATGAGGCGTCAAAGACACAGAAAAGTTTGCTAGTTGGACATGTGACTATTAAGGGAGGGTCAGAAAACAAATCAGGTTTTATTACTCTAAGACCTAATGGCTTTTACTAAAATATTTTGTCTCAAATTACTGTGTATCTTCACAAAAATATAACTGTAGCATTCTAATATTTTGTGTCTGAATTTGGTTGTAGGAAAAGGCTTTCAGATACAATGTAGCCCTAAATGTAATTATTTTTCTGTTCTTCAGAAACTGACTCTAAAGCTTTGACAAAAGAGAGACAGAAAAAGGACAATCACAACCTCAGTGAGTAAATTCTCCCTTTCCCTTTTTCAATCAAAACTAACCTTGGATGTGGTAGTTGGCCTGTATTGTTGCTGATAAAATCATGACCAAATGGCTTACGGGAACAAGGGGCTTATTTGGTTTTTCAATTGTCTAGTTACAGATCTTACTCCAACTTGGCAGGAGAACCCATGCCAACTAAGGGTTGAGGGAACTGGCCATAACATATCCACATAACGACTGAGAGAGGGACAAACTTTACTTTTCAGACCAGAAAGTCTGGATAAGTATACAAGGATGTCAGCTTTCTCAACTAGTTCCCCCTGTCTTATTCATCCTCCCAGGGACTAGTCTTGCCCATTGCAGGCTGGTCCCTCCCTGTCAACTAGACAATCCCTGAAGTTTTGCTCCGGGCTTAACTATTAATTCTCTACAGATGTGCCTAAACTTTGAACCCTCAACTATCAAATTGACACCTGTACCTAACTATGACACTGGAGAAAATGTATGTCAGTTCTTTAATTATCATTCTGTAGGTACATGAAATCAAGTGACTAAAATTAATTGTGCATGAACTCAAATTGGACCTTTGTTTTAGAAATACAAACCATATAATCTCTGAAAACAGTAATGAATTTTCACAAAGTGTGGCAATTTGAATTCTTCCTTTGATCCTTTATTCTGTGGGAAGACTGGCAGGGATGAGTATATTAGGGTACATGTGAATTGTGTTGTAATGTACCAATTCATAGATTAAAACAAATAGAGTTGCTGTAAAATCCAAATAGTTGTCAGATCCAATTCCAGATTCTCAGTTTTCAGTGTGCCCACTGTCTGCCCAGGGATACTCTACCTAAAGTATACTCTACCTAAAATAAGACCAAAGTTTACTGTGGCTGGTCCTGTCTGGAGTGCTTAACTATCTTCATACTTGAATAATGGAGTTTGTAAATATTTTTTGTCTGAGAGCAAGATCACACACAGAAAAAAAAGCAGCATAAATTTAAAAAAATGTAAATTCCTGAAGGCAAACTGGTAATTTCCTTTCATGTAAATGATCAGAGGCTGATTTTTGCATGCACCTGGGAAATACTTTTCTGCCTAGAACACCTGCTGTAGCAGGTGGCCAAAGTTAGCTGACTGTGAGAAAAGAGTTGTCACAGGGTTCAACAGCTGTAGGACAAGGATCTTCATGTTCCCAGAGGCCTTAGAAGCAGTAAAGATAACTCTGATTTAGATTATGAGATAGTCAAGATATAACGTTGTAAGATTTAGATATGAGTGGGAAGAACTCATTAGTTGTTAGGAGCAACTAATAGTTTGATGGTCTGTGGAATTTTCTCTTCCTAAATTTGCCGATGACTACTGTCCTTATTCTCAACTTCTCTCCTCTTTATCTGTAGCTCATTGACAGGTTATTTAGTGCAAAGTTTGGTAGGTGTCTTATAAAAGTGTTTTATAATCAAGAGTTTCTTGTAAAAGCATTTTGCTTTTGAGGGAAGTCAATGCTAAGAACTGCATGTCATAAAGTTTATGTATATTGAATATAAATAATACCTTAAGCTATAAAACTTGATGTTATTGCAAAAGTACAAAGTTGACATCTTTAATAGATATCTAAATATGTAAAAGCTAGAAGACAAGTTAGAAAATGCTGAATTTCAAAAATATTTTATCCTCCCTGAAGGTTAGAAGGCCAGGAGTGAATTTACAATCATCATAGTGTCTGGGATTGGCAAGGGAGTGTTGAGCAGGCCTATACCTGCCAGCCTTATCATGCAACCCTTTCTATCTGTCTATTCCACTGTGTTCTGAAAGTTCTTCCAGACATGAATGAGTGCCTTAGCCAGCACGTTCAAATCTGAACACAGTCACCCTTACAAACATCTGTCCTTTGCCACATAAATTTAAAGGTATTATCACCTGTCTTTAGGAAGTAGAGTTCAGGCAGTGGCTTGTACCACCTCTGGAAATGGATGCAGGGAGTGAGAAAGGCTGTGCCTTATGTAAATTGACCTAAGCATAGTTCAAATGCTCTTGGGCTTGGGGCTGCTTTTCTCTGTGTGGTCGGAAAAGAAATCACCTTTGCTTGGATTTAGTGACAAGATGGACTGGCATGCCAAAATGTTTTTGATGAGTGAAAATGCATAGAATGGAATAATAATGCTATAATTTCTTAAAGCATGACTCTTCTATAAATAACCAATAATATGAACATTGAAGAACTTCAGTGGCAATTAGTCATTGGAAGGTTCACAGATAGGATCTAAAGAGAGTAGAAAAGGGATTTCTGATAATCTTCACAGGTGAGTTTAAATAAATATTTTGAGAAAATATTATTAAGAATCATCTGTCTTGACATAAAACTATTAATTTTATCACTTTCATTATATATTTTATCTAAAATATAATGAAAATATATGCATATTGAAATAACATAAACAGAAACATCAATAGTCTCTCAATGTAAAATGCAAAATGTATTTATGTAAGTTTTAATTTTGCTTCTTTTTCATTTATGTACTATTAGGTTTCATTTATGTACTATTACATACAGAGACAACAGATTGGTGAAAGGGAAAAACAGTTTCTCCTAAGAATCAATTATATTCTAATATTTAAGGGGATTCTATATGTCATTCTTGAAGATCAGACCTTCTTGATATATTTCTCTGTATAGATGGTTCATCAACACAAGTGAAAATGTTTGATGAGTTTTTTCATTTTCCAAAGCAGAAAATAGTTCTCAAGTGCACACTGTTATAGTATTTTACAGTGTTTCTCATTGGACTCATCTTGGTAATCATCAAAATGCATACACTGACACTTTAAAAATCAGAATGTCTGTATGGAATGGGTCAATCTATTTGTTGCAGGTATTTTTCCCGTTACTGAATAAAATTAGGACAAAACAATTTAGGGCAATGGGGGTTGGGGATTATTCTGAATTATGATTCTTGGTAACATTTCTTTAGCATGGCAGTAGAGTTTATCTCAGTGTAATGAGTTGAGGGAACAACTCACACATGCCACAGGAATCACTGAGAGAGGGTTATACGTTCTAATTTTGCAGCATGCCCACATGCCCAAGTATGCCAGATTCTGAACCAGCTCTCTCCAGATCATCCTCAATTCCAGGGGTGGTCCCACTTCAAAGAGATCCTCTCCAGATGGCTTTCTCAGGGTTTGCCCTACCTACTAGTTCAACACAGATGTGTCCAAAGACTTACCCCTCAATTGTCAAGTTGGCACTTGCATCCAATGGGTAACCTATTTAGCAACCTCTCCAGAAATGTTCAATCTAAAAATCAGAGTTCCAAAACTTCCTATTTATACATTATTGAAGACTTTTATCTAAAAAATACACTGGTAATCTAACCTGCATCTATTTATTGAGAATATCCTACATAGGCCAAAGTCTTCTAAGATCCAAAAATAAGTGAGATTTGTCCCTGCTCTCAAAATAGTCATAATAAATTGACAGAATATACAATATGCTAAACATTGAAGAGTGTATGAGAAGTATAACATAGAATGTATAGCTTCAAAAGATTACATTTCTAAAGGACCTTCAAAATGTATTTGTGAAAAAGCAACCAAATAGATAAAGGTGTATGTGTATGTGTGTGCATATCATTGTCAGTAAAAATAGCAATTCAAAGAATGGAAAATATTGTGTTTCAAATATTATTTCAAACATAGTAAATTCTATAATCAGTGCTTTAATATTGAAAATTATATTGTTGGTACATTTAAATTTCTTACTATTGGAAGATGTTATCCTTTGAACAGAAATATTTTGCTTGTTCTTAAAAGATTATTAAGTTTTCAGCTGATCAAAACTGTATTGTGGTTTAATGAGAATAATCAATAATATTTCTTCCTTAATAGTTGAAAGAAGAAGAAGGTATAATATTAATTACCGAATCAAGGAGCTTGGCACTCTTATTCCAAAGTCTAATGATCCGTGAGTTCACAATCATTTGTGCAATAATGTTATAGTTTCATACCCCCACAAATGGGTGGGAGGGAAAAGGAGGATAGAGCCAATGACTAGGAAAACTAAGCATCCTGTAACAAAGATGGGGCTGTTGCAAGTCTCACTTTAAAATATCATTCCAGGGTGATGATTATTAAGCATGAAGGCCTTTCCCAGAGTTACTTTTCTGAGCACAGGAAATCAGTAAATTACTTCTCCTCAGGTCATAGTGTCATCCTCTGTATACTAACAATATTGGAATAGTTAGCAATAGTGTCAAAAGCTATTTGTGATTCTTACTGTGATAGTCAATTTATGATAATAGCAATCTTTCCAATTTAAGATTTATACTTACATGAAAAATTGAATTGTCAGAATTTTAGATGTGCCTAAATTCAGGAGATGTACAGGTAAAAATGGAATTACAAAAACCTGTTGATTGATGTCAACTGCATCCTGGTGAAAAATGCACAGATCTGAATGTGTTGTTTGAGGTTGCAAATCCCATAAGTAATCAATCAAAGCTTCACTTTGAGATGTGGGATGCTTACATGAAAACATCAAAATGTGCTGTATTGTTTTAATGATGATTTGGAAATGAAGACGTCAAACATTGATTCAGGATCCAGAAGCAAGAATCTGATGAAGCAGCCCTTGTGAGAACAGCACGGTATTTCCCTGAATCTAATTTTAGAATTTACTTTGACAATTAAAAACCATGTGAGAAAGGTGAGTGTAATATTAATCCTCATGTACATATCAGGTGATGAGGAGTGGAAAGTCAAATGACCAAAGGTCCATAATAGATATTGGAAGACCTCAAGCTTAATTTTCTCATCATCGAAATCCGCCAGATCATCTAGGTGTATGACTCTCTTGTTTCCTATATAGTAAAGTTCTTTAAGTTATAATCAATAAGACATTTGAGAATACATTATAAAGATTGCATGAAGGACTATATTATTTTACATTTTAGAGATGCTTTGGTCATCTAAGAACTCCTTTCTGGTTTAACCTGCATAGCATAGAGGGCAGCAAGCTTTTCTTGTAACTATTTCAAGCTCAGTGGTCCACAAGTTCTGTGTTGCAGCTGTTTAGCTGTGTCTCTGAAGCTGACAGAAGATTAAGATGATACATAAATGAATGAGCATGGTTTTAGTCATGAACACAGACTTCGCACTATCATTTAGCTAGTCCTAGTCTAGAATATGGAAAATTAATTTACCATAGAATCACAACTGAAAGAGCACATAGTAGGGAGAGATTTACCACACTATTGAGTATCTTTTCTTTCATTATGGACTTTAAAAAGACCCTTATGGACTTTAAAAAGAAAAGCTGGTGTTTGTCTTGATTTTATTATATGGTATGCAGGCAAATAACATTAGGATCTAATTTGAAACACACTGAACAGTCAGATTATAAAATAAGTTTTTATGTTGAAGTATGATACAGACAGGAAAGACTACAAAGTAGTATTCCCAACATTTGAGCACTAGCTTCCTTTAGTACATTTTATTCCTTGGTTTGCTGTGTCCTTGCCTGACACTTCATTGCCCTTCAAGGCTCAGTAGAGAGACTACTATGGTTAAACCTAGAGTTGAATAACTTAAAATGAACTTTACTTGGCAAGTACTTCTGGATGCCTGAAGTCAAGGAGTAACAATCTATTCTGTGAAAAAACTGGGATTTATTTTGTTGAATCGCTCAGATGTTAATATAGATGTTAAAAAGTTTCAGAAAACTATGAGAAAACAATTGTAGGGAAACTACACAGAAGGCAAGTTTCAGTGTTTGAACTTATGAAAACAACTTGACTTTTTGTACTCATTCCACCAGGTGCTAAAACCTTTGGAGAAGGATTAGTCTCAGTATTCCCAATGGACCTAGATGCTGAGAAGGCATTTTAAGCATGGCAAACACTGGCAGTGGTATTGGAGGTGATAGATTATCCAGACCCCAATGTACTTAAATGAACAGATCTTTAAATTCATTATGCCACCTAACCTTCCAACGAACTTCCAATGAGATGCATTTTCAAGCCCAGTCTTCCATAAACTATATCTTCCTATGTCTGAATTTTAATAGGTACCTTAACTTCCTTATATTTTACGTAAAGTATATAAAACAAAAAATATAATATCTATAGGAAAATATCTACTTTGCATACATGCTTGATTATGCTATATTTGAAGCATCTCATAGGACTGGGGAGACGGGTCATTAGGTGGCATGCTCACTCAGTAAGCAGGAGATCCTGAGTGTAGAAGCATAAGGGAGAGAGTAATCAGAACACATGAACATACTAATGAAATTGTCAAGAACAAATAAAAAGGAGAATTGGGTACAAGGGAAGGGAATTTGGCATAAATCTGTTTAATGGTGAGAAAAAACAATTAAAATATCACATGCTTTTTATTCCTGTACAGAGTGGGGTTTAAAATATACACTTTATATTCATAAATTTAACAATATATACTTTATATTCATAAATTTGAATAAGCATTTGAATCAACCCCCTCCAAAATGGATAAGATAGGGAGAGAAAAAGAAGACAAGTGGTACTAATCTCTGTGGCATGCTCCTGCACACACACACAGACACACACATATGGCATGATACTGATTTGGGGGTTGTTTTTACTATCAGTTGAATATGAACAATTCCTCACACAGAATTATATTCATTGGTCTATTTTTAAAGATATTAATATTATTGACTTCTCCTTAGCTCTGTGTCAATTATTTCTCCTATACTAAGAAAAAGTTAATATGATTTTCCATAACTTAGCCTAAACATATGGCCCATCATTTTTTGATTTTATTTATTTGTCTTAAATTTATAAAAATATAGATGTCTGTATCCAGCTTTAAAAAATTATGTCTATGCAGGAATTGTCCAAATGGCTTCTGACAGCATGTTCTGTGACACGAGGAGATGTCACCCACACTACCATGTTCCCTAGCACCATTCAGGACAGATTGTATTTTTTTCCCTTAGAAACAAAAGCACCTTAATTGGGAAATAGGTTAAAAGATGGGTCCATTTGAGATGATCTTAAAAAATTTAGGCTTAAGCCATCAGTAATGTACATTTCCTAGTTCATTAATGCAGAAACACCGCACATAGATTTTAATCTTAGAGTTAATAATAAAAGCAATTTTCACTAAAAATATAAAAACTGTAATGGTAGAATCATGATATTGCATTTAGCTCTCCCACAAAAAGTCACTTTATTACTTTCTTTTGACACTTATTTTCATTCTGGGATTAATTTTACTATATAAGGGCTTCTTAACTATTCTATTAAAATTTCTATTCAGAAGCAATAATATCTAAGAGTGAATAATAGTCATGTAAATCATTATTTCATATTAATGTAAAAGATTTTGTAAGTTCTTATGAATTCTGCTGACATGCACAATTGTGAAAAGGTTATCTCTCCCTTCTGCAGTGATATGCGCTGGAACAAAGGGACCATTCTGAAGGCATCAGTGGAGTACATCAAGTGGCTACAAAAAGAACAACAGAAAGCCCGAGAGTTAGAACACAGACAGAAGAAATTAGAGCAGGCTAACAAGCACCTTCTGCTCCGAATTCAGGTTTTTATAAGATGTTGCCATGAGTGGTGTAGAGAATTTTATAACTTGCTTGTCAGTGGTTTTATTCATTGGTCTCATATTTTTTTTCTTAAGGACAATTATTTTTCCGTTTGAAAGATAACTTAATTGTCTCTTAGAAGTTCATGAATTGGGTTGTTTCAAATAGATTTTGGTTGGAAATCTAGGATAAAACTGACTTAAAATATACATGTAATGAATTAGAATAAATCACCTAATGTGGAAACTCATTTCATAAATACACATTTTATAATCCAACTAAAAAACACTAAGCAAACATTGTTTCGCATACAATACATGGCATTAAATTTCCCCATTTCTTTCATCATCAGTGCCTTAAGGCATGATGTACCAGTTAATATTGAGTTATATTTCACCTGTTCGTGTGACAAAAAGTACTTAAATATAACATTTATAATTCCCCATTCCTTTTAAATACAAGCATACTTAGAGCTAGGTAAAGCATTTGCCTTGTTTTTGTAGAACAATCCTCAATTGCAGCAAGAAGGAATAAACAGAAGATTTTTTCACTATTTTCATTCCACTATATATAGTCTGAGACACTATGTGGCCATTATATGCCATGAATAAATATACAGACAGCGAGAGGAATTTTCTTAAGTGTAATTAATTTTCAGGATCATTTTAGACATCATATGTGCATCAGATTTCTTTATATGAAAAGAATTCTTACTTTTATATTGCTCTTCGTTTTGAATGCTATTTAATATGTATTCCATTTCTGTGTTTCTCTAAAGAACTTTGTCTACTTTCTAATGCATTATCTAATCAATGCTTCTTCGAAATTGCAGGAACTAGAGATACAGGCTCGAGCTCATGGTCTGCCGACTCTAGCTTCCCTTGGCATGGTTGACTTAGGTGCCCACATCTCCAAGCAGCGGACCCTCTTTGAGCAGAACTCAGTAGACTGTTGTCAACAACTGACCCCATCTCACAGGATAAGCCCAGCATTCTGTGAGCAAGCTGTGGCCTTCTCTGATCCTTTGTCTCACTTCACAGACTTATCATTTAGTGCCGCTTTGAAAGAGGAACGAAGACTGGATGTCCTGCTACTGGATGATACAATATCCCCGTTCGGAGCAGACCCTTTGCTTTCCTCCACTTCTCCCGCTGTCTCTAAAGCAAGCAGTAGGAGAAGCAGCTTCAGTTCAGAGGAGGGTGATGACTGACAAGACACAATGCATAAATTCATCAATTAGGGTTTAGGTCCAAGCTGGTGCTATGCAATTGTGCTCTGTGTTTCATATATTGTTTGGAATTAATCCAGTGAAAAGAATATATTGCCCAGAAAAAATTAATTAGATAAAATGGAAGAATTCACAGGAAGAAAAAAATATGAAGTTTTTCCCTTTCTCTACTGAATCCAAATTTACTTACATATTTCTTTTCTGAAAAGAGGTACAGCATAGAAGTGTCTCTTCAGTGATGTTTTAAAATCAGCAACAAGAAAGTATATTAATGGAACTAACAGTACTTAAACAATAATCTAACCAAAATGTACAACTGTCTTCTTAGTCCTTCACTTTCTTATTCTGTGTCATGTCTTCAGTATCAGATTTTAAGAAACAAGACCAAGGAATCTGATGATTGTTGTCTGGTGAACATATTACCTAAAGTTTAAGCCAGTTATGGAAAATATGAAATATGTTTTCTGTCACTTGAACTCCTACACTCAGTCAATAATAAAGATGAAAAAATTTCAAAATAAAATATAGAGCATTTGTAATAAAGCATAGTTTTCTAAAATTAAATCCTAGCACCTTCAGTTAATTCAACTGCACTAATTCTGCAAATGGTTTATAAATCTCTATTTCCATGCCTTGTTCAGAAAAGGGAAAATGTGTGATAATTTCTTTAAGAACATGATATAGAGTTTTATCATTTCATACAAATGCACATGCACACAATGTAATTAGTTGAGGTCATTTTATTTTGATTCATTCTTCTGATTTTCTGATAAACATCAGAAATCTGTTCATCAAAAGATGTCAGATATTTGTTTTTGGCAATGACAATATAAAAAGTTCCCACAGTGGGTCAATGTACCTGGCATTAATAATTTGTCAAAGTTGGATTCAAGTAGTGGCATACAATTAGTTATTGATATAGGTTTTCTCCAAACCGACAAACATTAAGAATCAGATTGCCAATTGATCAATAAAGCAGAAACTATGTTTTAAACTATTCATCCATGAGTGGGATGTGCAGTTCTTTTTCTTTTGGTATTTAGAGTGTGCTGTTATTTATCTTGTTTGCTAACATTGACTGTAATATAAGCATTTGTATTTACAGCTTCTCACTAACGTTTTTACTTGTGTTTGTTTAAGCCTTGGGAATTTTGTTACTAATCACATTACTCTATCTTACGTTATGCCTGGCTTTCAATGAGAGGTCATGATCAGTAAGTGTTTATAATGAGACACTTAAAACTGCCTTGTAAAAATGTTGAATATTAAGGAAAAATATCATTTTACCTTGGTGGAGCTGGGAGGAGAGTTAAAAATCAAAGAATCAGGGAAATTAAAACCTAAACATGAAAAGAATCTCAGATAAAATGAAAATAATTGTTAAGTTTAGAGAAACTGTGAAATGCAATTTACTCTTCAAGTGTATGACTTGGATGTGAGGAGGATTGTATAGACGAATAATAGAATCTGAATGATCATTAAAGTGAACATAAGGGAAGGTGGTCTCTTTGTGAGGCATTCTTTAGAAGTGTCTTCTATGATATCTATTAGGGAGATAACTGGAAAGTAATATTGGCACCATATTCTGGAGATCATTCAAAGCTATAATGCAGTAATATAGCAGACATGAAACTTGTTGCTACAAGGGAAATTTAAAAGCTAAAATACATAATTCTTTATGAACACTAAACTTTCATGAGCACTAAACTTTAGGATAAGATTTTCAAAGACTTGGGTGTTTTTCCATAATATGTTATCACAGCATTAAAGATTTTGTGTAAATGAAAAGCAGTTAAATGCTTGTGGATAATGAATATCTCATGATTACCTTGCATTATTGGCTCCGATTTTAAAGAATTGAAAAGATTTACTTGTTTGACGTGGAAAAATAATTGGTAATTTCTAAGAGGTTATTAAAATCAGGTGGATGGGTTCATGTGAAATGTTCCATGTGAAAGAGAATATTAGATTATAACTTTCTCAGTAATTTTCAAGAGAATAATATGGACTTGGCTCACTTTCTATTTTCATGGAGGATGCATGCATGTGTCTAATACATCTGAATGTATATATGGATACATGTGTACATACAAATTTTCATGCATGTGTGTCTACAGGTCAGAAGTTGTTAATGGGACTCATCCTTCATTGTGCTTCTTCCACATTCTTCTTGAGACAGGGTCTTAATCAAACCCGGGATTTGCTAGCATGACAAGTCTGGCAAGTCAGCTTCCTCTGGAGAGTCTCAGTCTCCACCTTCTGAGACTGGAATTACAAACAGTTCACCACACCCACCAGGCATTTTATGTGGGAGTTGTGGTTGCAGTCCAATTCTTTGACTTGGACAGCAAGTGTTTTAACTACTGAGCCAAATCTCCAGTGTGGATAAAATAGTTTTAAAGACAGTAAAGAGTGATATTATGTCCTCAGTCAACAAAAAAGTTTAAAATTCAGATCTTTTAAAAATTTTCCACACACACACACACACACACACACACACACACACAAATATAGACATGTGGACAATTATTTTCATATGTCAAATGGTTTAATGCCCTCCAGAATATCTCCATGAATTGAAGGTGAAATGTTTATGTGTCACATCTATAACTTTCACTGGCAATTACTTAAGTATGTTTCCATCAAGAGACAGGAATAGCAAATTCTATGTGCAATGGCTGCTTATCTCCATACCATTGCTGCAAATCGTGGCAGCCTAGGACAGTAAATGTGTACTAAGCACCAGATTATTTACTAACAGAGATGTTCATTCACAAAATTGCCTGCTGTTAAGCATTTTTCAATAAATTATATATCCTGTGTTCTATATAGTTATAGGTTAGTGCTCTAGAAAAGGAAGATGGTACATAGAAATTTGATATGATGCATATAAATTTTAAAGTAAAATAGCATGAACTGAAACATGAAAATCTAAAAATCTAGGGAGAACACTAGGAAAATAAATGAATATTTAGAATATTGCTTCAGATTTGAGTCTGTCAATAGTGAAAGAAGAAAATGATTGATATATAAATTATATATAACATATATAAATATATTTTCTGTGTGTGCGTGTGTGTGTGTGTGTGTGTGTGTGTGTGTGTGTGTGTTTGTTTCAGAGGGCATTATGTGTTCCTGTGGAGGATCAATGGTGACTTTGGGAATCATCCTGGCTTGCTTCCACCACTTTTTTGCTTTGCTCTTGGAATTTCCAAGTTCTTCCCTTCAGGGCTCGAAGTTCAGGCCACCACTGTTTCTGCCTGGCATTTTTAATTAGGATCTGAACTCAGGACCTTCTGCTTATGAGTCAGAGTCTTAACGTCTGATCCATCTCTCCAGCCCAAAAATAATTTATTAAACTTTTTTATCAGAAATCAAGGCTGTTCATAAGCAATTTGCTAAGTGTTGTTTGTGCAAACTATTAATGTATACTTGCAACAATAATTTATCTTAACCAAATAGTAAAACTATTAAATAGTTTTTCAAGATAATATCCTATACAATCTTTCTTATGAAATGCTAACTACCCTTTTGTAGATTCTCATTGATCAACCTTTCCCCATCCCTAATTAACTTTTAATTATGAAGAATTCTTATGAGTAGACATGTGTATGTGCAACTTTTTCTTTTAAAGTTATTCATTTGGAATATTTTTATGTCAAGTGTGGAACAGATAGTATTTCCTCAGTTTGTAGTCTTATCAGTTTATTATTTATGTAAGTAGAAACACTCTTTAAGTTATAAGTATACAGACAAGATAAGGACATCGAGAAATATCATTTCTGTTCATTGTGGTGTGTGTGTTTGTGTGTGTATGTGGGTGTTTGTGCACTTAACTTAAAACTTGCTTGCCTTTTCAAGCTGACTGGCCAACCAGCTCCCAATATCATAAATCTACCTCTTCAACCCCCAGTGTCCAGGCTAACATATTGCTTGGCCTCATCTATCTTTTTCCTTATGTGTTTTTTGAGGATCCTCATGCTTACACAGAATTCTTTACTTGAACCTCATTTTTTAATGCTGTTAGTTATTTAAAAAATAACTAATATTAATTATTTTAAAAACAATATACATGACCTACCTTTGATTTTGTGCAATTCAGGAGAAGAATTGGATTTCCTAAAACAAAATGATTTATTCTTCCTTTCTTTAAAGAAAGCTATTTTAGCTATTTCTTAAATTTCAAGATATCGTGGAAATACATTTTTCTTATTCTGATATTGTGGCCTTTAAAAATTTAAGTAAACAAATATCATTTCTGAATACTCCAGTTTTTTTGGAAAGATATCCAACATATATTATCGAATTAAAAAAATTACAAAGTATATTAACTTTGAAGATGTGTATAATTTATATATATATATATATATATATATATATATATATATATATATATATATATATATACACACACACACACACACACACACCAGACACTTATTCATGAGTTTATCAAGAAGAGTACAAGGACTAAAAAACTTTGGAAGCCATCACTCATTGTTTCATAGTTTTTGTGACATTTTAGTGTCTTCATTATTTTATAACTTCAATTTCCTGATCCTTTCAGGGAAGGTTTGTATGTCCTGCCTAAGGTGATTCAATGTCATCTATTGTTTGCTGACCACCAACTATTGTTAAGCAAAGCTTCTGGGCTGAAAGTTGCTTGCTGCACAAATCTGGAGGCTTAGCATTAGCATCTGCACATGAGAGAGAACATTGGTTTTCTCAGCATTGAACTGAGTTACCGCATCATATTTTCCAGCTCTATCCATTTATCTGTGAATTTCTAGATTTTTGCAATTCCTAATAACTGAATCATATTTTATCATGCATATCTACCACATTTCCATTATTCAATCATCAGTTGATGGATACCTACATTGGATCCTTCCTGTCAATAATGAACATGGTTGTGCATGTTTTTCATTAGTGGGATATAATCTTTTGGGAACATGACCAGATGGGATAATAGGTAGTTATAATTATAGGGTGCGTTTTTTTATGAATCCCCAGCTGACTTTCATTGCAGGACTACACCATTATAGACAGTAGGTGAATATAAGTAACAATGCTGTATTACAAATCTCAAAATAAAAAAGAATTTGAGCTCACAAATGTTTTTCACAATGTCTATGATAACATTTTTCTGACCCTACCATATCTAAAAAGTGCATAAAAACTGGAAGCAATTGATCTTCTTGTTGTGCTACTAGATCTAGATCAAACATACTTCTTTTCTTTTTTTATTTCCACTCATACAAACTTAACAGGTACACGGGTCCCCGCTCCCTCCAACTCCCTATCCCCCTGTGTCCCCCTCCCCTCCCCCTTCCCTCCCCATCCTCCAGTGCCTCCCCCTCCCATCCCTGGAGCATCCTTTAATGTGCATGCCAAACTCTCCTCTGGGCCCTCCTCTCCGATGAGGTGAAAGGACCCAGTGGCATTTCCCAGAACCCTTTCCTGTGTTCCCCATAAGCATAGGAACACTACTGTGGCTGTCAATCCCTTGCCTCCCAGGATCCTAGCGCCTTTAGCAAATGCTAGACTTTGTGAGGTCTATAGTGTGTTGGACATTGCGCAGGGCATGTAAAGTCCAAATATGATTGCTTCGGCCCTAACTTGTGTGGAGTATCTTGCATATCATTGCTCCTCCCATCCTTGTGCTCTTACAATCTTACCTCCCCCTCTTCCACAAATTTCCCTGAGCTTCATGATGGGGAGAAATTAGGCTGGCCTAGTTCCAGGTGATTGATATAGAATCTCTGAAGTTGTAGATTATGGTTTGTTGATTTTTTTTTTCAGTTTTGCTCCTCCTGCAATGTCCTTGGCTCCACCCTGATGGATATTGGATGTCACTCACTGGCTAGAGATAAAGACCTGTTAAATTTGAGTCTTGTTATAAGAGTATATTCAAAGGTAGATGTAATAAAAGTAGGAAACCGCAGTGAGGGAGGGGTCAATCACCCATCTGCGAAATGGTTACTTTCTATCTGCCAGACTATACACCCTCCCTTTCTGGTAAGATCATACCCCATCAGTTGTAAATGATCAGGAAGGAAAGTCTGTGAACTTAACCAGATGTCTCATTACTTACTTGCAGTCTTTGATGGTGGTCTATTTTCTCTGCTGTAACATAGTCCCCTCTCTCGTTTCTAGTGTGGCCCTCCTTCCCCATCCCTCCTGTTCATAATCTTAGCAATTACTGTAGTTATTACAGAGATTTATGTTTGAGTGTCTTTAAGTGGGTTTCGTACTAGGCCAAACATACTTCTTGCAAACACGAGACTTAAATTTCTTTCTTTAGAACAGACAGAGGATCGGCCTAAAAGAACCACATAATTACTTCATCCCCTTCCCCAAGTGTCTTGCCTGTAGGTAGCTACACTGAAGGAGTCAACTTGAATTCCCAGACATTTAAAGAGAAGAGAATTCATTAAAATTATCTAAAAAATATTGGTCACATTTGGAGTGCAAGTAATGTACTGCAGCATATCCCTCATTTCTTTGAATGGTGTTCATTGATATATCACTGTATATCATTTGAATGACATGTAATTTGAAAATGAACAATATGTTTAAAATCAGGGAAAAAAACATTCAGGTGGGCCTAATAATATATACTTGAAATCTGAATACTTGGTAAGATACGGTGGGGGTGGGCAGACTTCAAATTCAAAAGCAGCATGGGACATGTAGCTCTGCTAGCCCAGCCTCCAAAGAAAGTTCCTATCTCAAAACAAAAACAAAACCAACCAAACAAAATTTCCCACATTCTTTCTAGATTTCTAATCCATATTTTCTCCCTCAGGCTAGTTATATGGAGAATATGAGTGGGTAAGGAAGTATCAGAAAATATTTTGATTTAAGAACAAAACTGTCTTTTAGAATTCAGGCAATTTGGATAAAATTTGGGTTGCTTATACAAAGAAAGGAACTTGTGTCTTCACATAAGCAAATTACAGACACATTTCTTTTTAATCAAAATTTAAAAAATAGTTTTCTAATGTTAAAATCTTCAGTCAAAATTTATTTTCCCAACATTATCCAGAAAGATTAAAGAATAGGAATAGTTGGTCTGTATATGCAAACCTATCTTTTCTATTCCTGTACTACCTTTTTACTTTTAAAACTATGTATTTTTATGGAGAGAAAATTTTATGTTTTGTTGAAATCTTATTTATGTAACAAATTAAACGAGTGAAAAATATTGAAGACTATTATTTTCTAAAAGGAAGTATATAATCAGTAATCACCTCATTTTTGAACGATTACCACTAAGCATAAGCACACTAGATCCCAGAATATGATCTAATAGCCCAGCAGTTGCTTATGGAATGCCAAGCTAAAATTAATTCAACTATTTAATCTTAATAATAACAATGTAGTGAAAATTCTTTGACTTTAATAGCATTTTATGTATATGAATAGCTGAAGTAACATTCTTACAATTTTCATCTAACATTGGTTTTATTGAGAAAACATTGTTAATATAATAAGACTGTAGAATTCATAATTGTTGCTATTTTTCATTTTAATAACCAAGCAATGTGTCTTATTTTCAAAGAAAATGAAGAACATTGGTGTACTTTAATGCTTACATGAATTTTTGTGCAAGTACTTTTTAAATGTACCAATATTTTTGCATATATTAAATGAAAGACTATAGTCATTAAATGTTTTAATATAATTTTGTTCTGCCCCTGTATATAGATTGTCATGAAAAATATGGAGTGTGGGTTAATCATCTGAAAGAACAGTTAACAGCTACAAGACTTCAGAACTGACAACTGCTTGCTGCAAAATCCATGCTGAAAACAATGTTCCAATATTTTCCTATTATAGAAAGTAATTGTTACATTCTCAATATGATCTCCTGCCATCTGTTTCTCCATGCTGTTATGGCTTTGATTTATGGAAAATATTTGTAAGGATGTTGCAAAATTGCTAACAGGCATAATAGCAGTGGTGAAATCACTCAAAAACTGCAAAGTCTTTTATTATACTAGATACTCCCCAGACAATCTAGTATAAATAGAATACCCTATTCTACCATGCAAGATACTTTAAAGCTGCTAATTGCTATTGGCTATGTGTATCCCTTGATAATGAAATAAAAAAGAATTCTAATAGTGGCAAAATTTTCTAATATTGGGCACTATATTTATGTAGTTTGTTCTTATATACCTGTTTCAAAAATGATAAAGCCAGGCCTGCTCAGAATTAACTGTAGACATGATGATATTCTATAATTAAATTCAGGTTCCTTTTAAAAATTTAGTTCCACATAAATAGATACTGCAAAACACTATCAATTCCCAAATTACTCATCCATAAAATCAATTACATGTGGAAATATTAACTAATCTCATATAGATAAAAATAAGACAAGCTTTCATAAAAACTCTGTATAGACAGAAAAGATGATGATAGAATGGATTTTATAACTGGTCCTTGATATATATTATGCATATAGATGGTGTGCTTGTATACATGCCTATGAGGAAACTTATCCCTATATTAGATAGATTTCTGCACAGTCAACCATGTTGTTCTTTAATCTTTATTATATCATGCAACTATCTTAAAAATCTTTTATTGGAAACATACACTAAAACGAATTTTTCTCTAAGTTAAGTAAAAAAAAAGATAAAAGATAAAGATAGCACTAACATTTTAATGCTATTTTATCGAAAATAGGTAATATTGATAACTATAGGACATTAATATATACTACAGGCAATGGTTGTTAAGAACAAAAAGAAGAGTAAAATCTACTTTTATAGTTGTTATTAATCACTCACATAGCTCTGAGTATGTGCTAACTGAATGGTAAAATACAGTAAGGCTTATTGGTTACAGGATAAATACCATAATGTTAAGTGAGTATCAGCTAGATTAATTGGCAACCATAGAGAAGAGTACAATGGTCTGGATAGTGATGATTCTGATAAGATCTACCACATTGTAGTTAAGTATATGAGTCACATAATAAGAAAAAGTTGCCTCCAGGCTATTGTTCCTAGCATGGATTAAAATTTACATATTGCTTCTCCTTATGTCAAAACATCTGGTGTCTGCAAATGCTAACATTTCGTTAAAAAGTTTCACAAACCAGAAAAGTGGGTTGGAAACACTGCATGTGAATCATTCAAGCATTATAATAGAATAAGAGCTATGTTCAGAAAAAATTAAATAGCTGCAAACAATACTGCAGTCAAGATTATAATTTATTTGCTTACACTAGTGAAAAGTAATGTTGTGTGTATATACAGAGAAAAATAGTGTTTGAATTATGGTAGTCTCTTCAAAATGCTTATTTTGTATAATTATGTAGAACAAGTAGGTTCTTAAGCCCTTCAAGCTTTGCAGTCACTTTATGTTGGAAGCAGTGCATAATCATGTAAAACAAATTCTTTTTTTGATAGGATTAGGAAATATTTGAGACATTATTCATTCATGGATTACATTTCTATTTATTCATATAAAAAGAACACTGGAGACATACATAGATGAATTATCCCATGCTCAATGAGTTGTCTTTGGAAGTCTCATCCTAGTCTGTTCTGCTAATTATTCTAACAAGGCCATTCAAGTTTTTCCTACTTTTAGTGCTTTCCTTTACCTCTATAGTCAATTGGTACCAGAGAAGTGGATTATTGCTTGTGAGAATAAAAGGATCCAGTGCTAGAAAGTGAAGTGTTTGTGAAGTTGAGAAAAGATGGTGCCTAGAAGTAAAAAAGTATGGCCATTGTTGTGATGTGGCTGGCTAGCCTTTGGAAATGTTTTCTTGGGAAATATGGACAACTTTGGGATTTTGTGCTGGGAAAGCCTTTAGATCTTGGAGAAAGCTGAAAGGGCCATTCTAATGAGAGCTTGGAAGAGACCGATGCTGTGAGAGATGAAGACAGTGGAAGCCCAGTTTGTGATGGTCCAGAGGGGAACAGAGAGCATAATCAGAACTTGTTATGGAGAAAGTGAAATAATGAGTTGGCAGAGAGTTCGATAATCTTTGTTCTCTTCCTGAAAGCTTATCTGAAGTTAAATTTGAGTGTTTGGTAGATGAAGTTTCAAGGCAATATAGAGTTGACAGTGTGGCATGGCTACTTTATAGTGTTCTTATTCAGAGTTATGAAGAAAAGGAGCAGGAACTCAAGCTAAGAAGAAGCAAAAGCTCTGAAGTTGGAAAGAAAATGTGAAGGCCAGCATACAGAGAAGGCAGATAGTAAAATGGCAGTTATTGTTAGTGAGATTAGCTTAATTAATGAACCAAAGCCTGCAGTTCTTTTAGATAAAAGTAAAGACCAGATCCTTAGGGGAGGCTCTCAGGCACGAGAATGCAAATTCTTTTGAAACATAAGAACTAAAGTGCTAAGTTACAAAGGAAAGGTTTGGTTCTCCTCTGAAGCAGCTGCCCAAGAGAGATAGATATTCTTCCCTGAATCAACACCAAAAGGTTGAACCAGCTGTGATTCAAGGGGAGAGGGGGGGAATCTCCACATGCAGTTTATATCAGAACTTATTAAAGTCATCCACGTAGTCCTGGTTTTAGAGGCAACAAAGATGCTAATGGGAGGAGGTCATGTAATCTTCTTCCAAAATCTTAGAGAATGATGGAAGCCAGGTGGTATGTGGCTGGAAGCCAGGCAGTATGTGGCAGGAAGCCTGCAGTTTAAAGGTCCAAGAATGGCAGTTTGTGCTATGGAGTTAAAGCCTTGTTTGCCTTTGAGAAATGAAAATGTCAAAGATGCCAGAGCCAATGTAAGACATCTGCAAGGAGAGCTATATACCATGAAAGGAGCCAGCCTAAAGGATGATGTGTTTAACAGTCAGCTATGCTGCAGAGGTAGACTGAAAGGTTTTGAAATTGAGATGATTTCAACAGCAAGGAATTGGAATTTGTTCTTCTGGATTTCCATCTTGTTATGGAATGATCTTTTCTGGATATGCCCCCATTCCTCCCTTTTGGAATGGGAATGTTTATTCTGTTCCATTGTATGTTGGAAGTATATAACTTGTCTTGATTTTTCAGTATGCTTTGAACATGGGACTTTTGGACTGTGTTGTAAATACTAATGTAGTATATGGGCTTTTAAAGTTGGACTGAGCACGGTTTACATAATGAGATGAAAATGAACCTATGGGGCCAGACTGGAAAGTCATGGTTTGAAATATGAGTTGTCTCCTACAGTCTCATGTGTTTGAATCTTTGGTTGTTTGGGAAAGTCATGGTAATGTTAGGAGGTGGAGCCTTGTTGGAAGAAGGTAGTCACAGAGGGGCGGGCCTTGATGTTGATTAGTCCCATCCTTCTTGAAGGAGGGAGTCTGCTCTTGTTTGTGCTATGGAGTTAAAGCCTTGTTTGCCTTTGAGAAATGAAAATCATGGAGATTGATGGATGTGACCTAGGCCTCCTCCAACTTTTGCCAGCCAATCATGACTTTTCTGCCATAAAAGACTGTATTTCCCCTTTGGAACTATAAGCTGAATAAATCTCTCCCTTTTTCCTTTAAGTTGCTTGACTATGCATGGTGACTCACAGCAACAAAGAAGAGTAAAATTAAGTACAGGGCATTTTAACAAGAGATTTCAATTCATAAAACAATTCCAATTCATGAAGACAAATTCCATTTATTTAGATCATCAATTATTTTTGTAAATCTCATAGGTAGTGTTTAAATCTCACATATCTTATTACTTCCTAAAGTTGACTCTATCCCTCCCTCCCTTCCTTCTTCCTTCCTTCCTTCCTTCCTTCCTTCCTTCCTTCCTTCCTTCCTTCCTTCCTTCCTTCCTTCCTTCCTTTCTTCCTTCCTTCCTTCTCCATTATTTTTTTCATTTATCACTCAAATTTTGGAGGCGAGGTCTTGCTATATTGACCAGGCTGTCCATGACAACTTTCAGAAGTGGTTTCTCTTTCAACAATTTTCAGAAGTTGTTTTTCTCTTTCTATCAAATGGTTTTCTAGAGATTAATTTTAGGTAACCAGGGTTCCTATCCACTGCGTTTGGTGTTTGGTCCCATGTTTCAGCTTTTTATGTACTGGGATTATAAGCATATACACCAAGTTTCTTAGTAATAGTTTATTAGAAAAGATATTTTGCTTATTTATTGATTGATTTAATTATTTATTAGAGAGAGAAAGAAAGAGAGAGCAAAAGAGTATGTGAGCAACTATATTTATGGCATGGTGTAGTCATGGAGATCAAAGGACAACTTTCAGAAATTGTTTCTACACTTCCGTGATAGGGCTGGGGATCAAACTCAGATTGCCATATTTGCTTACGGTCTTCTTTACCTGATGAGCCATTTCTCTGACAGTACTTCATCGTTTTGACATTATCGCCAATCTTTTTTTTATTTTAATATTGTTTTTTGTGTACTTTCAAATTATGAAAATAGTTTATTTCCCTTTTTAAATTTAACTTGTGTCTATATTTTTAGAGTTTAACAGATGAATACAGTAAATTTATGACATTATCAACCCTTATTATCTAATCGCACATACCCTTTTTTCTCACTGCAAATCTTCTGCTTCTCTACCAGTTTCCCCTTGAATTTCACATCTTTCTGCATATGTAGCCAATTAGTCTCCTCAGTGGTTCTTATTAATGACATATGTCTGGGCACTTGCTGGAGCATGGATGATATATCAGCACAATATTGAGGAAAATGTCTCTCTGCCCTGTGCCAATCCAACATTAACACTCATCAGAAAGGTATGACATCTCCTGAGATTCTTCCTCCTTATGGAGAAATGTTGATAAGACAAATATTTTGTGCTGGTCTTGTAGAAGTACACATTGCTGCAGTGAGTTCATGGTTGCAGCCCTATCACATCCAGAAGATAATGTCTATCCAGACCCCTGCCTCCTTATATCACACTCTTTGAGAACATTCCCTGAGTCTTGGGGTGGGAGTGATTTAGATGTCCTGTTCAGAGATGAGCAGTCCAAAGTTACTTATTTTCAGTACTTTGGTCATTTGTGATTCTCTATGTTGAGCAACTTTTATTGCAAAAGAAAGCTTCCTGGATGTCAGGTGATTCACTTATTTATGGTATAATGATATATGTTTAAATGGCAGGTTGATATGTCATTATAATCAAATTTCAGAAATTTGTTTCCCGACTTCCATAGGGCCTATGATCTTCTTTCCCACAGGCACTTGACCTGATTTATAAATTCAGGAATATATTCCCTGCTGCAAAACAGGTCTTAAATGCAATCAGAAAGTGATTGCTTACCCCCATTCATGGCACTATTGCACTGATGGGTGGTTGCTGTTGTAGCTTGCAACTTTCACATATTGATGGGGCTGTGGATTGTTTTTCTCCTTTAGCAGCTTATATAGTACCTTCTGGTACTATGAAAGACGTCCAGCAAAAAGGAAGTTTTCAGGTTAGTTTCAGCTTGTTTTCTCTATGTCTTGTGATCAGTATTTAGAGTATCATCAGAAATAGGGTCTTACTCCCAGGTTCTGGATATTTATCTTATATCATCCAATTTTGATAACCTCATTTACAAGTCACAAAAATTTATTCCAAACAGTTACTTAGATTTTCTATAAACATAATCATGCGATCTATGAAATAAGCAGCTGTGCCTATTCCTTTGCAATGTGGAGTCCTTTAGTTTTATCTATTTCATGTAATTGCACAGTGAATGAACTGTGCTAGTCGACATTCTTGTCTATTCCAATCCTTGGAGAAAGTACTCATTCTTTCATCACTCAATATGCTAATTTCCGTTATTTCATCGATGCCTTTTATCAGGTTAAGGAAATTCCCTTTCTGGTGATTTGTTGTAGTACTCTCACCCCCAACTGCCTAGAACAAGAACATTCATTGCAGTAGACTTTCTGTGGGTCAGGAATCTTGACAAGATTTATATGCATCTTTTGACTCTTAGTCTTTACAAGTTATCTCAAGGCTTATTTGGGAATTATTCAATTTCTAGCTCACTCACATGAATTTATTATTCTGGAATGGTATTGTTACTTGGACTAAAACCTGGTTCATTTTATTTTTCTCTGTAGGTTTTTGGGAGTTTGGAGAAATGCTCAATCTAGACTGCTTATTTTTTCCAACTTCATAAGTATTCTAAACAAGCCCTGTAAAAGTATGTTTCTTTTTAGCAGTTAGTGGGATGACACGTTTTGTAGCCTTGTGCTTGCTCTGTGGGGTTTTCCAAGTTCTTTAACAGTTCTTTCTCTAGTTTTGCTTTTCTACAAGCTCTTATACTGAGCACTACTCTGTAGTCATGTACATTATATTAGTAATAATATAATGCTCTTTGAGCTTATTGAGAAATTACCTCTGAATGTAGAGTCCTGTTTCCCATTTCAAAGCCAGGTATGTTTATGCTAAATGTTCCTTCAAAACACTGACTTGGGTCAGATTGATCCCAAACTTGTAAAGGGGGGAGAGAGAGAGAGAGAGAGAGAGAGAGAGAGAGAGAGAGAGAGAGAGAGAGAGAGAGAGAGAGGTTCTATTCTAATATGTTCTAATGTTCTATTTAGATTTCTTGAAATTTGAAAATTTCAGTGCAGTGAGCTGGGCCAGTCATGTTTTTTATTTGCATTCTGTTTCTCATATATGATAAACACATAATAAAGTATGAAACATAGTACCTGATTTTAAAACACATGGAATAGGACAAACAACTTATTGTATAAAGCAAAACATAAGATTAGTAAGACTAAAGATTTGTCACTGCATAATGTGAAAGATTTGTCACTGTACAATGTTAAAACTGTAACCCAAAAGAGAGAAAGTGCTAGAGAATCTTGGAGGATAAACCTGTTTTAGAGATGTGGACTCTAAAAATGGTTTGATATGCATGTAGTAAGTCAGAGATGAAGAGAAAAAGGATCATGGAGACAAAACAATGTTTAAAGATATAAAGAAAAAAATTTCTAAATTGCTTAACTGAATCCTCTAATAAAAGTTCAGATCCCTCCAAGTGGGATAAAAACAAAGAAAAAATGCCTATATATCTTGAAGTTTTTTATTTCTAAACTCACCTCCTCCTATTTTAAGTCATTTACAACTAAGCTTCTTCAAAAATATTATTCTGATTAGAAATTAAATAGAATCCTTTTTGTTTTGTGGTGATAGTTTAGATATTTTCTGAGGTAGATGTATGACCCTCTAAGAATAAGGAAGAAACAATGATGGAAAGAAAAAGAAACACAGAATTAAGAAAGTTGTCCAGGGCCACAAACTAGCACAAATTGGAACCTAAAACGTAAGAAACGGAAGTGGGAGCGGTAGGAATTAAAATCCAGGCTTTGGGTCAGAGGGGGCCTTGGATGGCCTCTTATCATCCAAACCAACTTTATTGTAGCATACATAGTATTTATAGGAAAACAGTCAAGAAGCAGGACCAAAATCTTTACAGGATTATGTAAAACGTATACATTTCAGTTAACAAAAATAAGTCAGGAATAACATCTACTTGCTGTGGGACCAGGCAGGCTGTTTCCAGGTAAGCAGGCATGGCACTTTGTTGCTAGAAGGAAATGGACAATGTATGCCTCAAAACAGAGTTACTTGGTCCATGCATAAGCATATCTCAGATAAGCAGGAAGGAACTGTTGGGGAAGGAACAGCCCAGTCAGTTTCTAAGAGAAACAAAAGCGATCCAAGAACAGGGCTGGAGGTGATCTCTACTCCCAAGGGGAGGAGTTAGGCCTACTATTGTCTTGCAAGAGGCAAGAGGCTCTTCCCCAGAGGAGGAGCACCTAGCGACAGCCTGCTTCAGATGCTAATGTATCATTCAGAGAGCAGGCTTTGGGCCTGACAACCCCCACAGAAAGTTAAAGGATACATTACCCTTATCAAAAATGTAAATTAAAGGTTAGTTAAGGATGACAATTTAGGGCTGTAGTAGCCATAATTAGACTTTGCATGACCTACACAATGACTGACATGTCAATGACCTCCCCCCCAAGTCTAGCATAGATCACAGGCACTAAGATCTTTAGAGGCAAGGGATTAACAGTCATAATAATGTTCCCATACTAAAAGGGAGCCCAAGAAAGGGCTCTGGGCTATGCCACTGAATATTTACACCTCTCTAGAGTGGAGGACTAAGAGGGAAGTTTGGCATTCACACAAAAGGATGCTCCAGGGAATGGGAGGGGGGAGGAGGGAGGCACTGGGAGAAGGGAAGTGAGGATGGTGAAAGGAAGGGGAAAAATAGGGGAGGGTGTAAGGGGGCCTGGGGAAAGGTGGATGGAGGGAGAGGACCGGCGTACCTATTGAGCTTGTATGATTGGGGAAAACAATTTAAAAAAAAAGGTTTGTGAAGTATGAAAATGGATATAAAGATAACTTCTTTGTTATTTCTGAGTAGAATAACTTGTATATGTCCATACAGGCATATTTGACACTAATTTCATTTATAGTAATATATCTTTTCTATTTTTATTTATTTTCCTTGTGTGTGTGTGTGTGGGGGTATGTGTCTGTGTCTGAATGAATCAGAGAGTACTGTGTGTGCATGTGGAGTTCCTAGGGTTAGTTAGGGAATCATTCTGGATTGTTCTGCCTCCTTTTTGCCTCACTCTGGGATTTCCTTGGTTCTACCTTTGAGGGTTGGAAGTATAAGCCACCATCATTTCTGTCTGATATTTTTTACATGGGATCCAATATCCAAACTCAGGTCCTTCTTAACACCTGAGCCATCTGTGAGCCATTTATTACTCTTGTAATAAATCTTAAGACAAGTTCAAATACGGAGAAAGATTAACATGTAAAAACATATTAACAACAAATAAATATAAGGAACAATAAAAAATTCCTATAGAGTTGATAGGATATGACATATGAGGATAGGTGATACTAGCAAATTAAATACATTAAAGACAATGCAGTCTTTTAAAATATTCAAGTTGAAGAATATATAATTGTAAATTTAAATAGCGTACTTTAAGTTGTAAAGTATGCATATGGTATACTAATATTTTATAAATTATAAGTATAAAGTAAATAATTCCAGGCTCAAAAAGTAGAGACATGGAATTCCCAGAGGAAAGCTAATGAGTCCAAACCTATCAATGCGCTCTGGGTTTGTATTAGAGCTCCTCGTAAGAGAATAAGCTCTAATAAGAGAATAAGACCCTTGATATCAATGTTGGTCCTCCACATTCACATGCACATACATTCATAGGCACATATACATGAAAATACACATGTACATGTGCACTTAAGCAGAACATACACATGAAAATGGAAAAATTAAAAAGGATCACATAAACATTCCTAAATTAAAAGTAATACTTTACTGTATGTTATTTTATTTTGGTTTCTTGAGAGGAAAATATTAAATAGCAGATAGAAGCAGTCTTGGCATTAGACCAGACCATCTATTTTGTTCCATAAATATAACCAACAATACAATTTACTCACAAGAGAAGTACATTTAAAAGAGACAGAAGAATGCAATTTTTCTTCATTGTCAAAGATGTACACAGATTCATTGAAGAATGCCTACTGTGATTTTATCCTTCTGGAAAAAGAAATTTTCAAGTCCAGATTATTTTATTATGAATAATTGTATGTACAGGAAATCCAGTCAGTTCTATGATGTCCACAGGAGCTGTGATTTTCTTGCTCAATTGACCTCTCTCATAGATTGATGGCATGTCCATAGAACAATGTGTAGTGTAGTAACAATCATTGTGTATGATTTCTCTTTAGTTGAGAAACAACAAACTTCAAACTTCTTCAAGGTTGTTGTTAGCATGTATATGGATTGTCTTTTGCGTTTCTAATATTAGTTGATAGGTTACCACTAAGAATGTGTTCTAACTGTATGATTTCCTCTCAGAACACAAATAACTTTCCTCTAGAATGATAGATATTCTGTAAACTTGATTTTTTTTATTTGTCCAAAATACACTGCATAAAAGAAATGAAAAAATACTGAGAAAAGACATATATATATGCTTTATAATGTTGTAACCTTAATTACAAACAATTATCTATATGTGTTCTATAATTACATATATATATGATACATATAATTTATACATATAATACATTCTTAGTGCTTTACTGCCATTCATAAACTGTTTCAGCAGATCACAAATTTAAATTTTAACTGTAAATATATCCTGTATTATACTGTAGACCATGCATTGCCTTATGGTCTTGCATGCAATGTCAGAGACAGAGTGACAAAAACTGGAGGATTGCAATACACCATTTAACACCAAAATCTGGGTGTTGTTTATAAGCACTGGGGTTTTGGTACATGATACCATTTCACTTCTGAACCTTCTTCAACCATTTAAAGTAGTTTATCTGATGTTGGACAAACCTTAATTTGATGTACACTTATGATTAGGTCTTCTTCATTAATTAATGAAGCTAGGTATTAAAGATATTTTATTTTTGCATCTTTATTTTTTCTTATTTTAGATATTGTCCATGTTTTGAACATAATCATGTTCATCTCAGAAAAATGTATGTATTGTGATGCTCTATAGTACTTTTTGCCATTTCCTTTAGTTTTAATAATGAAGATTCAAAAGGTTAATTTATATATTTGTCTTTAATGAAGAGAACAAAATGATAGAGATTAAAGTATAGAAGATATGTAGAGTTATGAATGAATCGAAAAATAATATGGATGTTATGGCTTCATTAAAAAAGTCATAGATATACAAACAAAAATTGGTTCTAGAGGAGACACTAAACTCATTCAATAGCTAAATATTTAGGTACTACTAGATCTTTGGTGATGTATTTCAGAGTCATGGTAACAACTGTAATTTGTCAAAATACTTGATGGGAGACTAATTTTATTGTTTCATAAAATAAAGCATGTCTTTTTCCTCAGATATGTCCTCTACAAATATGAGCTTAAGTACTGATCTTAAGTAGTTTGGGATCAGAGCCATCGTTTGAGATCCAAATAGAAACATTTCATATAAGCACTAACAGATGATACACATGGCATAAAACAATGAATAAGACAGACATAATCATTGTGAAAATGTAGAAAGAACCAAGCATATGAGATTGCATAGTCATACGTTATTCTTAATACCTATTTAGAAGAGTACTACTCTTCCCAGGGAATATTAGCTTGGGGGTTTCCTTTGGAATAGTTTATGTGTACTATGAGGGTATTTGATGTCTAATAGCCCTGTGTATCTATGTAGCAACTCTAAAATTTCTATTTTATATACTTTATGTGTGTGTGTGTGTGTGTGTGTGTGTGTGTGTGTGTGTGCATGCGTGTGTGTGTGGCTTAAAACATGGATTCTCAGGCCCATTTGAATTCAGTTAATCACTAAAAGGCTGGTTAAAAAACCAAAGACATAGATGGGGTTATATCTATATTCTACCTGTCTAATATTTACCTGCAGGCACATATGAAATATTTCTTAAATGACTGTGACCACTTAAAATTTACAGAATTGCACCTTTGCAGAGAATAGTTGATCTTAAACTGACAGGAACCAGATAGTCTCCTAATGTTACTCTGAGGAGTTTTAAACTGACTCTGTTAAAGCTGAGGTTATTTGCCTTGGGGATGCCTAATGGGAGGGTTATTATAACACTGTTCACAAATAGGGGCCTTGAGAGAATCAGGGTATTGCGCTCCATTGACAGTTAATAGATTGGGTCATTGCCATGTTATAGTGATCTCCAAGGCCAAAGGTCATCTCTCTCTCTTAATATTTAAATATAGTTACTTGACAAGAGTGGGAAAAAAAAAACACCTTATTACCAATGATGGCCAAGGCTCATTTTATAAGAACCTTTACAAAATCATGCTAATTCTTGGCTTCCTTAGAATACATAGTAACATTTCATAAATCCTTCTTTTCCAGATGTCCTTGGAAATGACAGTTATAAAACTATGAATGATTTGTAATGCAAAATGGGATTTACAGACTTGGAGATCGGGATGCTTTGTATTAAAATGAGTGAGATTATAGCTAACAAAAAGGCATAAAATGTGTCAACAAATAGCTGCTGAAGTAACTGAAGATTTTATTAAATACCCTCAGTAAATAGTAGAACAATAACCACAACTACTCAAAAAGAAATAGGAAAAGTTATGTATGCTTCAGTAATACAAATAGCCATATACTCTATGAACATAGTAGAATAGAGGTCCTCTGTTTGGGTCAGCTAAATGAAAGTCACAAAGCTTCTTATGCTTCCTCCAGGCAGTAAATTTTTTTAATCATTTCATTTTTATATCCACACATTTGAAATTTTTTTTCACAACCTCAAGGAATACTGGACTAATTGATCTTGATTGTATATTTTTTGCCTTTAAATTAAAAAATCAATTTTTTTCTATTTTTATTTAAGATGAAATGCACATTTAAACAATGAATAAATCCAGTACTTACTAGAGGGACTGTGTGCTTAAGTGCTACATGCAAGAAACTTTTCAAACGCCTGTCTGGGGGAACTTGAATGTTAGGGAATAAATTGCAGCAAAACTAGAATGCTACAGTCAGCTTTAGAAATGACTAATTCAGAAAGGCAAACTATGTTTTTGGCACTAAGAAAGAGAATTTTTTTTTAATTAGGCGATTTTAGAATAGAAATTTTAGCTAGAATAGGTCCTCCCTACCCCGGAAGTTTTAGAATAGATCAGTCAGGCCGTGAAGGTCCCTGAAGGTCATCCCCACTTCTAGAATATCTTAAACACACCCTGCCAAGGAACAAGACCAGCCTAATCTCTCCCTATCCTAAAGCTCAGGGAAATTTGCAGAAGAGAGGGCGGTAAGATTGTAAGATCCTAAAGATGGGGAGGAACAACGATAAGCAAGATACTCTACACAAATTAAGGCTGCTGTAGCCATAATCGGACTTTGCATGACCTGCGCAATGACTGACATGTCAATGACCCCCCCAAAGTCTAGCATGGATCACAGGCACTAGGATCCTTAGAGGCAAGGGACTAACAGTCATAATAGTGTTCCCATACTAAAGGGGAACACAAGAAAGGGCTCTAGGCAATGCCACTGAGTCCTTACATATCATCACTAGAGTGGAGGACTCAGAGGGAAGTTTGATATTCACACAAAAGTATGCTCTAGGGAATGGGAAGGAGGGAAGGGGGAGGGGCACTGGGTGAAAGGGAGGGGGGAAGGAAAGGGAAAAAGGGGAAGGGTGCAAGGGGGACTGGGGAGGGGTGGAGGGAGGGAGGGGACAGGGTACCTATTAAGCTTGTATGATTGGGAAAAAATAACTTATAAAAAATAAAATAATAAAAAAGAACTGACTCCAATCTTCCACAGATATAAGGTCACCTACTTCCCCCAACCCTCTGTTTTTGAAAGGATATGGAAATGAGCTCCTCAAATGTAGCTAACTTTAGTTCCTCAAAAGAAGCAGTTTGGCCACTAGGTGACTGACAAGTATGAATGAACCAATCAGACACAGAGAAGAATGAAAGCTCTAACCAGATTTAAAGACACTAACCGCTAATCAATAAGGAAAAGCCACTTTTCTAGGGCTGCCTTTGAATACTCCTGACCTACCAGCCATCAAATGGCTCCCCCCCACCTCATGAACTTTGTGTCCTACTATTCCTTTCTTTTTCTCATCTAATAAATCTTGCCTTAACACTTTCTGCATGTTGTGATGTGTCCTTTGACCCAGGGAACACAAGAGAGTGAAAAGAAACCTAACATAAGCATGATTTTTGAGAATTGGTAGATTATTTGCCTTGTGGCACTTTAAAACATCAGGTCTTGACACTGAGTCTGAAATATCTGAGATCCAAAAGTGTAGAGGCCAACAGACCTTGTCCTGGAGAGGAAGCTCCCAGCTGGCATGCCTACAACTGTCAGTAAGCTTTGCTTGGCTTCCCTCTGTGTCTTCCACCTGCTATTGAATTTCACTCCTTCCATTTTAATTTCTTTTCATCCATTTCCATGTCCATAGGCATTCTCTCCTCATAATGTGACATGTTTATCCAAAGACATCATTTCATAGCACTTCTCTCCATCCTCCAAAGATTGCAAGAGCAATCTAACTTTCCCATGATCACTCGGCCTCTGAGGGGGCGGGTAACCTATATGTCATTCATAGCACTGGGCACCCAATAGTCATTTATCTTCTGCAGTTTGATCATTACCTGTCTTTTCCTGGGAATTTTGAATATCAAACCTGCAGATTTTATTCACATATCATGACATACATCTTTTTACTAGAACTGATAAAAGCAGTCCTTTTCTGAATCTTTGAGAATTTGACTTACAACTTTCATTGCATTCATTCATCCCTTCATTGTTCATCTGTTTAGCAACTCTTCTAGGCAGCCAAGATGAATGAAGCAGGGATTCTGCTTTTGGGTCCCTGATGAGCAGCTGAACATTACTCCTTCATAAGACAACTTGTCCACTCTCACCTTTGTTTTTATTTCAGCCTCATTTCCATCATTCCATCATATGCTTTCACTGAAAAATAACTGGTCTGCCTTTCTTATGTTACCAAACTCTAGATTTTTCCTAAATGGAAAGCACTATTCTTTGTCCTTTTATTCTCTGGGCAAATGTTGAGGAAAAAATTGTCAAATAAATAAATCAGAAATGAACAAATATACTAATAAGCAGTATGCTTAATATCAGAATTATATATGAGAATGATCCTACAACTACCTGCTTTCAACATAAGACATCCAGACATCCCCATGATACAGTTCTTCATATCGTCTTAGACACTATTCTTTCCACAAACTTTGATGCATGAAAATTTAAGATTAAGCCCCCACCAGAAACAGAGGGGACCATGTTACAGCAGAGAAAATAGGCCACCATCAAAGACTGCAAGTAAGTAATGAGACATCTCATGATGATTAAGTTCACAGACTTTCCTTCCTGATCATTTCCAACTGATGGGGTATGATCTTACTAGAAGGGGAGGGCATATGGGCTGCCAGATAGAAGGTAACCATTTTGCAAATGGGTGATTGACCCCTCTCCCACCGCGGTCTCCTACTTCTATTCCATCTACTTTGAATATACGCTTATAACAAGACTCTAATTCAATAGGTTTTTATCTCTAGCCAGGGGTTGACATCCAATATCCATCAGGATGGAACCAAGGGCATTGCAGGAACAGCAAAACTGAAAAAAAAAATCATCAACAAACCATAATTCAGAACATCAGAGACTCTATATCAACCACCTGGAATCAGGCCTGCCTAATCTCTTCCCATCCTGAAGCTCAGGGAAATTTGCGGAAGAGGGGGCAGTAAGATTGTAAGAGCACAAGGATGAGAGGAGTCATGATATGCAAGATACTCCACACAAGTTAGGGCCGAAGCAATTGTAACAGGACTCTGCATGATCTGCGCAATGACATATCATTGACCCCTCAAATTCTAGCATGAACTAAAGGCACTAGGATCCTTAGAAAAAAGGGATTAACAGTCACAATAGTGTTCCTATACTTTAGGGGAACACAAGAAAGAGTTCTAGGAATTGCCAATAAGTCCTTCCACCTCATCAGAGAGGAGGACCCAGAGGAAAGTTTGATGTGCTCATTAAAGGATGCTTCAGAGATGGGGAGAGGGGGCACTGGGGGAAAGGGAGGGGAGGAAAGGAAGGGACAAAGCGGGGAGGGAACAGGGAGGTCCAGAGAGGGGTAGAGGGAGGGAGGGGACAGGGGTTCCTATTATATTTGTATGAGCAGAAAAAAAATTAAAAAAAAGATTAAACCTCACAGAAGGAAGCTTATGATTCAAATGTGGCTCACAGATGTCCTTGTTCACAGTGTAGCTATGCTGTCTGAGAATTAAATAGGACCTAAAGTCAGGTTTAGATTCACTAAACATTTTACATGTGTTACCAAACAACATCTGCCATGTTCATTTTTAAAAATTAGAGACTTAGTTTAGTAGATTCTTCAGCTAATAATTGCTCATGAAGCTTTGGTCTAGTTGGATGTACAGTATATTGTAACTGACCTTTCAGAAGTCTGGCTGTCTCATATGAGTCTTCACAGTATTTTTTCAATGCACAGTATTTTTTCATATGCTAGCCCCATTCCCTGTCTCCCCTTCTGGTTATGATATAGAAGCTTTTTGAGTAACTTTTTTCTCTTCTTAATATAAATCCAGTCTGGCAGGCGCAATGCAACTTGTAGGCTGGATTGAATCAAAATAACATTCTTCTTTCTCCGTGTATAGGAAGTGATACTAACAAGAATCAGATTTTCTTGGACTGATAACAGAGGAAACCACTTCTGGCACAGTAGTTCTTTGAACTGGAACCATGAGGGCAAGTGCTAACGTATCCTTCCATTGAATGCACTGTGTTATTCAAGGAAAGCAGCTTTTTTTCCCCTCTGTCTTTGAAAAAGACTGACTCAGATTTGAAGCACCAAATATTTGAGATTATGTGGATATTTGGATTTATTTTGAAAGATTCCATGTTCACAATTCATCTGGTCAGATCAAGAGTCCCAGCTTTGATTCACTGTAATTTTACTTATGGAATAGATTTGAAGAAGCATGTATAGGAAAACATTTTATAAATATCTTTATTTGATTATTAGAAAAGAAGCAAGATAACTAATAATTAAGGAGCACTAATAATCCAATCATATGACACAGTAAAAAACTTCATTATGTACCTGTATTATTAGAATGAGAAGTCTCGAGGTCAAGATCTGCTATTGATTAGCTGAGTTACCTTTAGCTGTGTAGCTAACTACTGTAAAACTCACTTCACTCATCTGTAAAACAATGAAAATATCTAGCAACCTCACCTGGTTACTGAGACTCAGAGGAGATAATGCAAGAAAATACGCTCTTTCAGTTTTACATTTATTCTGATAGTGCCAAATTATTTTCTTTCTATCAGACCATAGACCTAGGATTTGATTTTATGAGGATGAATTTGTTTTAAAAATCTATCCTAATAAACCTTTTTGCCTCAACACTATTCCAGGCACATGTCACAAGTTATATCAATGTTGAAGGAATACATGAATGAATAAATGCAAGATACAGGTTTTAGAAAGATTAATATGATACTCACTCTTTGCATACCCATAATCAAGTAGAAGTGATAGATATATGTGCAGTGCACCATAACATAATTTGAAATTACAACTGTAAACCTTTGTAATGTTATATTAATCATCTTTCCAATATTTTCTCTAGTCTTTCTTTCATATGCAGACACAAGAATCTAAATGCAAATACAAATTCAAGTTCACACTAATAAAGACTATTTTAAATAACTGAATTTTGTCAGAATTAAAAAAAGAATGAACTTGGAATTTTTTTTCTTTTAAAAGAATAAAACTAGTTAGGAGAGAGGTTTTAGATATCTCTAGGGAAGAAGCTAAGTCACACAAATAGGTGACCAACTTCTATTTCTTATTTCTCTAATTGGACAATGAAGGAATGACCTTCCATGAAACCTGTGGTGTTGATCCCTACAGTACCTCTTGGGAAAGCAAGGTAAATTTAATGTTTACTTTAGTGAAAAAAATCCAAGTTAAGTATGATGTTATTTGCAATAACTTATATTTCAAAAAAATGCCATCTTCAGATATATTCATGTTTAAAAAATGGGGGTGGATCTACTTGCTTAACAAGTGCTTAAAATTTTAAGTTGTATGCTCACCAGATAACTTCCTAGTTCTAAGTTCTTTGAGAATGGCAAGGTTTGAAGTATTAATCTTTGGCATAGCTGCATCTGGAATATAGAATTACTGGTCTACTGGAAGTTAGTATTATAAGGTGATGATCCTTAGATTCTCAACTGGTAAAAGGAAGAAAACACGAGCAAGTCTGCTGGAGATTCCTTTCAGTGTCACTCGTGATTTTGTGCCAGTATGTGCATCGTGTTTATTCTGGTTTTCAGATTTGGATGGGGTGCGTGCATGCGTGTGCATGTGTGTGTGCGTGTGTGTGCACGTGCGTTTGCATACAGGTGGGCACACCTGTGTATGCTGGTGTTTGTTAGCACAAATGCACTTGAGTGCTTGCTCATGCACGTGGAGGTTCAAGAGTGATTTAAGAACAATTCTACATTGCTCTTCTACCTTTCTTGTTGTGAATCTGGGTCTCTGTTTAAAATCAGAACACGCCATTAGGGCTCGTTTGACAAGCTAGCCTAGTCTGGGGATTCCTAGGCTCTGCCTTCCAGAGCTAGAATTACAGGCAGGGATTATTTTACTTGGGATCTGTGAATACAAGCACAGGTTCTTTTGATTCCACACCCCAGGTTTTAGCCACTGAGCCCTCTCCTTATCTAATGCTGTTTTATTTTTAAGGAATGATCCCACTTTGTAAAAGTGGAATGCTAGAATGGCAGTAACTAACCTCACTAAATGATTCTCTACTTTCATCCTCCAAGAGAAATTTTAAAAAACCTACTTTATTTATTCATTCATTTAGTGTATGTGTGAGTGTGAGTGTGTATGTGTGTGTGTGTGTGTGTGTGTGTGTGTGTGTGTGTGTGAGAGAGAGAGAGAGAGAGAGAGAGAGAGAGAGAGAGAGAGCCGTGATCCCTGTGGAGGGCCAAGGGTGACTTTGGGAATCATCCTGAATATCTTCTTCCGCCTTCTTGCTTCACAGTGGGATTTCTCAGGCTCCGCACCCCCAAAGCCTGAAGTACAGGCTGTTTCTGTCTGGCAGTTTTTGATGTGTGACCTGGGAACCTAAGTCAGGACTTTCTACTTTCAAGGCAGTCTTAATGACTGAACCATCTTTCCAGTCCCTAAAGTGAAATTTTAGAATGCATTGTCAATGACAATTAAAAATGGAATTAAAAATGGATAAAGAAACTAGCATATTGACAGTGAAAACAAAAACAGGCTTACAAAGTAATTTCGTCCTAAGCATGTATGCCACAGCTAAACAATAAGTTGACCCGCTCCGTGGAGGATAACTTTTTTAAGGTGCGTGTTATATTTGTCATGAGTATGGAATAGAAATTGAGAAATGATAATGGTAAGCAATGTGCTCTCACTGTGAAAATCCTTTCCTTAAAAACTGTGGCCATGTTAAGTGCACATTGTAGCTTTGGATTCCTGACCTCTTTCACCTATTTCCTTATGATGGAACATTTTTTTTCTCTCACATTTTATTTTCATTTTTTTTATCAGTGATACAAGCTCAATAGGTACTCCCATTCTCTCCCTCCCTCCACCTCTCCCCAGTCCCTCCTTGGACTCTCCCCCCTCTACCCTTCCTTTCACCCTTCTCCCTCCCTTCCCTTCTTCCAGTGACTCTCCCATCCGCTGCAGTATCTTTTTCTGTGAATGATGGAACATTTTTTAAGCTATATAGTATGGATCACATTGAATATCCTTCTTTAAATGAGAAGTTATACTAATCCTGCTTGGTAAACTCTATGATACAAATTTCTTTGTAATTTAGTGTTATATATCTAATCAGAGAATGGACCTTTGTTTTCATATTTATCATAAACAATTAAAATTAGATTATACATCAGAGGATGAATTGAATGCAATTATTTGGAGAACAAAAGACAAATAATTGTGTAATGTACATTAGTCGAATGAATTACTGTTTAGTCTAGAACCAAAGGTTTTCTTTAAATAACAGGTGCTTGGGTGCTTTTCTAACCATGCATGGCAGGGCCTTTTGTTATTTTTCCTGGATATCACCTTGTACTGATGCTTAATGTATTCTATTTTTAAATGCATAATTTTGAAAAGCTGGAAATTCTCTCTAGTCTCTGCCTCACCCATAACATTACATTGGCCTTTTATATGTAAAATCATTATCTGAAATCAAAATAGAGCCTTAGCAAACTAATAAAAAAGCAATGGTTTCTATGCAGTTTGGTGCTTCTGGATTCTGGGTACCCCTTTAAAATCTTTAGAATCAGAGTTTTCAAAATCTGATGTCTACGAAGTTGAATGTCCTGCAAGCAATTTGTTGGCTTTGCTCTGAAAAACATTATTTGCTCAGACAAATAGTGTGTGCTAAGTAGTCAGAGACATTTAACTTGTGTTAAGGGTGTTACCTTAAACAGCTTGTGCAGCATCTGCTTTGCAGATAAGCATAACAATAAAACCTTTTTCCAAGACACTTGCATGTTTTCCCACTAGAGGTCTCCCTCGGAAAGGCTTTCCTTTTGTTGGCCTCATTAATTATTGTACTCAAAGGAACAATTGTACCTTTTAGACTGGAAGACTGCACTTAACATGTTATGCCAGAGAAAGAGATAAGGCTTCCTCAGCTACTTCTCCTCCTTGATGAGAAGCATTAGGGATTAGGGTGACTGAATGAACATCTGGGGTAAGGTATTTTGCTACACAAAGAATGGCTACACTTGTGGAAAGAAGTTTGAACTTTCACCTACGTGTAGGTCAAACAGCATAAACAATATGGGGAATAAACCTCATGACACTAAAGGGTGAGATTTCTCTTCTCTCAATAGCATCCAAGCTCTGATGCCAACTTAGATGATGCAATCATAAACTTACACTAATATTCATTTATTTTGTTTATTCAGGGATGAAAAAGGAACATCTTCTATTTCATGTAATGTATTTTGATTTTTTATGTTTCCTGTACTCTTCTTTGCCTAGACAATAAACTATCAATTTTAGGACAATCCATGCATCATCAGTTCTTTTGTTTTTAAAGTATGCATTGGGAAGGAAATACTAGTTAGAATCTTTGCTTTTCCATGAAAAAAAAGAAATCCCTAATATTAACATATTAACATGAGTAGTATGGTTTTTCCTGCAAATCTAAAACAGAAAGAATCTAAAATGAAAATAAACCTAGAAAATTGCTAAAGAATGGAACACGTTGACACCAGTCACAAAACTCCTTAACTGCAGAAAACCTAAAGAATGCTGAGGTTTCTGAGGATGCAGAGAGAACGACAGAACTGTATCCTTGACACAAGAAATTCAATGAGACTATGTGAAATGTGAAGAGTAAAGGAGTGCCTGGCAAATCAATTTCAGTGTTAGACCGAAGGGAGAGTATGTCTGCATGAATGGATACAGTGGCTATGCACAGAGCAATACTGTATAATGAAAAAGGGCGCGAAGAAGCAAGGAAATCTGACAAGCTGCAAAATGTACCACAACCTGGCCATGAGACACAGACCTGTCAGACATCTGAGTAGAGAAACAGAAACTGTGCTGTAATGGAAGTAGAAGTAGACGATGCATTATTTACGTTATTGAAAATTTATTCTGCTACTCAGAGCTGGCCCAATACTTGTTCCAACAACTGCAAGTTATTAGGCCCCTGTATGCATATTTTCTTTCAAACACCAATTCAGACATATCAGTGTGTTCCATGACCAAAGTTAAATCCACACATGTAACTATGCCAACTGTTTTGACTATTGGATGATTAACAAAAATCATGAGCGATATTAAGTATGGAACTGAAATATTTTATAAATATGAAATCTGAAAAGGATAAATTTTTAAAGTTACATTTTCATTTTTTCCTAAATCCATGATAGACATTCCCATAATAGCAAAGGTAGGTGTCCTGTCTGAGCAGTTTTATGACAGAGACATCACAGACAGAGTCTATTTTGGGAAGAAGTACAAGACACCAGTTTATTCATTTTGCCTTCGAAGACATGAATCAATAATGGGAAAAGTGACTACTTTAAGTCTTTTAAACAACTGAATTATTCTGCTGGTTGATAAAGACCCCCTTTTTTAAAAATGAAATGAATGTACAAACAAGCAGCAGCTTAGCAGAATCTCAGTGCAGATAAAACTCAGAAATATAAAGAATCAAAACACTAAGGACTAAAGACATGCTAGTGGCATTTTGTAATGAGAACATTTATTTTTACTGAATATTAATTGGCTCATTTTGGCGAAATGCAAAGTGAGTGCTATCTTTAAGAGCGATGGACTTTTAGGATAGGTGCAGAAAAGTTTTTATTTTAATTCATCTTTGGACATTGTGCCCCTCAAGGTATGTTTCCTTTATGTTTCTCTTCCCAAGTTCTGAGCTTATATCTATACCTTAAAGTTGTTATTATTTTCTTTCATTTAACACAGAATATTATAATTGTTAAAAGATAGATTAATCCAATGTGTAATCCCAACTGGACCAAGAAAATTAATCAACTCTGAGCAATGAAGAACAGTTCTACCTGAGTGAGAGCTTTCTTCTTTCTTTGCCAAAGCAGTTTGGTGTGGACTTAGTTTAGAATCAAAGCTGGACATTTTGAAATATAATTCTGAGCAAGGAACAGTAAAAGAGGTTTTCATTAAATTGCAGAAAGTAAAAGAAGTATCTAAAAGAAAATCTTGCTTCTTCACTTTAAAAAACATGACAGTGCATCTTTCATAGATCTTTCTCTGCATGGATTCATAAGCAGTACAGTTGAGGATAATTATTTCTTTGTATTTATCAGTTACTTAAACTCAGATAATTTCTTTCATTCTATATTAAACACTGTGGAAGACAATAACCATAAGAAATATCTAAACCTCAAAAGGTTATATTATAATTTTTGTCTCCATAATCCTTTAGGTAAAAAGAATAATATTTTTGGTGACCAAGGAATTATGAAGAAATGGAATTGGTTTGAGTGACATTGATTCATACTTCACTATAGCCTTAATGATTAGAAGTTTTTATTTGTTTAAAATGCTTTGGAATAAGTCAAAAGCAACCTGGAATATAAAAGTGGTTTTTCTTCACCTTTTATTACTCCTCCCACCAAATATGTAATCTTTTCTTTTAATTCTATTCTGTTGTTATCCTTGACATTTCAGTAAGCTATTTACCTAACTCCCTCCCAAACAACCTCTGTTTTGGATACTAGATGAGTTTAATGAGGTCACTAGAAACTTCTTGTAAGACAATAAATGTTTTAGTGATTTTTGAAGTATGTGGTTTTTTTTTATTAATTTATTTTTTCCCTAGTTTTATAAGCACATTGAGTATTTATCCCTGCTTCCCTCCCATGCCTCCTTTTGGCCCCCAATTCTTCTCCCTCCCTTCAATGCATTTCACTCTCTTCCACCCTCCTGCCTGGCTGCTTCTGTAGACACCAGGGTTCCGTCGGGCTTGTCTACTCTTCTGGGGATTCAAGCCTCTGTGGCATACTAAGTTGAACCTTCTGGGGCCACCCCCACTGATAGGGGTATTTCTCTTCACTCACCCAACTCTAGTCCCTAAGGTTTCCATTGTATGTTCTTATCTCTGTTGAGTTCATTTAGGGACTGTGGGGGCATGTTGGTTTGTCAGTCATTAGGCAGGTCTGAGTAGCTTTTGCTTGTAATCCTCCTTATCCCACACAATATAAAGACAATTGGTAAGAGAAATTCAGCAGATACTTCAAATGTTTAGAACGCAGGAAATTGAAAGTGTTTCAAAGCTTGTTGCACAGAATTTGACTAGTGCCTCACACTGGGTGGTCCCATTGTTTTGGTATCAGCCTCTGAGTGGAAGAGTCAGCCATTGGGGAGAAACTGAGCAACCACGCTTTGCTGTATCAGGAAGCCAAGATCGCTAGTTTAGTTGACTGTTGCTGCATAGATAGAGTCCGAGGAAATCCTCATCCTCGCCTGCTAAGTTCTTGCCTATTCCCTCTTGCTGACAGTTTAGGTGGATTTATTCCATTGTACATTTTAGTCCGTCATTATGGAGTGGTCTGAAAATGAAATGATAGCCTTACATAGCAAAACATTTGCGTGGGTACTTTCACATGACAAACATTTGTATCTTTTCTATTTCATCCTGACCATTTCTAATTCTCTACTCAAATATGCCCAGATATGAGAGATAAACAGCTTACCCAAGGAAGCCCACGGAAGAGAGTGCCTATGATGCCACATACCCCTATGTGCTGCGATGTCAAGCACGCTGGCGGTAACTTGGCATGCATGTACTGTTAAAGTCCTCCCCTCCTCTAGAAGAAGGCAGGCAACAGCCAAACCTAAGCAAAGCTTGGATTATATAAGATTTATTTTCAACAGCCTCAGTTTTCTCAGGCAAATCCTTTAGGCTTCAGATCGTAAGATTCATATATTCATGTTATTTACAAAGTTGTTCACCATCACACTCACTTTTCCTACCTTGTGGTTGAAAGGCCTGATAGTAATTGAATTCTTAAATAAAATGAGACAAAGATATGATATAGATACTTAAAAAGTAGAAAATTTTATCTACCCATGTCCCCAAAATAGCACCCTGGGATTATCTCCTATGTATTATTCTACCTTTAAACCCACTTTGCAAACATTTGCACAAAGAGGTTTTGCATGAACATGGTGCAATAATGCTTGAATAATTTAATTCTACATCTTAAAAAGAATTGAAAGTAACTGTGCATATGTTGTAACTGTGGTATTGTAAAAGCATTCTTGAAAGAAGTAATAATGATTGGGTATTGAAGTGTACTGTAATACATTTTCAGCCTCTTTTTTCTTAGTTGTGATTGATTTTCTTTTCTTTTAAAATATTTTATATGTTTATTTTTCTGTGTGTGTGTGTGTGTGTGTGTGTGTGTGTGTTTATCAGAGAGCACTGTGAAGGACCAAGGATGACTTTAGGACTCATCCTGGATTGTTTCTACCTCCTTTTTGCTTCCCTCTCAGATATCCCAGGCTCCACCCACTGGGGCCAGAAGTACAGATTGCCTTAGTTTCCCCCTGGCATTTTTACATGGGACTGGGATCTGAACTCAGGACCTTTTGCTTGAAGAAAAGTGTCTTAACCCCTGAGCCATCTCTCTAACATGTGATAATTTTCAATGAGTTGCCCATCACCTCTTTTCTTTTATCTCTTGTTGCAAATTTAGAACACAGTCAGATAGAAAGGATAAGGATGAGGGCATTCTGTGGTAAAGATATTATTGGTTACTTATCATATGTAAATATTTTTTTCCTTGCTTAAACAGTACCTAACATTCTTGGAAAAAGAATTTTAAGGTGTGCCATTTTTGAAGTTCACATCTTAATCATCGTTCTCTAAAAAAAGTCCCAATAGTTATATGTAAAGTTCAAACTTACCTTTGCTAGTCTTTGCTTTTACTGCTAGATTTTTAATTTATTATAATGCTATTTGTTTTCTTAGATGTCAATGTCTGTCCCATAGGCTTTTTATTCTTTTTAACATGTATGTGTAGATGGGGTACTAATATGCTGTGTATGTGTGCGTGTGTGTTGATGTGGGTGGTGTACATGTGTGTAGGTGTATAGTACAAATGCACTTGAGTGTGTGCCTTTGGAGATCCCAGGGTGATATCTCTCTCCCACCTTCTTGTTGTGCGATTGAGTTGTTAATTAACCTCAGAGCACACCAGCAGGGCTAGTGCCAGGATCAGCCCTCCAGAGTTTGAATTATAAGGAGATAGTCATATCTGTCTAGCATTTTTACCTAGGATCTTGGCTTCCAAATTCAGGTCTTTTTGCTTTTGAGGCAAGGGCTTTAACTGCTGTGCTATCTTCCTATCTCACACATGTATTTCTAATGGTCACTGAGACTGTGAATTGATCAGACATAATTAGTCCTCTTAACCATGTTAACAACTCTGAGGTTTTCAAATTTCTCAGCCATATTTGGTACCATGAGATAGTATACACATTATTGTCCTTTATATGGGAGACATACTCAATTATGTATTTTAAATTTGATTTCCTATGTAAAATATTTGCTTTTAAACCTAAATTTTTATGAAGATAAACATAGCTGCTAAACATCTGGGCTATAAAAATGTACTAAGTAAGCAATATAGTGATCTCTGTTACATCAGTGGGTTCTCAGGGCGGAACAATGGGATAGTGTTACATGCTACAGGCAGTGGTACTAAGTGCAAGGGCGCACCTACAACAGGAGAAAATTTCAATATAAGCTCATGAGAGAGATTCTAAGTTATCAAGGAAATGCTTGTCCTGGCACAAATATGTGATATCACTCTAGAGACCTTGACATGAGAACCATTTTTTTCTCATTATTTAAAGAATACTTCAGTAATTTCTGCAATCAAATCTATATAGATAAGACCTTATATATTTAATACAGTGCATTACCTCTGTATAAATGGAAAAAAGTTAAGTTTAATGTTTCTAGACCAATATGGTTGTTAATATGTCTACAATGAAAACTCAACATAGTAAACAGGGATACTTTTTTTTTTCAAAGTTGACAGCACAGCTAAAGTTTCCAAAAAAGTTGAATTATATATATATATATATTCATAATTAAGACCAAAAATAGCAGTATGCTATGCATCAATAGCAGCAACAGCTTTTCCAGGTTCTGCAGTCATTTGAACGAAATTATAGAGACATCCAGCATGCTCCATTAAAAAAAAAGTAAAAAACAAAATCCCAGAAAACAGCAATGTTCTGTTACTGTTGTGGTGCCTGGCACCATTTTTTTTTCCTTATCAGCTTCTCAGTCATGATCTGGAAAGAAACATTCTAGAGTAACATCATTAAAAACAGCTCTGATAAAGCATGGTCACTGCTACGTATCATAAAGCAAGCATAAGGTATGATACTGTACTGTCCTACATCTATAACACTACAGACACAATTCAGAAGGCATTATTTGAGAATCGATTCTACTTTTCCTGCAGAAAATGAGACATGAGAACCATTTTATAAATGCAGAATTAAGGTCCTAGGGAAGTAAAATGACTTATCCAAGACCAAATACTTTTTTGATTAATGAAAATAAGGCTAGATATTTGGGTATTTTAGACCAGTGTTCTTTTCCCTCACAAGCACTACTTGTCATGGGAGAGGATAAGTATTTGAAATGTCCACAATTCCTTTCAATTATATATGTATTCATGATTTAGATTAAAAACAATTAAATATTTTTTTAAGTAAAAAGGGGGCAGTATGGAATGTGTTGGATTATAGGAGGAGGTTGTCCCAGCTCAGAGACTCAAGGGACACAATTCTAACAGAAAATCAAAAAGAGCACACAAAATCTTTCACAGAAAAGTGTATTGGTGATTTCAGATAAAGTCTCAGAATTAATTCATAAGCATCAAAATTAAAGGAGTCAATAGAGTCACAAATCAAAAAATGTTTGCTTATCTATCTGTAACAGAAGCTGTGTCACTATGAAAAGAGACATATGTGATTTCCTCAGAGTTTTTTATTCAGAGCTTCCAACCCACACAAACAACACAACTATATCATTTACAAATATTCATTATAACCCTCAAATTTTCAAACATTAGTTGAAGATAAATCTCAAAATATTTTTCAGAACAATAAGTAAACACTAAAATCTAAGGAATGTTTAAATTTAGGAATACAAAACAACATATTTATATCCTAACGTAGGCTGGCTTTCACAAATTTATTTCCAGAACTCTTAAAATTTCTATAATATTGTACTAAGTATGTATATATGTTATTGGTTTCCATGGTGATGTCATTATTTTTTCATACATATTTATCATTGAAATGCTAGAAACCCACCATTTCTATCAAAGACTGTGATTCTAGCACTTAGTAATTGAAGTTAAAGCTCATTTATTTTTTTATGTAAGAGTGTTTTAAACAGATCCTTCTATCACCTAAAATTGAGTCCACATTACCATCATTTCCTCATAAGCAGTTTATTTTATATATGACTTCTGAAAAGTGTGGCTCACTTTCAAGAAGTAGAGAGGACTTGGCTTCCTTTCTGCCTTCAGTCAGCACCACAGGGATCCTGAGCTAAGCTTTCAAAATGTTGTAGAACATGCATAGCATAAGGCACAAACCTTCAATTTCATTAATGCACCATTCAAAAGAAGAATCTACATGCCTCAGCTTTGCCAAGAAAGTTATCGCCTATGATGAAATTAACATGTTGAAAAGTAGCATGATAAAATCTCTCCCCTTTCTTTCAAATGTTGCTTACTTTGTCTTGAGGTCTGGAGAGAGATATTTCCTGTACCAAATTACTTTTCCTCAAAAATAAACTTTGTAATTGGCTACAGTCTTTTATCGGAAAACGTTTTCCCATTTTTGCTACCCCATGTTTAGTGTCTCATGAACAGTACTCTTATTATAATCTAAGTATTATGATTAGCTTATTATTTAACACGTTTTGCATATTAAAACCATCAAAATGAATAACTCATTTTGCATATTAAAACCATCAAATGAGAAGTAAATTAAGACAGCAAATGGTTATTAACCTCTCTTTCTTTGAACGACAACTAGCATTTAGGAAATGAACAAAGTTGTGGTTGATTAAAGGAGACATGGAGAGTTTGTATTCAGTTGGAAGCCTGCTGGTGAACCCATTAGATTCCAAAGGATAGTTCTAAACTCATCATCACAGATAGTCATAGTTACACACAGTAGGTCACAAAAGAGAGCAGAAAGGCATGATTGTGGGAAAGAACTTTGTTGGGAAGAAGTGGGGTTGACAGAGGTGGAGGAAATTCACAGATCATAGGAGACAGATTAATCAGAATGCTTTATAAATACTTATGTAATTGTCAAAAATTTAATTTAATTAATAAAAACTGATTAACCTATAAATCAATGTTGTCTAAGACATATTTAGAAGCATGAAAACAATGAAGATAAGAATGGACTGGAAATTCAAAGAAAGGAAATTAGATGAAATAAATATAAATGTGTAAGACAACATTTGGAAAGATAAACAGGACACAATGTAGTTAAATGCTTCTGACTCTTTGGGATCAGATGTTTTGTTGAGGTTTTATGAGTTCTTTTAAGTTTAAGTACAAGAGCTTCTTACTTTGGCATTTTGATGTGAGTTTGGTCCATTTCTGAGATCATTGGCATCCATCAGGGGATGCCAGATCAATTGTACACAGCTAATAGGAACAAATAAATCTTGACTAAACATTCAAGAATGAGATGATTGAACTAATTTCAATTATCTGTTCTTAGGAAAGATTAGATTGCTGTCTCCTTTATTCACATCTACGATATCTAGAGAGTGTACACCAATATTCTTTGAAGAAACTGAATAATTTCTTAAGATGAAATGTTATTATGGCATCCTATAGACACTACAGGATGATCCAAACATATTGGTATCACCACTATGGCTCTTAAAGTTAGTGAACTAGAGCAGGACATTTGGAAAAAATCTTAAAATGTTTTGGAAAAACAAAATGTGTTGCCTTAGATTTTAAACTGAGCATAGATACTTATCATAAAATAATATAATACAGAGCTAAGAAGTGGAAAAATGATAATTTTTTATCAATATAACATGAAAGCCTTGAAAGGAAAACAAATTAGAAATAACAATAAATGACATGATGGCAAATTTTATTTCAAATTATCATTATTTATGAACATAATCAGCTATATATTTTGTATACTATTATAGTGTATTAGCTATATTTCTCAGAGTTGTGATAAAATATCTAACATGAAGCAACTTAAAGGTGGAAATGATTATTTCAGCTTGAAGAAGATGGAATAGAGTCTGTCATATCAGATATTTTACATGGATGATCACATCACATCTGCAGTCAGGAGCATAGAGAGATGAATGCCAATACTCAGCTCTTTTTAATTTATTCCAGGTTCCAGTCCATGGAATGGTGCTGCCCACATTTAAGGTGGGTCTTCTCACTTCAATTAATCCAAACTACATAGTCCCTCATAAACATACTCAAAGGCTAACCTAAGTTAGATAAACCCTCAAAAATGTAAAAATATTTATCATCTAGGATATCTTAGATTTTACCAAAGTCATGATAACTACTAACTACCATAGATAATATTCCATTTTAGTAACATATTTATCACCTGATAATACAAGAGTTTCTATAAAGGTAACTATATAGAAAATTATCCAATATATATTCTTTTACTTGAAAACAAGTTGATAATGATGTAACTTACAAGAAGAGAATGAGAAGAAAATGTATTGGAAAAGATGACTTTAGATTGTTACTTGAATCCACACTAAAAGATGAACAGGCCAGAAAAGCAACATACCAAACTTTATGTATATTTTGTTCTCTTTCTCTGTTTTATGAAAAATGGAAAAACTACATGAAATAATCATCTTTCCCATTTATAATATGCATTCATGTTTAATTTAAAATAAAAATTGAAGAAAAAAAAGTAGATAGATGTAAGTGTAAAGTTTAAAAATTACAGTGAAATTAAGTTGGTAAACATATGATGCAAAATCCAACTTATATGTGCTAAACTCCTAAATAAACTAAATTTAATATATCGAGTTAAAATGATAAATAAATTAGAATATTACACAAGAAAATTTTCCATTTGTGCAAATGAAAGCAAGAAAAAGAAGAAACAAAACAAAGCATGTGAAAAAAGGAAAAATTAGCAAGATTTCAGAAGGAAATCAATTATATTCACAATTCTAATCATGAATAGATTAAGCAGTCAAAAGAAAGATAGGTCATACTAATAAATAAGGAAAGAAAGAAAATCAAGACCCAACTATATGCTGTAGTAGTAGTTATCCTATAGATTAATAAAAATCCTGTGTAGGTTGACTATAGAATGATAGAAAAGCATATTTGCATTGCAAACAAGTATAAAAGAGTTATAATGTATACATTGATAACAAAGTAAACTATAAAACAATAAAAATGTTACTGGAGATAAAGATTTGCTTGCAGTCAAAGAGATCATTCTTTCAGAAAGCAAGACAATTGTACACATATATTCACCTAACAACCTAGCCCCAAAATAGAACAAGGGAAAACTGAAGGAATTGAGAAGTTAAATATACAATTCTATAATGATAGTTGAAGCCATTAATGCTTCCTTTCTTTTATGATTTCCATCAGAAACAGTAATTAGATATGAATCCAAGAAAATATACAAGATTTGAACAACTGTATAAACCAATATCCCTAACCACACCATCTCAAGCATACACAAAATACAAAATAAGCATTAACTACTATAAAATGCTTGAAATTATTAAAGGTATGTTTTTACAAAATAATAGAATTAATTAGAAATCCATAAGATGACAAAAATGGAAAATAAACAAATATGCTAAATTAAGAACATATGTAAAATTAAATCACCAATAGATCAAAGAAGAAAAGAATGGACCTTTAAAAAGCACTCAGAAAAATGAAAAGAAGATACATGACAAATAACATTCATGAGATACAACTAAAGCCATAAAACAAATAAGTCAAAATAATATTCATTTTTAAAAGATAATAGATCTCCAATTCCAAACCTTGTCTTTCTCATGAAAGTGTATAGTGATGACAGTTACACAAATTTGAACATACAATAAAAAGCATCAGGTGAATTTAATAGCATTGTGAGGTATACACCTTCAATTAAAACTGTTGAATATGAATTAATGTTCTTATTTTAATTGTATGCCCTCAAAAAGTATGTTTTTATATCTTGTTATACTATATTGAATATAGTCTATAGCTCATTTAACTAATTGTGTATTTCAGTCATTTTCTTTTTTTATTATTTATTATGTATTCAATTGTGTGTGTATGTGTGTGTGTAGAACCATGGGCGAATTCGGGAACCACCATGGACCGCCTCCACCTCCTCCTTGTTTACTCTGCTCCGGGATTTACAGGCTCCGCCCTACCAGGACCAGAAACGCAGGCTGCCCCCGCTTCCTCCTGGCGTCTATACGTGGGATCTAGGATTTGAACTCAGGACCTTCAGCCTGCAAGGCAGAGGCTTAACCCCTCAGCCATTTCTTCAGTCCCCAGTCATTTTCATTCTAAAGTTTTGTGATTAATTTTGAAATGAATATTTAGATATAAAAATATTGCATGAATATTTTCAAACCACTTACCAAGTTTATATTCCAATATGTCTATTAGATAAAAGTTATTTCTTAATTATTATCTTTTCTTTCTGTAAAATTATATTTAAAACCCTGATATGCTCATACATAATGATTAAAAGTCTATTATAGAAACCTTCAGTGTTTAAGTATTTAAGTATATACATTCATGTCCATATTTACACCCATATAAAATCTGTTTCTAAAAACACAGCAATAACGAATATTTATTAAAGCATTTATGATTTTTAAACATTTCATAGATAGTATATGCACAGGTGAAAAATGTGAGATCTAGACACTATTGTACACTTATATTTGTTTGTTTCTTTCAACCATGATAGAATCATGTACGTTTGAGGAGCATATATAGATTTTTGCATGTGTTTTGTTATATTCTATATAAAGAATATTCTAGGTTGTTGGATTTAATGGCATGTTTATTTGGAAAATTAATCAAGGTTATTTAATTAATGCAGTTTTAGAATTTAATATCAATTCCCTGAAATTAATTTAAAAATTCAATTTTACATCTACTGAATTTTTACTTTTCAGAATTACATTCAAAAGTTTTTGAAGTTATCTTTTTCCCTGATGTTTGAATACTTTTTAAAATTTCATTTTTGGAAATGCTCACATTTCTTCATATGGGATATAAATTATGTTTTATTTTCCTTAACTCCAAATTTGTGGTTATACTTTCCTAATCTATTACATAATAATTTTCTTTGATTAAAATAAATAGAATTTGAGTATGTGTAGTATTTTAGAGCCAATTTATAGATACCATTTCTATAGTCTTTTCATGTATAGGTTGAAAATTTTACTTCTTTAACCATTAAATTAATTCTTTTATTTTCCCTAATTTCCTTAGATTTTTTGTGTAATTTTCATTTAATAAAACCTTTGGAAAATGCTCAACTTTTGTATTTAATCTGCATGACGAGTATGACTTTTAGAGACAAATATACTTCTAATGTTTAGATTAGAACATTTTATTCCATTTTTCTGAATAGTATATAATTTATATTTTATTTTCTATCTGTACATGAGCTACTTAGGAATGATTTTTTTCTGTTTCTATGACAAATGGACAATTTTAAATTTATGGTAGTGTGGTCTATAAGGTTAGTTTTTGAAACACAGTAAGCCAACAATTCATTCATTAATACTCTATTGAAATCTCAAAACAAAATTTATTAAACTTAAGGAGTTATCATCTCATTATTTATCTTTATTTTCAAGGAGCATCAACAGCACTAGTTTCTATTTCAAATTCATAGCCAAGGTGTTATCATCCTTTCATGTTATAGTCCCAAAGTCTTTATTACTTTACTTTGATTCATCTTGCTTGCAGATGAAAGTCATTGTATACTTGCTGACAGGAAGGATCTATGGGTGGTATGTTTGTCAGAATTTCTTATAGGCTTCTATATCTCATCTACAAAGTTTGCTGCATACTTCTTTTTCAAAAAAATTTTCCTTTAAAATTGTGCAATATTGTCTGGCTCTGTCACTTAATGATACAGAATAAAATGCTTTTGCATCTGTTTTTCACATAAACAGGCATTTCATTTGGATATCTGAGTAATTTTATTTTTGAATTTAAACAGAAATATGATCGATGAGCAATTTTAGAGGAGACTGAATGTTCTCTGTGCTTTCATTTTCAATTTTACAATTTTTATCAACTTTTTGTCTCTATTCCAATTATAATTGCTGCATCTCCTTAACTTCTATTTCTCTTGATATAACCCTTATCATTCAGCTGTCTCCGATATTATGTATTCCGTGTTTTCATTCTTTTCATGTAGTGGTATTTTCTATTTTCTCAAGAGCTTTGCAACATATCACTGCTTGATTTTCTGAATTATTATTTCTAATCTGTTTAAAATTCAATTTTTATTCATTTCTGAACTTTTTGTTTCCAGATTGTTTTTATTATTATTATTATTTTCACTCATACAAACTTAACAGGTACACCGATCCCCTCCCTCCCTCCACCTCCCCCCAACCCCCCTGCTTCCCCCTCTCCGGGCCCGGATTGTTTTTAAACTTATTTATACCTCAGTCTCTAGAGTCAGGCCTCCTCTGGATTTTGTTTACACTTTTTGTACCTTCTTTACTTTTTAAATTTTTCCCAAACTCTCTCTGCCAGAGATAAGGTATCAAATCATCTGGGCTTATTACTTGAGGGAGTGGCCCACTCTTTTTTATATCTACAGGTCTGTGTCTTTATTGTGGTTGCCTGCTGTTATAGAGTTCTGAAGCTATGTGCAAGGGAACCAAAGTGTACCACAGCTTTGCTTTCCCCAACCCAATGCAACATCATCAAATCCACTTGTTTTTAATAATCGAGATCAATCACCTCATAAATCCCATTGAAGTTTCCTTTCTTTGTTAAAATGACTAGAACAGTACTGAACAACAGTAGTTCAGATTTCATTCCAAGAACCATATCTACTTTGCAGTTAGAGTAATCTTTCCCTGGAGTACTATGATCTCTAAACTCACAGAAAGAAAGTAACATAAACGATAAACAAAAGTACTATGAGTGGATCATACATATGCCAGATATAGAATGCTGCCTGCTACAGAAGCTAAAGAACAAGATAATATTTTTGCAAAAGATTTTAACTTAGGTATGATTTACAATTTTCAGCTGCCTATACTCCCTTTATAAAAGGCCAGTTTCTTTTTTTTTAATTTGTATATTTTTTTTCTTTAAATTATTATTTCCACTCATACAAACTTAATAGGTACACGGGTTCCCTCCTTCCCTCTTCCTCCCCCAGAACCCCTTGCTCCCCCTCCCCTCACCCCTCCTTTCCCATCCCCCAGTGCCCCCCCCCCAATCCCCGGAGAATCCTTTAATGTGCATGCCAGACTCTCCTCTGGGCCTTCCTCTCCGATGACGTGCAAGGACCAGGTGGCATTTCCCTGAACCCTTTCCTGTGTTCCCTTTAAGCATAGGAACATTACTGTGTCTGTCAATCCCTTGCCTCCAAGGATCTTGGTGCCTTTAGCAAATGCTAGACTTTGTGGGGTCAATAGTGTGTTGGACATTGTGCAGGGGATGTAAAATCCAATTATGATTGCTTCGGCCCTAATTTGTGTGGAGTGTCTTGCATATCATTGCTCCTCCCATCCTTGAAGGCCAGTTTCTTTTCTTTTCCTCCCCTCCCTCCCCTCCCCTCGTCTTTCCTTCCCTTTTTCTAATTTCCTTAGTTTTTCGTGTAGTTTTCATTTAATAAAACCTTTGGAAAATGCTCAACTTTTGTATTTAATCTGCATGATGAATATGACTTTTAGAGACAAATATACTTCTAATGTTTAGATTAGAGCACTTTATTCCATTTTGCTGAATAGTATATAATTTAAATTTTATTTTCCATCTGTACATGAGCTACTTAGGAATGATTTTTTTTCTGTTTTTATGGCAAATGGACAATTTTAAATTTGTGGTAGTGTGGTCTATGAGGTTAGTTTTTGAAATACAGTAAGCCAACTTTTATGTCCTTACATACAATTCATTCATTAATACTCTATTGAAATCTGAAAACAAAATTTACAAAGCTTAAGGAGTTATCATCTCATTATTCATCTTTATTTTCAAGGAGCATCGACAGCACTAGTTTCTATGAACCTCAGAGTTCCCTTTGGTTTGTCTACTCTTGTCGGGGTTCAAACACTTGTGGCATACAAAGTTGCCTCTTTTTAAGCCACCCCACTGATAGGAGTATTTTCCTTCATTCATCTAAGTTTAGTCTTTAAGCTTTCCACTGTATATTCTTACCTTTCTTGAGTTCCTCTGTAGCCTATAGGGACATGTTTGTATGTCAGTCATTACGTAGGTCTGGTAAAGACAAGTCTCACTGCAGTGAGTTCTAGTTGCAGCAGTCCTGTCTTGCATGGAATGACTTAAAAAGCCAGTTTTTAAGTCCATAGTAAGATCAATGAGTTCCTCTGAATTAGTCCACCTTTCCAACTTTTCCTTCTACAAAATGTAATTTTTAGTAAATCAGGACTGTGTTACATGGTGATGATACACTGATAAAAAATAAGTGTACAGCAAGTTGAAAAATATCGTCCTTCAGAGTAGATGGGCAATGCAAAGTTGTTCCATAAAGAAGTACTGATTCTGGCCAAAACACTCACTTACTCTTCCAAGATGAGAAGGATCTCATAGAATCAAGCTGCTGACTCAGAACTCCAGCAAGGGTACTGTTGGTTCCTGTGTACTCAAAGCAGCAGTGGACATTCATGCTTTTCCTGGATGATGGTGATGGTTCGAGAAGCTGCCGTGATAAGTCCCCATTCTAAGACTGACATTATTATTGCCCCCTTTGAGCTGAATCCGTGAACCAGTGAGGAAATCTATCATGTATTTCTTTCTGCTCAGACTGTTTCCTCACAATAGCAGTCCAAAAAGTTAAGGAAAAGGAACTTACTATGTAGTCTTTTGGATTCTCTCTCTCTCCTCGGTTTTATATTATAGCTCTTTTGACCTGATACTCTTTGTATAGTCCAGAAAGACCTCCAGTCTGAATCAATCCACTTGCCTCAGCATATTGAGTGCTGGGATTGCAAGCGTGATCCACAATTCCTAGTTTTTCAAAAATGATTCCTTGGGTACTTTGAGTGAGCTCAGGAAACTGGTTACACTCCACACTGCCTTTCAACAAGTACACATATACGATAGTATCCTGACAAATGTTACTAACAAGAAAATAAACATTTCTCCTATGGGCCTCCTTGCAGTAGAAGTAGGATGAATGTCACATATCTACTTTAAATTTCACCCAAGGTCATGCAACTGTCAAGTCTGAGTACATTTTAATATTCGTAGTGTCAGAATCTGTGATGTTTACAGATTTCTGCCTGGAAACATGAATGCGAGTGTGAGTCACCTCTGCAAATCTCTTTTTCTCATAAATAGGATCTTGTCTTCATTTGGGTCACTCAACATTCACTTCACAGCACCTACCATCACATGCCTATGCTGGAATTCATTTTACACAAGGTTTTTTGATGGCAAACCACTGTCCGCATTACTGCAGCATGCTGAGCGCCTAGTAGGAAACAAATTAATCCTGGGTTTTGTTTGACTTTGATATGCCAAAGCAGACACTGTCACCCATTTACTTAAATTAATCAATAGTAGTTTCTTACTACTGGGTGCTTTCTTTCAAACTGCAGGACCACTCAACTTTGCTGTTTGTTTTTCCATGTGTTTCTGGAAAAGCAGAAAGTATAGGCTGCGAGTGTGTTTATGAGCAGAGCTTGTGTTTAAGTCCCCACATAGTTTCCCTGTTTGGTCTCAGAATTCTGATTTGAGATGTGCAGGTTCAGCGCTGAGGTGAAAGTCAACTTTCATTTAGAGACCTTGCTTTTCTGAGAAGCAAAATAGGTTCAAATGCAGAGCTTTCCTAATCAAGGAAACCATTCACTGAGCAGTTGCTTCTGTATCTGGAAATGCTTTAGTTCAGGGTAATGTACTTAGGGCTTTCCACACAAAACTCTGTGCCCGATGTATTACATGATTGCGCAATGCCTCCTGCTGTGCCTGTCCTGTCATTCATTCAACAGTCATCTCAAGAATGAGTGTTGAAATGCAGACTATCTTCCCACATATTTTAATTTCGGGTTAAAGACAAGTTAGATGGGCATTGTCGAGAAGACAAGTTAGCTGACTATATTGCTGTGTTTCTGAAAGGTTACGGAGAAGCATATAAGATGAAAACATTGGTTTCTTTACTTTGTATCCGACCTTGGACTAGTTGCTTGTGTTTTATGTACCTGAATTGAGTTCCTTGTGAAATTTATCTTCTAATTGTATTTACCTTCCAGGTCAAAGTGTGATAATTCATGCTGTCTTCAGAAAATTAGCAGGTGCATAAAAATCTCTTATAAGTATTAACTGTTAATTCTTATTTCTGATCAGAGTGTTAGGGAACACTGGAGTGTTCCCCAAACCATCAGCTGGAAATGCTCTTTATCTGTAGCACTAACAATCATATTAATTTAAAACTTCACTTTCCCCCATGGATTCTTCTTGCCCCGCCCTTATATTCATGCTTACAATTAAAAAAAAAAGTCAGGATCTGCCTCTGATTGCTTCCTGAGTATGAACTACTTTTTCCAGAGGGGAATTTGGAACCAGCCTTCCGTGACTTGTCACTTCGTGTGCACCAAATCTAGCAGAAACCTTTTGCTATTTCTGACAATGGAAATGATAACCCTTCTCTGGTCTTTTAACGGATGCAGATTAGTGTCTATTTTTATATTCCTTTGGTCATTTCAGGAGGGATGAAACAGGATGGAAATTAGACCCCTGGACTCACATTATCAGCTTCTTCCTTATACCAGAGCACAAGCAGAGCCATCATTTAGTTTTAATCACTTGACTCTATTGATAGTTAATAACTGCCATGCTACTTAAAATGCAGAGGGCCAACAGTGGAGAAAAGACATTCCAGCAGTAACTTCACCAGCCTTCTCACATCTGTGTTGTTTATAAATTGCAGCTCAAACCTTCTCACTAGCACTTTACATATTAATATATGAAATTCCCTTTACGTAGTTAATGTAATACAGATCTAATCCGTATGCAATGATTCTAGCCTAGGCCTCTTTCCAGTCTTCTGGAGTTATTTATATGCAATTTTCAAACAGAGGTGATCTTTCCTATATGCACTAATAATATTTACATTTTTAAATGGAACACAGATTGAAAGTTGAGGTAGAAGGTTAGGAGGTCAAAGAAACAGAGAGATTAGATCTTTAACCAGTACAGACTGTTGCATATTGGAAATATTAATATCATATTTTTGCATATTTCACCCTCCCTTTGGATGTATAGATGTCTAGTTATATGAGCTGTTACCAACAAAATAATCCAAAATATTGGAGAAGGAGATGGAAATAATGTGTGTGTGTATTTAGAGCATCAATAACAGAAAAATAACTATAAAATCATAATGAGCAGAGCTAATATTTCATTGAGAAATTCAATATTTTAAGTAAAGGTAAAAATAAATGATCTTGTTACAGCCACAATATACAATTCTTGATGAATTAAAATTTTAAACAAACAAATGTCATGGGAAGAATGCAGATTCAAAGAAAGCTTGCAAGCCAAATGCAGACTACCTGAAACATTGCCTCACATTCCATTTCTGTGGATTCTTCTCTCCAGCAGGACAGACCAGCAGGAAAGATCAGTTCCTAAACCTATAGCTTGGACAGGACTTGTTGAAGTTTTGTAGTACAATGAACTATATGTAGCCTGGTGCAACAATTAATTCTTTTTCTTTTGTACTAGATCCTCTGGAAAGAGGATGAGTGGCCCTTTTAGTGTTTACTGAAAGATCACTATAGTGTAGCTCAAATGGAGATTTTTTGCTACTCTTACAAAGGATTTTGAAGAATGTTTCAAGTATAAATATATGGAGAAAAATTGAAAGAGAAAAGAAAAAGAAGAGGAGTAGGAGGAGGAAGAGAAGGAGGAAGAGGAGATGGAAGAGAAGGAGGAAGAGGAGGAGGAAGAAGAGGAGGAGGAGGAAGAGGAGGAAGAGGAGGAGGAGGAAGAGGAAGAGGAGGAAGAGGAGGAAGAGGAGGAGGAAGGAAGAGCGGCAGGAGAAGAGGAGGAGGAAGAGGAGGAGGAGGAAGAGGAGGAGGAGGAAGAGGAGGAGGAGGAAGAGGAAGAGGGGAGAATCAGGAGAAAGAGGAAGAGGAGGAGGAGGGAGAAGAGGAGGAGGAGGAGGAGGAAGAAGAGGAGGAGGAAGAGGAGGAGGAGGAAGAAGAAAAGGAGGAGGAAGAAGAGGATCAGGAGAAAGAGGAAGAGGAGGAGGAGGAGGAGGAGGAGGAAGAGGAGGAAGAGGAGGAGGAGGAAGAGGAAGAGGAGGAAGAAGAGGAGGAGGAAGAGGAGGAGGAAGAGGAGGAGGAAGAGGAGGAGAGGAAGAGGAGGAGGAGGAAGAGGAGGAGGCGGAAGGGGAGGAGAAGAAGAGGAGAAGAGGAGGAGGCAAGAAAGAGGCAGAGGAGGAAGAGGAGAATCAGGAGAAAGAGGAAGACGAGGGAGGGGAGAAGAGGAGGAGGAGGAGGAGGAAGAAGAGGAGGAGGAAGAAGAGGATCAGGAGAAAGAGGAAAAGGAGGAGGAGGAGGAGGAGGGAGAAGAGGAGGAGGAGGAGGAGGAGGAGGAGGAAGAGGACTAGAGGAGAGGAAGCGGGAGACTCAGGAGAAAGAGGAAAGCGGAGAGAGGAGGGAGAAAGAGAGGAGGAGGAGGAGGAAGAAGAGGAGGAGGAAGAAGAGGATCAGGAGAAAGAGGAAAAGGAGGAGGAGGAGGAGGAGGGAGAAGAGGAGGAGGAGGAGGAGGAGGAGGAGGAGGAGGGAGAAGAGGAGGAGGAGGAGGAGGAGGAGGAGGAGGAGGAAAAGTGTTCTTGCTATTTAGCATAATGTAGTCTTGAACTTGGTGTGCAGCCCAAGCTGCCCCAGCCTCTCAGTGCTGAGAGTGAAGATGTATATTGCCATGTCCAGATGGTGCAGTTCATTATCTACTCTTGAAAAATGTGACTGTCATGATCAATGTATAATGTGGAGACTATTAAATTTCTAATGTATATGTTTATCAGAAGTCAGCACTTTAATCTTTGAATGGCCACATAGTTGATAGTTTTGGCTTTGATGGCTACTCACTGTCCATTGCAATTATATGATCTGCCATTGATGTGAGTGTAGCATATGCAATAGCAAATGAATGGACTTGACTTAGTTCCAGTAAAATTGCATCACCAAAAATGGCAGGATCCTGGTAACTTTATTTGTCCATTCCTTATCATACTTAGCATCATTTTCATATATTGAAGTGACAGCATTTTTTCTCTTTCACTAGGATGTCATATAGTAAACATTATTGTTTTTAATTTATCTAAAGTAAGTATATATAATACATAATTGTACTTTCATTACTTGTGCTTTTAAATGAGTAAATTATAAATGAAATTAGAGATATGTGCATTTTACCATACCAACTTTATTTTTAGGAGCTTATATCTGTATTTTTCATTCTGTTGAACTTACACAAATAAACATCATAAAGAGAAAACCAGACAGATGTTCTTAAATTAAAAAGAGTGATGTAAAATTAACACAGTTGGTCATATTGAAATCAGCCTTTGTGAAAAAGAAACTCAAAGGTTTGACTCAAAATGGCCATCATCCACCGATAAAACAGACAGACACATTAGCTAACACTTTCTGGAAGATAGGCAGAACAGCAGTGAAGAGTGTACAATTTTTCAAAATGGGGGTGATCCAGTCCCACAAATCTGAACATGTGAGTGAATGCCATTCAAAATCCTCAATAGTTGTTCCTTATGCAAAGAACAAAAGAAACAGCTTCAGGCTATTTTTCATGATTTTTCTAATTCTTTGTTTTAATGGAATAGAAGAGTTTTGTGGAACTGAAAGGGGTGAGGGGGGAGGACCTGAACTTCTTTCTGATGAGCTGTGCATTTGCAAATAGCATCTGCCACCTAAATACAGTACAGTGTTTGAAGGATGGTGATATCATCAATGATGCATTTTAAATTAATGTAGCTCTAAGGAAGGTAAGATCTTTTCTTCATTTCACATTAATGTATTTACCATTTTTCTGGTCTTCTTTCCTAGGCCATAAATAAAAAAAAAAGAAATAACGGGAAAAAAGGCAGAGGGACTTCAAAATGTTATTTGTATTAATAATAATTATATCAATATCTGAACCCACTAAGATCAGAGCACAGCTGTGAAGATGAAGCACCATCCTAATTTAAAGCCCTAAGAAATACCTCGGATACTGCAGTCATCCTAAAGGGAGGGACAGTGGCAAGGTGGTCCCAAGCGCTGTCCCTTTCATAGATGTGGAACTCCCACAGATTTCTAAAGGACCTTTTCATATACAAGAAATGTATAGTCCTGAATTTGGAGAAATACATTCCCTAAGATCATTTTTTTTTCTCTCAGCACAATGAGCTGAATCCCAGGAAGAAAGGAAAAAGTTAACTGAGTTTCTTAGAAGCTCTTTTGTGTCATCTTTTGTCAGACAATACTAGATAAAAGACCTGGAACATGGCGGCGAGGGTGACAGTATGCCAAATGACTTTTAAGCCACATGACCAGAGCGACTCTGCGTCACAATACACAGAAGGGCTGCAGTCGACAAATACAGCAGCCCTGTGTCAGGAGAGGGTGTGCTAACAAGGTGAGCCTAAGCAGCAATCATGAGGCCCGGGGAACAAAGCAGTGGGATCGAATGTGGGAAGAACTCAGCCAATACTGTCGTTTCTCCTGCCGCAGCAAGTCTTCGTCTTAGACCTCCAGAGCTGCATCAGTGGCAGATGTCACTGTCAAGCCTGGGCTCCGCGCTCTAATAATTAAAAGAGACCAGGAAGCATTAGGTATCCTGGATCCGCTCACTTCTTCGGTTATAAAAGGAGAGAAATAAGCCTTTTGGGGGAGCTCCGTGTGTTTCTTGATGAAGCAGAAACCACAATGGGATTTTCATACTCAATTTTAGCCCTAGGTTAAGACAGGGAGAGCAGTGTCTCAAAATTAGAATAAAATAAAAGAACTCATTAAAGACATGTTATAACCAGAAGCATTTATAAAGTCTTAGATAAGACTTTGAAAGAAGGTTATAATAAATAGCCGTTCCACAGTGGTGAGGAGAAATACATCAGAATTGTCATCTATGATGCTTTAAGTTAACTAAACCTGGTGGTCATTGTGTGAAGAATGAATAATCTCTCTTTTCTTTCTTTTTTCTTTTTGATGCTACTAAGGCTCCATGACTGCCACTCAAAATGCTTCCTCATGACTTATATGCTCCTTCTTGTCACTTACCACATAAGCAATATACACAACCACTAATGAAGTGTGTACCTATCTATTTGGTTGCTGAGGGAATCAGGTTTCTATAAACACACATTTTGGTTGCCTTCAAAATATCAATACACAGAACAGCAGAAAATCACAGAATATCAATATACAGAAAAGCAGCCTTTGAACATTCATATGGAATAAGAATAGTCAAAATAATCCTAAACAATGATGTGGCAGCATCACAATACCTGATTTCAAAATATACTACCGAGGTTAAAAACAAAAGACATAATATTGTCACCGAAGTAAATATGCAAACCAATGGATTAGATTAGAGAAACCTGAAAGAAAATCATGTAGCTGCAGTAGCTTGAGTCTTTATGAAAGGGACTAGAACCTCCATCAAATATCTTTCTGGGAAAGGTGGATATCCACCTTCAGAAGATTGAAACTAGATCAACATTTCCTTCACTATATAAAAAATCACCCAAACCAACTAATGATTTTAATGTAAATCTAGGAAATCTAAAACTGCAAGATCAACAACAAGGCTTGGTGGGTATGGATATGTGGATATGTGCAGTACATATATGTAGTACATCAATAGCAACAACATACAGACACACATATACACACACATACACAAAAAGTAATAAATAATGTTTGAAAACATTAAACCAAAAGCAATAAAAACTACCACAGGAAAACAGAGGAGAAGTACCCCCAAGATATTGGCACAGATGGTTGTTTTCAGATAGGACTCCCATTCCATACTCAAATCAAGACTTCACCACTAGGCTTGCAATCATTAAAATTAGCTTCTGCTCAGCAGTGGACACTAGCAAGGGAATGAAGAGAGGACTACCAATGAGAGAAAATCTATGACAGTATTCAGCTAATCAAGGACAATGTGCAGAATATATATAGAAAACTCACAATTTGGCATGTGGAGCATCCTTCTGACCCAAGGCAAATAGTAAGAAAAGTTTGAAAGTTTAGGAGTTTAAGACCAGCCAAACAAAACAAAACAAAACAAAACAAAACAAAACAAAACAAAACAAAAAACAAAAAACTTCAAAAATGTTGATTTGGAAAAAAAGTAGTAATTCCATCACTAAATGAACAATAATTTATGAGATACCTTTCAAAATAAGGACAAATGGCCAATAAATATATAAAAAGATGCCCAACATATTTAGAAATCATGAAATTACAAATAAAAACTATATAGAGATTCTTTATCAGTTTAGTCATAATGGATATTATCAAAAATAAGCATCAACAACAAAATTCTGGTGAAGTCTGGGATTCAAAAGGAAATATTCATTGTCAGTGGGCATGAAAAGCCTTTAGGAATTATGGAAATCACTTTGGAGGTTCACTACAAAACAAAAAAGAGAAGTACCTTATGATCCTTATGATACAGCTATACCACATCTTGGTAGTAAAGGGAATTTAACTCAGAATACCACGTATATACCCCACATATCCTTGTTTATCATGGTACTGGTCATAACAGCTAAGATAGGGATCTTAGGTGTCTGTCAATACATCCATGTATTGGAAGATACATAAGTGGTATACATACAAGTGAGGCCATTTGATGGAAAATGCATGAAATGAAAAATTGGCATAAGAAGAAAAATTAGACCAGAGAGACAACTGTTCAATGTTTTAAAAGAAGCTAGAACATAAAAATCTGTCCTGAAAGCAGTAGAACAGCTGCTGGGGAAGGGGAAAATGAGAAGGTAGCAAGGCTGTTCTCTGGGATGTGAACATCTAGATTAAGGTGTCTAATTCTGATTCTGAATTCCTAACTTACTGCTTTCCCGCATCTGTAAATATGCATCATAAAATAGCTACTGAATTTATAAACCATTTTCTACTTGCCCAAGGGAACATAGCTATGAAGTAAACTGGCTGAGCTGAAAAGCATGAAGAGTTTTAGATAATGGGTGACAACAAGAGGATTTAATTTGCTTGAATGATATTCAAGTGTGTCACCCTGGGAATGAGCATGATATAAAATCATCAAGGATGAAAGCATGCTTCTTTTAGTACCACAGAATTCCAGGGGAACTAAAGCAAGAGGTTCTGCAGAGGCTCACAGGATCGCTGGCTGATATGAAGGATTCTGGAAAAGGGTCTTAGGTTAAAGGATTTTGTAGGGAGGAAGCATGGTTGGAGGGAGAAATTATTATCATTGTTCCCTACAGAATGATTCCATAGCATCCTGAATATCTTAAAAAACCAGCCACTGTTAGTACTGAAGTGCTGTAACTTTATGTTTTAGAACCTTAAACACCATTCTATGAATGTATTAAATAAAGCCCCCTCAGTTGAAGGTAACATAGACCTCATCTCAATTAGCTTGAGCAAAAGGAAAGCATGCATCTCATGATGGAAATGTCCAGAGGAAGCTGTGTGGAGGCACAGCTTGGGGCAGAAGCACGAATAGCGTCACCAAGACCCAATTTTTACTTCCCCTGAGTATGTCTCTGATGCTTACATAATGGCGGAGTGTCTCAAGACTTTACAATATTACAATGTTAGGCCAAAAGGAAAAAAAATTGAGGGTGAAAAAATTAAGGAAAGAAAGTGAGGGAGAGAGGAAAGTAGGAAGGGAGGAAAGAAGGAAGGGAGAGAGGGGGGATAGGAGTGAATGTAAATGAGAGGAAGGAATGAACGAAGGAAGGAAGGAAAGAAGGAAGGAAAGAAGGAAGGAAAGAAAAGAAGGGAGAGAGAGAGGGAGGGATGGTAAGAAGGTGGGACAGAGAGAGGGATGGAAGAAGGAAAGACAAATACCTCTAGATATTCTAGCAGCATCTCATTGTCAGTGACTAGATCACATACTCATCTGCAAAGCACCCACTAAATCAGGCAATGTGTATGTCCAAAATTTTCTGTATTTGTCCCATGACACAAGACAGTATCGCCAGAGAGGTCCAGAGACCAAAAAAGGTATTCTCTAAGAAGGAAGATAATTGAAACTTTCCTAAAGGAAATGATCCAGTCAAAACCCAATTTGCATATAGCCAAAGAAAGAGATTAGGGTAGATATCTGAGACAACTTGGGAAGGACTGACTCAGATAGAGATGAATAACAACAAAAAGAAGGCACACATTTGCAAGGAGGCAGTTTTCCATCTCAAACACCGAAGAAAATAAAGAATATCACATTAAAAGAATAACACATCATTGCATTCTATCTAAAGCTTGGAATGGTAACCAAAATGTTGAGAATTTGTTACATTTGTTAACATTCAGTATTCTTTATAGAGTATTTACCTTGTGTTGTTTTATATATTTAATGTTGGTCACATGGGTCTAACAGTGTTTACTACCAATCTGTACAGCTCATAATTTTGGGAAGATATTGAATTCTTTGTGATTGTCTACTTATCTGTAACCTGAGGAAAGATAGCTTCTGGATTCACAGAGCTGTGAAGATTAAGTCATTTTAAGTGTTTAGAATGATACTTATTACACACTACTGAGTAATTAGATTAAGCATTAAATTGTGCTACAAAATATTAATTTAATTAAGCCTTACAACCTATGATGAATTATTGTTGTTATTATTTTACATAAAGCAAAACTAGAGAGAAGATAAGACTAAGCAACTTTTTACTTCACATAGAAAATTATAGAGCTAGGCCCTGAGTTCACATCCCTCTATTCCACAATCTGCTCTGTTGATTATAAATTCTCTCAAGCACTATGGATTCTCCCCCAAAATGTAGGTACATTACGATATAGAGAAGAGGTTGAGAAAATACACAGTTGGCTCTCTACCTTTGTTCCTTCAGTATTTTTGATTCATGGTTTTCAGAAATAGTGCAGACTATTGTATATTAAAGTTCACTCTGGATAGGAATTAGTCTTATGTTGTCAAATGCCATATGCATCTTCATTTCTAATTCAAATTCATCATCATTTGAAAATAAGAGTAACTAGAAATTTCACCAGAAAATGTAATCAATTAATCAACCAGGTAGCCTGCATATTATTAAGGACTTAATTTGGTAGAACCAGGAATCCACCTTTTTCAGTTAAAACAAGACTAATGCTTAGCATATCAATATTTAAGCTGAATCTATTTTTATTAATTAGGATTTGAAGGTTGTCAGAAACTCACTGCAAATCGTCAATTACCTTGTACCTGGGATGTCCCTTAAAAGAATATCACATTACACAGCTATAAAAAATTCAGAGACAAAGTAGAATGTGCAAGAAAATCTTCATTTAATATTGAAAGAGTGAAAATTAACCCTTATTCTTTAAGAGGACTTATATTTAACTTTGTGTCTTCCTCGGTTTTGAAAGTATTAAAGAACACTGTAGGTCTTGGTTCTCTTTTTTTGTCCTTCCTAATCCAATTGAATCTACTTTAAATAGCCATAATTGGTGATTTTCCAGATCAAAGGTCTTCCTCAGATCAATGAGCAGAGCTTGTCTATATTGATTACCAGCCATGCCTATGAAAATATCATTCGTTACCTCGGGAATGAGAGGGGAATGAAGAGGCTAGTACCAAATTGGAAAGAGATCAATGAGTCTCATGTAGATAAAAATAAGCATGTTACCTGAGAAGAGAGCATCAATTTTTTATGGACCCTGCACCAAACAGCAGAGGAAAGAAAAATCAAGTGGGTCAGCCTTCAGATTGCTCAGAATAGCTTTTTATTCATAGTGGAACTTCTAACACAGCAGAATTTCATCAAAGAGAAGAAATAGAAAGGAGTTGAGAATTCTTAATTCTTTCTCTCAGTTGGCATAAAAAATCCGTTTTTAAGCCTAAATCTCCTTTTCTTTGTGCATATTCATAAAAAATCAAGATTTGTTTTTTTAAGAAGTTAGTTGCATAAACCTTTTCTAGTTCTGACAGATATGTTATCTGCTGTATTAAATCAACTTGGCTATGTATTAGACCTATTCATTTGGACCAACCTGAACTACAAAATCACCTAAATAAAATGTTTATAAAATACACTAAATGTTTTGATAGAATTCTTATTTTTCCTCCAACATGATTATTGCCAGCAATAGGGTGAATTGCCTCCAAATATAGACAAGCAGATGGTGGACTCATTCTTGGTATACTGATTGTTCAAGGATACCTTATGAAGTTAGAGTTGATGTGACACATGCTTACAAGTGTCACAACCATATAATCGGAAGCAGAGGGGCAGATTGAGAGATAGGCTGTGACTGGAAGCACAAGCCTCATTCCTAACTGGGAAGAACTTACCAGAGAAATAATTAGCAGAGATTATCTAACATAGGGGAAATGGAAAGCCCTGACTAGAACACAGAGACTGGAGATTGTTGGTCTGGCAAAAGATGATTAAGAACCAATCTTAAAACAATCATTAAATATGGTCACAAGGAGCTAGCTATCAAGTCATAGTTGGTACATAATATTAATCTTAGGAAGCACTTGAGGGCACCATAGCCATCCTCTTGAACCTTTCCATGCTTCTTTTACTGAGGCCTATGACAGCCTTTCCTAGGTCTAGGAGTCTTGAAGTTATTTTTCCAGATCATCCTCTTCCCCTGAAAGTCAGAACTTTCCAAGGGGATAATTTCCCAAACTGGATTTTCCTATGCAAAATAACTTTAGAACATAGGACAGTAAGCAAAGATGTAGAGTTGTCTGCTTCTGGCAGCAAAATAGAAAGATAAGGGTGAATTAATAAAGTCACTTAATTTATAGGTCAATGATCGCATATGCCCATAATTTTAGCACTGGAGAAAAAGCAGAACATTGTGATTTTGAGGCAGACTGATTTACATGGCAGCACTTGCTTCAAAAAACAATAATAAGTGAATAAATAATTAAATAAATATCTATGACTCATTTCATTCCATATCTAATCCATGTAATCCTCTAAGAGCCACAGTTTTGTATGCCAAAAAAAGATCATGGTCTCACTATTTATTTTTAAATTGTCATGAGAATTAAGCTGCCTACAGGTTCTTTTGAAAAATATCTGAGACTCTATAGACTTGTCACTGAGAATATCTAAGACACAGAAGGTATAGTGGGTCAAGTTATGGATAAGAACTAATAACAACATTCATATTCAAAATGGGCCAGAATTAAAATTTTGCTTGACCAAGATTAGTTTGAAGAAAATGGAAATGTGGTTTTTACAAAGTGACAAGAAATCTCAGTATTAAAGAGCTGACTACATTATGGGACAATTAAGTACATACAAAGTCACATAAAGGATTCAGAAATAGGGATCAGGCTCATAATTGAAAGAAACTAATAAGGATCCAAGGGCCAGACAAAGAAACTATAGTCCTGAAGAACAATTGTGAAAGAGAACATGAACAAGGCTAAGGGTCAATCACATTTTATCTTAGACTAAAAGCAAACATGTAGTGATTTGGATGTCCTGGATATCCTCCTATTAATGAGAAGGAACTTCAAAGTTGGTAAAATCTCAGGTAAACTTTGATCTTTTACTTGGGAGGTATTTGTTTCTGAGTGCTAAGGTGGGTCCCTGGAAAGACTTTGATACAAAGACTTTGATGAGAGAGAAAGAAGAAAACAGTCTTGACCAAGTATGCAGTAGAGATGTAAAAATATTTATCATGAAGTACAGCAATGTATGTGTTGGGTGGTAATGCGTGGGATTTGCATTTTGCTTGTTCGTGTCTATGAAATATGTCTGAAAGATGATACTTTATCATGATGTCTGTACTCTGGCCTCCACATTTGCATGTGTTCACTTACATACACACCCACATCCACACACACACACACACACACACACACACGCACACACAATACAAAATACAAAAAATACAAAAAGAAAAGTAGTGATCTCATGTCAAAACTATAGCAAACAACATGATTAGGACCTAGCACACTAACATTGTATTATCATTCCTTTCTTTATTGACAAGGCCTCCATTTTTCCCTTGCATACCAGAATTAGGAGGATGATACTGATTCCAAGGAGAATGTATTATTTTAAAGGAAATGTATTTTTAAATAGGATTTTTTACATTATCTTGATAAAGAATAATTAAGTAGCTCAACCAGGGACTTGTTCCACATTTAAAAATTTATCACTATCATTTTTCATTTTCCCAATACATGTTGACTATTTTGTGGAGGAATATTTTACAGTAAATTCCTCAAAATGTTTGTATAGATTGATAGACAGCTGATTGAGTGCCATTTTAAATATATTCACTGAATCAATGATGATATGCATAAAAATATTGCTGTTCAATGTAGAAGTTAAGTAAAAGTCACAATAGGAAATTAGAAAATAAGTAATTTTAAATTTCGTTTATGTTTTCCTTGGAAAGAAAACAAGATAAGTAGCTGTATTTATTTCCATTATTTAATAACAGATGAGCGACAGATGAGCTGTTGAACTACAATATCCATATGTGCATAAAATATTTTGTAATGCTGCCTAAGCGTTGACATCATGGCTATGGTCAGGACAGGGAACTGAGAGAAGAGGCAGGAGGGATAAGAGGCAAGGGGGAGAAGAGGGAAACTTCCTAGACTGTATTTTCAATGTCGTTTAAATACTGACTGTAAGGATGTGCTATCTATTTAACAAGCAAATTCATATTGAAGTAAGTTGTTTTGAAGGCAATTAAGAAGCTAGAGTAAATAGTTAAGTGATTTAGATGAAAATGAATTATGCAGGCTGGAATATAAGAGGAGGTTTCTAAATCTCTACATTTTTTTTCAAAGAGAAAGAACAAGTTCCTTTACATTTGAACCTTACAACTGGCCCCAGGTAGAGGTATTCTTTAAATTGCCTTATTTTGAACATCATGTGCTATTCCACAAGTCCCTGCATTAGCGTAAAATCAATGTGAGCTTTGCATGACCTTTGAGGCTAACTGATAGGATTTTACAGAGAACAGAAATTTAACAGAGTTTTATTTCTCAAAAGATGTTAGATTCAGTTGCAAATAATCCTGTTGATAGTCCTCTTAATGGCTTAAAAATAATGTTGTATTTTATGGCTTTGGGGTCAATGTAACAGTAGAAAATATATTCAAACTCGTGGACCTTTTTCTTTTTGGTTATACTTTCTAGAGAAAGTTCATAAAAGAAATGAAAAAAATGCACTCTAAGAAACCATATATAGGAGCTGTATTCCCTGGTAAAATGTGCTAACTAATTTCAAATGTTTTTCTAATGCTGACCAAGAGACCAGAGCCAGGGATGTATATGAAGAATAGGTTAATTTTTCTATGAACTTCTGCATCAAGAAACAATATATGTGACAAACAATTTAATAGAAATTTGACTTTCCCGTCTCCATCTCACATGTTTGTATATTCAAATTGACTAAAACACTCTTTATTTGTATCTTCTGAATATAAAAATGGCCTTATTTTTTTCATTACCTTCTATGTGGAATTGTAGGTTATTTTAAAACTTTACCAAATAGATTTATTTTCAACATTTTCTAAAGCTGAAGGGAAGATGGTTTCTTTTACTTTGTGCTTTTCTATCCATGTCATCTTTTTAATGTATTGTTTAGTAAGGCTTTCAGATTCAAGACAACTTTTATTCCATTTTGCCATAAAGTATCTCAGAACTGCACATATGGCATAAAAATAGGTAAAATTGCCTTTGAATCACATTAGATGCATTATAACCTAAGGAGCAGATAGAATGCAAACTAAAATCATTTTAATAGAAGCTTCTGTCTCTACGAGGTTTTATTTCCCACAGTGTCAGGGAGACTACAGAATAAAAGCTTTTCTGTTTCATTAGGAACGACCACTGTATCATCATAGAGTTTGCAAATTATCCACAGCTACTTCAAATAAATACTTCACCACAGTTCAGGACTCTTAAAATATTTTGGCTAGTTGAAACAAATGAAACAAACTCATACAGCCCTGAGAAGAAAAGCACGGACTTTGAACACACACACATACACACACACACATACACACACTACTATGACTTATGGAATTTGTATTTTAATGTAAACAGAGTGGCTGAAACACTAACCTTTTATTTATTTAAAACAAGGAGGAAGGTCATGAAAATAAGTCACCATCCTGATTCTGGCTTGCAAGGCCTTGTCAGTAAAGAAAGGAATGCTAGTACAAAATTAGTGTGCTGGGTCCAAATTACACTGTTTAGCATAGTTTTGACATGAGATCGCTACTTTTTTTTTTGTTTTGTTTTTCTGTATGTATATGTGAATGAATGAATACAGGTAAATGTGGAGTCTAGAGGACAGACATCACTCTTTTCCACTAAGTATAAAATATGGTTGGTAAGCTTTGTTTTATGAGTGAGGTCTCCATAAAGTTTAAAGATTTAATACAGTTTTTGGTCCTAAAATTCAAAGACATAAGCTAAAAGCAAAACTCTTGGTAAATGCTTTTAAGAGTATACATTTTTACTCCTATAATACAAGACAGTTGCTCATGCAAATAAACAAAAGTTGAATCTAGCCAATTTATTAATTTAATTAGGAATTTTCAGTGTTTCTGTATGGCCTTGTTGAAATTCTTAAGGCTTTCGAATAAGGGTCACATGGGGAGCTCATGTTTTGTCAGGTGGATGGTCTACAGTATACAGAGCTCTGATAAAAACCAGCTGCTATGACCTGATACTGGTTAAGGCTCAAAAACCAGACAGTGCAAACAAATACTATATCTTGGCTTGAAATATTCTGCACATCTGCCAGCAATTAGTTCTATATCAGACATGAGATGGGGGTGCTGAAAAACAGGATCAGATTTCAGCACAATCAAATGCACAAGAGATTCTTCATTGTTCGACAGCGAGTGGCTATAGCAATACCCAGTTTCCACACTGCTTGTCATTCCCATAATTCAGGCTACTCTTGGTTAAAGGGGTTGCAATACGTAGCAAGGTAAGAGTCTAATCAGACCACTGATTTAAGAGGTCCACCCAATCACTGTTTACTATTCCAGAGAGAAGAGGCCATTCAAGGAGACCAGGGCACCGATTTTCAGAAATGCATGATTTCAAAAGCATTGTTGGAATTTGTGGTTCAGTTCAATTTGATATTAGATAAGAAAAAAGAAAGACTGCTTTTTCCTTAGAAGTCTATTTTAATTCTATATTCTTTCAAGATCTATTCAACTTATCTAGGATAAAAGATTTATTTTGGGTGTTGTCACTCCATGACCTTGAAATGTGGCTTCTAAATGAGTTATTCTTGAACTCATGTCTCCATGATTGGGGCTTGAGTTTGTTTTATAACCGGGGAACTGCAATTTTACTCTGTCATGTGTATAATTTCCGAGTTGTGGAATTGGTCCTCATAGTTGCAGCCCATTCTGGACCAGGAATACATCTGCCTTCATCCACAATATTCCATGGCCCTGGAAAAGTGGCTGCCACTGATTACATGCTAAAGAAAGAGATGGGTAAGTACCACTGGAGGTACAGAACAACTAGCCTCCCCTCCTCCTAGTGGTGCGTGCCTACCTCAGAGAGGTACAAAATGCTCAGGCTTTCTCCACAGGTCTGATGGCATTTCCTCAAAAAGCTTCTCCCACAACTCTGTTCCCTTTTGTAAATCTGTCTCATTTCTTTTTTTCCTCAGACTTTTAGTGCTTGACTCCACATTCTCTTCTTCTTGAGTGCTCTTGGTGAAATTTATGCCTCTTTGCCAAAGCATCTTAAATCCAGAATTCTCTCATATTCTCTGTCTCTCTCTCTCTCTCTCTCTCTCTCTCTCTCTCTCTCATTTCTCTCTCTTTCTGTTTCTCCCTCTCTTTTTACTAGTCCTTCCTTTGTATGGCTGTGTATTAGACATATCTGAAATTTAAGGATAAGATAGATTTAAAAGTTATGGATGTGTCACATGTTGAATTACATTAACTATAGACTATGGGTAATTGAACTGGGTAGGGAAAAAGATTAAACAAATAATTCTTTTAGACGCAATCAACGCTTATTTAAGGCCATTATTTTAAATATCCATTAGTAATAAAGCAGAAAAGTTTGGCTATAGAGCTTCTTCAATATAAAAAGAAGACAGACTTTTCTACTCCTATATTCCACTTGAAAGAATAATTTAATTAAAAGGCAAAGCCAGCAGGAACTTTATAATCTGCATTCAATGCAGGATATTATATAATGACCTTCATTTAAAACTCAAATCATTAAAACTAGTAAGTCTAACTGGTGACAAGGGAGATTTCAACATCAGGCCCAACAGCTTAAAATATGAATAAAAATCATAGCTTAAATGAATCAGTCCATTGAGAACTTACCACAAAGTAAAAATGAGAGAAGAAAAAAGTTACCTAGGAACACTATTTTATCTTCTGACCTAAGCTTCTCCCTTTCCACTCATCTTTCAGAGTTTTTTCCTCTATAAGAAAACAAACCAAATCTATTTCCTGAGGAAAAAAATATTTTATTAGACAACTTGGGTGCAGCAGGGAAAAGATCTTTAGATGTGACTTAATTCTTCTTTTCTACCTCAGCCTCATCTGTCACATGATTAGGACTCCAGAGAAGTGAGCATCTAAAATTAAGTAAGTGTGTGTATGTGTGTGTGTGTGTGTGTGTGTATGTGTGTGTGTGTGTGTATTGGGGGGTGGGGAGGGAGTGTGAGCTCCCTCAGGGAGCACAGAGAATTGAATAGTTGCTGATAACAATTTGTGGACCATATTCAACATTTGGATGAAGCAGCAGCAAGCTTTGTATATAGTTCTGTTACATTTACCTTATTTTGTCATGAACATCTTCACAGGATAGCTGTTCTTAACACAGATACAATTCAGTTGGTCATTAGATCAACATATAAATGCTGAATGTTTTCTTCCAGTTGCAATTTTTTTTTCTAAGCATGGGATCCAGGCAACAGAGCTAAGTGAGGTTTTTGGTTGCTATTTTCTAGTGGTGATAAGTTCCATTCCATTTCTTTTCTCTCTCTCTCTCCCCCTTCTCTATTCCTCTGTTCTTTATCTGTTTACTGTGTCATTTGAGCTGTTACCCCTGTAATAGGTCCCCTGTCTCCTACATGCTTCATTCCTAGGATGCAAACACGACCAACTTTCCTTTCCCATGATGGCTTCCAGAAGGGAACAAACGAAATCCAGAAAGCAGTTTTCCTTGGGAGCGTGATCCAGAAGGACCCATAGAAAGATGGAAACTAAGTGGATGTTGCCATTCTATGTCAGGAAAAGAAAATGCTGAGTTCCTGTCAAAATCCCCAACTGGACTTGTGAGCAGGTTTAGCAGGTAAAGGTGCTTGCTGACAAGTCTGAAGACCTGATTTCGATCCCCAGAACCCCTATGATGGAAGGAGAAAATCAACTCTATGATGCTGTCCTCTTACTTCCACTGTGCACAGTGGCATATACACACATTAACAGAGACACACTCACAGACATGCGCACATAATTAAATATATGTCAAAAATTTTAAAAATCTGTAGCACCCATGATAGCCTCATTTGTAGGTTCAATTTACCCGAGATCCATAGAACATAGAATAAAATATTCCCTCTGTCAATGAATGCATCTATTTATAAACAATCCATTTCATATGTTACAGTCAAAAATAGGCAAATGACTCTTTTAATCAATAACCTAGTCAGGTAATTAGTCAAATTAACTGCTTCACTCAATTAATAAATAAATCCATTTGTAGATATCAAATTGGCAATGCTATAATAGTTACTAATATACAATCTTGGGGAAAAATAGGGCTGCAGAGCATCTCTCTGGGATAAAAGAGTCATTTTTTTGAATAATTGCTGTATTTTCTTATTGCTGAAAATAAATATGCTTTACTTTTAATAGGAAAAAAGCTTTTACTGGTTTAGTGTGGAGTTTGAATTCTAATCTTTGATCATTATCTGTTTTTTTTTTTTGGACAAGTGTGTATGCATTTTGTGGTCTTCATTTCCTTTGTCATAGGATCTCTTTGCTAACTAGATGATCTCACAGGTCTGTTTTTATTCTGTTTATGGCAGGATGTAATCTTAGATGTGGAATGTATGTCCCAAAGGGCAAAACAAATATGAAGTTAGATAGGTCTGTAAGTCTCTAAATTTCAATGAATATGTATTACCAATTAATGGTATTGCTATTAGCATTTCATAATGTAGTTAAAAAGGGAATATATTTGTAACTATGTGAAATAAGAAATGATTACCAAAACAGATTTGATGTTGTACAGTAGTATCTTAATAGAATTTTGCTTGTTAAAAATAATTCCTGTAAAGTATTTTTTAATAATTGCTTAGATTTTTCAATGACTCCAATTTATAAATTAAGCTCATAAGAATAATCTCAAGAAAGACATGGAATGACAAACAGAAAGCCTGTCTTGATGGACTTTATTTTAAAATTTTAGTTTCATGATATAGTAAAGCACAAATATATGAAACTGCATAATACTGAAGAAGCAAAATGATATGTGGTATTGTTTAAGATGTAATCCTGACTTTTCTTTTGAAAGTAATCTCTGATATCTTTTAATACAGGATAATGGACAAAAAATGGATTAAATTATGTTTGATGATAAACCAATGCTATTATACTTGAAACTTTTAAGGAATACTATAGTAATACTATCCAAATAGTTCACTATGATATTGGCAAAGATGGAGACTTACTGGATACTTTGTGCTTATTTGAAGAATCACTCATTAATTCACCAACATTTACTGAAGAAACTCTAAAGTATAGTAGGAAAAATATGAACTTTAGAAATAATATGTCAGTTCTGCCACTTACAGAAATTAAACTATACCTCATTGAGTCTCATTATTCTCTAGTGTTATCCACAATCTTACTGCATGGATATTGTGGGGATTGAGAAGAGTAATGTAGTAAAGTTCAATGGAAACAAATTTTTTTGAATTTTAAGGACTGTCTTACCATAGGACAGGTACTGCATTGGGTGTTCAAACTGAGCAACACTGAGCTTGGCCTTAAGGTCAATAGTACAGTTTGGACTGTAGATATGTGCATGTGCACCTATAGGAAGTGTGTCAGGATTCTTAGGGATGCGTGAAGTAATCTTGTGAGCATATGTGATTGGAGTTAGAAAAGGACCAAACACATTCTTGTTCTACATCACCATTTGAAGGCTTCAAGGCAGTTAAAGATCAAAACAGATAGATTACAGAGAGAGAAAAGTCTAAAAAGTGCCAAAGTAGATAGGATCAGAGCCCCTGAGACAGACACAGGGGAGGTAAGTGGAGTCACTAAAGAAAATCATTGCTTGCCTGAACTGTGGTAACTTGTAGAATTTACTTTGATAGTTGTGTTATTGAGAAACAGATATAATAACTTCAACAATCTAAGGAAAGCTTAGTACACTCAGACTCACAGAGTGGCAAAATGACAGGAGAAACAGAAATGTGCAGCTGCTCCAGGATGTTAAGTTGAGTGATGTCTCCTGGGTTAGAATTACCTTCTCCCTAAAGGCTGCAGTGTGGGAACCGGAATGAAAAAATAGTGTATGAGTGGAGGTAGACTCTCTAACAAGTGTAAACACTCTTTGGTAGGCAGAGCAAAATCACTGCTGTACCCAGTGGAGCTAACAAACTATAACACAAGAGGTACTCATTTTTATAACTGCCTTTTGCAGCAATATTTGGCAGAGCAGATATTTTGGTAATAGCAGATAACAGATTTTAAAAAAAAAAACTTGTATTTTGTTAGTTTTACTCTAAATTAGATGGATATTTTCATTGATCTTGATTCTCTAAATCCAGGTGTCAGTATCAAATGCTTTCAAAATTCATTAACTCACTAACACGAGTGATACAGGTGTGGAGAAGATAGCTCAGTCGACAAAGTGTTTTCCTTTCAAGCCTTGGGATCTGAGTTTGCTTCCCTGGAGCCCAAACTAAAAATAGAATGGGATGGCATGTGTTTGTCATCCTAGCACTGGGGAGGCAGACACAAGTGCATGCCGGGGCTTCCTGACAGCCAATATAGCCTATTTGGCAAGTTCCGGGCTGGGGAGAGATTCTTTCTGTATAAAACTGGATGGAGGGACTGGAGGGATGGCTCAAGGGTTAAGACTTTTACATGTAGGAGGCCCTGAATTTGAATCCTAAATTCCAGGTAAAAAGCGCCAGACAGAAATGGCATTGTCCTGCACTTTTGTTTCTGGTGGGTGGAGCCTGGAATTTCTCAGGGTAAAGCATACAGGAGATAGAATCAATTCAGGATGATTCCCTAAGTCACCCTTAGATCCCCCACAGGGTCACACAGTAACCTCTGACACACACACACACACACACACACACACACACACACACACACAGTAAATAACGTGAAAAAATTGGGTGGAGATACCTGAGGAATGCTGTCTTTTGTTACCACAAGTACATGAATACTTACTGATACTCAACAATTGGTTAACCAGAAAGAAGTACAGTAGTACGCAGAACTGAATTAACAGGCTTCATATAGTTAGATTCAACAGAGTATTGTCATAAGGGCTTCTGTGTCTTTTTTTTTTATGATTTATTCAACTGTGCGCATGTGCGTGTGTATGTGCGCCCGCGTGTGTGTATGTATGTGTGTGTATGTATAACCACGGACGAATTCGCGAACCACCATGGACGCCTCCACCTCCTTCTGCCCCGGGATTCACAGGCTCCACCCTACCAGGACTAGAAGCTCAGGCCGCCCCCACTTCCGCCTGGGGTCTATACGTGGGATCTGGGATCTGAAATCAGGATCTTCCGCCTGCAAGGCGGAGGCTTAACCCCTGAGCCACCTCTCCAGCCCGGCTTCTGTGTCTTAAGTTCTCACAGGTTTGAATTTTCCAGGAGAGGGTAGAAATGGAGGCTTTAACACAAAATCTAATTTTATTTTATTTTTGTTTTCCACTTTTAAACTTCACTTATTTATTAATAAATAATAAATAAAGGCCACCACCATTTCCACCTGGCATTTTTATGTGGGACCTGGGATCTGAACTAATGACCTCTACTTGCAAGGTAGAATCTTAACCCCCAGCCAAAGATCTAATTTTAAAACAGTAATGCTTTAAAAAAACAAAACACTGTGCTTAATAAATAACCAGTATTTCACTGTGTAATGTGTAATCTAAATAATTTTCCTTATAGGTTAAGAAAGTCTATCTAAACATTCATGGAAGTAAACTGTGGTTTATATTTTTATATAATGTACTCAAATACTTCTTCCTACAAGGGAAAATTTTGCCTACTATTTGGAAGTGATTCCTCAGCCTTTTAAAGAAACTTGACTGACTTCTCAGGAAACCAATCAGTCCTGATTTGGGAGACTTTTAGGGATTTTTAGATATCATTTGTTATATTTTCCCTTTTCTGATAAATCATGGAAACATAAATAGTTGAGCTTTCCCATAGTGCATGTGCACACACACACACACACACACACACACACACACACACACACTCCGACATACTTTGGCTGTGCCTAGGGAAAAACATATTATCAAGAAGCTGAAATATTAGTCTGACACTTTGCAAAACTTTGTCCTATATGGATAATAAAAAGCTACATTCTGAATATATTAAACACAGTAACATTGGAATGAGATTCATAAAATGTTTTTCTCATCTTCTACGTGCATGCCATGTGCTATATGCTAGAGACACAGAAGTTGAAACCACTATCATCTTTCGCTGGTACTTAAAATAGTAGAGAAAGCACAGATCAGAACTGAACATTCCCTGTCTCTTGTCAGTTGCATACAAATGTATTCAGATGACATAGCCCTACTTAGAGTAAATCTGGAGCAGAAATAACTCTGGTGTCTGACTGATTTCAGTTTCACTTGTTCCTGGTTTAGAGATAATAGATTAGTATTAAATGGAAATAAGTCAAGGTCATGGTTTTTTGGTCATAAGTGAAATTCATCAGCCTCTGCCTTTTTTCCTGTATCTCCTCTGACTTGTGCTGAAACTTTGCCTATTCAGATGACTTATGTTGGAGAATTTGAGTAGCATTTCTGTAGTAGGCTTCAATATGATATTCACGGTCCTTAGTAAGAAAATTACACTACCTGTCAAATTGATGTTCAAATGCTACCATGCCTTTATGGGACTGCTCTCCTCTCCTTTGATATTATATGTTTCCAATAGAGCAGACAAATTTGTTTCAAGTTGAGATGAGACATTTATTATTAACTCAAAGGGGTTTCATTGGCTGATCAGTTTGTTCTCTAGTCAAGTTCTGAGCACTCACATTTCTTTTAACTATTTTTGATCCACTAATAATTTCTTTTCTAATAGTCTCAATTTTTCCATCTTGCCCTGTCTGGAAAGCATTTATTATTTCCTTAATTAGCAGACAGAAAATAGCACTTCCTGACTGACCTCATCCTCCCTTTATCCAGATGATGATAAGAACTATGGATGGGGGAGCATCATTTTTTTCCAACTTAAGTGGTTGTTGGGACAAAGACACCATTTATGCTCATGACAAAATATGAATTACATATAGTTTTCTGAACCTTGAAAACGAGAATGGCATGTGAGCAGTGGACAAGGGCTCCCAACTTTATTAGATGGCACAATGTCATACTCAAGAGGGATCTGCAGTATTCTTCCGATGGTGATGATACTGACATGCAAATTTTGCAGAAGCAAGGCCCCACTGTAATGCACACACAGCCTGAATGATGTACAGGAGTAGGAGGTGGAGCTTTTTGTGAGAGTTATGAATCCTTTCTCAGACAGGACGATTTGCTGGCCTCTGATAATTGTGTGACCTTCTAAATACTATGGGGCTTCATTCCAAACTTCATAATTGTCTTAGTTTCTTTTCTATTGTTATGATAAAAAATTATGACTCAGGAAATTAAAAAAAAAAAGAAGGATTTAGGCTGGAGAGATGGCCCGGAGGTAAGGTTCTTAGCTCACACTTGAGGACCAGCGCTAAAATTCCTCAGAACCTGCATTAAAATCCAGAGTGGTATGGTTGCCACCTGTATTACCAGAACTCTGGAGGCAAAGACAGGGAATCATAGAGGGCAGAATGGCTTTCTAGTTAAGCCAATTAATGAGCACTGGGTTTCAATTGAGAAGAATTGCCTAACAGTAGAAGTGGAGAGTGATTGAAGAACACACCTGATGCCAACTTCAAAAGCACTCGTGTACCTGACCGCATATGAACACATGTACATCCCCCATACACACACACACGTATGCACACGCGTGCACACGCACACGCACACGCACACACACACACACACACAAAGTACAATATGCAAATAAAGATTAGAGGTTTATTTTTGGCTCACGGGTCAAGGTGTGTCAAAGCAGTCAGAACCTGAAGCAACTGCTCACATCTCATCTAGTCAGGAAGCAGAGAACAATAGATACCTGTGCCCAGTTTGATGTCTTCTTTTTATGTAGTCCAGGATTCTAGTTCAAGCAGTGGTCTGTCACTCTTCTCACTTCGGCTAACTTAACCAAGGTCTTTTCCTACAGGCATTTGAAGAGGTAGGTCTGCCATGTGATCTAGGTCTCATCAAGTTAACAATTGTGATTAACTATCACAATAAGGAAAACAAAGTTTCTCACAAGAAGCTGTAATCAGTATCGCAGAGAAAAAGCACTTTTTAAATCCAAAAAAAAAAAAAACCCACATAAATGTTATCTTTTCTTTTTTTTTCTCAAGATTTTATTTCTTCTTTGCTCTTTCTCCATTTGGAAACAAACAGATAAACCTCAGGAGGCATGTGGGAAGGGAATAATTCTTTAGCTTCAGGTCAAGAATACTGAAATGAGTTCTATAATAATGTATGAATTTTTAATTTTCAGAGAGAAATTAATGTGCCTGGTCATATCACAGGTACAGTGAAATGACTGGGATAAGAGAGAGAGATAGGGTAAGAGTTAGGGCTTTGTAAAGGGCTGAGATTTATGCCTGGCACTAATATCGGAATGGTTGTATACAAAAACCTTCCCAAATCTGCATTATTCAGAGTAATATAGCTGGGATTGAGAGCAGAGGAAATGATAGTAGTTGTACGGGATGTAGGGAATATTTGGCAAGAAAAGTGCAGAGCACTTCAGCTCTGGCCGAACTAAAAATCTTGGGTTGTTTCTTATAATTTGGCAAACAACAGTTGCACTATAGAAATAAATCAACGACAAAAAAAACCATAATTGTTGGAGACAATGCGCTCTGCATCTAGCTCAGAGCTGTTCAGTAGAAATGTGATTAGAGCCATATGTATCATTTAATATTTAAGTTAACATATTTTAAAGAACAGAGGGAACAAGCTTCATTGCAATTACTATCTTTTATTTAGCTTACTATATCAAAAATCTATGTTTTAACATCCAATCAATGTAAAATTATTGATGATACAATCTGAATTTTTAGGACATACATGGTTTCCAAAATCAGGGATGTAGCTTCACTTTTCAGGTGTTCAGTAACCATAGGTCATTATTGACTAATGTGCTAGAGACACAGAGCTAGATTGAGGAAGACTGTACAGGTATGGCTTGGTGAAGCTTTTGTGTGACAGTACATATTCCTGAGTGGAAGTTGGTGAGTAGAATGTTTTCAAACAGTTGAGGCAGAGATTATATTTTAAAAGACTATTGAAATGCAAGCTTAGGTTTTACTACAGAATATTTGATAGCACCCCAAGTGACTAATCAACCAAAATGAGAAATAGGAAGTTGCAGTGAACCACTTTCCTTCAGAACTAGTCTTTTTGGGAGAGATGAATGAAACCTGGAGGTTAAGTAACTGGACTGAGGTCTCACAGTTATAGCCAGGATAAAAAAATCAACCTAGATTTTTACCAAATCTCTCTTGAGATTTTCCCAGTACATTAATATCACTCAAGTAGAGTGCATTAATTTTGAACAAAGAAGCTGATACAGGAAATTGGGGAGAAAAATTAAAACATTCTTTGTCAAAAATAAATTCATGTCTGTGAGCGGCGATTGTTTCTTTTTACCCCTGTTTTTATGGAAATGCATATTAAATAAGATAATTCATAGGTAGCATTTTAAAAAATACCTGCTGTACGATTCATACTTGAGAAACTATTATTCTTTTTTACCATTGTTAGTCATGCTCTCAAATTTTTTCATGTCTGAGAAGTATGAATGATCATGTGTGTGGATCTTCAGTCTTGAAGGACAACAGCATATCTATTTGTGAAATAATCTAAAGCTCTGTAATGGGTGTCATTAAATCGTGCCTACCTGAGGCGGTATAAATCATTCGGGTAAATGAACCAATTAAAAACCAATTACCAACACTGTCTGACAATGGAAGATTGAGGAATGGAGGAAAGGCTGATATGGCCTGGGCAAAACTGGTAGGAAGTCTCTTCTACCCCTGAGGTTCCAGGGATTGGATTTGACAAACCCTGTTAGTTAGATTGTGGTTGTTCTTCTCAGAAGCATTTAATCCTTCATTTCATGGAGAGCCAGAATTTGGTGGCTAGATGCACCACTGAACTGAACAAGCAAAGGATCATATCTGATGTTACGATTTCTTTGAAAATTTTAATTGGTACAATAGGGAAAAAATTGAACCGACATTTGGAGTGGTTATTTTATAATAAAAGTTAAATTCATTGATTACAATTGCTTTTTCCCATGAATAACAGATAATTTCAGTCACATAAAATGCTTTTCAAATGCATGTAGAAATGATCTTTGCTATTTTATGTTAGTAACCCTGGTCAGTACTTCCCTTATTAATCAAACAAACACTTTACATTATTGTTGATACATGGCTCTACTACCTGTCTTTACTCCATCTTGCAGTAGTAGCACAGTGTGGATTGGGTTATTTATAAACAACAGAGAGCTCCTTCTCATAATTTTGGAAGCAGAAAGTCCAGCATCAAGGTGCTGCAAATTTGGTGTCTTGACTCTGTTTTCAAAATGTGTTAATGTTGAATACACCAAGGGGAACAAACACTGTGTCCTCATGTCCTTGGAGAGACAAGAAAAAACAGGCCTCACTAGCTCCTTCTGACCACTTTTCAGACGATGATGTGTTTATCACAAAATTCAATCACCTCTGAAGGCCACACTACTTAATAGTCCTGCACTGGGAACTAAGTTCAGCTTGAATTTTAGAAGGCACCACATACATTCTACCTGTAGCAGGTTCTATACCTCTACAGTTTTGTCATTTGAAGATATGCTCTTATCCTAGAACACACATCTCCTGTTGTTTTTCTGCACACAATTGGTCCCTAATCTGCTTGTGTTGTCTCTCAAAACTACATTTGTTGGTATCTTACTAACGGGAACCACGTTAGGATTACTTGGGGTGTTACTGGGTAAGGGGCATAGCTCTATTTATTCTGATACTGATGTCCTGAATCTGAGTGTGACCCCAGAAGGTGCTTTTCAGTAATCACTCTGAATGATCGTGCTTCAGGTCCTGTTGGTTGCAGATCTGGAATGATACATATTGGGTTCTCTCTCTCTCAATACTAAGACTGCAAGAATAATTAAGACACTATCTTTTCTTTTGTACTTCGTGCCTCCAAGGCTGGAACTGAAGGTCAGGGACATTTCCGTAGTCGAGCCTGGAGGCTGTGTCACATCTTTCCCTTCAGAGCATCAGGAGGAATCAGGAGGAAGGAGACTGCCGACAGGGATACATCATGATTCTTTGCAAGGCTTCTGCTTTTTGGCAGTTACCTGGAAGACAGACATTTCTGTCAAGACATGGGTTTTCCAATGGGTGTCCTTTTACTGCTTTGCCTTCTGCATTGAAAGACTATGTTATTCCCAGGAATGATTTTGAATTTATTTCCCTGATTAGCCATTTTCTCTGGAATCTTTTCCAGTCTCATGACTGTTTTGTTGCATTGTGATGCAGTTCTTTAGGATTTTATCCTATCTCCTAATTTTGAATTTTACAACACTTTCATTTAAGTTCTGGTCATGTATTATACATTGGTGCTTCCATTTCTCAGTCAAGCTAAAGGCTTATGTGATTAGATAAATCCCTATGATGCAGCTAAGTTACTCAGTTTTCCTTACCAAAACACTCAAGATAATTTATTGAGTCTATGGTTACTTTTCAGCTTGTGGTGATGCAGCACATTGTGGCAAGATGACATTGTGGCAAGATGACATGGCAGGACAAAGCTTCTTGGGTCATGACCAAGAAATAAGAGGGAGAAAAACAAGAATTCTATGGATTCTATGACTGCCATTGAGAAAAGAACCTAATAACCTATGTACTTCCCAGGACTTCTTAAAATTTTATCACTATTATAACCCATAAAAAAGTGGGATCAGAAGTGATTGGGACAACTAGTGTAATCATACTATATATACATTTATCTATATACATAGATACTCATCTTTTTTTTTGCCTGTATAATTATGAACATGTAAATGTGTGTAGGTGCCTGTTGAAATTCAAAGGTGATACTGAGAATCATCCTGAATTGTTATATCTCCTTTTTACTTTGCCCTGGGGTTTCTCAGGCTCTGCCTTCCAGGGCTGGAAGTGGGCCACAGCCATTTCCACCGTCCGATTATTTTTGTGTGGGAACTGTATCCAGACTGAGGTCCTTTTGCTTGTGAGGCAAAGGCTTAACCTCTAAGCCATCTCTCTAGCCTTTTAAACCTGTTGTCTTTATCATGGATGTGTTATAAAAATTGCCAAGCCTCCTGTGATCCTCCTATGTGCATGGTACACTATTCTAACTAGGGCCACTGTCAGCAAGAAGGTCCTCGTGAAATGTGGCCCTTTTATGTTCCAGCAGAATTATAAGCTAAATGAGAATTCTTTATTTTTTAACTTACCAAATTTGTGGTATTGTGTCATTTGTAAGAGAAAATGAAGAGACACTCCTTATCGATGCTTGCTTGGTGATCTTCCAAGACTTGTTATATAGACTTAAGAACAATAAGAGTACAGAATGAGGTTGAGGGCAATTTTCTTTTGTAAGGAATTAAGTAGATGTCAGGTTTTCAGGTTTGCATACCTGGTGACTCAATGTCGAAGCAACAGTATCTAGAACTTCTCGGTGTTAAACAGATGCCTGCACGGCACATCTGCTTACAGTGCTCAACGTCTCTCTGAGCCTTGCTTACTTGATTTCACAGTAGATTGCTAATCAGTTTTGGTTTTTAAGTAGTGAGATTTCATGATTTGCTGGTTTTCTGAGCATTTGAAGTATAAAGGTTAGAGTATTGGTGAGTGCTCATCCAATGCCATTTTATGTGAAAAACCTCTTAAAAGATGATCAGATAGGATTTTTAAGATTTTGGTTAATTAAATACATCAAGGCAGTGCTCACAGATTTTGCTAGGTATTTGTCACAATGTTTTCTGAATTGAAATCCCATGCTTATGATGTTATGAATCATAGTCTCTTGGTTAAAGTGTATTCCACCTTTCCCTTCTTAACGTTTTTATTTGCAATTTTCACTGTCTTTCATTAGTTACTCCTTATTTAAATTTTTCTTCTTCATTCTTTTTTAAAGGACATTTTTAAAATGAGCTCAATATATCAATTTCCTTAGCACAATAATTAATTCTTTGCTTTCTCTCATTTATTAGTTCCTCTATTTTTCTTCTGTTTCTGTCTTTTCCTGATGTATCTGTCACACACTTTTGAGTTCTTCATCTTCTTAAATCAAGTCAGACATTTTATTTGGTTGTTTCTGTTTGTTTGGTTTTATTTTATGTATACATATCTATCTCTGTTCTTAGAAATATGGGTGGCTGGAAATAAACAGTAAAATTTATTATCATTGTCTTATTGGGTTTCATTTCTTCTATTATTTTTCATCATGCTTAATGCCTGTTACAAAGGTGTTTCTTCAGTTCCTTTTATTCTGTGATTTTTCTCAGAGACGTCCATAGTGCCTCAGGATATCAATTAACCCTATCTATAACTACAGAAAAGAGACTCACAGAAATATTAAGAAAGGTTGAGTATTAATTAAATAAAGTACTTTTTCCCCCAGCAACCTTGTTCCTTCATTCCCACATCACTGTATAACTTTACATTTGTTCTTTGTTTATTTGGCTGTTTAATTCAATCTTAGAACATATAGGAGACAAGAAAGGCATTTTCATGTATTCATAGTAATTCAAATAAATGGCAAAGTACTGCAAAATATAGCTTTAGATCTTACACACGGAATTAGCATATAATTTTAATAAGAATTAAACTGGTCTGATTTCATGCTTACATGGGAAAGGATTGCTCTAGAAAAAAGCACCAATTGAAAGAAGCCCATGTAAACTTTTTAAATAATTTTAGGTAAGTTCAGGCATTCTTAGTTTGTAAGTGTAAAGGAGATGGATTTGTTCTCAAGGATGCAATCACTAGTTATTATGAACCCCAACTAACACTAGGGGGCAGCATGGTATAGTAGAAACAGCTGCTACCAGTAGCGGCTGGGACCCTGGGTTCTAGTCTTGGTTTTTCCGTTGAAGGAGGGCAGGGAACTGCTGGAGTTGTTTGTTGTCATTGTTCTTTTCCTTCTCATTTCTTTTTATTTTTTACATTTTAATATTATTTTTAAAATGATAAGTATACTGTAACCAGAGAGATCCTTCAATATGCATCTATGTCTAATATCTTTTTGTTACAATTTTTACAAATCTAGAATTAGAGCCAAGCAAAACTTCAAAATAATGAGATTTAAATGAAAGCAACATGTTTTTATGCTTTATAATTTGTGTATGGAAGAGCTGCATATGCTTCTTGAAAGCATATATTGTCCATTGAGACAGTGGAGTCGGTTTAAGTACGGAGAACACACCAAGATGGCCATCACAGCAATGGTAATATTAGGTGGGTATTTAAAATAACTGATATGTCTATGTTTCAACAGTGGCTCCACTAGTCTTGAGCTGAGATCTCTTCTGTTCTGCAAGACCTTTGCACTAACAAGGAGCACAGGACACTGGCCAGAAGAGAATCTGTGGGGAACCTTATCACTGTTAATCAGCATAGTTAAAAAAAAAAAAAAAACAATAAATGTGCTGACAGAAAGTGACAAAAGCTCTTGTTGAGAATCGGTGACTTAAAAATCTGGGGGGAACTCCCTTTAATTGGTCTATTTACACTGAGTGTTTTACTATGGAATATCTTTCAAAGATTAGTCTGTCCCTTTGTTCAAATGCAAAGTGAATATGCTGAGAACATTTCTTTTCTGATGAAGAAGCTCTAGTTGGCTCTCTTCCTCCCTCCCTTTCCCCTTCCTTTTCTCCTTCCCTCCCTCCTCCTTCCCTTCTTCCCTCCTTCTTCCATAAGAGTGTGTGTATAATCTTGTGTGTGCTCATGTTTATGTTTAGACATGCATGTAAATTAAGCTTGAATGTCATTCCTTAGAAGGTGTTCACCATTTTAATTTTCAGTTTTGAGACAGGGCCACTAATTGACCTGGAACATTCCAGGCAGCCTGTGTTATTTGGGCTGCTAGCTTCAGAGGTGTCAGTTTTCCTGCAGGCTGCCAATAAATTCACAAACAACAGACTTAGGCGAATGAGGCGGTTTTATTCTTTCTTATGTTTCTCAGTTCCAGTTCTTAGTCCAGCTTGGCAGGAGAGCCGAGGGAACTAACCACACCACATACACAGGATTGCTGAAGGGACTTCATGTCTGCCACTATGTACAAGTAATACCAAATTACTGAGCCAGCCCCCTCATCTTATGCCCAGGGAATGTTCCCACCCACTATGGGCTGGGTCTTTCCACATCACTCAGACAACCTTTTTGAGGCTTGCTCAAAAGCTTGCCTTAACTACCTACTCTTCACAAATATGTCAAGAGCTCAGCCTATAATTGTGAAGGTGACACTTACATATCTAACTACCACAAAGGAACTCATTCCACCTTCCTAATGCTGAGATTGTAAGTCCAGACCACCATGCCTAACTGTTTTTAATATGGGGTTTGGGAACTGAACTCATGTATTTATGTGTGGCAGTTAATTTTACGGGTCAACTTGATAATTAAGAACTACGTTTTACCTTAGTCTATACTACAAATCCATAGTTATAAAAACAGCCTGGTACTGGCTCCAAAATAGACACACAGATCAATGAATAAGGGTTGAAGACCCAGATATAAGCTCACACAACTACAGCCATTTGATCTTTGACAAAGGGGCCCAAAAAATCCAATGGAGAAAGAACAGCATCTTCAACAAATGGTGCTAGCAAACTGGATCTCCACATGCAGAAGATTAAAACTGGACCTGTACTTGTCACCATGTACGAGAATTAATTCCAAATGGATCAAGGACCTTGATATAAGGCCAGAGACTATAAAAACCATAGTTGAAAGGATAGGGAACTCCCTTGAGTGATTGGGCTAGGCCAACAGTCCCTAAACGGACATCCAATAGCACAGTCACTACAACCAGCTCTCAACAGATGGGATCTTGTAAAATTAAAGAGCTTCTGTTCAGATAAAGAGATTGTAACTTGAGCACAAAGGCAACCCACAGAATGGGAGAAAATCTTCACTAACCACATATCTGATAGAACTCTATTATCCAGAGTACACAAAGAACTTAGAAAACTAAACACCAAGGAAACTAATGGCCCAATTAAAAAATGGGCCCTGGAACTTAGAAGAAACTTTACCAAGGACGAAATTAAAATGTCTAACAAATATCTTAAAAAATCCTTAGACATTAGGGAAATGCAAATCAAAACTTCCCTGAGATATCATCTCACCCAGGTCAGGATGGAAAAAATCCACAATACAAACAACACCAAATGCTGGAGAAGATGTGGAGAAAGGGGAACTCTACTACATTACTGGTGGGAATGCAGGCTCATACAACCTCTCTGGCGAGCCGTCTGGAGATTCTTAAAGAAATTAAAGAGTGAAATGCCATATGACCCTGCTATTCCACTTTTGGGAATAACCCCCCATGCAGCAGAGGTTCACCTCGATAGCACAAGCACGACCATGTTCATAGCAGCACTGTTTACAATAGCAAAGTCATGGAATCAGCCCAAATGTCCAACAGTTGATGAGTGGATAAGGAAACTGTGGTACATCTATACAATGGAGTACTACTCAGCCATCAAAAATGATGAATTAATGGAATTTGTTGGGAAATGGATGGAATTAGAAACAATTATATTGAGTGAAGTATTCCAGACACAGAAAATTAAGCGCTTTATGTACTCCCAAATAGGTGGCTCCTAGTACCAAACCCACTTAGAAACACTCAAGAATAAATCTCTGTAATACCTACAGTAAGTGCAAAGATTATGAATAGGAACGATGGAGAAGGAGGGCCACACCAGAAACAAGGAGAGAGGGAACCATGTTACAGCAGAGAAAATAGGCCACCATCAAGGACTGCAAGTAAGTAATAAGACATCTCATTAAGTTCATAGACTTTCCTTTCTGATCATTTGCAACTGATGGGGTATGATCTTACCAGAAGGGGAGGTGTATAGTCTGGCGGATAGAAAGTAACCATTTTGCAAATGGGTGATTGACCCCTCCCTCACTGCGGTTTCCTATTTTTATTTCATCTACCTCTGAATATACTCTTATAACAAGACTGTAGTTTAACAGGTTTTTATCTCTGGCCAGAGGGTGATATCCAGTACCCATCAGGATGGAGTGAAGGACATTGCAGGAGCAGCAAAACTGAAAAAAAAATCAACAAACCATAATCCAGAACATCAGATACTCTGTATCAACCACCTGGAACTAGGCCAGCCTCATCTCTTCCCATCCTGAAGCTCAAGGAAATTTGCAGAAGAGGGGGCAGTTAGATTGTAAGAGCACAAGGATGGGAGGAGCAATGATATGCATGATACTCCACACAAGTTAGGGCCGAAGCAATCATAATAGGACTTTGCATGCCCTGCACAATGTCCAGCCCACCATTGACCTCACAAAGTCTAGCATTTGCTAAAGGCACTAGGATCCTTGGAGACAAGGGATTGACAGCCACAGTAGTGTTCCTGTGCTTAAGGGGAACACAGGAAAGGGTTCTGGGAAATGCCACTGGGTCCTTGCACCTCATCGGAGAGGAGGACCCAGAGGAGAGTTTGGCATGCACCTTTAAGGATGCTCCGGGGATGGGAGGGGAAGGCACAGGGAGGTGGTGGGGAGAGGGGAGGGGAGGGGAACGGGGAACAGTGTACCTGTTAAATTTGTATGAATGGAAATAAAAAAAAAAAGGAACTAGGCTTTAGGCACACCTATAAAGAATTATTTAATTAAGGCAAACCTCTAAGCAAGCTTGTAGAATAATATCTAATTGATGTGTGACCCAGTCTATAGTGGTTGAGATTAGTCTTTGTTTTTTTTTTTTTAATTTTATTTTTATTTATTCAATTGTGCGCATGTATGTGTGTGTGTGTGTGTAGAACCCCACGGACGAATTTGGGAACCGCCAAGGACCACCTCCTCCTTGTTTACTCTGCCCCGGGACTCACAGGCTCCGCCCTACCAGGACCGGAAACGCAGGCCAACCCCCGCTTCCGCCCGGCGTCTATACGTAGGGTCTAGGATCCGAACGCAGGACCTTCCGCCTGCAAGGCAGAGGCTTAACCCCTGAGCCAACTCTCCAGCCCCGAGGTTAGTCTTTGGACAAGTGGATAAAACAGAGAAAAAACTGGCTGACTTTGGCAGACAGGAAAACAAGAAACTATTCACTCCTTTCAGATCTTCCTGAGGATATGATGTGGCCAGTTTCCTCGGCATCTGGTGCTGCTGTAATTCTCTTTCCATCATAATGAACTGTAAGATGAATATCCTCTCTCCTTTCCCTTAAATTATTTGTGTTGTGCACTTATCACAGCAACTAAAGAGTAACTAAGTTTCATGCTTGTTAGGCAAGCATTGTACCCATAGCTCTATCTTTCAATCCTCTATTTGAGTTCTCTGTGTAGTGACTGTTTTCTTCGTCCTTTGAGCTTGTACCCTTGGTTGTAGATAACTATGTAGAGGGTTGACATCAATTCGATGAGCCCATCTATAGAATGGTTAAGGTGTTTTATAATGTGGCTTGAAATGAAGTCACTTCCAAAAAAATGTATTGTCCAAAGCAATAAAGTACATTTCTTTCTAATTCAATACATAGATGTAAGAAAAAAACACATTAAGTAGCAGCTACATAGCCAAAGGGGTCACACTGGAAAAAAATGCAGATGATTAAAAGAGGAAACCACATTTATGCATAAATTCAAAGTTAAATATCCTATGAAGTAGAAAAAAGTATTATAGAATGAAATTAAAAGATTTGGTGAGTAGATGCAGATAGAAAGATAGGAATCAGCTGAGAGACTCCATCATGACAGAATCATTAATTACAGCTATTGAGTGTAGGCAAGTTGCTACAGTCCCTGGTTCAATGCTGAATTCTTCTGCTTCCTTGAATATGTCCTTATTTCAGAGAGAATTAATACATGATTCCTTTTTTTCCCTTGTGTTCTTACAGGGATTCTTTTTCCTGTTGTAACTGTTACCATGTATTTTCCAGAAATAAATTTCTTGTTAATTGAGCTAAGCAAAGTAATTCCTTACCATGCAGTATAATTCTGAAGTGATCCACAAGGCACAAAAGCAAGTTATACTACTTTACTTAGGACTTTAAGTGAGGTCAAAAAAATTTGATTGGAGAGCATTTTAAATGTCATTTCAGGTTGTATGGTAGGAGCATTAAGTTGAGCAGAAAGCTGTCAAGTTCAAAGGTCTATAAGCTTTAAATTAGGCAGGATTATAAAGAACAAATGAAAATAAAGTCCAATTAAGTTATTAACCTGGTGTATCAATAATTGGCTTTCCCCTTTTAGCTCCAAAATCCATCTCTTTCCCATGATTTGTGATTGTGAAACTAAGCCCTGTTAATACTTATTCTTTGCAAATGGGCAAAATGTTTGGCATACCCAGTGAAAAGCATTGGAAAATTAAAGTCAGACAGTAAAGGAGGAAGATACACTTCACTTTGAGTCTCTGATCTGTCATTATTATAGGCCAGAAACCTACAAAGGCAATGGAAAACTATAACTTTCCATTACTATCTCCTTACCAGTAGATTCTGCTGAGAGCCCCATCTTGGTCACACCCTCCGGCAACTGCCAATCATTTCTACCATTGTCTCATACTCACAGCTTCTGAAACTTTGGCGGGGGTGTCAAGTCTGGGGAATTTGGAGGATTTGCAACTAGAAATGCCTATATCGACTCATTGTGGTGTCAAAACTTTTGTAGTCCTTCAACCTCATTGATTTTCTTTTGTTGTATTTTGTTAAACATTTATTGAGACAGATTTCACATATCACTTTGCTCATTAAAAGGGTCTGACCCAAGAGTTCTTCACATGTGTATGAAGTTATAAAACTCTTAGCACAACACAATATAGAACATTTTGTATAAAAAAGACACTCTAAAAATTAGCAGTCTTTTCCTTACTCTCTACCTCAATCTCACCTTCTCCTCCTGTCCAAGTCCCTGACACAGGAAATTGCTATTCTATCTGTTTCTATATATTCTCCTATTTTGAATACACATACTTATTTATTTATTCTGTTAATGTACAAATATATATATTTTACCTATTGTTGTTCCATCCCCACATTCACCTAACCACATACCCTTCCAGTAAATATCATTCAACTGTGCTTCTACAAGGTCAAGTTATTTAGAATTCCATATATGAGTGAGATCATATCTTCTTGTTTTCTTTTCACTTTCTCTCTCTCTGTATGTGTTTGTGTGTGTTTGTGTGTGTGTGTGTGTGTGTGTGTGTGTGTGTGTGTGTGTGTATTAGAGGGGACTGGGTGTGCCTGTGGAGATCAAGAGTGATTTTATAACCATTTTGGATTTCTTCTACCTCCTTTGTGTTTCACTCTGGGATTTCCCAGGCTCTGCCTTCCAGAGCCAGAAGTGCAAGCTACCACCATTTCTGTCTGACATTTTTACATGGGAGAAGGGATTTGAACTCCGCTGCTTGCTAGGCAAAGTTTAAACCCTGAGCCACCTTCTCCTTGGTTTTTCTGTCCTTGATGTATTTCAACTCACAGATATAGAATAAATTTTTTTCATTAACATTTAATAGTTATGATGGTTGTTATCTCCTTATTGGAAATTGTATGATTTACCTACATGGGATATGAAGACTATGAAAATTAACTGCTGATTTGGACAATATAAGGATCTCTTTTCAGTAATAAAGTTTTGGCATTGCAAGTATCAATAGAGTTGAGATATTTGTGTACATGTGTCAACTTGATAATTGAAGGGTTGAGCTCTGGATACAGGCATGTAAGAAGTAACAGTAAAGTTAAATCCTGAGGAAACATGCATGAAAATTGTTTAAATGATGAGAAAACCCAGATCAAGTTAAGTGGGACTATTCGATGGGCAGATAAATAAGATGTTGAAGCTTGCATAGTAGTTTGGCATCTTTTAGCACCAGATTTGGATGGCTGAGACGCTCAGCTTTTGAATTTAGATGACAAAACCTGTGAATTCCATGAATATGAGCCCACCGCCATGTTTTTTTTTAGCTGTTTCAGTGAGTTGGGTTTTTTTTTGGCACACTTAGACAGACATGCTGTCTGAAAAGTGAGGTTTACCCTTCTCTCAGAATGGATACAGTGGATGTGATGTACTCAGTTCCCTCAGCCCTTGGTATTGGTATGAGCTCTCCTACCAAGCTGGACCTATTAACTGTAACTAGACAATCAAAAGCAAAAATAAAATCCCTTGTTTCCCTTTAAGTCATTTGATCATGAATTAATTTATAGACAACATGCACTTCTCTAGTACATTTTGGGAGCCTTTAGTTCAGCAAATTTAAGGTGCTATTAACACTTTATCCTTAGTGATTGATGTCCTGATTACCAGAAGTGAACTGAGGCCCTCTAAGGTCAGTTCTGTGAGTCAGAACTCACGAAACTTTGTTGTATAAATATCTGGCTTTAAACTATGCCTTAGATTGGTAATGTGTGTTAAAGATAATTTAATTAAGCTTTCTAAAACTGTTTCTTTTTTATAAATATTTCTTTTATGTCACATGAACTTTACAACAAAACCATATTACCTTAAATAAATTGACTTGAGATATAAGTAAAGATTGGTAGTTTTCTATCAGAAAATGGTATGAAACATGTCAAATGTACATGGTCCTGCCCCTAGAAGTATCTTTCTATAGTGGCCATATAGACAGAGCCAGGATTTGAAAGTATATATTTCATGAATGCGAAGGGTGACTTGATCTTAAATTTATATGCAATCATATTTTACATCATCAGCAATATGTGTGGTAAAACATCTTAGAACTAATTGCTATGGTCCTAAACTGAATTTACCATAATAAAATTGTCAACATTTTCCACTGTCATTTTTCTGTGTGGATTATTTACTCCTTTTGTAAATTTCAATGAAGAACCATCATGGTAATTTTCCTGATAACGAGTAGCAGATTGATGATACTATAGTTAGATGGCATTATATTCTTTTTCTGTTTGATTTTCTAAGTTGTTTCAACTTTTTGTCTAGTCTTCATCATGCAAAAGAAATAATGGTCTTATTGTAGTGTGTCTATTACTTTAAAATTTGTTTAAAGATGAAAGCTATGAGAGACTCGTTGCATTTGGACTTTTCAGAAAGCAGCCTCTGAAATGAGGATTAAAGACTTCGGTTTTAGATGTATCTATAGTTGGGAAAGAAGCCCTGTGGAATTTATGGCAAGTTCCAGGAGGACTGTAATAATATAGAGTCCTTGATTTCTGGAGCTTGATGTCATTAGTATAAAATGACACATCACTGAAAAAAAATACAACTGAAATAATTTTGGACTCTAGGAGAGAACAAGCACCTGACCCTGGAACAAAAATCTGACCACATACACCAGAGCTGAGCAAGATGAGCTCGGCAATCTTAGGTCTCCCAATGCACAAGAACCAAGGACCCAGAAGATTATTGCTTCAGGAAGTACTATACCTGGGATCAGGTGAAGTCGAAAGGCAGTTCCCTGTAATCCACCTCATATATACAGGAGCCCCTAGTTGTGACTTATTGTTCATCCTTTGAGTATTATATAGTCTTTTCAATGAGCAGCTCAGAGAGAAAGATGAAGTTTTGCTTAATTTATGAACCTGTCTACTGAAAACGGATTATGACTCAAGTCAAATGTCACCTTGAAAGACAGTGACGAAAAGTCTCTCTCTCTCTCTCTCTCTCTCTCTCTCTCTCTGTCTCTCTCCAGTGTTGTAGATAATGCACCTGGGTGTCCAATTAGCTTGGAAAATGAAGCCACCTAGATGAAAATCGACATAGCTTGTAAAAAGTGTTGAAGATTTCTTAGGCAATGGAACTGAAAGCAGAAAGTTCAGAACGCTAAGGCATTCTTAAAAAGAGTCATATCTAAGTACATGGAGTAGATGTAAAGTGTGAAGATCATTCTAGCTATGCTCAGTACTTTGCATATTTTGTCTAATGTCTTGATCTTCCATGTTGTCTTAAATTACCTTTATTCAAGATTCCCAAATCACTGTGTTCAGGTCAGCAACAATTTCCAACATTTCTGATCCAAGATCTATTCTCAGTCTTCACTTTCTTGACCCCCCACTGCATCTGTTGTCGACAGTTACTTGTTCTTGAGACAAGTTTGCATGTCATCACAGTCCCTTTAGTGCAGGGCATACTAATGCTCAGTCCCATTTTTCATTCTCGACTTTTTTGTCCTTTAAATGTTAGAATAACCCAGTGCTGAATCTTCTGCCTTTTTTTGCCTGCTCCTCTTCACTCATGAGTGTGTGTTACATTGTCTATGGCTTTTCATGCCTCCTATAGGCTTGACTCCTCGCTGAGCTCCAGACTGGCATGTTCACCTCCCTCCAGGCTATCTCCACTTGGGTGAATAATGAGCACGCCTAATTAATCAGAGCTGTGGATTTCCCTCCCAAACCTGCTTTTCCGTGGAGTCATCCTTGATTTCTCTCCATCTGCCCTATCAGTATCAGATTTGACACCCTCAAAATCTAGCATAAATTTGACTGCTTCTCATGACCCTAGGCACCTTTCGATGTCAGGCTTCCTCAACTACTCTGGGAGCTGGTCAGCTGACACTAAGAGATGTGCTTCTTCCTCAGCTGTAGCTGTTTTTAATGAAGATGTCCCGTAATCTTTTTTATTAAATAAAAATCCATAAGTAAGATGCTGAATCATGCCGCAGTTTGAAGCCCATGAATGTTGGTAATATCATTGAGAATAAAATTCCATGTTCTTTTGCTGCAGACAGAAAAGGTTACCTAATTGGCCTCTGCGTGTACCTTGAACCCATTCTCCTGGCCTTTCCCACCATTGCCCAAACCTGTGTTCATCCCTACACTGAGAACTGTCTTCTTGCCATTTCCTTTTGCAAAACTCCTCATTGTCAGATACTTATGTGCTTATCTTCCTGATCTCATTCAAGCATCTGATGGGAATTTTACCTACTTGACACATTTTTAAGCAGGCAGTGCAATTAAATATCACATACCCCTACCTTCTTAGTTCCCAGAATTTCTCTCTAATATAATTAATATATGGTGCGCTAAAAATACTTTTTATTTGCATCTGGCAATGAAATAATAAAAATTTGGTGAGATTGTACAAATTGATTTCATAATTCATTTTCTCACCAATCATGAAAGATAAAACAATATAATTTTATTTGGTAGATAAGGAACAAAAGCTAGAAATTTTATCCTTTGATAAAACTCACAGAGTTACATTGTTCACTGGTCTTATAATGGTTTATGTGAGCCCTCTCCTTAAGTTTAGCACTGGAAGTAGTGGGAATGGAATACCAGCTAAGGGACTATTTTTTGTTTTTGTTTATTTGTTTATTTTATTATCTAGAAAATTACATTTAAGTTTTGGCTAAATTAGATTTTTTTACAGTTGATTCTTGTGTTCTATGTACTGATTGCACATTGTATATATTTATCTAATGAAAGGTATTAATTCAGACTGTTTGTTGTCAGAGGATTTTCTTCTAAATTTTAAAATTCAAGTAAATAAATTTGTCTGAGGAGGTCATCTTCAGTTTAGACAAGCTAGCAATAAACTGCAAGGTAGATATTTTGGGGGATTTAGTTAGAGATAGAAGCAAACTGAAGTGAAGCATAATAATTTCTACTAGTCTTAGAGCCAGTGCAGATTTATCAGGGAAAGAAGAGCTCAGAAAAAAAGAACAAATAATAAATGAGGTTATTCATATTATTAATAATTCTGCTAAAAGGGCTGATATATTGAGCTCATTTTAAAAAAATCTCTCTTTAACAAGAAAAATGAAGAAAGTAACGTGGGCAATTAGCTACTGACATGACTGCTGCATATGTAGGTAATGATCAAAAGCGCGTGTGTGGTATGAACAACTGAACTGGGAAGGAGGAAGCTCCATCTGACAGGCAGCAAAGTCCTAGCCTTATTCACTACTTAAAGTTCATAGGGAGTGCCCGAGGATTATAAACTGCCTCAACAATTTTATTTGTTTACCATTAAATTACTTGATCAGACAACACATTAACATACTTCAAGTTAATAATTCAATGTCAAAGTAATTAAAGGTAAATTATTTTATTAATTCCAGTCATTTATAAAAGGAACAATAGCCAGCAATGGAAATATGCTTTAAGAACCTCTTCTCATAAAAAATAGTTTCTGTTACTCATATTATAACATATCTCCCTTTCTTAAAGAGAAAATTTATTTACAAGTACGAAATGTCTGGTAATGTGCTCGAATATCATGTCACACCATGTCATATCGTGTATCTGTTTTATCTTATCATGTAATATTTTATTATACATATTTTGAAATTGGTATAGAGGAATGTAAACTCTGTGAAGCCAAGAGTTCACTCTCCTTCCTTCCTCTCTCCTCTCCTCTCTTCTCCTCTTTCTCTCCTATCCTCTTCTCTTCTATTCTCTTTTCATCCCTTCTTTCTCTCTTCTCTCTCTCCCTTTCTCTCCCACTCATTATATGCCTGTCAGATGATAGGTTTTCAATGAACATTATTGATGAGAGAATTGTATGTAACAATTACTTAGGACTTAGTGTTTCATAGCACTCCATTTTCCTATAATGTTCTTTGTACCTTTCAGACAGAAAAACCAAAAATCTTAAGGAAATTTATTTATAGAACAACTTAAAAGACATAGATGTGGGATAAGAACAGACATTTATTTATTGCCATTTTATATCATGTGACTTAACTCAGGGTCACTTTTCTGAACTACTAATGTTCTATGGAAGAAGCTACAAAAACTATAATAAGAAAATGGTACTATTGATGCAGTTACTGCTACAATTACTCTCTTGCTTTTACTCAAATGCCTAGAGTTTTTCTATGGTATGTAAAACTATGGAATATTAACTATTTTTACTTTATTTTATAAAAATGTGTTACTGAGAGGAAGATAATGTTTGTTTCCAGAGAAATGTTTAATATCATCTGGTTGTCATGGTTTTGTTATTTATTCAATAGGTATTAAAGAAAAATGTGTAACACCAATCTCAAGATTAGATTTTCAGTATTGAATATAACAGATCAACTTCCTATCCTTTTAGAGAAATGACAAGAGAGGTATCTGATGAGAACATAGCCCCTCAAATAGTATGTGATTGTGAATCTTATTGTTAACTTGACTACTACTGAATAAATGTCCAGGAGAATGGTCAAACACGTTTGGATATTCCTGTAAGTGTTTCCATGGATCATTATATCAAGAGAGATCTGACCTAAAAAAGAATTCATTAACTCATTGGTATTTGAGAACTAATTATAACATTGGGAGGTAGTGGAACCTTGGAAGGTAAAGGCCAGTAAGAAGGAAACAAACCACACTGAGCATGTCTTTGTTGAGTTGTAACTTGCCTGTTATTGTTTTGCCTTATTTTCTGCATGTCATTATGCAAATATCTAACTTCTGAAGCTATGAGTTAAAGTATTTCTCATTTAAAGATTTTTTTTCAAAGCAAAACTGAAAACAACAACAAACCATAATTCAGAACATCAAAGACTCTACATGAAACACCTGGAACAAGCCAAATCTCTCCCGATCCTAAAGCTTAGGAAACCTTGTGGAAGAGGGGGCAGCAAGGTTGTAAGATCCTAAAGATAGGGAGGACCAATAATATGAAATATACTCCACACAAGTTAGGGCTGAAGCAACCAGAATTGGACTTTGCCTGTCCTGCACAATGGCTGACATGTCAATGACCCCCAAAAGTCTAGCATGGATCATAGGCAGTAAGATCCTTACAGGCAAGGGACTAAACAGTCATAATAGAGTTCCCATGCTAATAGGGAACCCAAGAAGGGGCTCTGGGATATCCCACTGAGTTCTGAACCATCACTAGGGTGGAGCACTCAAAGGGACGTTTGACATTCACACAAAAAGATACTCCAGGGGATGGGAGGGAGGAAGGGGGAGGCAGTGGGAGATGGAGGAATCGGGTGTGAAAGGAAAGGGAAGGGGGAAGAGTGCAAGAGGAGATGATTGGGGAGGGGAGGTGGGAAGTTGAGGACAGGGGTACCTACTGAACTTGTGTGATTAGGAAAAAAGTAAAATGTGGGAGAAAAAAGATTTTTTTTCAAATACTTGGGCATAGTAATGCAGAAATCTAAAATATAAAAGGGGAAATAAAGATTTTCAACATTTTCTGATGAGAATATGGAATCACTTGTGTGGCTGAAGCATCCAGAGTCTTTCTTGACATCAAGAAAGAAGTAAAATTTCAGGTGATAAGAAAGGACTATGTACCTATCTTGCAAAAACTGCAGAAAATCACATAAAATGGCCATTCAAATGAAAGGGGACAAGAGTAAAGCTGTTTTGAATATTATAGGGTGGTGTGGGAAATGGAGACATTTAACTTCACTAAACAAATTTAAAGATCTTAAAGAGATAGACATCTAGGTACATTGATAGGCAATTACCTATTTTGAATTATACTTCCCAGGTATGTTAGTCTTGACATAATGAGTTCTAACAAGTAAAATTATCAGATAAAGAGATGTTGTGGTCTGATATTAAGGACTATAAGGCTTCCAATGTTTAGCTAAAGGACAGAGGAACAAATAGCAATGATGAAAATTCATTTCAAATGTGAAGGGTAACTGAAGGAACAGTATCTCATACTCAACGGCCACAAGATTTTGGCAAAACAATGTGATCCTCAGAGTACAATACTGAGAAAGGCATAAATGCACTTGAAATATCTTAGACACGTTACCCTAGAACCTAGTGCATCTTTTTGATTAGTAGAGAGAGTGAGATTATACCCAGCATTTTCCATAATTCCCTGAAAACTGGTGTCTTGATTTCCTAGCTGTGTTCTCACAATCACATGGAGCAGGGGAGATGTCACATTTTTTTCTTTTATATCCATATAAAATGTAGGAATAGCTTTGTGGTTAGAATTCTACTCAGATCATCCTGAGGAATTCATTGATTGCATCTCAGACATTGTCTTCTTGCTGAAGATAGACTGGGGCATCTTGTTGTTTTATGGGTTACATTTGATGCAGTGATATTTTAAGGCTAGTAAGTGGTAGAACAGATCTTGACATTCTAACTGCCACCTTGTACCAATGACAAAAGCTTCTTGGTTTTATTTATTCTGTAATATTTTTGAAGCAGCAAATTCTTTACTTTTGAAATTTTGGTCAGTTTTGTAAAGGCCAAATAAGTTCTTCATGAAATAAAAGAGAGCAACCAAGTTTATGTCTTAGCTTGGCAATTTAACTCCTACCTCTAATATCTAGCGTGTTTGAGTTGTGAGAAGTGACATCCACTAAAATGTGCAATGCGAAGTAGATTGAAGAAGGCAGATATACTTCTATCATGATAGTTACAGTGTTGAACATGGCGGAGAATAGTTTCATCCATGGGGGGGGTCTTTGCCAGTCCTGGAAAGATATATGAATTATGGGTCTGAAATATCAAATAGGCAAAATGTACTGTAAGGAACACTCAATCTCTTCATTGATCCAATAGTAAAATAAAGTTTGATCCAATGAGTAAAAAAAAAGGTTGACCTAAGTGTCACTAGAGAGCCACTCCTCACCTACCTTTACTTAAGGAATAAATGTTTTGCCCTGATATTTTGAGAATGAATGAATATATATCTAACTTTCCCTTGACTTTAGCTACTCACCAGAGCAACAGAGCACTGTGAAAAGAAAATGCCTACCTCTTTCAGGATTATGCGGTCTTGTCATTGACCTAGCCCTAGTCTTTAGAAACATAAAATGTCCAGGTCAGGATAGAAGCTCACAGAGTCAAGATGAGAAAATGAGTTTGTGATGATGTTATCTCACCGTGAATACTGTGGGTTTGTAACAACTTGTGGTTACTTTGCATTCCTAAGAGTAAGATTGATGTAAGTACATCTAGAAATTGGCAAAATCCTCACATTGATATCCTGCCTTCTGGAGTTAGAACCATCATCTCAGGAAGCAGAAAACGTTGGAGTTTCTCCACCCTGCTTCAACAACCATCCAGATAAAACCAAGCTGTCAGCATTACCACAAAGACTGAATGATAAATAAATGGTGAGCCTTATTATTTATTTAACATTTAACTTAGATTAGAAAAGAAATAAAATCACAAGAAATATGGTAGTATATTTTTATTTTTCTCAGTTGATTTAGGACACAGATGCATTCAAATAAAATAACAGCAAAGAAGGGGCTTAGAAACACATGGGGAAGCAATCACATAATAATATTACAAATGGAGACGGCATTGGCTTTACATTGCATGTAAATTTGTATAAAAGTAATTCAAGAGAGATGGCAATAAGTTGTAAGTATTTGCAATTATCCCTATAGATTAAAATAAATAAAATGAGCATTTATTATTAAACATTTCAAGATGAGATGAAGACAATATTAAACTAATTCAAATGAAAAAGGAGAGAAAAAAGAACAAAGATCAAGGAAAAAAGAAAGCTGAAAGCAACATTTTCAGATAGAAAAGAAGAAATAGATATATCTAAGAATGATAGTTTGAGAATTTCCTGCATTATCAATAATTCATAGCAGAAAATATAGAGTCATTAAGACTATTGAATAGAGAAAGGGAATCTTAGTCTTCTGAGCTGACAACATCACAGAGATTCTGGAAGGTTCTATGATTGTAATTTACTGTTACATTTCTAAATAGCTTGTTGGATTTATAAGCTTACTTGTTAAGATCAAGAATAACAAAATTACATCTACTCAGTTTTTCCTGTGAAACATATGGTTAGACCAATCTCAAATATTTACAAATTCAACAAAATACCTAACATGTCTCCCCCAAGAGGTCTTTCTGTAAATATGGAAATTTATATCATAGAATAAAAAATAAACTATTTTCCTAAAAGAGGAAAATATATAATTTTAATTTATAAAAAAATTGTCTCCATTCATTAACATAGTCAGACCTAATTAAACAAGATATTTTTGCTCTGGTTAAATTTTAAGCTTTTAAAAATGTAATTTGGAGGGCTTGAAAGATGTTTCAGGGATTAAGATTCTGACGCACAAGCAGAGTGTCCTGAGCTCAGATCCCACATCCCATGTAAAAACACTAGATGCAGATGGAAATGGCAGGGGCCTGCATTTCTAGTCCTTGTTAGGCAGAGCCTGGGAAATTCCAGAGCTAAGAAAAAAGGAGGTAGATGCAGTCCAGAATGATTCTCAAAGTCACCTTTATCTTCCACAGACACAGAGTGCCCTCTGATACACACACACACACACACACACACACACACACACACACACACGTATAAATAAATAAATAAATAAATGAATAAATAAATAAATAAATATAATTTGGAGGAAATATGGATTTTTTCCACCATGGGAAGAGAGAGAGGCTCTAAATTTACTAACTTTGCTTCAGACCCCGTTGAGTATTTCTTGCAATATTTACAAGGTGAACATCTTTTCAAGTCTGTACAAACCACCATATTTCTTGTCTACTTGACATTGTCTCTAAATCTTCTCTTCACAAAAGTAATGGATTTCTATGTCCATGATCATGACAACGTTCAAAACACTGTATAGAGAGGGCATAGTGAAGGCTATTGTGATTCATATGTGACAAAAAAGATTAAATGAAAATAGATATTTTCATGGAATCACTGAGCTCTTTCAGTGCTATCCAGAAAACACATCAATTTTAGTAAGAAATACTATTTCATGAAACAAAATAAAAAATGTTTTCATCTACCATAGAGAGACTTTAGTGAAGTGCTTAGTTTTTATAGGCACCACAACTTAGGTCTCATAACATGTCATTCAAATGGCAATGTTCTTTGATTTCATTATTTTTTAAAATAGAATTTATAATTGAATCACATATTCTCATTTTTGCAGCTTTTTGGAATTACATGGACTTTAATGTCAATGCCTACTTGAGTAAGTAGGTATAGTAGAAACCCACAAAATGTGCAACCAGTTTAACAATTTAATCCAATACTATTTAAGACTCCTGGGAAAATATATCCCCTCCAACAAACAAGATTAGAATACATGAGCTTTTTTTTCCTAATCCAACAGCCATAAAATTGAATCTCTCAGCCACAATAATCTTTCTATTACACAGTACTACTAAAGGGTTTGAAACATCGCGTATCCCTTGTAATTGGCATGCTCTGGTAGAAACAGAGAAGCACCAATTAAAAAATCATAATGGTAAATGGTGCTTCAGAAAAGCACATGGTTCTTCAACAATGTCACTTTTATGACATTGTTTTATTTGTAAGAAAATGCAGTTTTAAATTTTGAACATTCATAAACTAAAGCAGGTGTGGAACAAAAAGAGAGACAAGCAATGAAAGAAAGTAGCTGAAACCCGTAGTTGCTGGGTGGGCAGAGGAGAAAAAGGCTTTCTAATGAGCTCTGTGATGCACCTACAGGCAGTCCTTTTCATAGTTCAGGCGGCAGGATCTAGCCTACATGAGTGTCAGGGTTTATGTGTAATCTTCAGGTGTCATTGAATATAAATCTCAGCAAAACTCATGGCAATAGTCAAGAAATGAGGCCTTTTCTTTTTCAATTCCAAGCAACACTCTGAAAACATCAGAAAACTTGGAAAAGAAGACAGGATTTTTCCCCCTCTGCTAGATGGAGACTTTTTTTTTTATTATTCTTTTCCTCTTACCAATTTGACAATGATACAAAGTTTTCAAAGTTAAAAGATTCCTCTTTCATTTTTCGCCAGCATACTTGATCTGTGGGTTAAGCATAGCTTCCTCTAATGGTGTCAACGCGGAAGAAGAGAAAGACTTTGTCTGAGGAAGTAGCTAGTCAGTGGCTGTTTGGGCAAAGCATGATGTAAAGAGAGTGGGACCATCCAGAACCCTCCTCCTCTGTCTCCTGCATCCTTCACCACGTCCAGCTGCTTTTTCCTCAAGCTATGGCTTGAGACTGAGCAAAAAAAAAAAAGAAAAAAGAAAAAAAAAAAAAAAAAAAAAAAAAAAACAGACACATTGACTGTGTCGCTCACAGCTAATTAATCCCACAATAGCACGCGACTTGGCCACTTGTATTTTGAATGTCCTCATGTGGCCTCTCTGGACAGAACTTGTTACCAAGGGTTTTAAGTATCTACCCTATTTAATATTCATGTCAAAAGAAGCAAGGTACCTTGGGATATTAAGAATTTTTAAAAAATTGGTCCTTTAGGTTTAGATTATAATGGAAAATTCAACAGCTTTAGCTGCTGCAGACAAAGGTGAGCAATTCACATTCTGGAAGGAAATGACCGACTCTATGTTGAATAGGAAAAGACAGAGTTATTGGACAGTAAAGTGACAGTGTGGTTGGTTAAACGGTGTCCGCAGGAAGTGAAGAGTCCACCCAGAGGGCTTCCTGAGAGCAAAGCTCCTCAGACACAAGCAGCATTTCAATGAATGATTTTTTTAGGGCTGAGAAAGTAGATTTTTCAAAAATTTTAAAAACTCTGTGATCTTCTGCTTAATGAAACATTGATACTTTGTGTCTGGAACTTACTTTTTATAATTGTACTTCATGCATGGAAAGTAGATTCAACATTTTCTAGGAATTTTCCTCAATGATGTTTCACTTGACGTACAAATACCCACATTAATCCAATGCTATGTGGCATGAAACAGGTTTACTTGTAGAGAAACAAAGATATTTCATTTGAAATTCTTCTTTGTTGTTGCTTTGTGTGTGTGTGTGTGTGTGTGTGTGTGTGTGTGTGTGTGTGTGCAGAGATGGAGGGGTGGTTTATACCCGTGTATATACAAGTCTGTGTATGTGCGTGGGTGTATATGTGTTTAATGCTGTTTAATGCAAGTGTATATACAAGTCTGCATGTTATGGGAGCACGTGTGTGTGTCTGTGTGTGCATATGTATATTCAAGTACATGGGCATGCATGCGGAGGCCTAAAATTATTTCTTTATTACTCATTCTCCACTTTATTTTCTGAGACAGTGTCTCTCCGAGCCCAGAGCGTATCAATTCTACCTAATGTGACAGAAAGATACAGATATCAGCTTGAAAATTGAAGGCTGAATACATGGCATATCTCTGAAGTATTAGTAGTTAAGACAAGGACTGACTAAGCCTGTGTAAGATTATTACCCAGGGATGACCCAGTTTGTGCTAGGTAGGACCATTCCCTCGACAGGTGATTAAATGGTGGCAGCTGGTGCAGTATTTGGATATATATTGGCACACAGGCATGCTATTAGGCATTGAAAATGTGTCCGTCTCTCAGCTCTTGTGTGGATATGGTATACCAGTCTCCTTAGCTTCTAATGTTGGTATAAACTCTTCTTCCATGTTGATGAAGGGCTACCAAAGATCATTAGCAAGATTCCCTAAGTTGCTTTGGTCATGTAATCATTTGCACAACATGAGGGTTGTTGCAACAAACATCTAAGTAGCTGGCTTGTCCCAGAAATCTGTCTTTGTCCCCTGATTGTTGGAGTTACAGTCATGCACCACACCAGCCTATCCTTTAATGGAACTTCTAGAGATTTGTATTCAAGTCTTTGTGCTTGCTCAGCAACAGCATTACTTGCTGAAGCATTTCCCTAATCGTCACATAAAACTTTTACTAAACCAAGTCAAGTATATATCATGAAGTCTTTTCCCTAGGTGAAATTTGGGGAAAAGACTCAAGTCATGTTGAAGGGCACTAATGATTAAGAACTACCATAGTGAAAAGTTACTATAAGAATATGATTTCCCAACTTTTTTTATTCTAAGAAAAGAAATGTAGATTCTATTTATTTTTATGTCTCAGTTACAATTACTTGTCACCCTCCCATTAATATTCTCCATGTTCATTCTCTAAATATTTTTTCTTAAAAATATCCAGTAATCTATAGATGCAGAAAAAGCTTTTGACAAGATCCAACAGCCTTTTATGATCAAAACGCTAGAGACAGTAGGAATGGAAGGAACCTTTATCAATATAATAAAAGCTGTATACAACAAGCCCACAGCAAGGATTATGCTCAATGGGGAACAATTGGAAGCATTCCCACTTCAATCAGGAACTAGAAAAGGCTGTCCACTCTCACCACTTCTATTCAATATTGTACTTGAAGTCTTAGCTGAAGCCATAAGACAAGAAAGGGACATAAGAGGGATTCAAATCAGCAAGGAAGAAGTCAAGCTATCCCTATTTGCATATGACATGATCTTATACCTAAGTGAACCCAAAAGCTCCACCAGGAAGCTCCTGGAACTAATTGAGAAATTCAGCAGGGTGGCAGGATACAAAATAAATGTGCAAAAATCAGAGGCCTTCCTATATGCCCAGAATGAAAGAAGTGAAAAAGCCTTGAGAGAAACAATCCCATTTACTATAGCCCCTAAAAAATGAAATACCTTGGTATAAACCTAACCAAGGAGGTAAAAGATCTTTACAATGAAAACTTTAAAACCCTAAAGAAAGAAATAGCAGAAGACACCAGAATGTGGAAAGACCTCCCTTGTTCCTGGATTGGCAGAATCAGCATCGTAAAAATGACCATCTTACCAAAGGCAATATACAAATTCAATGCTATACCAATTAAAATCACAAAGCAATTTTTCAAAGAAGTTGACCAAACAATCTCAAAGTTCATATGGAGGAACAAAAGACCCAGGATAGCAAAGACAATCCTGAGTAACAAAAACACTGCTGGAGGTATTACCATACCAAACCTAAGTCTATACTACAAATCCATAGTTATAAAGACAGCCTGATACTGGCTCCAAAATAGACACACAGATCAATGGATAAGGATTGAAAACCCAGATATAAGCCCACAAAATTACAGCCATTTGGTCTTTGACAAAGGGGCCCAAAGAATCCAATGGAAAAAGAACAGCATCTTCAACAAATGGTGCTGGCAAAACTGGATCTCCACATGCAGAAGATTAAAACTGGACCTGTACTTGTCACGATGTACAAGACTTAATTCCAAATGGATCAAGGACCTTGATATCAGGCCAGAGACTATAAAAATCATAGTTGAAAGAATAGGGAACTCCCTTGGGCTAGGCCAACATTTCCTAAACAGACATCCAATGGCACAGTCACTGCTACCAACTCTCAACAGTTGGGATCATGTGAAATTAAAGAGCTTCTGTTCAGATAAAGAGATTGTAAATTGAGCACAGAGGCAACCCACAGAATGGGAGAAAATCTTCACTAACCACACATCTGATAGAGCTCTGCTGTCCAGAGTGCACAAAGAACTTAGAAAACTAAACACCAAGGAAACCAATAGCCCAATAAAAAATGGGCCCTGGAACTCAAAAGAAATTTTACCAGGGATGAAATTAAAATGTCTAACAAATATCTTAAAAAATGCTCCACTTCTTTAGCCATCAGGGAAATGCAAATCAAAACTTCCCTGAGATATCATCTCCCCCTGGTCAGGATGGCAAAAATCCACAATAAAAACAACACCAAATGCTGGAGAGGATATGGAGAGAGGGAAACTCTCCTACATTGCTGGTGGGAATGCAGGCTCATACAGCCACTCTGGCGAGCCATCTGGAGATTCTTTATTCCACTTTTGGGAATAACCCCCCATACAGTAGAGGTTCACCTCGATAGCACAAGCACGACCATGTTCATAGCAGCACTGTTTACAATAGCAAAGTCGTGGAATCAGCCCAAACGTCCAACAGTTGATGAGTGGATAAGGAAAAGGTTGTACATCTATACAATGGAGTACTACTCAGCCATCAAAAATGATGAATTACTGGAATTTGCCGGGAAATGGATGTCATTAGAAACAATTATATTAAGTGAAGTATCCCAGACCCAGAAAAATAAGCGCCGTATGTACTCCCTAATAGGTGGTTCCTAGTACCAAACCCACCCAGCCCACCTAGAGACACTCAAAGAAAAATCTCTGTAATACCTACTGTAATTGCAAGGATTATGAACAGGAGGGATGGGGTTGGAGGGCCACACCAGAAACAAGGAGAGAGGGGACCATGTTACAGCAGAGAAAATAAGCCTCCATCAAGGACTCAAATAAGTAATGAGACATCTGACTAAGTTCACAGACTTTTGTTCCTGATCATTTACTACTGAGGGGGTATGATCTCACCAGAAGAGGAGGGCATATAGTCTGGCAGATAAAAAGTAACCATTTTTCAAATGGGTGATAGACCCTTCCCTCACTGTGGTTTCCCACTTTTATTACATCTACCTTTGAATGTGCTCTTATAACAAGACTCTAGTTTAACAGTTTTTTATCTCTGACCGGGGAGTGACATACAATGCCTATCAGGATGGAGTGAAGGGCATTGCAGGAGCAGCAAAACTGCAAAAGAAAATCAACAAACCACAATCCAGAACTTCACCTAGATCTAGGCCAGACTAATCTCTCCCCATCCTGAAGCTCAGGGACATTTGTGGAAGAGGGAGCAGTAAGAGTGTAAGAGCAAAAGGATGGGAGGAGCAATGATATGCAAGATACTCCATACAAGTTAGGGCTGAAGCAATCATAATTGGACTTTACTTGCCCTGCGCAAAGTCCAACACACTATTGACCTCACAAAGTCTAGCATCTGCTAAAGGCACCAAGATCCTTTACTTAAGGGGAACATGGGAAAGGCCACTGGGTCCTTGTACGTCATCGGAGAGGAGGGCCCAGAGGAAAATCAGGCATGCACAAGAAAGGACTCTCTGGGAAATGGGGCGGGAGGCACTGGGGGGATGGGAAGGGAGGGGGGAGGAAAGGGGGAGCAAGGGGTTCGGGGGGAGGAGGAGGGAGGGAGGGAACTAGTGTACCTATTAAGTTTTTATGAGCTGAAATAATAATAAAAATGTATTAATAAAAAAGAAATATCCAATAATCTGCATAATCTTTTGATAAGTCATTATCATACTTAGCTTACATAATATATTAAACTTTATGCTTCTTTGGCCTAAACTCATGAGATAGGTTTAAAACTCTTGTGCAAGGTTCTCTGATAGGCACATTGCTTGCTGTTTTTTACTTGCTATTTTTCAACCCAACTCTCTTTCTATTAGAGCACAGTGCCTGAATTTTCACTTTAAATTGCATTTTGTTATAATTAGGCACAGTTGTCAACTTGACTGTTGAGGGTTTGAGTTCTGGCACATTTGTGGAGAATTATTGGTTGAGTTAAGCCCAGAACAAACCTGCAAGAAATTGTCTAGCTGATGGGGAAGGCCCGGCCTATGGTGGGTGGGACTAGGGCCTGAACATCCTTGTGTACATTTGGCCAGACATGCTGGTCTGGCAAGTAAGGATCATTCCTCTGTAGAGATGGCATGGCCAGTTCCCTTGGCTCTGGTATTGGAGCAAGCTCTCCTGTCAAGCTGGACAGATTGTAATTGGACTATCAGTAAGAAAATAAGCCCCTTGTTCCCTTAAGCCATTTGATGATCATTTATGAGCAACCATGCAGGCGAACTGCAGCACATTTAAAATGGATTCCAACTTTAAGTATATCCTAGCAAGTTCTTATCTCAAAATACTTAATCTTGGGCTTATGTTATTTTTGTTACCTGTGGATTATGAGTGCCAAACATATTTTTGCTGTGTTACAGTGGGAAATTTGACATTTTCTTCTATGTTCAGATAGATGGTAAGAATGAATAAAAGTGACCCATAGTCCTTTGGGTATAGAACATATCCAAGAATCTACTGTTAAATAATATTCTGGGAAGTTTAATATCTAAAGTCAACTGCAAATTCTAAAAGTTATAACTAGACTTTCTAGTTATTTTCCCTCCTATTGGCAAATTAGAAGAGAATAGCTCATGTATAGGGAAATTTTTACTTGAAACTTTGAATAGGAAGATGGAAATGTTAATCTTTTCAGATTTAAAATGATTTCAAGACTTGCAATGGGGTGGCAAAGATGGAGGAAGATGTTCAGACTCCTAGACAGCACGTTGGCCCTAGGCATCTGGGAGAAATATTGGTCTAGCTCCACAGGAGATAGGTGTTCATTTAGGTCAGGGAGGGGGCAAAAAGTGATTGAAAACATTTCAGACAGACTAATATGGAATGTCAAGTTAGCAAAGTCCTTCTATCATATAAAGAATGTTAAACCTGAAGGATCACAACATAATTTTTTCTACTTTTCAAAGACAAGAACATTGGATCTTAGTGATAGTAAGTGAAACACAAGATGGAATATTTTGGATGTTATAAAAATTTGTGTAATTTTTTTTCAGCTCCTTGAAGAGTGTCTGAAACCTAAAATTTGTTATTGAATATATATATATATATATGTACACAGATAAATGAGATACATGATAGATTATATATTAGTCACATATTTTTATTTGAACTGTTAATTCCAGTGTACCAGTTTTTATATGTTTTTGCCTTGATAAGTGTTATGCTTAAATGTTTTTAGACTTTTGTTTGCCTTTACTAAAATGTTTCAGATTTCAACATGTTGTGATGAGTTTAAGGTCATATTTAGTATAATGGGTAATTTACACTCATATGTCAAGCAAGTGATTAAACTATTGAAAAATCTCCCTGGCACTAAACTACTGTGTTTTGTTTCCTGTTCTCTTTTTGACATTTGTTTTACTAATACTTCTATGCACATACCAAAAGTCACAATGATAGGTTCATGACGAATGCTGGGGCTCTTCCTAAGTGTGATGTGTTTTCTTCAGAGTGTGATATGCTATAAGCCTAACCTCTCTCATGATTATAGCAACAAAAATAGACTTATGAAAATATCCTCTAATAACGAAGAATTCCATATATTATTTTTGGAGGATCTCTTCTCAGGGCTGTGAATTACTGTACTAATTGATGTGGATGAAGTTCCCAGTATGTTTGGTGCTAGTATACAGAAAAGATATTGCTTGTATGCTTCATAGGACATAAAGTATAAATGATCCTTAAAATCAATCCCCGGCACTACAAAAAATGCTTCTTAGTGTGTCTTCAAAAACATTTTTCCATATTTAAGAAGTCTGTGTCTTTTGTAAGTTCCAATAAACTCAATAAACTGCAGAAGTCTATATTCTTAACTGATCAGTGGAATATTGTCTCAGGCACCTCTCTGTTTTTGTTTTTTTTTTTTACAATTGCTGTACTTTTTTCAATTAATTCCATACTTCCTTAAAGACTTGATCTGTAGATGCCATGCTTGACAAAAACAAAAAATTAACTGTACAAATAACTTTAGTTTCATTAAATTTTGCAACAGCAAAACACTTGTCTGTTAAGATTTGCATATTTCAGTCTTACCATGATCACATCCTCCTAGCTAAATATCCTTTTATAGCAGGTTCTGTGCTTTCCAGACTTGCAGGCTTAAAAGCCTTGTTAGATAGATATATACCTGTTTGCATAAACTCTAGAGAGCCTTTTGCTATACTTTCCCTTTAGATACTTGCTTTAGATTCATCCTAACTAAACAGCTCAAATTACAGACCCTTCCCAAAATAATATCAAGGCCCTTAGTCTATAGGGGAGACATCTTTCTCTGAATCTCTGCTTAGGAGAAGAGTCTCTCTCAGGCTTATTCTCCAATAATCCTCTCCACTTACTATTAATTTCAGTGTTTCTTTGTTTTCTGTCTTGTCCCGTTTTCACTGGGAGTTGCCCACAACCTTCCACTTACTAAAGGATACTTTAGAATGTCTTATTCTTTACTAAAACCTTAAAGTAGCCTACATAACTGGAATTTTCAGATTTTCATTTTGTACAATGTGATAACTTTTAAAAAAATCACCACCACCAACAACAAAAAATCACTTCTACCAAATTATTGGCAAAACTGATTCCCCAGAAGCATAATCTTTGTAGCAACATGAGTGTGCAAGTTGGAGAAACCACATCCTGAATATCTTAGGGATTGACTGCTACAAGTCCAAGAAAATCTAACTCTTATATCAGAGACAGATATACAGGCTTTCAAAATAAAAAAATTCTGGATTTAGTAGAGAGGTAGTTTCCAAAATCATTTTATTAAGCGCAAATAAAGGGATGGTTACAATGAGGATGAGAAAACTATTGTAGTTGTAGGAAGCACCAGCCCTGTCTTTAACATCTGCAAGGATTGTAAAGAGTTCCTGCAGTAGTTATTTTACAGAGAAATGGCAACCACACTATAAAGAACAGAATGTGGAAAAGTGGAATGAAAGAATAAAGGATCTTCTCCAACCACAGAACATTTCTACATGGAACTAGCCTATCACCAGGAGGCGCTACATACTGACTCAGGATGAAAGCAGGTCTAAGAAGGAAAGAAGCTTAACCCAAGTTTAATTAAGCAGTGATTGTACAGATTGACCAGTGAGAACAAGCGTTGGCCTAGCCATTTATGCAGCAAGACCATGAGAATATAGAGGATCTGTGCTTGTCTTTCCATTACTGAACAAAGAGGGGTGGGAAAAGCTAGTCTTATCAAAATCTTATGCAGAATGATACTTTTCCCTATCTTGTAGTAAGCCATTCTCTGGAAACCAAATGAGCAAAATGGTTTTTAGTCTTTCCAACCTCCTGGAAAATAGGGGCTATTTTTTTTATACTGTCTGGTTAGAGGTTAATCTCTTTAGGTAGCTCTGAAATAAAACAATTGGTGGCAGCATTTGTGCCTGTATCTGGTGAGACTCCTGGATCTTTGGAATGAGTGACAGTTTGTGTCACAACTCTGGATAACACTGAGGCTGGAGAAAGCAGATTGGGGTTGTGGGTGAAGTGACAGGTGTCCCCAGCACACTGGCCTGACTGTTGGGTCCTCAGGATTATGGTCTTGTTCAGTACTTTTATTGCCCTGCCCAGTGAAGGCCCAGAATTGCTTTCCCTTACAGACAGTCACCTGGTCCTATGAGGTTTGAAATGTTTAGACATAAGGAACAAAGTCTTTCTTCTACTGTATTGTGAATTGAATATTCAGTTTGAATAGTTTGCTATTTTTATAACTGACTTTTAAATCCTTCTATCATTCTAATTAAGCTCATCTTCATCTCCAGAGCTTGGCTAGCTCTAAGGCAAGAAATAAAGGAAGCTCGCTTGCCAGGCCAGGCTTCCTAAGCTCTCACATCTCTACTTGAATTGATTTGCATTATAATGCACATGGGCAGGAAGATAGGTAAATTGAATGTGTGATTAACTGAGCAAAGAATAAAGCCCATATAGAGTTAACATTACTGCTAGTCTTCTTGCAGGTCATTTCTGAAGGATGGAAACAGGTACTCTTTAAGAATGAATATATGAAATATGATGATTATCTTATTGAATATAAAACATTTATTACATCATCTGGTTCCTTTTTATTTAACATGAAATGTGTTAGGCAGTTTCTAAGATGAGAGGTAACCCTGCTCTGTGGAGGTAGTCCAGTGCTTGCAAGATGCAAGACTTGCGTGTTGCAGTTGATGTTGTTGATAAATACAAGACCAAACGAGTTGGCAGAACAAGGAGCTTTATCCCTGCTTATGATTGTGGCTACAGTTTATAATTCAGTTTAGCAGGAGAGTCCATACCAGCATCAGGAGCCAAGGGAAATGGCCATACCATATTCACAGGAAGAGCAGGAAGAGGAAAGCACTTGCTCTCTTGCCAGATTTTCTGCATGCTTCTAAGCCAAAGTATGCTCACTTACTCAATCAGGTCACTCCATCATACCTTCCTGCCTAGGAACTGGTTCCACCCACTAGGGGCTGTGTCTTCCCACATCAATTAGACAATCTCTCTCAGGTTTGCCTAGGTCCTGCCTCAATTATTTATTCTTCCCAAATGTGCCCAATGCCTCAGTCCTCGATTGTCAAGTTAGTCCCGGTCTCAACAACATCATTGACTCTAGAAAGGATTCTCTGGACTAACTGGAAAGGTGCTGCAAACACGGTCTGTCTATGCAGTACTAGGGTTTTTGCAAAGTCTGCAAACTAAATGAATGAATGAATGAATAATTCCATTATCTGGTGAAAATATTTATCTCCATTTATTAGACACGACAGGCATATTAGTGCTGTCCCAAACATCTATCATCACCATCATCATAGAGATTGCTAGATGATTTTAAATGAACTTTTTTTTTTAAACTATTGCCTTGGACATAGGTGGGTTTTTCTCTTGGGTACTAGGTAAACATGGTTGTTTGATCTAATAGTATTCAGATAAAATACATATTAATCATGATACATAGATAAATGATCACATTTCAGGGTCTTCTTTATGTGGATGACCATGAACAGATTTTGCATACTTAAGCTAATAATAGTCATTAATGTGCCTGGTGCCTCTGGTTTATTTTAGTTTGATTCTTTATATTTCGTTAAGGTCACTCACCAAAAACAAACATTTTTAACTATTAGCATCCTATATAGCACAACATTACACACCATTTTAATTGAAATTTGTACAATGAAGATGTACATAATTTATTTCTTAAGAAATAAAGAGTTCACTCTTGCAATAAATAAAAAGTATTTTAAAAAATGTGCTGAAATGAATTTATCTATTTGGATGAATTCATACTTTTAAAGTATTAGACACTTAAAAAGTAAGTAAGCCTTGTATTATTTCTGTAAAATCATTGTTGCTAGTGACATTATAAATAAAGACATTTTTTCTACCAAAAGCAATGTAGCTAAATTAAAGACATTTTAGTGAAAATAAGTTTTTTAACATACTGTTATCAAAATGATCAGTTCTGATAGGAGTATTTAGCTATGAAAGCAGGGACACAAAATTAGTGAAATTGAAAACATTCAGTTTTGTACTATTAATTTTTTAATTAATAATTTTTAATTCTTGTTAGAGGCCTCTTAATATTTATTATCTTTAACATTAAAACAAAAAAAATCTAAATTTGCATACTTCTCTGGAGTTTCAGTTGTATTGTAATTACACTTTTCTTCACAAATGTACTTTGTTCTCAAAGGATAAAATAAAATTTTAGCCATTCAAACTATAGCAAGTTAATATAGTATAATAACTCATAGCTTCCGTGGACAATTCTAATACTGCTTTGCCCAGTAAGAATCTAAAAAGTTTGTACAAAAGAATTCTGAAGAAAGACAACATTTTTAAGATTCTGATGATCTGCAAACTTAACTAACATACTTAATAAATCAAGAACTTAATAATTTTACTTATTTATTATGTAGTTATCTATTTTTCTTTTGACTTGTAAGACATTTTAGTCATAGGAATTTAATTGTGAAAGTGATCAATATTTTCATAATGTATAGGATGATCCAAAATTTTGAAAATACAACAGAAAAATAACTGTGCTTCTTAATAGAATATGGGAGAATCATTCATCAAGGATGCCTGAGGCTGAGGGTTATCTGACTCTCTTTGGGACCCTAACTTGGTTTTTAGTTAGGATTCATACAATCTAGAGCTAAGGCTTTTCCCAACACTGATAGTTTATAAGTAAACTTTTAGGAAATTAAGATGTGGTCATTTTCTTTTATGTTCAGTGGAAAATGCAACACAAAGAGTCATGCATTTATTGATCTCTGAGTTTAATTGTGCTAATTCTATAATCTGTCTTCCCCATTCCTGGTTTGGAAGTATGAATAAGAACTGAGTTCCTCTGAATCTTCTGCTGACTGAAAGAGGCTTACTGCTATATTCATAAGAGTTATTTCTTTTAATATTTTGAGAATTATGCTTCCTTAGCTGAGTGGATTTTAAGAAGTAGCAGAAATAAAAGAAGTAGAAATGCAAGCAAAAAAAGAAATAGAAGCAGCTGGGGTTTAGAGAGAGGTAGAGAAGGAAATCATGGGTCAGCTCAGGATATGTTAAGTTAAAACGTGTTGTTTCAAATGTTTTCACCCACAAACTGGAAGTGTGTTGCTCAAAAATGACTGCCATACCTTTTTATAAAAAATAATGAACCCACAATTGAAGCATTTAATCAGACATACACAGAGTAAACATGTTCAATCAATACATGTTTGAAAGTTTAAACAGAGACATTGCATGACTTCTTCCTCAAGCTATTCATTAATATTTTGGAGGGGTTTATGAACACTTCCCCATGTTTTTAAAACCCATGGTCTCTGTCAAGTTTTATCTGGTAATTTATGCCTATACATACTCACATACTTTTTTATTTGGGTGTTACTTGTCTGCAGAAAGGAGTTATGAATGAGGAAAAAAGTTTTCAAATGGTATTTAACATTGTATTACTCATGAAACAAGAGGAAAGACACCAAACATCGAAGCTAAAATATTTTGAGAATAAATCTGGACGACTATAAATTCTTTCTACACTAGATGTTGATGACACTGCATCTCCCTGAAATTAGTATGACAAGAAACAGACAAACAGACACACATATATATTTCCTCATTGAGGGTCTCATATAAAAAAGTCTGCATATAAAAGACAGTCCAGAGACATCTTTGAAGGTTCTCTTTCAAAGCAGCTCCACTTCCCCGTGTGTCTGGGGATTTCTGTTATTAATTGAAGTTAATTTTCTAGGATATCAGTTTGCAGTGCACGTGGGAAAGATTGATAGCCTCTTGGAGCCTCCAGAGTGTTGAAAATGACACTGTTCCATCACCGGGCGCCTTCACTTTTATCATCACAAATCAAATTATAAACATCGGGGCAACCTTGCTGGAATCTGGCTTCGGGAGATTTCCATAAGATTAATTAGGCGGCCAAAGCAAAGATGGTAAAATAGAAAGGGGAAAGGGTGGAGGGAGGAGGGAGAGTGGAACCATTCATTCCTGGCAGAATGGAAAGTCAATTCAACAATGGGTAATTAGCGTGGGCCACGGATTCTCAAAGGCACTGAGGACACTGGACTCTTTCTCGCACTCTGATGTTTAGTGCCGTATTGTGGACCCCTCATTTAATTAGTGCACTTTGATACCCACAGGAGTTTGAGGCTCCAGGGCATGCTAAACACAGACTGACACCAGCAAGCTTCTGCCTCCTTCCACTCTAATTAGAGTCACAATGAGCTGCAAAGACAATGTTTTACTCCAAGATTTCTTCTGCAGATACCTCTGGCAGGAAACAATCGTTTATTTTGTGTCTATATTGGTATTCAGATTAAATTGTTAGCATGCAAAAGATGAGCTAAGGGCACGGATCTACTAAAAATGTTTAACAGGGTTCAAAAATGATGGAAGCAATTTGTGAAAAGAAATTTTTTTCCCCTTTTGAAAAGTATTTGTTTTGCTTTCCTTTAATTATAAATAACATTTAAATGGCAATGCATGCTACATTTTAAGGCAAATAATGCTGTTTTTGAAGCAACCATGAGTTCCATTCCTTAAATGAGTGGCTCTAAAATGATGTGTAAGAGAAAGACAGAGTAGGAGAAAGCCCCTCTCCTCCTCTGAATTCAACTGCATTGAAATAACTAGCGGGCGCTAGGGAGAATGACAGGGGTCATTCTTACAGGAAGATTGCTAATCTGTCTAGAGCTCTATTAAGCAAGCCCTGAAACAATTTCAGCTCCAAGTTAAAATTTTTTATAATGTTAGTTTTGATGGACAGTTCCATGCTGATTGGAAGAAACTAAAGATCCCTAGGGAGATCACATGTTGAAAATTAATTTCAGCATCCAGAAAACACTAGTATATTTTGTGTTAGCCATATACTCTATAATTCTAAATCCTTCTAAAATTTTTAATCAAGGAACCAACTTTTTCTCTGTAGTGTTTTATTATAGGCTTTCCACATTCAATTATAAAATTCTCAAAGTGGTACCTACTAAAATGAGTTGTCATTATTTATTTATGGATCTGTTTGTTTACTCAGTTATCTAATTAGCTAATGGTTTTTATATACCTTCTGGGGAATGAAGATGAGACATCCATAAATAAATGAAACAAAAGAAAAATCTATCCTAAGATTATTTCATCACAACATAAATGTGTCTTAAGTAAACTGTTAATCAGCTTAAAGAAGATTCTAATGTTAATTAGTAATATTTGAAGTATCACCACAAGACTAAATAGAAAAGAAGAAATAGCCAAGTTTCCATTGAGTTCTTCCAGTAAATATGGAGTCTGTACATTGTTAATGGTAGATCAGGACGAACACAAGAGGATTATCGGGTGAGAGTGAGCACTTATTTTTATTATGTACTCAGTCACCGTTATTAAAAGCACCTCTTTCAGAGGTAATACATCCAGCCCATAGTTGACCAAATGGTAGGGATGATATCACCACCTTCCAGAACTCAACTTATTCATAACATAGCTAGTGAAAGGCATTGCTAAATAATGTTACCAACTGAATGAACCAATGCTATTAACTCCCTGTGTACCTTTTTGTCTATCTAGCTTTTTGCTGCTCTAGTATTAGAAAGAAAACTCACTGTTTAATTAAGGAAATGATTTGTTCTATTGGTCAAAGGTACCTTGATATTTTCCATACACATTTTTCCTTCAGCTCCATTCTTAATTTGATCAGTACAAAGATTACTAAGTAGGCTTCATCTCTACTATGAATGGGATAGGTTATAAGGACCTCATAAAAGAGCACTTTTGAGAAAGATTGTTAATTCAGTGGAAAAGAATGCCGTGGTTATCTAGAAAGCCTTTTTTGTGTTTTTGTGCTTTAGGAATGGTCACAGAAGCTCTATGACTTTGCCCACCATGATCTAGACTATTAGTTAGATGTTTATACCCAACTGTTTCAGTATCACCCACTACTTTACAATTTAGAGAGTGCATCTCTACTGGCAAAATTATTTAAGGAATATCTTCTATTTATATATTACCACCTCAGCTACAGACTTACTATGTTGCTTTAGGTACTATTTCTACCATCTTCCTTTGATAAGTTATTATCTCTAACTAATCTACTTTATACTAAACATGCTTATGAACCATAACTAATGCAAATTTCAAAGTCAGATATTCAGGCCAACAAACTTTGATGAGGATCCTAATGTGTTATTGGACATACCAATCTGAAAATAGTGTCTTATGATAAACAGGTTCTAACAATTCTGGATTAGTTATTAATAAACTCATTGTCTTGATTTGTGTCCTCTGGTATTTTTTTGTTAGTAATCAGCCAGTATTGGGAAAAGATTATACTTACAAAAGCAATATACAAAAAGCACAGTGGAGTCTAAATTAAAGAACACTTCTTTTTTGCATCTTTAAACTAAGATACTTTCTATGTATTTGGTGGGTATCACTATATAAGGCACATTGTATTTTACAACAGAAAGTCATGGATCTATGTCTTTTGGGGAAGAGTTTGCAATAATATATACTGTACAACTTCTAGTGATAAGTTAGCATGACTTAAAAGTATGATTCTTTCTCCCAAAGGTGGCCTATTTCCCATCTAAGTCACTGAGGTAGCTGCTGAATAATTAGCTAGGAATACCTTACATATTAATGCTTCGAGTCATCCATCATTTGGATTCTTGAATTCAGTCTCAGCACCCTTTCCTAAAAAAAGATTCATGCTTCCAGCTAAAAGCACATAGGGACTCTTTTCAAATGTAGGATGTGCTCAAGGACAATCAGTTCTGTTATGAATAGTTTACAAATGGTTAATATGCCTTCATATTTTCTTCCTGTCTTATTGAAAATCATCTCATCTATTATTAAGATGTGCACTAGATTATAGGTGCTTTTGGGCAATTCTTGATTTATTTTTTAAAGCAACAGACTAAGTACACATTAATTGCCTGTGCAGCATTCACAACAAAGACAATTTTACTGGTCACAAATGTGGGCATCCCAAATCACCTATTTGCAGAGGAGATTTCCCTTATACTGGCTTGCATTTTGACATCACTAAAGACAGAATGTTAAGTGCCATGTAGCATTTGGTTAAATGTGACAGCACAGAGCACAACGCTATGACATTATTTTAGATTACAGGCTATGCCAAAAGCCATTTAACAGTACTATCACAAAGAAGCAAAGGGATCCCAATGCTATGTTTCTCTGCTCATCACACCTGCTTTTCAAAGTTTGCCTTATTTCCATTAGCCTATTTTTTTCCTGTTCTTCTCTATCTTCCCTTTTCATTTAGAAATTCTTATCATTCCCTGCCGTATTCAATGATGCTCCTTGCTTCAGGGGCCCTTTATAGTAATTTATTCCATATGCTTATTATCCTTTGTGCAAAAGAGTTTCACCTCTTTTTTTCTCGTTCCAAACTTTCTAATTTTCAGATCATATCTACTCACTCTTTTGGTCTTGAAGCATACTGAATTTGCTTGGATCAATTTTATCAATCCACCTACAATTCTTAAAACTTCAGTCGAGTTCCATGAAGTCTTTCCCGTGGAGAGTTTGCTCAATTCTTACAGTCTTTTTTTAACAACTTAGATATTGAGATCTGATATCAATCATAAAAATGCATACGGCTGTTCCTCTGATGTACAATAAAGCTTTGCAAAGGTTTACTAACCAGTAGTATTTAAATTATGTAAGGCAAAGTTTATAAATGTTAATCAATACTAACATTATAATGCCTTCCATTGGCAAAGAAACTATCTTGAATCACATTTACTAGTATAAAACTTAAACTGTTTACTTTAATGTGTATCTATTATCTATCACATGACAATTACAGATGAATATATTCACATGCATGTGCATGTGTATGCATATGCATTTATATTTGTATGCATTTGATAACCTATTTAAGCCATCATCAGACTTACCTTTTCTTTGCAAAAGCATCAATGACCAGATTTTTAAATGTAGTCTTGCTCACAAAGTTTGAAGAGTTTCTTTAGTAAAATCTTTTAATTTCTTTCCCATCAGATTGATTCAACTTTCCTTTGCCCCATTGGACTATGTAGGTATTTTCTAAATCAACAGATACTTGCCTTCTCTTTGAAATCTCTGCCTGAATCAGCAAATAGCCTTATTTGCAAGTAGTCAAAGGTAGAATATTTATGTCTAAGTCAGTTAAAAATAAATCAAGCAAAATGCAATGTATTTTCAAGAAGATGTCCATTGGCAAGAAGTAATTAATGTTAAAAATTATTCACTACTTACAAATTTGAAACATCTAACTGAATATCAGTTTAGATGTATGATAAATATTGAAATGAAATATTAAATGTATTAGAAGATAAAACCTTTGAAAACATCCTTGCTAAAGGTAGAGTTTTTCTCTGAAAGAAGAATAATACTTATTTTTAAAAGGCTTATTCTGACCTTTACTTGGTATGAATTAGATTACTTGGAAAAAACTAGTTCTTTGGTAAATGCACTTACATAAAAATTGTTCAAATGAAGTTAAATTATAAAATGATTATTTTTAAAGACAATGGAAAAGCCTTTTAGAGCTTTCTCTATGTCCAGATGTCTACAAATTGCTTCTGTTTAATACCCAGTATTAAAGCTCAGAATGAATATGGACGGAAGGCAGTGTGTAAGCTGCTCAGATCCTCATATTATCTTAATGACTTGGAGCAGCAATTCTCAACTGACTTACTGTCCTCTATATTCTGAATTGCCACTTTGATGTTCACGAGTACTCCTCATAGAGACAGGCCTCCTAAATAAGATATTTCAGTAAAGGTATTCTTTTGACTAATACTCATTCTCAAAATGAGTCTATTTTTTTCTGAACAAAATAATAGGTAGTTTTGGCAGTGGAATCATGCGAATACTTATGTTCCCTTTTCCTATTGGTCCTACTGGTTTTCCACTCACAATATAGAATAGAATCACCTAGTCAATTTTTCAAAAAGATCATGCTCAACTAAATCTTACCCTGAACCAATTACACTTATTTCTTAGAGTAAGCCTTGGAAATGGGTGGTTTTAAGACTGAATGATAACAGCACACAGTCAGATTTGAGATACAGTTATTCACATCAATGCTTCTCATCTGAGTTGATAAATGCATTGTGAAAACAGTCATCATCTCTAAGATTCACGTAATCTAGGGTGGGGTAGTACCTTCAAAAGTCCTGTGGATCATCCTAAAAACATTCTGTTCCTTAAGCAAAGAATATAAATGGTACATCAATGTGTTTAAACAACTGTCAGCAGATAATTTTGATATACCCTTTACTCACATTAAAGAATCACTTAAAATATCGGTTAAAGCACTTTTAATTCATGAATCCAAATTATTCACTGTTAGAGTTGTATTTGTAACTCAATATTTCTGTGATATGCCAGAAATATCCAAATATTTTTTTCAGAAAAGGAGAAATGTGTTGTGCTTGGTTATTTTTCCAGGTTTCTTTCCTTTAAAACAAAATGTAGTGAGGTAGTAGGTCTGTTTCCCTGCAAAGTACATGTTATGAGAATGGTTTCTGACCAGTGGTGTTAAACAGAGTTCTTGCATAATTTCTCAGATATAACTGAGAATCTTCTGGAAAAAATGTGCTTCTCAGGGCTGGAGAGATAGCTCAGGGGTTAAGCCTCTGCCTTGCAAGCGGAAGGTCCTGAGTTTGGATCCTAGACCCAGGTATAGACGCCGGGCGGAAGCGGGGGCGGCCTGCGCTTCTGGTCCTGGTAGGGCGGAGCCTGTGAATCCCGGGGCAGAGTAAACAAGGAGGAGGTGGAGGTGTCCATGGTGGTTCCCGAATTCGTCTGTGATTCTACACACACATATACATACACACACATGGACAAATATACGCACACGCATACACGCACAATTGAATAAATAATAATAAAAAATTAAAAAATGTGCTTCTCAACCTTTTATGTATATACAACTGTATTTCATAGCATTGTTAGAAAGCACACTGTGTGGACATGTCAAGGCTAAGAAAAAAAGTGAAGAAAAAGAACAAGAAAATAACTAATATTAATTTACCTCTTCTAAGTTATGCAATCTGATTGCTACATTTTTGTTGCAAGTGGTATTTTCTTGTATTATTGATGGAAAAGCTAAAGTTTGAAAGAGATTAAAAAATCTGCTTAAAAAAACACAAAAGTTTTAATTGAGAGTGTAACAGTTACTCTTAACTATGAAAGAGCCCTCAAAGTCAAGCAACTTAAGGGAGAAAGCGAGATTTATTCAGCTTATGTTCTGGAGGGTTGGCACAATTTCTCATGGCAGAGGCGGCATGGATATCTGGCCAGAGCTGGAGGAGGCTACGTCACTGCAGACATCTTGGAGGCTGAGAGCTAAAAGACTGCTTGCTGCAAAGGCCGACTTCTCCTGGAGGTAGGGTGGGACTAATCCACCTCAAGGCCCACCCCTTGTGACTGCCTTCCTGTAGCAAGGCTCCACCTCTCAAGGTGCCATAACTTTGCCAAAACACATGAGACTGTGGGGGACACATTTCAAACCGTGACTGAGAGTTATGATTCTGAATATGGGTTGCTGCTTGTTTTTAAATCTGCTTCTTTCTTGATAAATTCTTGTATTTTTTTCCTTTTCCTTTTTGTGATAGTCTTCTAAACATATAATTTTATGTACATGTTATGTGATGACATTCCAATAGAAGCTTTAATTTACATAATGACCAATTTTAGCAAAACATATTTCATGCTCTTCCCAGATGAAATTCCTTACATTGACTTTTATCATCATTAATTAGTTAATCCAAACAGTTTTTTTTATGTGGGCGTACATATTTGTTTGTGTCTTTGCACGTATGTATTATGGAAAAGTTATATCCTTAGTCTTCAGTTTAGACAATTTTTAAAAACATTAATTAGCATGTATTCACTATATGACATGACTCTTAATGGTATTTTTCATTCAAGTGTATCAGATACACTTTGATCATATGCACCTTGCTTATCCTCTCCTATCTACCTTTCTAGTTTTGTTCCGCCCTTATATCTTCCATTCAGAATAAGAGAGATAGAATGACCCTTCTTTCTGTCTGCTTTTGTGGGTTCCAGGGTTCCCTTTGGGTTGTCAACTTTACTATGGGCTCAGCCTCTGTAGCAGATTAAGTGGCCCTTCTTTAGATAGACACACTAATAGGGACACTTCCCTTCACCTGCCTAGTCCTAGGCCTGAAGGTTTCACCTGCCTGCAATTATTTCTCCTGAGTTCCTTGCTAGTCAATGGGGGAATGTTGGTATGTCAGTCATAGTGCATGTCTGGTGAGGCTAAGTCACATTGTAGTAATTTCCTGTATGTAGCAACCCTATCTTAAGTGAAATGTCTTGGCCAACTGAGGGCCTCCCCACCTTTAAGTTCTTACTGCCCTCTCTTCCCCAAGATTCCCTGAGCCTTCGGATGAAGAGCATTTTAGTTGAATTGATCCTAATTGAGAGTTTTAGGGTGGCCAGTACTCTGTACTCTGGTTGGCTGTTGTTTTCTATTTCACCTCTCTTCCATTGAAGTAGATTGCCTCTTGTTGGGCCATTGAGATCTTTTCCTTTCTAAAGATAAAATGATAGAAGAAGGTCTGTAATAAAGTGTTTGTGGTTAGTATCTGTCAATTTTCTCCATGTCCACTGTTGTTTAGAATGGTTATATTGCTGGCCTGTGCTCCCTGTCATTGAGAGGTGGGGGGTTAGGGGTGAGTAAATAGATGGTCAGTTACTTGGAAAATACCCCCACTCTGTACAGTGTACTATTCTTGTTCTTTCTTCCCCTTAAAGACTTTTCTTACATAAAAGTATTTTTCAACCTTTTTATTTATTTATTTTTCTAGTTTAACAGTTATCCTTACCCCCTCCCTAACCCTTCCTTTCTTCTCCTCTCTCCCTCCCTCCTTTTCTTTCTTCCCTTCATCAATCCATCCCACTCTCTTCCACCTTCTGGTCTGTTTGTTTCTGTGGATCCCAATGTTCTCGTTGTATTATCTGCTCCAGTGGGGTTCTAGAGCTCTGTGACAGACCAAGAGACTCCTTCTTGGCCAGACCCACTGACAGGCATCCCCCTCATCTGTCTCCCTGTAGCCCCTAAGGTTCTCACTGCATTTAATTATTTCTCCTGAGATCATTGATAGTCTATGGAGGCATGTTGGTATACCAGTCATTGTGTGGGTTTGGTAAGGATGGGTCTCATTGCAGTGAGCTTCTGGTTGCAGTAACCCTGTTTTGACTGGAAGGTCTTATCTAGCAATGGATCGGCCCATTTTCAGGCTCTTACAATCTTACCAACCTCGGTGGGTGAACATTGCAGGGTCACTAGTACTTTGCATTCTGGTTGGCAGTTGTCTGTTTCGCTAGTCTTCCACTGTGCTAAGCTGCATCCTTTCTAGGTGTGGAGATCTTCCCTTATCTGAAGATAAAATGAGAAGTGTTAGGATGGAAGTTTATTCTTAGTTTTGTTTGTTCTTAGTGTTGGGACATCTGATCCTATTTACTGTCACTTTATTTCCCTTCCACTGTTTTTAGATTGATTTACAGTTCAGGGCATGTATGTTCCCTGTAATGGAGGGGGAGGTTATGGATTAGTATTCGCGTACTTGTTTACACATATGCTAACTCCACTCTCTATATTATTCCTGGTCTTTCCTCTGGGCTTTTCTTGTATAAAATCCTTTTTAAATAAAAAAAATTTGCTCATGCTCTTTTGCTTCTGCTCTTTTGGGATATTCTTAACCCCCTCTTCTCCTCTCCCGCTGACAGCTTGTGTTCCTTTGTGTTTGTGGGTGTTTTAAGGGTTTGATTCCATCATACTGATGATTTAATGCTAGGATCCACTTGTAAGGGAGAAGATATATAACATCATCTTTTTGCTTCTGGGATATTTTACTCAGTATGATTTCTTTCAGTTCCATCCATTTACAGGCCAGTTTCATTAGTTCATCTTTCCTAACAGATGAATAGTATTCCATTGTATATATGGACCTCATTTTCAATAATCATTCATCTACTTTTGGACATCTAGATTGTTTTTATTTCCTTGCAATTATGAAAAGAGTTGCTATGAATGAAGATACAGTGTTCTCTGGGAATATTCCCAGGAATGGCTAGGTAGTATGAAATTTCAATTTTTAACTTTTGTAGGTACCTCCATATTGATCTTCGAGGGGATTGTATGAGTTTACAATCCCACCAGCAATGAATGAGTGTCCTAGTCTCCCCACATCCATGCCAGCATTTGCTGTTGTTTGTGTCTCGGATCATAACCATTCTGACTGGAGTGAGATGATATGTCACAGTGGTTTTAATTGATATTTTCCTAAACATTTTAAGATGTTTGACAGAGATTTGAATTTTGCCTTCTGAGAAGTTTGTTCTCAGTTCTATAGCCCATTTTTAATGGGGTTAATTTACTTTCTTGGTATTTAATTTTTGAAGTTCTTTGTGTACTCGGGATATTAGTCCTCTATCAGATATGTTGTTAGTGAAAATGTTCTCTTATTCTGTAGGCTGTCTTTTTTGCTCAATTAAGTCTTTTGTTCAACAAATGGCTTCTAATTTCGTATAATCCCATTTGTTTAGACTTAGACTTATTCTCTGTGTCTTTGTCGTCCTATTTAGGAAATGCCGTCCAAGGCCAATAAAATGTGAGTGTATTCTCTATTTTTTTCTTCTAGAAGTTTTGTAGTCTGTGGTCAAACATTGAAGTCTTTAATCCATTTGGAGTTGATTTTTATTCAGGAAGACAAATAAGGGTCCAATTTCATTCTTCTTCTTATAGATACCCAATTTTGCCAGCATCATTTGTTGAAGATGCTGTCCTTTATCCAATCATTTTTATACCTATTTCAAATACCAGTCGACTTTAAATAAATAAATGTGTTTATATTTGAGTATTCATTTCTAATACATTGATCTCTATCTCTTTTTTGGGGGCCAGTACAATGCTGTTTTTACTATTATGGCTTTATAGTGTAGTTTAAAGTCAGTGATAGTGATAAGACTGGTGGAGATTTTATTACTCAGTATTGTTTTTGTTATGCTGGATTTTTTATGTTTCCATATGAAATTTGAGATTGTTTTACCAATTTCTGTGAAGAATTGGGTGGTAAGGTTGATTGATATTGCACTAAATCTATACAAATGCTTTGGGTAGAATGATCATTTAAACAATGTTAATTCTATTGATCCAGGATGATGGGAGGTCTTTCCATCTTCTAGTGTCTTCTGTAATCTCTTTTTTTTAGGGCTTTAAAGATTTTGTTGTATAGAATTATTCCATGTTTGGTTAGGTTGATTCCAAGGTATTTCATTTTTTATGAACAATGATGAATGGTATTGTTTTTCTCAGGTCTTTCTCACTTTGTTTGTCCTTGGTGTACAGGAAAGCCTCAGATTTCTGAACATTAATTTTGTATCTTGCCATTTCCTGAACTTATTTGTTAGCTCCAAGAGTTTTCTCACAGAATTTTTAGGGTCCTTGAGGTATAGGATCAAGTCATCTGCAATTAGGGATAAACCAATTTCTTCTTTTCTGAGTTGCATCTTTTTTATCTCCCTTTCTTGTCTTATGGCTCTAGCTAAGACTTCAAGCACAATGTTGGATAAAAATAGTGAGAGTGCAAGGACCCAGTGGCCTTTCCCTGAACCCTTTCCCGTGTTCCCCTTGTACATCATCGGAGAGGAGGGCCCAGAGGAAAATCAGACATGCACAAGAAAGGACTCTCTGGGAATTGGGGCGGGAGGCACTGGGGGATGGGGAGGGAGAGGGGTGGGGAGGGGGAGCAGGGGGTACGGGGGAGAAGGAGGGAGGGAGGGAACTGGTGTACCTAATAACTTTGTATGAGCTGAAATAAAAAAAAATAGTGAGAGTGGGAAGTCTTGTCTAGTGCCCTATCTGAGTGGGAATGCTCCCAGTATTTTACCATTTAGGATGGTTCGCGACATTGGCTAGTATGTGGCCTTTATTATGTTGATCAATGTCCCTTCCAGCCCAGAGTCTTTATCATAAAAGGGTGTTGGATTTTTGTCAAAAGCTTTTTGAGCATAAGAATCATGTATTTTTTGTCTTTGGATTTGTGTATATGGTGAATTATATTTATAGATTTACTTACATTGAGTAGAATTCAATGTGTGTCTGGAAAAAACTCAACCTGGTCATAGTGGATAATCATTTTGATTTTTTTTAATCCAATTTGCTAGGATTTTGTTGAGGATCTTTGTGTCTGTGTTTTCTTTTTTGGGTTGTGTCCTTATGTGGTTTGGGAACCAATACAATGTTGACTTAGTAGAAAGAGTTTGGAAGTGTTCCTTCTCTATTTTACGGAATGATTTAAGGAGCATTGGTGTTAATTGCGCTTCAAATATCTGGTAGAATTCTGCACTGAATCACTCTAGTGCTGAACTTTTCTTAGTAGGGTGATTTATTATTACTGCTTCATCTCTTTCCCTTGTTATAGGACTATATAAATAATTAACTTCATCATGGTTTAACTTTGGTGGGTTGTGTGTGTTTAGAAATATTTTCATTTCTTTGTGATTGTCAAATTTGGCAGTGTATAAATTTTTAAAATATAACCTTATTTTTCTCTGGATTTTCTTGATATTTGTAGTGATAGCAACATTTTCATCTCTAATTTTATTATTTTTTTCTCTGTTTTGGTTAATTTGATTAAGGGGTTGTCATTTTTGTTAAGGTTTTCAAAGAACCAACTTCTCATTTGATTGATTCTTTGTATTGTTTTCTTTGTCTCAATTTCAGTTATTTCTCCACTGATCCTAGTAATCTCTGCAAGTCCACTTCTTTTGGGGATGGTTTGTTCTTTTTTCTTTACAGCTGTAAGCTGCATTGTTAGGTTATTAACTTGTGATGTTTCCATTTGTTTGATGTAGGGTTGAGTGCTATGAATATTCCCATTAGGACTGCCTTCATAATATCTAAAGGTTTTGATTTGATATGATTTTACCCTTAACTGTTAGGAAGTTTTGAATTTCTCCTTTTACTTCTTTCTGGAACCATTCCTCATTCAATAGTATATAGTTGAGCTGCTAAGAATTTGTGCTGTTTGCCTTGTTATGGATGTTTACCTTTATTCCTTGGTAGTTAGATAGAGTGCAGGTGCTGATTTCGATTTTCCTTTATTTGTGGAGGCTTGCTTTGTGGCCTAGTGTGTAATCTATCTTGGAGAAACTCCTTGGGAGGCTGAAAAGAATGCATGTTCTTTGGTAGAATGGTATATTTGGTATATTTGGTAGGTATCTCTCAGGTCTATTTAATAGCTTAGTTTAGTTGCAGTGTGTCTGTGTTCAATGTGGTCTGTTGATCTACCTATCAGTGAAGAATGGGGTGTTGAAATATACTATTATTATCAACTTTGGGTTGATTTGTTGTTCTATGTGCTACAGTGTTTATTTGATGAATGTAGGTGAGCCTATTTTTGGAGAATATATGTTTAGAGTTATAAATTCTTCTTGATATATTGTTCCTTTAATCAGTATGTAGTATCATTCTGTGTCTCTTCTGATTTATTTTGTTTTGAGGTCTATTTTTTCAGGTATTAGGATGGATACTCCTGTTTGTTTCCTAGTGGGATTTGCTGGGAGTATCTTTGGTCATCTTTTGACCCTGAGATTGTGCCTATCTTTTAAAGTGAAGTATGTTTCTTGGAGGCAGCATATTGATGGGTTGTGGTTTTTAATTCATATTGTTAGCTTGTGTTTCTTAATAGTGAAGTTGATCCCATTGACACTTAAAATTATAACAGAAGTTTTTGCTGATTCCTTCCATTATTTGAATTTATTGATTTTTTTTGTTTTGGCAGTTATGTATATAGTATCATTAAATAGGTTTTATTTTTCCCTCTTATCCTCTTGAATGGGTTGATTAGTTTTGCCTGCCTTGAGAATTTTTTGTAGTATCTTCTGCAGGCTTGGTAGATAAGAACTTTATTTTTGTAGGGAAATATTTTCTTTCACTTTCAGGTATGACTGATAGTTTGGCTGGATATAACAGCCTGGGTTTACATTTATAATCTTTCATGACTTTAAGAATGCTTTCCCAAGCTCTTGTGGCCTTTACTATTTTCTCTGAAAGGTCGTTGTTATTCTAATAGGCTTGCCTTTAAGTATGATTTGGTTTTTCTATTGAAGCTCTCGGAATGTTTTCTTTGTCCTATGTCTGAAATGTTGCTGGTATTATTTGTCTTGCTATGCTCCTATTTTGGTCATATCTTGATGGGGTATGATACTCATCCTGTACTCAGTTAGGGTAATCTTTTCTTAGGTGTGTTAAGTTCTTACTTATAATTGACTGAAAGTTCTGAGCTAGAGTGTTTTCTTGGATTTCTTATGCTGGGAATCCATGAATGTATAGGCTTGACTTCAGTTCTTGAATATTCCTTTCTTTTTAAAAAGTCTTTTTAGCTTCTTAATTGAATGATCCTATTGTCTGCTTATCTTTGAGATCTGATATTCTGTCTTTTGCTTGATTCATTCTGTGTATGAAACTCTCTGTTGGCTTTTCTGTTTCAAATTGCTTATCTTTGTATACCAGCTGAATTTCAGTTTGGAGTTTTTTCACCCATTCTAACCTTGTTCTTCTTTTCTCTGTTTCCTTTTTCATCTTCCTTTTTCCTGTTCATGTAAGTTCATATACTTACTCATTTTCTCTTTAAGTTCTTCACATTTCCTTTTTCATTTGGCTTAAAGAATTATGAAAATAATTTTTGTTATTTATAAGCTACCATTTTTTATAGTATTACAACAAATTGAATGGAGAAAGACAATCATGGTGTTTTAAAAATATGTTTACAACTAATGAGGTGTGTCAGTAGGTAAAAGTGTTCACATGCAAGTCTGACAACCTGAGTTCAATCTCTGGCATCTACAAAAGTAGAAATATACAAAGAAAATAGAACTAACTCTACAAGTTCTTCTCTGACTTCCACACTCATATCATGGCACCTCCCCAATCCATGATTCATACACACACAAAATAAAAAAATTCAAAATAATAGAAAAGTATATTTAGCCTTTAGCCTATGTTGCCCAACCTTGCTAAACTCTTGACTCATTCATTTTCCTTAAAAATAATGTAGACTTTCTATCTTCTTATGTACTATGTAGTGTTACAGGTACTGTATGAGTAGCATTGTTTAAATCTAACATAACAATAGATTAGGTTGATAGTTATTTTGATGTATTGAACAAGAAAAGAGCTTAACATTTTTCAAAATTAACTATGAGAAAACTGAATAGAAGGTAAACTTCAAAAACTGTTTGTGAAATATTTGTGAAAACAACAATATTTTGCAGGATATCAACATAATTGCAAAATAGCCCCCTATTTTATTAAAGTTCAAGAAATAGTTCAATATCCCTAGATGGGAAAATTTCAGAGATTATGACAAAATAGTGACATGGCATTTGCACACAAACTCAATTCTATAGGCTTATGCACAAGCTTAGAAATTTCCCCACACAACGTACATTCATTTTATATGTAAGTAGGTAAGAGTGGATGAAAGATCAATGACTATATGTTATACAAGAAGGACTTCAAAATTCTTCAGTACATTTGTTGCTTTTTCTTTACATTGCAATCCACTTGCTACATTTCATGATTGCCAGTAAGTCTGAGTGCTTCAAGGGATGAATGTGCTATCAAAATCACTGACTTTAGAACTTTACACTCTCCAATTCAGTACTTGAAAGAAGTGAATCAAAGACCTTTTCTTCAACCCATTGTTTTACTTTAAAAGCCACTCAGCTTTTAATAGAAAGGAATAATAAGTACTAGTTGTAAAATAATGTCAATCAATCAAGTACTTACATTCTGGGCAGACCACTCATTGAGCTTTAGAAAAGATTTTTTTTTAACAAAAATAAAAGAAAATTACAATTGAAATAAATGTCAATTGGAAAATTCCATTTTGTATTGGTTTTATTGCTAGAACTTATCAAGAAGCAGGGAGACTCTGCTAAGTTAGTGTTCAAATGAATGCAGTGAACAAATGCATTGAGAACCCAAACAGTGCTATGGCTGTTCAGTGAAGGCAGAGTTCTGAATCCTCTTTTCAACATCAGAGAGGAATGAGGGCATCCCTTCTGTTTACTGAATAACATAGAGCTCCTGGGTAGTTTTAGGTGTGTGTCATTATTTCTATTTGGTGAGTAAGGTGAGGGAGACCACATCCCCAGAGCAGTAAATTGGGAAACAATTTGCCATGCCGTCTGTGTTTTCTTCTAAAACTCATTATGAACCATGGTGACATGCATGAAACTTTGACGTTATTTGATACATAAATACAGCACTTCTATATTCCATCATTTCTTCTTCACTTTTCATATTTTTTAAAAAAATTGTAGATTTAATTAAACTTCCAACATTTTGAGGATTTATTTTCAGGGTGGGGAGAATCTTCTTTGAACACTTCCTTCAAAATTATGTGCATCAAATAATATGCAAAATTTGGTCCTGGAAATGTCAAGTACATGCAGGCTTTATATAACATCATAAATATTAAAAACGAGAAAACTTACATCATTAAGTTCCCAAGAGCTACCACACCATGTCTAGTTGCTTGACACAAAATAAGCATCCACAGATTTTCCCATGAGATTCTTGGAACTTCAACATCAAATTCTCCTAGCTTAAAAATGATTTATAACTTACGAACTTATTCCTGTATTTACAGTGAAATTCAGAGTGAATGTCTTTTCTCATACCACTGTATTTTTCTTGGTTCTGTCTGCTAAGATGTTTCACTGAGTAGTTAGTACCTTAAGGATGAAGTCAATCTTCATAGACTTCTACTGGCCTCTGAGGAATAGGCATTACCCATTTCTGTCCTACATATTACAGTTGTGGCTGACAAGCTTGGACAGCCTTCTTGTTACCCACTGTAAAAATACATACAGGGGCGTGAATCATGGTAAATTTGTGTGTGGAAGTAGGAAAATTTAGGCTTCGGGATATTTTGTAGTCCTCTGTTTGGAATACAAGAGAAGTAATGGCCATCCTATAACATATCAGCAGATTCTTTATGAGAAAGAGATACCTTGAATAACAACTTCAGAAAGTATTTACTTGAAAGTAAATAAACGAAGCAGCAGTATCTAGAGAAGCATCCCAAATAAATATACCCCAGCGTTAATCAAAAAACTTCACATATATCTTGTGTCACCTTCCTAGTATGACACATGGTTTACATTCACATTTCAGTTTGCACATGAGAGTTGTGGAAGAGAGAGAAATAAAGTAGTTCACAAGCACTGCACCAGTAATGAGGGGCAGGTTAAGAATTTTAGTGCATAGGCAGAACAGTAGAGTCAGAAATTCCAATTTTTCTATCACTTTTATATCTGACATGGAAGTATGATTTTTATGGTGTGATTTAAATAACTTCAGAACATAACTCCTTGCTCTCAAATCCCATCCCAAGGTTCTTATTCATGGGATAAGATCCTATCTGCCCTTCAAACTGAATATCTTATTTATTGCTGCTTTTGTTATTTGTGTTGTATAATCCTCTGGGAGAGGTTCATCCCTGGTAACCATGCTTTATAATACCTCCCAATGTAATACAAAGCAAAAAGAGGATGGGATAACTTTCAGTGTGATGGAAAATTTAGTATAGATTGAGTATTATTTTTAATGGGAATCTTTTAGGGTGAACCTCTCTGATACCCAAATTTCTGGTACTGATCTCTACTCTGATCATGGGTGTGTTTGTAGATTAAAATAAACAGATGAATGGGGATCCAGAGAGAGTTAGGACTGCATCAGTCATCCTTTACCTATCTTTGGTAGGACTGTCCTTACAAAGAACCATGCACTTAGACATTTGAGATTAGAGTGTCAGAAAGAGCAGGATTCTTCTGAGATCTCTGTCTTGGCCACACAAGGGTATCTTCCCCATGTTTGTTCATTATTATTTTCTGTTTCTATTGGTGACTTTATCTCATCTTCTTATAAAAACTTTAATCATCCAGGTTTACAGTCCACCTTCATGACCTCACTGCATCTTAGCTCTTTATGACTTGATTTTATAGATACAATTACACTCTAAGGTACTAGAGGTGAGACTTCAGTCATGAATTCAGTTGGAAGGTCACAGTTTTAGCCAGTTACAACCTCTTTGTAACTTAGCTTTCTTTTTTAATTTAATTTTTTTTTATTATTATTACTTATTCAACTGTGCACATGTGCACGCGCGCGTGTGTCTGTGTGTGTGTGTGTGTCTGTGTGTCTGTGTATGTGTAGAACCACGGACGAATTCGCGAACCACCATGGACGCCTCCAGTGGCGGGATTCACAGGCTCCGCCCTACCAGGACCAGAAGCGCAGGCTGCCTCCGCTTCCGCCTGGCGTCTATACGTGGGATCTGGGATCCGAACTCAGGACCTTCCGCTTGCAAGGCGGAGGCTTAACCCCTGAGCCACCTCTCCAGCCCTGTAACTTAGCTTTCTTATATTCGCAAGAAACATGAGACACAGAGGGTATTCTGTTCAGATTTTCTCACCTGTGTGAAGAGAGAAGAGGGGAAAGAAGAAAAGTGTCAGAATAATTTTCAGGTTACAAGCAAAAAATTTATAAAATCTAAGTTCTATTAAAAGAAAAATGAGAAAGAATTCATCATTCCTCACATTCACTGAAATTTTATATCTCCTTCTGCCCATGAACCACTCTGTAGTCTCTGTTTTCTTACGTTTTCTCTCTCCTTCTGCGTTTTGTTTAGTCCTAATCCTATTCACTAATACCTCTGTATTAAAGATCTATGTGGAGAACTTCATAGCATATCCAACAGACAATTTGTGTCTTTGATTATTCTCCTCTTCAAATTTCATACTGAAATGCTTTTTTATAATTATACCTTCAAATCTGTTTTGTTAGTTTTATGCAGTTTTGATAACATCATTTTTGGTGGATTTTTGAATTATATATTAAAGTTTCCTTTAAGTTCTGTTTTATCTTTCATTAATAGCACTAAACAAGTTTATTTGGTTAATGTTCCCTGACAAACATTTTTCCATGACTTCTTTACAGGCATTCTGTTGGGTTTTATATGATATGCATTTTAAGAAACTCTATGTTTTCTATTTAGGTGATTTTCCTTATGCTGTTACTTCCTGCCAATTCAGTATGTTGAATCATAATTTATATTTGTGTTTCAACTTTCTTTCCCCTCTTTCGAACTTATTGATCTACTTTCTTTCTACATAACACACACACACACATACACATACACATAAAGACACACACACACACATATATATGCATGTACATACACACATGTGCTCACATACATTCATAGCTTAATAGTGGTGTTGTAGTCTAAGACCACATGACTGTGTGGCTTTTATTCTAGAGTTAATAGAATGGACTTACTATAATGGTTAGCAGAAATTGTCAACCTGAAATCTAGATGGTTGGTCTCCATGATCACAGAAGAGGTATTTTCTAGATTAAGATTTATGTGTGGACAATACAAACAACAACAAATGCTGGAGAGGATGTGGAGAGAGGGGAACTCTCCTACATTGCTGGTGGGAATGCAGGCTCATACAACCACTCTGGCGAGCCGTCTGGAGATTCTTAAAGAAATTAAAGATTGAAATGCCATTTGACCCTGCTATTCCACTTTTGGGAATAACCCCACATACAGCAAAAATTCACCTCTATAGCAGAAGCACAACCATGTTCATAACAGCACTGTTTACAATAGCAAAGTCATGGAATCAACCCAAATGTCCAACAGTTGATGAGTGGATAAGGAAACTGTGGTACATCTATACAATGGAGTACTACTCAGCCATCAAAAATGATGAATTACTGGAATTAGCCGGGAAATGGATGTCATTAGAAACAATTATATTAAGTGAAGTATCCCAGACCCAGAAAATTAAGTGCCGTATGTACTCCCTAATAGGTGGCTCCTAGTACCAAACCCACCCAGCCCACCTAGAGACACTCAAAGAAAAATCTCTGTAATACCTATTGTAATTGCAAGGATTATGAACAGGAGAGATGGGGTAGGAGGGCCACATCAGAAACAAGGAGAGAGGGGACCATGTTACAGCAGAGAAAATAGGCCTCCATCAAGGACTGCAAGTAAGTAATGAGACATCTGGTTAAGTTCACAGACGTTCGTTCTTGATCATTTACAACTGAGGGGTTATGATCTCACCAGAAGGGGAGGGCATATAGTCTGGCAGATAAAAAGTAACCATTTTGCAAATGGGTGATTGACCCCTTCCTCACTGTGGTTTCCTACTTTTATTACATCTACCTTTAAATATACTCTTATAACAAGACTCTTGTTTAACAGCTTTTTATCTCTGGCCAGAGGGTGAAATACAATACTCATCAGGATGGAGTGAAGGGCATTGCAGGAGCAGCAAAACTGCAAAAGAAAATCAACGAACCATAATCCAGAACTTCAGAGACTCTATATCAACCACCTAGGCCAGCCTAATCTCTCCCCATCCTGAAGCTCAGGGAAATTTGCAGAAGAGGGGGCGGTAAGATTGTAAGAGCCCAAGGATGGGAGGAGCAATGATATGCAAGATACTCCACACAAGTTAGGGCCGAAGCAATCATAATTGGACTTTGCATGCCCTGCACAATTTCCCACATATTATTGACCCCATAAAGTCTAGCATTTGCTAAAGGCACCAAGATCCTTGGAGGCAAGGAATTGACAGCCATAGTAGTGTTCCTATGCTTAAGGGGAACACAGGAAAGGGTTCAGGGAAATGCCACTGGGTCCTTGTACATCATCAGAGAGTAGGGCCCAGAGGAAAATCTGGCATGCACATTAAAGGATTCTCCCGGGATTGGGGGGGAGGTACTGGCGAATGGGGAGGGAGGGGTGAGGGGAGGGGGAGCAGGGGGGTAGGGGGGGAACTGGTGTACCTATTAAGTTTGTATGAGCGGAAATAATAATAAAAATGTTATAAAAACATTTATGTGTGGAAATGTCTGTGAGAGATAGTCTTGACTACATAACTGACATAGAAAATTCCAGCTCATAGCGGGTGGGGCCACTCTTTGGGCAGTGGAGTAAAGATGAAGTAAACTGCCTGAATATAAGCAGGCAAACGAGAAGGCAGTTTTCCCTTGATAATTTCTGCTCTTTAGATTTGACGTAATGGCACCTGTTCCCTTAGTCCTGCTGCTCTGATTCTCATGCCATGGCAGACTGTAACCCTGAGTTGTGAGCCAATCAATCCCTTCTTCCTCTGCATTGCCTGAGTTAGATATTTTGTAACAGAAACTGATAACTAAACTAAAAATATTTTTAATATATGCATGGATTAATTTGGAACATGCTTAGACTATATGATACAGCCTTCTGCTTTTAGATTATAAATGTGTGCACCATATTTCTCTACTGAATAGGAAAACAATGATTACATAGTCATGAGTGTTTAGGTATCTGAACAAAGAAAAGATACAGTAAAATATGCAATGGAAGATTACAAGTGGTACATTTATATAGGACACTTACCACAAGTAAAGCATGTGGGAGAAGAAGTTGCTCTTGGGTAGGCTGTGAGTAACAGATGAATGAATGTGAAAATACAAGGCATTACTGAGCACCATTATGAGCTTTGTAAGTACTCCACACTTGGGTTATATTAAATTTATGGGAAAAATTAGTTTCTTCAAAACAAATTGCCTTAGATTTCTAACACTTTCTATATTTATGAATGTTTTAATGTATTTAAATATTTTGGTTCTTCTGTGTTAACACGGTTATTTTATTTTATTTTTTTTATTTCCACTCATACAAACTTAACAGGTACACTGGTCCCCTCCCTCCCTCCCACCTCCCACCGCCCTATGCCCCCCTTCTCTCTCTCCTCCCTCCCAATCCCCCAGTGCCTCCCCCTCCCATCCCTGAAACATCCTTTAATGTGCATGCCAGACTCTCCTCTGGGTCCTCCTCTTCAATGAGGTGCAAGGACCCAGTGTGTTAGCATGGTTTAAAACACATATTTCACAGTTACACAAAAATATTTTTTGATATTCTTACTCTATAAGATTTTTATATATAATAGTTTATTAACTTTTTCTTTAAAACTAAGACACCAATCCACACATTATTTGGCATAGCAGTTCAAGGTTACCTGATTCCTTATGTTTGTCATCCATGTATTGCCCAACTGGAAGTCTTCAAAGCCAGAAATACAGATAGAGAGAATTTCTCCTTATGATTAGTTTCCAGAGTTCTTCCTAAAGATTTGCTTTACATAGCTCTCAACCTCCTCAGAAATATGTTCGTGTGTCACAATTGCATTCGAAGCATTTATTTATATCCACACATTAGTACTTCTCTCAGTTTTGTTAGAAAAGCTTCTTTTCACAATGGACAGTGGTTACTACAGAGTGGTTACCACATAAAGTCATTAATAGAGTGCTGAGAATAAGCAAATGATAGTTGAATTCTTAGCCATTCAAAGGACACCTACTCCAAGATTCGAAGAACATCTTAGAAAAGGGGAAGAAAGAATGTAACAGCCAGAGAGTAGAGAATACTGCTTGCAATTCTGTCTTCTGGAATTAACACGACAATTTTACTCATGAAGTCACATAAACTGTGGTTCCCTGCAGAAGATGTGCACCAGACTGGGCTTTTCATAATCCCAATATGGATGAAAGCATGCTCATGAGACCCCCTTCTCCTCTCTGCCAGGAAGAGTAGAAGTCACTTTTTATAGTTGTGTGGCCACTGATAAGTTGTCCGTGCTCCAGTAAAAAACAGCACACCCATGCTCATACAAGAAACCCTACCTGAATTCATTGGGTTACAAAATAAAATAAATAAGTACTTGACCAAAGGATTAGAGATTCTTGAGAAGAAATTGGGATTTGCAAATGGGAGAGGAATAAAAGAAGCTAGTGGATATATTAATGATCAAAATAATTTCTACACATGTATGAAATTAAAAGAATAAACATTAAAATAGGCTTGCAAATTTTATTTATTATTATTACTTCAAATACAGATAAGTATTTCTATTAATTAAAAAGATTTTAATTTGGGGAGCATGTTTCCAAACACTTAAAGATCATATTGAGGCCCATATGCATTTTTTATGAACCTTTTACTGGGATTTTCTTGGACATCCTTTTTCTTTTTTTGTAGTTTCCCTTTCTTTTGCCTCTTCCTCAGTTTTCGTCTCATTAAGTGACAGCAATTTCTGAACTCTGGTAATGATCTTATGGGACCTCTGGTTCATCATTGATCAGAACTCATTATATAGTACATGACTGTGCATATAATTTTATCCTCCCATGTAAAAAATAAGATGAAAACATGTTAAAATCCCACTGTGATACAATCCTTTAACTGATGGAAAGTTGAAGTTCATGTAACTTGTAGAACTTAGCTCTCACTGCGTAATAAACTAGCTAGTGCAATGCAAAACCCTGTATCCCACACTTGTTTCCAGCCTATAAATGGAGCAAATTTTTTACTTGCAGTATTCTTTACATGTAACCTTCTAAGAAACATCTAACAATTAAAAAAAAAAACTAAAAATGTAAACAAAACTCTACAGAAATTTGTCTCTGTCCATGACTCCAAGAAAATAATTCTGTGGTATGCTTCTCAGTAATTAAACAACTTCTCAAGAAAATTGCTATTCAGCCCATTCATTTATAGGGTCAGGCTCTGGAAATCCCTGTCTACCTTTTTGTTAACTTAGGTCATTCATACTCTCTGACATGAAAATTTAGTCTTTATCCCAAGAAATTGTTAGAATTCAATATAAATTTTAATAAAAATTTCCTATTGTATTGATAATATATCTATATTATAACATAAATATTTGGTATACGGAACATATGTGTGCACAAATGCATATGCTTAGACAAAGTCCTATGTGTCTCAGGAGAAAATTTTATGTCTGTCTCTAGTCATCTCTACCTTATTTTTTTACAATTTTTATTTTTATTAGTGTCTACAGCTGGCTAAATTAAAAGAGTAATGTTTCACAAGTTATTATACAATTTATGTTTTGGGAATTTAATTTCACAACAAACAAAAACTTGGTTTGTATCTATCTTGGGAAGCCTAAAAAAATGCTATTTCATTTCTGATCTAAAATACAGTAATGCATAAGAGAGACTTGTTTCCAGAACTAATAATAATCCCATTCATGCTTTTCAAACATGTTTTATAAGAGTTTGTGCTATTGATCAAAAAGATCCTTGAGCTAAATTCAACACGTGAGTAATAATAATTTTTTTCAAAAAACAAAGCAAGACGATATGTTCAGATCCATTTTTATTTCCTCTTTGCTCCTTACAGATAGGACTTCACATACATTTCTTATAGATATAAATTCACTTAATGTTAGGAAGGTACCATTTTATCCCGAAAACTGTTGGCATCAAAACGACAGTTACCAATATTAAGTCTATAAAATATTTACACAGTACAACATATTAAGCTTTAGACGTTTGGCAATTGCACCACAGAGAGAGGATGAGATGCCTGCTCTGCATGATTGAAATTGGGTATTCACAGGTCCCTAGGCAGCAGAGACAACAGGCAGTTACTGGAGGACTCTGAACGTTATGATCTGAAAGCACATCATGATGTTATCCCAATGTCATGTACCACACCACCTTCTCCAAGGTGGCCTCTTAAATCTAGAATCGAAGATCCAGCTGATATAAATGAACAACACAACATTTATTCTGTGGACACACTACTCTTACTAGGTACTAGATCCTTTGAATGTAACTCATCCCAAAAACTTGTCACATGTGTCATTGTTTTTTAGTTTGGGCCATCAGTTAATTTCGCATTCAACGACTACTTCTTTCCAGGTACCTGGTACCTGGATGGCAACTAAGCAATAACCCACATACAACTTTTCCCAGAATATAGAAAATACCTTTAAGTCTATAATTCTGTAACTGGATAAACTGATACATTTTCTATGCTTGCATTCTTTGTCATATATTCTATCTTTAGATCTTCTTCAGGCTTTAATGCAAATCCATTGCCTGTGTTCTCATAGTCATTAACCAGACTCAGAAGGAAAACCTCAGGAAATTCTACAAGTGCAAGAAATATAAGTCCCTGTACCTGTGACCCATGAAGACAAGAGCCATGTGCCGGTGGCTCACCAAGCATGAGCAGAAGCTGAAGAACAAGAAGCAACAGCAGAAAGAACAGTCAAGACCTGAGGTTACCACAGCAATAAAAACAAACTAGCTAAAAAAAAAAAAAAATCCACTTTTTTTTTTTTTTTTTTTTAGACAGGGTCTCTCATAGAACATTGTTTATATCAAGTAGCTAAAATGGCTGGCCAGAGAGCTTCCTAGATTCTCTCATGTCTGCCTCCAACAACAGAATTTACACATGCATACCAACATATTTTGCCTTTTACGAGTGTTAAGGATCTGAATTCAGGTCCCCACGTTTGCACATTAAGCAATTCACCCATTAAGTCATCTCCAATGCCTCATAATATAAATAAAATTATATAACATTACATATTTAAATCTTAAATTTAGAATTAATGAAGGTTTAAATGTATTGCAACGTATATAATTAGATTATTATACAGACACTACAAGTCCTACCTTGAAATATTAAAATGCTTACAATATTGGGTAAAAAATATCAAGACACAGAATGTGTATTGTATTAAATACACATTCTGTATCCTAGTATTTTTGTTTTATATATTTATATGCCAATGGAAAAAACTCAGAGGAATATACATCAGACTGTTCTCCAGATTATTTTAATACTTTTCTTTCATTTTCTCTTATATTAAAAATTATCTACAAAACCAGGCATTACTTTTATAGCCAGAAAGAAATAATGACTGTTATTTTAAATTAAATCTCATTATCTAAAATTGAATTCATCTTCCTTCCCCAATGTACTTCATTTACTGACATTTCTATCAGTGCAAGTAGAGTCATTTTTTCTGGTTAACCAGACTTGCAACTCTGCACAGAGATTTCTTCCTCAGTAGTATATTCTATCTTGATAGACATATGTCAAGTGTTACAGCAAAAGGCATGATGACATAATCATCGTCTAGGAACTGGAGTGTGCTAGATGGAATGATGCCTAGAAAGAGTGCTACAAGAAAAGGAGAGAGAACTCATGGATTAAGTCTCTGACATTTAAGCAAAAGGACCTAAGCTTGTATCCCAGATCTCATATATGAACAACTGGCAGAAATGGTAGTGATTTATACTTCTGGCTGGCAAGGCAGATGATGGGAAACTCCAAAACAAAGCAAAAGGAGGTAGAAGTATACAGGATGATACCGAAGTCACCCTTTGGGCTTCCACAGGCACACACAGAACATTGTTTGATACACATAACACATGCTAGCACCTACACATGCAAAAAAATATTAAGGATAAAACAAAAAGAAATAGCACTACATTGTATTACATCTTTTTTGACTGGCCAGGTCTGTATCCCATGTTCCATTCAGGAACATTCCTGTAGCTTTACTTGGAGTGCGTGCTTAGAAAACAAGGAAGGGTTGTGGTGGAATAAATGCCTGGGAAAATAAAACAAAACACATTGTGATGTTTCCATTAAACACTAGCTTCGTTTTGGTTCAGCTCATTTTACTCTGAGAACTGGTTAATAGTTGATTTAGATTATGTACTTCCATATATCGAAGACTACATATTCATATTTTACATTAGATGGTGCCAGATAATAGCATTGAATGTCTCTCAATTGTTTCATGCCATATTGACTTTATAGTCTTCTTAAACCAATGATTAAATGTTTATGTTCCAACTCGTCTACATATATTTCTGTATCATGCAGCACTACTGAGCCAGAATTCAATGCTAATGATCTTGATAGTTTTCATACTTTATAATCCAAAAATATTTGCTCTACCAAAAAAGAGTGTTATTAATATATCTAACACTCTTCCATTCAAAAACTGTCAGCTACTCCTCTGTGTCAGTATGTTTACATTGAGCAGTAAGTAACAGCAAATCCATTTCTGGTAAATTTTATGTACCAGTAACTACAACCATAATTTTTGTACTGAAAAATGGTTCTACAATTTTATTACACTCACAACGAACTTCAGATTTATGCTAAAAGGAAGATTCTGATGAAATATATTTGATAGAGATTTTCCTACTGAGGATCTATCAAACTCTGAAATGATCCCAATGTTATAGACATAGGCGAGGATGTACATTTTTTTATATTTAATGCAATCATAACACTAAGATTTAGTGTTTCTGACCAACCTTTCAATTTCACGTCTAATGGGCTCAAATCTCAGGTTACAAATAGGCTCCAGAAATTAAACTGGAGTAAAAGAACTCATTTACAATCCTATTTGTCTTAGCTTGACTCTGCGATCATTGAAAATTAAACAATGGTAGGCAACATTTCATTTGTTATACCATAATCATTTTCCCTTTCCTTCACTTCCAGAAGCTGAGGTACCTAGACTGCATTCTCCTGGAGCAGACCTTTGCCCCTTGCCTTGCCTAATGGATCTCTTCCACCTGAGCATTCATGGCATCTGTTGGACTACTTCCTTATAAGAAACTGGCAAATATAAGTAAACTGTTTTCCTGGAGTGCTGTGAGTTGTTCCATCAATTAATAAGACCAGAGCAAGTGCTCATGGGAAGTCCAATTTATAATCAGGGAAGCAGAGACCACAACTTGGGGCTTGTGATAAGAAAGGAGATAGTCTTGATATCAAAGTCCTTAATTTATGGAATCTGACACTATCATTAAGTAGACAGTGTCAGAAACACAGTATATCTTGAAACCTAGCATGTTTTTGCTGGGATATTCATGCACAGTTTGGAAAGAAGGCATGAAGTATACCATATTAAACATTGGATGAATATAGAAGTAGTAAATTGCTTTTTGTCCCATCTTATACTATAAAATCTTTGGCTCTAAGTCAACCATCTTGGTTAGTAGTTTTCTTCCCTGACACTTGGCGTCACTAACTTTCTCTATGAGTTTCTCAACTAAATATGATAAAAACCCTAAACTATTTTTTTTCTTTTTCTTCCTTCATTCCAAAGAAAATTACATTGGCTTGTAATTTGATATTCTAAACACTTCTTTCCTTTATCCCATTTTCAAAATCACCATGACCATAGTCTAGTTTAGCCCCTTTATTTTATCTTTAGATTATAAAAAACATATAACTCAAATAAAATCAGAGCTGCAGTCCCCATATGTAATCTATATTTGAAGATACAGCAGTTCAAAGAAAAAAATGCTGAATCTAATCTAACTGAATAAAATTTAATGGGTCTCTTGGGAAATACCTTAAGAAAATCCTGGTTCTTAGTGTGGACGAGAGCTGTTTCCTCCAAGCATAATTTCTTCTCACAAAACTCAACTTCAGCATATCTTTTCCCCAGCCTGTGATTTCAACTTTTTCCAATATAAGCACTTAAATACTCTAGTTTTTTTTTTTTATTGATACAACCTTTTCCAAGTCGACATCATCATCATTCCTCAGAAGGTTTTTGTCTTACGCAGAAGATCCAAATTCTTCACTGGAAGTGGAATAAACAGGGAAAAGTAAATGAGTGAGGCAGACAAAGACAAAGGACATGTGCATTTAGGATGCCAGCATTTCTTTCTAGGTAACTAGTGTAGGACACCTTTCTTCCTGCTGCATGGAAACTCATTCCTTATGCACCTGTAATCACCCACCTACCACCACATCTTCCCCACATAAGCCATGCTTTCCCACCCTATTAACCCAAATAGAATTTCTTTTAGCCTTTATGTATGTCTATTCTTCAACTTTCTCATTATGAACTTGTGAGTTAATATGATGGCATTTCAATATAGTAGATTTCTTTCTGCTGAGAAAGAATGAGAACTCTCACTGAATTGTTTTCTGATGATTAGCTAAACAAGGATGTGTTTCTATTACTTTTTGCAAATATGGCCTCTGTGAAGGAACAGACAGTCATTGGTAGTCATCCATTTTTCTGGTGACTGGCTTACTGAACTAGAAGTGTTGAGTTCATTTTCCTCACTTGATCCAAGTTGGTTTGTTAACAATATGGAAGACAAAGGAACTTAACAATCTGTACTTTGTACCAAATATCATTTTGAGGATTCTTCTAGTAAGTGAATATATATCTTTAGTTGTGATTACATTTTTTCCCTTAGTGCTGATTAATAGGCCATAGACAATAAATAAGTGCTTGAAAAATATTACTTAATGTTTTATTTCAAATATTCAAGGAGTGGAGTGTGTGGCATTAAAAGTTGTCTCAATGTTATTTTCTAATAAAACATTATTCTAATTTTCTAATAAAACATATTTTTCATTGGGGATTGAGCGTGACTGAGCAAATTTCCAAAATTCTTTTTTCGTTGTGTTATTTATTTATTCATTGTGCGTGTGTGTGTGTGTATGTGTGTGTGTGTGTGTGTAGAACCACGGTCCAGGGGCTGGAGAGGTGGCTCAGGGGTTAAGCCTCTGCCTTGTAGGCAGAAGGTCCCGAGTTCTGATCCTAGGCCCATGTATAGACGCCGGGCGGAAGCGGGGGCGGCCTGCGTTTCTGGTCCTGGTAGGGCGGAGCCTGTGAATCCCGGGGCAGAGTAAACAAGGAGGTGGAGGCGTCCATGGTGGTTCCTAAATTCGTCCGTGGTTCTACACACACACACACATACATACATACGCACACACACGCATACATGCACAATTGAATAAATAATAAATAATAATAAAAAAATTAAAAAAAAAAAAAAAAAAAGAACCACGGTCCAATTCGGGAACCACCATGGACGCCTCCACCTCCTTGTTTACTCTGCCACGGGATTCACAGGCTCCACCCTACCAGGACCAGAAACACAGGCCGACCCACTTCTGCCCAGCATCTATACGTGGGGTCTAGGATCCAAACTCAGGACCTTCTGCCTGCAAGGCAGTCGGCTTAACCCCTGAGCCACCTCTCCAGCCCCCAAAATTCTTTATAGTACTTATAATCATCACAACATTCTTAGCTATCATATTAGAGAATCTCAAAGGGATAAACTCAAATATCCATCGACAGATGAGAAAATAAGCAAAATATAGTGGTTATATAAAATTTAATGCTATTTAGTCTTTAAGAAGCATAAAATTTAAATTATGATAATGATGAATCTGGAGAATACAGAATTACACAAAATAAGTCAGGTACTAAAATTCCAATGATGTATAATCATGTATGTAGAAACTAAAAAGTCACATTGATAGTAACTAGAAACAAAGACAAATAAGAGCAGTAGATATGGAACCTAGATATTGGGGAATGGATAAAGAGTTTCATCCATGTTTCAACCAAGAAAAGTAAGTGTAGAAGTCTGTTTGTTCAGCATGTTAATTGTAATTAATAATAAGAGAATGTGATGCAGCAGGTCTTCCATGTTCTTAGCACAAAAGTGACAAGTGTGTGATATTTTAATTAGTTTGACTTATTCATGTTATATTGTATGTACATAGCAAAGTGTCACATTGAGCTCTGAAAGGACAACACAATTTAATCTGTCAATCATAGCTTCACATATCTTAACTTTTTTTAAACTTTATTTATTTTGTTGTTGTGTGTGGGAGTGTGTGTATATGTGAATGTGTTTCAGAGGACACTGTGTGTCCCTTAGATAGACCAAGGGGACTTTCTTTTACCTCCTTTTTCCTTCATTATGGGATTTTCCAGGCTCTGCCCACCAGTGCTAGAAGTTCAGTTGGCTGAACTTCCACCTGGAATTTTCACACAGGACCTGGGATCTGAACTCAAGACCTTCTACTTCTATTATCAGGATCTTAACTCCTGAGCCATCTCTCTAGCCTTTAATTCAATCTTTAATTAGTGAAAAAATGAGATTATGTGTAATAAATTTTGAAATATTTATACATTCACGCATATACAGAATGAATAACTATAATAATTGCAACTTAATTAAAATACATATTGCACTTTCACATTCCATTGTTATTAAAATGTCTGATAAGAATGGGGGTCTCTTTATCTGTAAACTTTCTCATTGCTTGTTGAACTCCATAAATTCTCCAAGATACTTCAATGTATTCCATGGTAGAAAGTGTGTCTGCATCTGAAGTATCAAGCCCTGAGTCGACCGCACTTGTCCACATGACAGTGAGGATCGTCTCCTTGTTGTCTTCTGTTATCAGGACACCTCTGATGAATATGAAGGGCCTGGCGTTTGCATCTCCATGTATTATTTACTCCATTTCATCTCTGTCACTGTTGGTCTTTGTGTGGGAGGCAAATCCTCTTATAAAACTTCTTCTCACTACTAGCTTAAAATGGTTTAAACTAGACATTATCCCCATATCTAATAAAATTCATTTCAAAATGTTACCCAGTTGTTCTTAGCTTCTATGCTTCTCCCTTGCTGTTGGTAGAAAGACCTTAGTTCTGTCTGTTCCCAAATTAAGATTCCTTACTGCTATTATTGCACCCTACTGCAGTGATTTTTCCCCATTTTTTTCAATAGCATAAATGACTTAGGAGCTAAATAACAAGGAGGCAGCAACAGGGGCTCAGATGAAGTATAAAGTAAGGATCATGGACTGGCATGGAGTTCTCTTTCTTTTTTGGAACACATCCCTCACACTAACATCATCAGTCTTTGCAATACACGAAAGCTGAAGCTGTCTGATTTTCTACTCAGCGAAGTCCAAGTTCTCTGACTGTAGACGATGAGTGTGACGATGTCAGGACCGAGTATTAGTCTTTCACTTTTATTTGTTCACTGAATAACTAGCATAGTTTAAATTCATAATAGGAACATCAAAAATATTTGAATAAGAACAGATTTGGCAGATTTCACAATGTTCCTTTACAAACTGTGACTTCAAATCTTACATGTCACTTCTGTCTGTCTTCCTATTGGAATGCAGTATCGTATATTGATGCAGAAATATGTCCAGTTCTTGCCTGTGTTTCTCTTCTTAAAAACATTTACTCTGAGGGGCTGGAGAGGTGGCTCAGGGGTGAAGCCTCTGCCTCGCAGGCAGAGGGTCCTGAGTTTGGATCCTGGACCCCATGCCCGGCGGAAGCTGGGGCAGCCTGCGTTTCTGGTCCTGATGGGGCAGAGCCTGTGAATCCAGGGACAGAGTAAACAAGGAGGAGGTGGAGGCATCCATGGTGGTTCCTGAATTTGTACGTGGTCCTACACACACACATACATACACAAACATATACATACACATATGCACACACACACATACACGCACAATTGAATAAATAATAAAAAAATTAAAAAAACATTTACTCTGAGTCAAATGGCATCCTTCCCAATTCCACCATATTTACTTGAATTCATTCTTAGAAATTTTCACAAGGACAATATCCATATTGTCGACAAACTTTATTTTTCTTTCTGAGGTACTGTGGATGGCAATCTACAGATACCCAGTAGGTGCTTGTCAGATTAAGTGATGTTAAATAATTTTTTCTTCAAACAAATATTTTTCCAACGTGCTATTAATAAGCTTGCCACATGCATCTGTCTGTGCTTGCTGGGCAAATGTTGCCATTTTATTATTATTATTATTTTTTTTTGCAGGTGAGAGAGTTGAGGTCAAACAATTTGATATGTTTTGCCAGATGCAATATGACTTCCAATAAGGTGCTAAAATTCCTGCCTTCGAGTTTGTCTTCATAGTTCAAGAAAGGAAACTTATGGTGTCTTAGATCCATCAGATTTCATAGCCATGCAGAATCCTTGTGGTTGAAGATGATATTTTCTGGTTGAATCTTTATTCTATCCTTTTCCCAGAGAACATAAAATGTTCCATAGAAAATCTCAGAGTGAATGAAGAGGAGCTATTTTCTCATTTGAGTGTCAGAAGTTTCTCTAGAGATATAAAGGGTAGGAATCAAGTTTGTTTTGTTAGGTATGAATCTTAAAAATATATAAAAAGCACAATAGAAAGCTTGCAGTATTAAGCAGAAACTTAACAAAACTTAAAACATGCCACTTTTTATTAATGGCCCATTTAAAACCACCAAACATTTTGATGTCAATTACTAAAACAAGGTTTAACACTGTCAAGAAGCATTAGTGCTAAAAACAGTCATCATCTCTGGGTTTTCATCTGCAAAGCATTACGGTTTATAAAACAATTTTAACCTTGAAAACGTAAGGCCTTATGTGAAGGTTTCCATATGTTAAGAATTTTATTTGTGTGTTTGATTTTAAATTGCTTTGAAAAACAGACAGTTGAGGTTTATAGAAAGGAATCTTTCTTTTAGGAAATAAATGTCTCAAAAGTGCAGGGCACCAGCAGTAAAAACATTCTAACCACAAATCAGAAACACATTTGGAAGTGTTTGTTGAATACACCTCCTGAAACCAGTATTTTGTTTCTATTTGCTGGAAAATTGAAAAATCTATTGTATCTTGGCATGGCTTTTGGCCCAGCCCTAGAATCCTTGTGCTGCAGACTGTGTTACAGTACACAAAGCAACATTGTGGACCCGCTGTTTTAGCACAGAGGTTGTAATGAGACAATGTATCTGCTAGTAGCAGAATCCTTCATCTGGACTTGTTCTTATCAAGTTAGTTTGCATATTCCTTTATCTTCTCCTCAGAAATTGTGCTGAGAGGAGGAGGAAAGGAGGGGAAGAGAGAGACAGAGAGAGAGAGACAGAGAGAGAGAGAGAGAGAGAACAATTAATCAGTGTTTCAGCTGCTGAGTGGCATCTGGCCAGAAGCCACTTGGCTGACAACTGAGGTTTGGAGTGTGTTTTTGTAAGGCTAATTTAAGGTGAACTTAGATGGATTCAAGATTTATAAGCCTTAAAATGTCCCGACTGGAGCAAAGTTCAAGTCAAGTAATCCGCTGCTCCTTGCACAAATGGGACTCGGCCCACAATGCCTTGTGATTTAGTCTACAGTCAAGGAGAATTTTGAAAACAGCCAGAAAGGCTGAGTTTCTGTGTTTCACTTCAAAGGTCTTCAAATAATTGAGAGGATTAAACTCTTTTAACCAGCTAAGAAGGTTAGAAGGTTTTGAGCTGGTGCTTTCATAAGCTACAGATGATTTTAAGTTTGCATTTCAAGAATTGCCTCCAGTGCACCTATGCGAACCTCTAGCCACTTCTAGTGAACATCATCATCTAGCACACCTCTAGCACACATTAAGTACAGATCTCTTTTAACACATTGGCGACTGGGAGAACCTCACAGTCCTGTCTTTGTAAGGATTTCAGAACAAAAAGCAGAGCCTTCCAAGGGATTGAAAATAGTTCTAAGACTACACAGATTAGTGGAAATGGGGTTGAGAAACAATCTAGAGAGAACCACTTAAATGTATTTAGCCTGCTGGAAATAGTTTCTCTAACTTCCCTGAATATAATGTGCTCATTGAGAAGAATTGCCCACAGAAGTCAAGACCTGGCTTCAACATTCCTTGGCTTTTTATGGCACATGGTTGCCAATATTATCGAAAGGAAGAAAATTCCAGTGCTTGCTCTGTGATGGCAAGAGAATTGCTAAATTGAAATAAAAAGGGACAAACATAAAGTGACTATTATTTTTAACAAGGGAAGAAGTTATTAATCATACTTGTGAACAAATGCCCTTTATCAAAGGAGTTTCATTTTCTTTCTTCATTCTATTTATTATTATCAGCAGGGAGCTAAGATATTCTACAGTGCAGTTACTCTGAGAGACACATAAAAGGTAAACAATCAAAAGGTTAAAGTGCAGCAAAGATTGGTTAAAAATAAATGAAATTGTCTACGTAAAACACACTGTATGATTATTTAATGAATTTCCTTTATAAAGGGGTTCAGAAAGAGGCGCCTGCGAATGGCACAGGGAATTGCAAATTACCTCATTTGAAAAAAAGAAAATGACATTTCGAAAGTAATAAGTTGTAGCTAGTAAACAATAGTTGATGTTTATAATGGCTCCCAGGGAAAACAGTGAAAGAGCTTGGAGATCTGAAGCAACATCAGTTTTTATAAGAAAAAACAGGATAATTAAAGAGTTGTGGCTTCTCTCACTTTTAACCATTATTTATAAGCTTCGCTGGTGTATGTCTTCCTGCCAAGAACAGAGCCAAATGTGAACTGCTGCAGAGCAGATGAAAAATGAATTATGGAGCTTGCTGTAGATGGCCAGATGCAAGCAAGGAGTAACCTTTTCCCTCAGCACTCTTCTAAGACTTTGATTTCCCCCCTTACTCACACTGCTTATTTTCTAAATGTTGTGCATGTCCTAAGTGGAAAGTCTAGCCCTTTCTTGCTTCTTTTAGCTTGACGTTTCTATCTGACTGCTGTGGAATGGAAGCAACAAGAAAAATAGAGTCAAGTTGGGTAGTGGACGTATGACCTCAATGAAGTCTGCTCCATATTTTCCTCTATAAACTGACAGAAGCTTTGTTCAACATGCAGTCTTGACTGTGAAATCTATTTCCAATAAATACATCTTGCTAAAAGAGTCAGCATTGGCCTTTATTTTATTCATTGATTCAGAAATTTTGGGTACCTAATCACTCTAGTAAGTTACATACTAGTTTCACCAATTTGCACAGCGTAGTTTGCATTGGTTATATTTCCTCGATTTCTTGCATTCTAATTATATTCACATGAGGACAATCTTACTGGAGCTGGAGTTCGGACACAGTGATCCTCAGAGGCCTGAGTTAACAGATATGCCCCTTATCATTCATATTATTCTAAAGGGAACCTTTACTTCCTACTAAGTATCAAATTACTATTGGAAGACACGAGGAGTATCATTAACCATTCTCTAAAGACTACAGTGGCCATTTTCTTTCTGAAAGAACAATTAATGCTATAGATTCAAAAGAGAGTTTAAAGCTTTTTCATTCCTTTCTCTAATAAAGCAGGGATTTAGAGATTGAAGAACTCCAAGACCACACCTTAAGCTTCAACCTTAGCTGATCAAAGCTACATTTCAATGTTGGACTTTACACTGGTGCAATAATCTTAAACTTACAAAAATGGAAGCGAGGTAAACCTCTACCTATATATGCCTTCTATTAAATTAATAATATTCAACTTCCTTGACACATCTTTCTTGTTATTATAGTATGGTCTGACATTTATTCTGTACTCTTAAAAATATGAAGACATTGACTTTGGGAATGTGTATATTTATCATTGATTTTCAATATATTCAGGTACCGTTAGTATAACATTAAAACACACTTTTGCTCTGAACGTACGGTGAACCTACTGTGTTTGGAGTAATTTCATGTTGAAATTTCACTTCTATTACTTTCTCTACTCGGTGCAGCAATTGTAGAACAATTTCAAGTCCAATTGTAGGTACAATGGCAGTTATTATAAAAACAATAGTGTGAGAGGAATGTAGCACTTTTTTCCCAAAGTTATTTCCTGCTATCTTCAAAGGGAAAGTCCTCAATCAAAAACTACTAACTTATGCTTTCTCTACTCATGATATTTTTGAGATGGGGAGATGAAAAATCAAGCTAGCATCTTTAAGAGTTTTGTCAACTCAGTATCACACATAATTATATGAAATCATCTTGCCAGTCGGCTTTGTGTATCTGAATGGGACACATGGCGTTTGTTCACAGGGTTACACATACACATACCTTTGTTTCCAGAAAAGCAAGTAATGATGTCTTAAGCTATGTTCCATTTATTCTAGAGATTAACATCAAGGTAAGGCAAGCCTAAACAAGAACAGCAAATCTAACTCTGTCTTGTTAATATCTCCTTTATGTTTTCATTCCTGAACTGGGATCCAGAAAAGTGAGTATTCTGAATTTTTTCTTAAATCATTTAAAGCATGGCTTCCTAAGCTGTGGGTGATGCAATTAAGTCTGAGGATATTGAAAAGAAATTGGCAAGAGTAGAAGGTTTCTGAGTATAAAATGACCAAAAACTGTTTCAAAAACAAATACTAAAATGAACCCAAGATGTCTACTGCCACACTTACCTGTGTTATATTATTTATGTAAGACATCCAGCTCATTAGTATGCATATTGTCTTTTGTTTTTGACAAATTGTAAATTTATGTATTGATCATAGAATGCTATTTCATGTGTATTACGTCATGCATTTGCAGGTGTGCATGTTTGAGTGAATTAATCTAGGTGCTGACATGTGTGCAAATATGTGTGTGTGGGGTGTGAAGATCAGAGGCCTCTCCACCTCATATGTCTTTCTGTACGTACCGGTCACCTTGTTGGTTGCAACAAGGCCTCTCACCAAGTAAGTTAAGTTAACTGACTGACAAGCTCCAAGATGCGCTTGTCACCAACTTCCCAGAGCAGGTATTCAGAGCACACGCCATCAAGTCTGGGATTTTTCAAGTAGGTTCAGATATTGAAACTCAGTTCCTTAGGCTTGCGAAACACAGACTTTTCTGACTGAGCCATCTTTCCAATCCAGACCTTGTTTTAGGAGTTTCTGATGACTTGTTGTTAGGAAATGTTTGATTTTTATGCTATTTTATAGGCCTGTGTACCCAAGGTCAAGTAAGAGTTTCTCAAGTGAAAAGGTTCACAAATGGAAAAGTTTATACAACCCTGATTTAGAACATTAACTTTGTTTTCATTAAACCTATGTCTCTGGCAGCTTTGCTTGTCTTCCCTAGAATCAGTAAATTGTTTTGAAGGTGAACTAGTACAGATGCCTATTACACCAACTTACCTTATTGAAAGCATCATTTGTGGTATCAATTATAGATGTGCAGACTGCGTGATATGTAGATGAGTTATGGAAGCTCATTTTCAAAAGGTACATAGCAACTGAAATCATTTCTTTCCTGAAGCATTATGCATTTATCTGTTGAAATACATGGAAGTATGTCAAAACTACAAAGAGATTTGCTGTCTGCTGAAGGGTACCTGAATTCCTCCTGTTAGCACTTAGCATTCTTTTCTTTTGTTTTGTTTTCAAGATGTGAAACGAAATAAGAAAAGTTTATACAGACTCAGGAAGTTTGCTTGTTTCTTCTGACATCAGTGTTGTAGGTGACAAATGTGAGCATCTGAAGGATTTATACAAGTTATCAAACCATATGTGACATTTCTTCAACCTTCACTAATCATTTGACCTTATTTGCAGGTTTATGGGCCAAGTAGTGTCTGAGAACAGAGTGGAAGCCAAGAGCTACTCAGACTAATCCTGGATTGCATAGGTACCCATCTCTATGGGTACAATCCACTCCAATTTATAAAAGAAGCAAAACCTTTTGCTGCTGTTAAGCTAAAAGTCTATTCAGAATCCCTAGGTGGCATTGAAAGCATTTAGACTCACTTCATTCACATGTCAGGTAAAGACTCTCATTTAGCAGTGAGATGAATGCTGAATAATGGATCTTTTGAATAATGTAATTAAGAATTCATTAGGGGAGACTTAAAAAAAGTGACAGAATGCAATGTGTGTGCACTCCCTCTTCTAAACTCCCAAAATGTATTGCACAGTTGATAATTTTAAAAAAAAATCAGCAGAGAACCAATTAGAAAATACTGGCATTTCATTTACAAAATACTGACATTAAAATTCAATGAGGAACAAATATATGTTTGAATTTATTAGAAATTATGTTAAATCAGGATTAAAGATCATTTTTATTATTTTAAAACGTGCTCATAATATGACAAAGGACTTAACCAACACTCTGTTTTCTTGAAAGGATCTCTCAGTGTTCGCTGTGTGAACCTTACAATATTGAAGAAATTCACTTTGTTCTTGGATAACTGATTTAAATGAGAAATGGCAAACTTCCCTTTTTATTCTCTGCTTTATTTTAATTTAAATGATCAAGAGATTTAAAACAGACCCAAATGAAGCAACAGCAGGTTAATTTGGCTGTAACAAAAGTAGATGTTGCTATTATCTCTGTTCCTGTTACCCACACAAGAGGAGGTGAAGACCTGGTGGGGTTGCCAGTATTGAGACATCCAGTAGGCTTCCCACTCTCAAGTCCCCTCAGCATCCCTTATACCATTATCTGCATGCAAGGAAAAGAAATTACTAACTAAAAAGCCAAAGCTTGTACATATCAAACTTTGTTGTCTAAGCATCTAGGAATATTCTCTGGATAGCAAACAGTGGAGGTCTTCTTGCTAAAGTGACCATAGAAATCTTAGAAATATAATCACAAGGTATTTGTACAATCTCTTCTTGTCTGGGGAGAGAAACTATATTCAGTAAATTGTTCTTTTTCCATGGGACTATGACAACATATGCTATAGAATTTTATTAGTTATTTTCATCAATTGAATGAATTCAACATATGGATGAAAAGGTCCTGAAATCAAAGAGATGAATTCATTCACATTCATTGATAAAAATTAAGTTCTACTTGATTGATATGAAATCAAATTGTATTAGAGATTAATTCATTTGCTTTCATTGGTAAAAGTTGAGTTCTATTTGATCTATATGAAATCGAATTGTATTTGCATAGAGCCTAAAAGTTCTTAGTTGTTGCTATACTTAACTTCTTCAGTTTAAAACATTTTAAAACAAATTAACTTATAAGAGTTATTTCTGTGTCTTAAGGAAACACACAATATAACTTGCAAGGTAAGCTTTATTTTCCATTCTCTCTTGAGAATTCTGACCCAGGAGAGATCTAATGACCTTCTCTAAATAGTTAAAAACTTTTTTAAAAAGTAACCTTACCTCTCCATATGGAATTATTCATCCAAATGATACTTTGAGAGCTTTTAACATTGACTGTTATCTTAAAGCTTTCATTTTCATTGTGAAGTTCATTTTTTCTTTTAAAGATTTCTCCTACTTAATTGGAAACAGTATTACCTAATGGAAGGAATAAAGGATAAAGCGTTGTGAGTGTTGTGGTTTAAACCCTGCCTGTCAATGACTAATGTTTTGTATTTCAACCACAGTTGCATGGCCCCTCTACTTTCACTTGGCTTTACTCAAGTTGTGGAATTTGAACTTCCAGTCTGAGAGCACACTAGTGAACACAGGAAATGAGAATGCACAATATTGACCAATCATACTCTGCTATTAGAATAGCATCATTACTTGTAATGGAAATAGAAACTCAAGTCCTTAAAGTGTTTATATTAGAGAGACAGAATCATAAATGCACTTGTTGCTATCAACTGAAAGGTACATCATAATAAACCTAAGCTTAGGATGTAATTGCCAGGGAAACTAGAAGTGTCCACAGTTGAATCAGTTGAAATCAATTTTTCCAAAAGAAAAGGCATAGTTCAGTTAGTTTTTATAATAAAGCAAATCATATTGTTTTGAAGCTAGAAATATTTCTTTTGTATTTTTTAAAGATTACTGTCATGGGAGTAAAAAACCTAAGTATACACCAGGAATCAGCCTTGAAGAAATGCTTCCACTTGTGTTCATATGCCTAAATGATACATACTCTGCTTTATGAATGCTTTATTTATAAAGTGCGGATATAATATGTAAAATTTATATTATCATCACTTTTTGTGTCTTTATTTTAATAGAAAGAGTAGAAATGTGTACAATTTCTAATATTATTCTGTGAACCCAAAGGATGAACTCTGTTTTATTAAGAATTCTATATACACTGTAAAACTCCAGTGTGGTAATTGGAACTGTCCTAGATTACAGTAACCAGGTATTAGTATAAAATACATGGAGTTTTACTGTAGAAATTCCATACTAATCATAACATAAGTATCACTAATATTTGTGTGATATACATATGCCCACATGCTGCTCATCTCAGCTGGACAAGAAGTAATGATTTAAAGGGATAACAAAGGATGGAATCAGGATATTGCAGGAAGGGAAGAAGGAATCAGAACAGAAGAAAAGACTGATCAAATCATAGTGTTTGACATTTCCATCATCCTTATGGAATAAAAGCCTGAAAGTCGACACTTAGAGGAGAGCAACTATGCTTGTGAGTTTGTACCCATTTCTTATCTGTCTAAGAGTAGTTTGGTATTATTTAGGGGGTCAGTTATCTCAACTTTAGGTTGCATACTGTATACTTTACTCCCCTAACTTTTCATTTCTTAGTCCATAAGTTAAGAACAGAAATCAAATAGGTCACAAAGTTGGGGAACTTATGACTCCATTTGTTGTGAGAAATAAAAGACAAATATTCATGTTATTTAGATTTGGAGGACAGTCACATCACTTATCCTTAACTCTTGTGAATACCTAATAGAATCAAGCTGGATGCATAAACAATAAGTGATTTTCAATAGATATTGTTTCTCGTCATCAACCATGGAGCTTCAAGATCCTTGGAAGTAAGGGATTGACAGCCACAGCAGTGTTCCTATGCTTAAAGGGAACACAGGAAAGGGTTCAGGGAAATGCCAGTGGGACCTTGTACGTCATCGGAGAGGAGGGCCCAGAGGAAAGTCAGGCATGCACATTAAAGGATTCTCCGGGGATTGGGGGAGGAGGCACTGAGGGATGGAGAGGGAGGGGTGAGGGGAGAGGGAGGAGGGGGGTCGGGGGGAGAAAGAGGGAGGGAGGGAACCGGTGTACCTATTAAGTTTGTATGAGCGGAAATAAAAAAAAAAAGGAGAGGGAGTCAGGAGATTAAGTATATACCTATAATTGATCAAGCGTCTGACACAGGGATGGAAAATCAATCTGAGTTATGCTTTCACAGCCTTATGATTGTTCTCAGTGTCATGTGAGAATAATTCTTATAGTGCAGACTCAGAATCAAAGACATGGTTCTTTTTTATTTATTATTTATTCAATTGTGCATGTATGCGTGTGTGTGTGTGTGTGTGTGTGTGTGTGTGTGTGTGTGTGTGTGTGTAGAACCACGGGTGAATTCGGGAACCACCATGGACACCTCCACCTCCTCCTTGTTGACTCTGCCCAGGATTCACAGGCTCTGCCCAACCAGGACCGGAAACGCAGGCCGCCCCCGCTTCCACCCGGCGTCTATACGTGAGGTCTAGGATCCGAACTCAGGACCTTTCTCCTGCAAGACAGAGGCTTAACCCCTGAGCCACCTCTCCAGCCCCAGACATGGTTCTTACATTCATTCTCTGATTGATGGAGCTGGTATCAGAGAAAGAACAAATGCTCTTGTCTTTTAAGTTTCAGTTTTTTAAGCAAATTCATCTATTTAACAAATTGTATTGGTATTTTATTTGGGTTACTCTGTCTTGCAGACCCTGGGTATCCAGTAGTAATCAAATGAGGCTAGGATTCTCATAGAGTTTAGAATCCCCAGAAGGGCTAGTAAAGTAAGAAAAGAACCAATAAAAAATATACTAGTACTCTTTAGCAAAGTAATGTAGAAACATCAGGGTGAGGGGTAAGCAGGAGAAGTCATAATAATAATAATAATCAGGAGTATTTTCACTGAAAAATGAATCTATCCTTTGAGCAGAGATGAGAAGGACAATGTGAACAGAACCTTGCATATATGTCTGGGAAGAAATTTCAGAGTGTAAAGAATAAATTCCAAGGCTTTAAGCTCTGAATATATGTGACAAATTCCAGAGAACATAAGGAAACCAAAATGATTAGAGAAATATAAATCATATATAAGAAATATAATGCTGAAATAGGAGATACTTTAGGAGTTAGCTCCTTTTGGCCCTTACATAAAACATTAGTCTGCAGTTTATTAGAAATTATTGGAACACAGTTATGAAATCATCTGTGGTTCCTTTTAAGGAACACACCTCTTAAAGTGTAACTACTACACTGCAGAAAAACAAGGTGGGACATGTGAGAGACATGTGAGAGACATATGAGAAAGTGTTTATAATAATCCAGATAAGTGATGGTGTCATTATGTATGGGATTGCTTGGATATCTTTTGAAAGTACAGCCAATTAAATTTGTTGGTTAATTGGAGTGAAATGTATTAAGAAATTAATGACACTATGATTTTGGGATATCGTAGAATCTCTGAAAGCATGGGAAAAATAGGTCTTGGATAACGGTCTTTGCAATTTACTGGGTTGGAGGAAAATGGAGCTGAAACAATTAAGAAGAGGAAATAAGCCATCATGTTTGATCATATAATGCCCTAAACAGACAAAGTAGCATCTGAACTATCAGTGGAAGATACAACACACAAGACAGCTGGATTCTCCTGAGTGATTCACAATATTTAAAAGTAGGACATGAGTTAAAATTGTTAGAAAGGAGCAATAATTATCCAGTGGCATGTTGGACCGTTCCTATTTCCTTCCCAATATATGGACCAAATGGTATATTGACTCTTTTAAAACTTTTTTATTAGTGATTTTCATTTTAATAAAAACCTGAGATTTGTTAATAGGAAAAAGAATTGATTTAAATATTGTCCTCTAAATATATAATGCATTTACATATAAATATATATTAATAAACATATAAAAATATCTCATTCACTTACACTTGCATATCTCAATATGAAATAACTTAAAATATTTAAATTAAAGAATGAATTAATTATATATTTTCAGCATGTATTTCTGTTCTTTAGTCCCAGTCTGTTAGATAAGGAATTCTGAATTCTTTTCTTATTTTTCAATATTCCCTTTGATTATTTTTTTTCTACTACCACTTACCTTTGTCTATTCCATCTTATTTACTCTGCAGAGTATTTTATCTTTTATTTCCTCTTGAACTTTCTTAGGGTATGTTCAGGCCACACATGTGCTGTCAAATGTTTCCATGCCCTTGTTGCCTCCTTCCCTGTCATCTTTCCTGTTCAATTTTGACCCTTAGTAACTGGTGATACTTAGTCTACAGACGGTCAAGACAAAGTTGTGACTTAAATGCTCTCAATTAATATCCAACAACATTTGTGGAGAAAGGTCCCTAGACAGATAAGTCTAAGATGGATATCAATTATTTGCTGTCTTTTTAAGATTCTAACCTAAATTTCAAAGCCTAATGGGTTAAGATGAAAAGAAAAAATGATATAGAAATGATAGCAAATTTATATGTAATTCTATGTTCACAAATATTGCAGTGCAAATGAGCATTTAGGTAGTGAGTGGGGTATTGTTTAAGAAAGTTTTCTACTATCTTCTATCTCCTATGACCTTAAATTAAAAGAATAAAGTTAGCTATAAAGAAGTTTTGACAGCAAATGAATGGGGTACAAACCAATCTGAGGTGTATCACAAATTAATTTGCCATGAGACGCGACTGCACAAAGATTAGAAAGTTCATGACTACACCATTCCCTGGAGGATGCAGAGCAGCTAAAATTCTTGTATGCTAAGAGTGGGGACGGAAGGTTGTGCCAACACTTTGAAAAGCAGTTTCCCATAAAGTTAAGACAAGTTTGCTATGTAACTTTGGCAGCTCCAGTCCTACAAACTTTTCTTAAAAGCAATAAACACAAACTCTTGTAGAAGAAGGCTTGTGGTGGTTTTAGCTCTGATTGCTTCAGACTGAAAAAAAAAATACAACCCAGAGTGAGCATCAATTAACAAGCTCTTTTATGTCCATATAACAAAATAGTTGAAGATAAAAAGATTGAGAATGAATTACTCACATGTGCCACAACATTGATGGCACTAAATACTTTGTGTGTTCAAATAAAGTTACTACATAATGGAAGGTAATTAAATAGCAACATTAAAATATGTGAGTTATTTCATGAGTCATAATGTGGTGGGAAGCAACTACAGCTAAAAATATGTTATAGAAAATTAAACTGGCCCATATTTTTATGTTGTTTGTGGATATCTCATTATATTTGTTTATAAGGATTCATAATAGCATATAGTATGAAATACAACTTTTTTGTGCTAAATTGTAAACACGGTTTACAATGAATGTAGTTCTTCAGTTTTTTGTTAAGGAAAATAAAATAAACCCATTCTCTGAATATGGTAATTAAGTTTTGTAGGTCAGAGTTTGTGTGAGTAGTCTACTGAGAGAATGTATATATCCCAGGATTTATTTTATTTTATATTAATCATAAAATTGTTTTCATTTAAACTAGTATTTAGTTTTTGGAGGAATTTTCTTATGATAGGGAGCGAATAAAGGGCACCTATCTCACAACACTGATATGTTGAAGGAAAAGATTTTTTCTTCTGAAAACAATGACAGTGACTGCAGACCTCTTCCACAATATTGTTATTGGGACAGAGAAAAAGATTTAACTATATGAAAACTGGGAATATTATGTAATCAATCAAATATGTGTATATATACATTAATGTACATATTTAATGTACTCTGAGTCCTTATAGATTATGCACCTGAAATATCTATAAGCTCTATAGGCAAGAATAGTATTATATTTTCTGATATAGTTCATTTTACTTTGAACATATTTACTAAATATTTTTGAATACTTATTGAATACAGTAAAGAAATAAAAATGACAAAAGAAAGAGAGAGAAATTCTGATGTAGAACAGATACACATCTAAGCTCCTTCTCTCTCCTTTGTCAGGGACTGACTTTGGTTTAATTATTTAACAAATTTAAGATATGATTTATTTGTCCTATAAAGTGAGGCTATTAAGATTGTAGATAGGACATAGTGATAGAGTGTGAGTTCAGCCCCTTGTGAGTCCTGGGATACATCTCTAGTACTGATAAAAACAAAGCAAAAAACAAAAAAGAGCAACATCCCCCCACACAAAATTGTGTATTGTAGTGGGCATGGTGGTCATATCCTGAATCCCAGTGTTTAGAAGGTTGAAACAAGGGAATCATGTGCGTTTGAGGCCAGTCTAGGCTACACAGAGCGTTCCAGGCTAGCTCAGCTTTCAGAGAAAAACTCCCTTTCTAAACAGAACATGATAATAATAGAATATATTGCACAATCTTGTTAGGATTGAATGAGCTGAAAGGCATACAATATACTTAGTACAGCTTCAAGTATAGTAGATACTTGAAGTGTAGTTTGATTCACAATGCTAGTAACATTACATTGATCTATTCAATATTGTTTTATTAGTAATAAAATTTAAAATTAATAATAATAATTTTATACTTTTCTATATTCATTTATCCTTTGCTGATATCCATGGATAAGTGAGAGATGAGTGTCAGGTGAGCAGAATGTATCCTTGCTTACCAAGTGATTCCTTGTTTTGAAGGAGAATATGGCTATTAGGAATAAATGAATTAGAGTGGAAGCTTGGCAGTTTTGCCCATCATGCCTATAATCATATTTTTGACTATTTCCTTTTTTTACAGGGTATCTATCATTGGCAGATCTTTAGTGTAAAAATATCATTGAAAACTCTATATAAATAAGAAAACCTTATTCCTAAGGTTAATAATTTGCTTTTGGAAATTTGGTGCAATCCTAAATCCAATGAATACCTGGCCTGATGCCTATTAGGTTAATATCAGGGGAGGGGCCTATTAGCAATTAGTTTCCAAGAAGGCTTCGAGAGCTTTCAATGGCCAAGATGTCCCCGATGACAAGAAAGACAGTAAGTAAGCAAGCCTTCCCCAGATCCAAGGCCTTGAGTCCAAATTGAGAAGCTGCTTCCTTGTAAATCTCATAAATATCCTTTGGCGTGGGCTTTGGGTTTCAACAGGTAGCAGGGGTCCCGCTAAAGAAACAGGAATGGGTAGAGTGACTGTCATCAATGAAAATGCTTTTTCTGCATAAAGTGCGACCCTAAAACTTCATTGCATTGAAGACATAGTACAATTATATTTTGTGTTCTCAATATTGTTAGCAAGTCAGCATCGGTTGAGTTCTTAGATAGAAATAGAATAGTGTGGTATGGTGATGAGAAAATCAAGAGAACTGAGTGCTGACTCTATCATGTATCCTTGGCAATATGGACCTGCTGAGGTAGAAGAATAAATCTGCTGGCACTTCTCCTCTAAGAAAGTGAACACTTTTCTCAACAGCATGAGGTAGAAAATACAAATGCAACACAATTCCACCCTTTAAGAGTTTTATTCGAAATGATGGCACAATGTTCCCTGTGAACTGCCATTCCAAACAAAAGTAACATTACCTGTTTAAGTGAACTGGACGTTCTAATGTCTGCTAGTTTTGGCATTAACCAATGATTCTTCCTTCAATAAGTTGAGTGATTTCTGTTAACATGTAACAAAAAGTAGATGGCTCTTTGTCCATAAAAATTCTGATGTTGATCATATGATACATAGACCAGTTAAACTCACTGGTCTCGGTCAAAGTTGATGATGTCAATATAATTCCTTACTGTTGTGATAGTTACCTGATGTACCCATTCAGTCTATAGGAAAGATAAGGAGACAAAATACTGGTGGAAAAGGCCTAAAGCTAGTAATTAGCAGCAGGGGAAGCAAGGGTGCATTTAGATCATTGTGCTTCACCTCATATGGGTATCATTTTCTGAATATTTCAGTGTCCTTCATTTGCATATCCACTGAGGATTTGGGAGCAGAAATTACTCTTTGTTCTCAGGCATGGAATTCAGCAGGGTTACTAGTTATATCTAGACTTTGGCCTTTCAAATAGAAAGTGCTTCATGATGATATGTTAAGTGATATGTAGTCTTCACTCTTGTTAAGCAAAACCACAGAATTTTTTTTATCAAGAATCATTTGCAATTACATCATTAGAATCACAAATTGGTCTATTGTGGAGATGTCTTTTTGTGAGACTTTTCAAATCACTATGAAATGCGATTTATGACATCCCAAATACAGTATCTGACTCACTCATCCCTATAATTCACTTCCCACTACTACTTATTACTCAAGCCTGGGCACAGTCTTACTCCTCAGTTTTAATCACACAATGACCCTTTAAATGTCAAATATGTGATCTGTGCAAACAGTAATTTTTTTTAGGTCATGTTCTTATGCCTTTCTACTTTTTATTCCATAGTCCCCTTAAAACCCTTCGTTGTATGAATGTGGATGTGTTCTAAACACACTGTTGTGAGCAGGAGTAGTTAGTATCTTCAGTGTTTGATCCTAGGGCTGATGATAGTCATCCCATGGTCATCTTTCACATGCCTTATCATTGTAATTTCTAAAAGCTTTTGCAAATTTGACACAGTTGAGAAATCTAATAGTAAACAAAATGAGGGAATGCTGCTTTTTTTTTTTGGCATGAGTATGTGTTTATGTGGACAGCAGGGCACTTTGAGTGTGTGTACTAGTAGAGACCCACGGTTGACATCAAGAATCATCTTGAATTGCTGTAGCTCCTTAATGTCTTTTTCTAGTGATCACCAGATTCCTCCATTCTGGATAGGAATTGCAGGCCACTGCCATTTTGGTCTGGCATTTTTGGATCTGGGAGCAGAATTTGTTTTTTTTTTTTTTTTTTTTTTTTGCATGCGAGTCAAAGCCTTTAACCTGGAGCCATCTCTCTACCCTCTGTATCTTCTTAGCTTGTGTTTTTGTGGTGGTTAGAAGTCTCTGAGCTGAGACTCAATGGTACCCCTCATTGTACATTTATGTATGAAGGACCATGTCTATACCACCCAAGTTCCCCATTTCCTTTCCTCTATGGTTATGTTTGAAGTTGGGACTAATAGGAAGAGGAACAACATTGGCTTTTAAATAAACTGCAACCTCTGTTTCTTTGCTATTTTGTCTTAAATATTCAAATGGTAAAGAAATAGTTACCAAATGTCTACTCAATGCACTGAACCATTTCTATAGCAATACAACAGGCTCTGGGCAGTACCCAAGTTTTCAGAAACTTACACAAATTTTCATTCTTGTAGAGTGGAAAATATCAGGACATGGAGAACCATAATAAAGTAGTAGGAGCAACTATATAGAAAGATAAGCAATAAAAGTTTCAAAGAAGAGGGCTTTGAATAGGAATCCAAGGGAAATTGCACTGATGGGAATTTAGATTTTAGTGAGTGGTTACTATCTTATTCATGGACTTAACAAGCAGAACTTTCCTGTGTTTAATAAATTAATGGATATATTCCTGCTGTTATGCAAGATAATTAATTTAAATACAGGTTAGTAGGAAACACTGCTTTAAAAATACTGGGTTTCATTTCAGTTGCCTTTGATGGTATATGCCTGAGCACTGCTGGAGTGTGAATCATATATTATTGGTATATCAGAGAGGAAAACATCTTCCTCCTCTATCCCCTCCCCATCCCATCAGGGTTGCCCTTCATCAGTCTCTCAGGTAGGTATGGGGCCACTTGATTTCTCTGCCCTTTGAGGGGACATGTTAATAAGAAAAATCCTGTGTATGTCTTATGGAAATAAATATAGTTGTATTTATAGATGTGTCAGTCCTTAAATGTACAGTAAATAACGTCTGGTTCTTCTCTTTTTGTCCCATCAGGCTCTTACAGTCTTACAGCTCCCTTTGGTATTGGTGAGTGTAGGTGTCCTGTTTAGGGCTGAGCCAATTGCCATCTTTTATTTTCTGCACTCTTGCTAGCTGCAATTTTCTTTAACAAAATATCTCTTGCAGAAGAAAGCTTGGTTATAGGCAAACACACTTCCCTTTTAGATATTAGTAAATAATAAAAGAGTGGTGACACAGAATTCCCTCAATAAGAGTTTTTTTTCTTCATAATTATATTTTCTTACTTTTTAAAATTTTACTTTTCTACTTTCACAAGCATATTGAATATTATTCTGCATGGAAATTCATCCCAGAGTCAGGTGTGATGTTACATTTCTATAAATCCCAACACTAGGGAGACTGAGGCATGAGAATTGCTTTAAGTCTTCCTGTCCTCAACAAGACAAATCAAAACAAAATAATAAAAGGAAGAAACGCAATTCAGACTTTACTGAAGCCAATGGCATGGTTTGGATATCACATTCTTTCCAAGGCACTGTCAACATAGGTCTGTATATCCATAGTTCCTGCTGCCTAGCAGCAGTTGGAGGGTGGCTATGAAGAAGGAGAAGTCAGATTGCATTAAAATTGAAGTGTATGCAGTATGTGAAATAACTCCACAGATGCATTCAAAGCGCCAGCACATTTCCAAAGATCAAAACAAGCCATAACTTGCTGGATTTGAGTGTACAGAATGTTTGGAATATGTATTTTTGAACTATCCAAGAACCCCAAAAGACCATGTGCTTATATAAATACATCTGCACAAAGCAGTACGATACTTACCCTGTTATTATATGTTCAGGTGAGACAAGCGGCTTTTGCTGTTGATTGTCAGAGTGTTTTATTGAAAGCTTACATTTTACTAAAGAAAGCAAGGTCAAAGTCAGGGTAAGTTTCTAGCAGATATTTAAACTTTGGAGAGGTGAATGTCATTTAGAAATAATGTGGTTTTTATTAAGCAAATCTGTCTTCCAATATTAAGGTGCTATTTCAATGTTAAGGACAGACAGAGCCAATCTTAGGTAGAAAGAGATGAGGACAGAAAGCTGGGGTCACTCTGGGGAGGGCTTTGTGGTCACAACTGAGAGGGCATTAAGCAATGGTTGTACCTGGTTAAGGGTGACAGACCAGGAAGAGAGAGAAAATAATCTGCTTCACTTCCAAATTGCAGGGTGGTTTATTTTTCTTTAAATTCTCTTTTGCTTTGTTGAATTTTCAACAACTCGAGGTAAAGTTTCTGAATGTATTCCTAACAAGGAATGAAAGGAATATATTTTCATTAGACCAATATGAAAACAAAACATTGTGTTTTAAATAACTCAATGAAAATGGACAGCAAAGATTATGAAAAGTAAAATAAATGATAGTTTCATATTTTAGTATATAACAGAATTTTAACAGACTTTGAAATGTTAAATTGAAAAGGCAAAACTAATGAATAAATCAGTAGTTTCATGTAACTAAGTTCACAAGCCCAGAGAATCCCATGAAAACCTCAGTAGCTTTAAATAAGATTCACAATTCAGCCTTAACCAATTTTAGCACAACTGTTAGAAAAACATGCTTTCTGTGTGGCTAATTGACTGGTTAATTGATAAGCAATTTATAAATACAGAGAGCCTTTCCTAATGAAACTACTTGAGTTTGTTATTTCAGTTGTGAAATCCTTGAAACTGGAGAACTATGATGACATTCATTTGATATTTGTTATCAATACAATTTGTGGCCAGGTGGAATGTATTCAATATTTTTAAGGAAAAGTTAGATACTTAAGCCAAAGAACACCTAGTGAAAGGAAAACTCATGATAACTAAAGGAAAATAATAAACTGAGAAATGTTTGCTCCTGGAAATCCAGTGTAGATCCTTAAATACATTAAATACATTAAATAAAATGAAACATGTTGGGAATATTGACATCAAAGAGTAACATCTTGTGATTCTTGGAATAATACAAATTAGTCAGAGGAAGGAAGGAGAAAAAGAAAGAAGCCCAGGAGAAGAAGAAAGCAGGAATGAGGGAAAAAGAGAAGAAATGCATTAAGTAAGGCACATTCTTTTGTTGAAGTTTTATAATCTGAGAAAGTTCCAACAGCTTTGGGGATATTCTGAGGGCCATCCTGTGGCCTGTCAGTTCTTCCTTACTAAACTGTAGCTGGATTTCCACTATCTCTACTTATATCCCTTCTCTTCTTATGATTCCTCATGAAGCCCCATAGTCTTCTGTCTTTTAGCCTGAGAAAGTAAAATAGTACTTTTCTCTTAAATTATGTTTGTTTTTGTTAATGCTCTCTCTCTCTGTCACTCTCTCTGTCTCTCTGCCTCTCTCTTTCTGTCTCTCTCTCCCTGTCTTTCTCTCAATTAAAATATCACTTTATAGATGAAACAAACTTCTTGGGGTCTTTGAACAGTATTTGGAATAACATTTTCACTAGTATAGTTTAACTACTTTGTTAAATATTTTGTTCATTAACTATTTTTCTGCCTTCATGTATATGCGTAGTGGTGCACATGTGTGTATCCATGCTCACATGTTTATGCACATATGTGTGCATATAAACAAAAGGTAGATGTGGATATTGGGAATCATTCTCAAATGCTACTTCACCTTATTCTTTTTGAGGCAAAGTTTTTAAACAAATCTAGAACTAGTTATTAGGGCTACAGAGACAAGTAAGTTCACTCTGAGGATTCCTAGTGTCTGCTGTCCAATGTTGCACTTACAAGTGAGTAGCTCATCTACCCAGCATTTTATATAGGAATTGGGAACTGAACTGGAGTCTTTTTGTTTGTATGGCAAATGTTTAAAACACTGACATCTCTTCAGCCCTACTTTACTTATTATATGTTTTGTATTCTAAGAAAGAACAAAGGAAATTAAAATATTTCAGCTGTTTTAACCTAACCTTTATAAAAAATAATTTTATCGTGTGCCTGTATGTGTGTGTACGCTACAGCATGCATGTGACATACACACTTTCCAGAGTCGATTCACTCCTACCATGTGGCTTTTAGGGATTGAACTCAGGTTACCAGGCTTGTAAGGCAACTGCCTTTTCCTTCAGTCATGTAGGTTGCCCTAATATTACTCATTTTTAACCTTCTTTTCCTGCAATTTCTCAATTTTTTTTCCAAAAACAAAACCCTCAGAACTTGCTTATCTAATGGGTTTTCTTTCTTTGAATGTAGTATCCTGTCTTTTAGAAAGTTGTAAGGAACCTCTGTTTGTTTTCCTCTTCCTGTAGCCAAACACTCTAAGTCAACAAGAACTCTTCTCTTTTGGAAATAGTATGTCTTCCTTTTTGTTTTCTACCATCACTACAAGAAAAAATATCCTCAGTAATTCTAGGGATCTTTTGCCTTTTATCCATTCATTCATTAATTCATTTATTCATTCATTCAGAGAGAGAGAGAGAGAGAGAGAGTTCAGTTCTTTTTCCACTACATGAACTCAAATGTTTGAACCTCAGGTTGCCAAGTTTTCACACAATTGCCTTTCTCCACTCAGCCATGTCACAAACTTTCTCCAAGGTATTCTTAATAAGTTCATTAATGACCTTTATAAAGCATTTTTTCTGAAAAAATAATTAAGTTTAGTAGCATAGTAAGTTTGTGGGAATTGTAAGCAAGCATAGTAACATGCTGCTTTCTAAAATTCTAAGATCTTCTTATTTATTTGTCCAGTTCCAAATATGGTTTGACATTAGAAAAAAGTGCTACTCCTTAGCACTTAAAATTTAGTCATAACCAATGATTTAAATATTACATATTTGAATATTTGATTTGAATATTACATATTCATTGGAGCCATTCAGCTTTCCATGCCCATTGGTAAAGATAATACTAAATAATTCAGCTTTTCCTACTTACCTTACTTAGGCAAATTCTTAGGAATTAAGAGTTTCAGTGAGAAAACTAATAGCTGATAAATCTATTAATCCAAAAATTTTAGGTCATACAATTTGGTACAGCCTGAGATTTGGCAAAATTTGTCAAAAACATAGCACAATTGTCTAGTATGTAACTGAATAATAAAGGTTATGTCTAGTATCTGCTTAAGGAAACACATGTGTATCATTAATAAATCATAAATGAATTAAGACCTAAGAGAACTAGAACAGTGCAGGTTAATGTGAATATATTCCATCATCAGCAGGTTAGATCAAGCCAAGTTCTATGTGATTTTCTTATGAAGATGGGCAAAGATGATTTTCATTTTCTTTTTTAAAACTTTATCTATTTATTTGGTGTGTGTGTGTGTGTGTGTGTAAGTATGTGCATGTGTCAGAGGTCACTGTGTGTCTCTGTAGATGACCGATGGTAACTTCTGGTTTCATCCTACATTGGTTCTTCCTCCTTTGTGCTTTGCTTTGGGATTTCCCAGGCTCCATTCACCAAACCAGGAAGTGCAAGCCACAGCCTTTCCTGCCTGGCATTCTAATTTGGGACCTAGAATCCGAACCCAGGACCTTCTGCTTGTGAGGCAGAGTCTTAACCCCTAAGCCAGCTTTCCAGCCTGATTTTTCACCTTGTGACTGCTTCCTCGTTTACAAAATAGGGATCATTGTAAGGGGTCATTCTATCATGGTATGGTTTTGAGAAACACCAAATTATTTTTTTACAAAGTAGTTAAAACAAAACCAGATCCAAGAGCCACACACAAGTGTTTGTTTTATTAAATACACTCATGGAATGCCTTATAGTGCTTCAACTGAGATATTTGAAAACACAAAGTTTTAGCTGAGAAAAAATTTATAGATCCTGTAGGTACAGTATTTTTTGTTTTCAACAGCAGGACTTGGCTCTTCCATCTTTTTTGTTTCCATTGAGTAAATCAACCAGAGAGTCCAAAATAGAAATCTGTCTTATGCTCTCACAGTGGGTCTTGTTGAATTTCTGTATCCTTGTTCATGGTAAGGGCAACAACATTGCTTGTTCTCTGAAAGGAATCTGAGTCCTAAAATCCAGTTAGGAGGTTTGGAACAAAGTTTACCAACTTTTTTCTTTGATTTTAGGCTTCTTTTTATATATGTGGTAACTGGACTCAGTGTTGGTAAGAAGTTCACTTTCAAAGGAGAGAAGTTACCACTAAAACAAATTCTAGACCATGATACCCTTACTTTAGACACTCTCAAAGCTCAGTGTGGTTGCACACTTTGAGATGAAACATATTCTTGATTTCATTTTCAGATGGCTCCTAATGTCTCTCTAGTGATATGACCTCTGATGCTCTTCTTGAGGTCTTTTCTCTCAATTTGTCCTGATGATCCAAATGAAAAGAATAAGGGACTCCACCTTCTTATCTGCTTGTTGATTGAATGGTTTCTTCGATTGTAAACAATTACTATAGAACCAATGTAGCTTTACAAGCATTTGTACAATATGAGGTGTATATTAACAGTTGTATTAACAGTTGTAGACTTAATGGTTGAGGGTTTGTGCTCTGGGCACATTTGTAGAAGATTAGTATTAAAGTAAAGCTCAGAGTAAACCTGCAGGATATTGTCTAATTGATGGGGAACGCCCAACCCCTAGTAGTTGGAACTAGGCTCTGGACAGGTAAATAAAATACAGAGAGCTGGTTTAGACAGTTGGCATTTTTCTGTACACTTGGCCAGACATGTTGGTATGGTAAGTGAGAATTTTCCCTCTCTCAGCTGCTTTGTAGGTAATGGTGTGGTGTTTCCTGCTGGTGTTTTCCTGATACACTGGATGAAGAACTGTAAATAAACCCCTTGTTCCCTTATGTCATTTGATGGTGATTTTATCAGCAACCATTGCAGGTGAACTGCAACATGGAGTGAGTTTTCAGGGATGATCCTGGTATATGGGAAGGGATAGAGATTTACATTACATTTGGATCTACAAACCATTTCATGTAGGGCGCATGACTGCATATACATACTTGAAAGCCCAATATATCTTAACTCTTAAGAACAGATACCATTAAAGTTCACAGAAATAAGCATAGTATCTTTTTGGTTAGTGTTAATCATCAACTTGGGGGAGCTAGAATCACTGAGGACATGGGTCTTGGGCATCCTGTGGGGTTTAATCTTGATTACATTAATTTTGGTTTGAACATTTACCCTCTGTGAGTGTTACCCTTCCCTGAAGGGAATCCCAGAATGCTTGAAATGGAGAAAGTGAGGTGAGAACTAGCATTCGTTCTTTCACTGACTGGTCTCTTGATTACAAATATGATGTGATCAACAGCTTCAAGTTCCTGACACTTTTATTTCCCCACCATGATGGACTGAACTCTTGAAATGTGATTCAGTTTAAAACTGTTCCCCTTCAAATTGCAACAGGAAAGGTGACAATGATGGGTAGGAAACAAAGCCAATATTAGAAATGAGGGCCAATCTAGTTGAACTCAGTTTACACAACTTTCTTAAAAGTCTCTAATATTCGATATTAGCATGTTTAACATAATTCTTATTATATAAAAGTACAAATATAAAATGGCATAAAATCTTAAATCAGTGGCTCAATTTAAGTTAAATACGAAATATAAAACATGGGCTAAGAACTGGGGATGATGGTACACACATGTAAATTCTAGCACCTGAAAAATGGAGAGATGGAGATTAGAAATAACTTCAGTCACATAGCAGTATAGAAAACATGAGACTTTGTCTCTGAAATATAAATAAATGAAGCAAGAAAATGAGCAAGCATAAGCCAACTTTACATGCTTAGAAGGAGAATAAATAAAGTAATTTTTAAAATACTGAGAAAGAACTTTTGAATTTAAGTTAGGTTTTCAATATATCTATTATTGACATAAGCAAGAAAATTTTGTCATTGCTATTTTTCCTGGGCATTGATTAAATTAATTATCATACAACTGAACATATCATATACATTTGTTAAATTGAAGTAAAAAGTATGGCAACCATTCCTATCTTTTTCCACATCTAAAATTAAGAAAAATGTTGAGTGATGTGAATCCTTTTTGATTATCACAATTTCTGAAGTGTAGAAAAACAAGACAGTTTTAATAAGAACATTGAACATATGTTGGATCCACTAGAAATACTAGAAAATTTGGACTGAAAATGTGGTTGAGGATCATGTCATCATGTCTTCCAAAGCCTTACTTCTGTATCACCATAATCATTTGGATCAGTATTGCTTTTTAACAGGAAAAAAGAACCTGTGGCATCAGCTGCTTGTCTTTAATAGGATTATCTAGTGAGCAAATCATTGCAGTAGAATGATACATTGGGGTATAAGAACAATGAAATCAGGCAATAAATTGAGTGTAACACTAATTATATTCACTATAAACTGAAATCTATACATTTGATGGCCACCATGGAATACCAGTGCTCTTTCAGCTTTTCTCTATATAAAAACTCAACACTCTGCTGCCATCTGTGTCTGGCATGCAATTCTATATATCTACCTGTGTTTCCAGCATGGAAGCTCAATTCTTCTAGGAAAGGTCATTATCATTATTAAGTTTTATAAGAAAATCAGTACGTACTAGTATCTATTTAATAACGGAGATATCATGAATGTCAGACTTAACACACTTTGCAGAGTGCTAATAACTTTTAAAGTGTACCTTGCCTCAAGTTGAAGCCAGTATTGGAAATTTTATATTACATGATTTGCCTGAAAGCGTTAAGAAGTATTTCTGTACAAGTATTTCTAAAAGAACTAGCTTTAAAAAAGTCAGGTTTTTTTTTAAATAACTTTGCTTAATGTTGAGTTCATTTTCAAAGCAGATGAGAGTTAAAATACGTATGGCTCTGAAAATGATATGAATTAAGTAAAACAAAAGATTATTTTAGCAATGACACTTTGTCATCCTTTCAGAATAAATAAAGTCTACTTCTGCTTGCAAGTTTGTAAAGTATATGTTTATTATATATATATATATATCATTGATGACATTGAAAATGTTCTTTTCTAATGTTTCAGCTCTAGAATTACAAGAATATAAAATATGCATTATTCAGAAACCAAACAAAAAATTTAGTCATTCTGCATTACAATGACACTAATTCAAGTCCAGTGATAGTTTGGAAGAGGTTGTTTCTTTTCTATTATATATTTAAATTAAAAATAGGAAGATGTAGTTTCTACTAATGAGTTTTGTAGGGCTGTTTTAATATAATGTCCCTTAGGAGGTTTCCTCACTCGGTGTGAAAGCTCCTAAGAGGTGCTTGTGCACCTGATTAATTCATAAATGGCACTGAGGGCTGCACATTTGCCCAATCCTAGTTAAATCATAGTAGGCGGCTAGTCCTCTGTAGGATGCATGGCAAATTGTGATGCTCTTATTATACACCTAATTACAGTATTCTATCCAGTCTGATTCTCTCCATAAATTCTTGTAAATGGGATGTCCATCTTAGAAGCAGAGATTGAGATTCATTAAAATGACTTCAATCTATAGGATCATAATGCAACAATGACTTCTGACTCAAGGGAAAATTCCTGTGACATTCTAAGAAAAATATGTATGTAAAATATGGAGGTATTAAAATGCAATGATTTTCAAATTAATTTGTTTTTATAAATAATAATTAAACAGTTACTATGGGAGCTATGAGAGAAAAATAGAAAATTGTCTTCCTAGTGGATGGCTGGAATGGTTTTAGGCTGAAGTAATAAGAAGTGTATTTTGAAGTGTGGTACTTGGCCCCTATGTACTATTAGGCCCCATCTTATATATTACTCCATTGTACCTTATGTGTTTGTCGAGTTATACCTTGTCAAAATCTGGTATAAATTATTTGTATAGGTTTTCATTGTGTTGCTATATCTAAAATAGTGCTGCAATGAGCTCTTGTGCTACCTTTGGCTTTGCTTGATTTGATGTTATCATAGTTAAGAGATAGGGAATCTTTCTTTTGCAGTTAAGCAGATATTAGAGGAGTTTCATCATTATATTTTGGAATTCTTCTTAAATTGATAGATGAGAACCATTAGCCAAACATGACTTATCCAAATTATGAATCAATAATATTTTAAAAATAAGGCATCCAGTATCATAGATAAAAGTTCAGTTGTAATTATCACTCTTTCTGCAAAGACTCAGGTTCTAGTCTCTTAAGCTGGGGAACATGAAACTTCTGCATCTGACATTTAATTTAATCAGCTCACAAATCCCATTTATTTATTTTCTATTTGTTCCTGTGATCTCCACATGATGTTCATGAGATATCCTGTATTTACCTAAATGCAAAAGTATTTTTGAAATATGGATACCTTATTTAATTCAAGATTTCAGAGATATCAACAGTATATTTTACAAAGTGAAAGGAATATCTAGAGTATTAATATCTTAAGTAAAAAGAAGAAAAGACATACTTGATGAGCTTGTCACAGGCTGACAACCAGTTATTTTAATAATGGAGCCCAGTAATTCATTCATGCTATTACTTCCGTTTTGTATTTCACCATAACCTTAATAGAAATAAAGGGACCATGAAAAGCAAAATAGAAAAATGAAAACTTTTTTCTGTTAATTCATTAGTTGCACCATCATAGGTTGGAGTCGTTCTCTTAGGCACATCGGAATTATTTCATATCAGTTAAACAAATCCAACGAAAATACAAACCACTTAGACAGTGTGCTGACTTGTGAGGTCTTATGGGTATAGTGGCATTTTTTTCTATTTCTTTTGTACATAGAGATATACTTATTTGTACAGTCACATAAAATTATTCAGTTTACAAAATATAATTATCATCATCCTAAGATGTCTTGAAAGTGTGCCACTTAGCCATCTAAATTTTTTTCTTTCTTTCTTTTACATGTTAGTCTAAGACAGAGAGAAATCTGATCACTCAGTAAAGCTGTTCTGACCCCAGTCAAAATAAGGCAAAGAATTAAGTGGTTACATGTGGTGCTAGGATAAAATTACCATCAAAGTTCAATCCACTGATGCTCTGATCTCTCATTGGACAAAGGAATACATTGTATTTAGGATCAATAGTGTACTTGAGGTTCTGGTCCCTTCTCAGGAGTGGTTTATTGTATGTGTAGTGGTAGTGACTGTCATGTTGATGGGAACACTGATGGTGAATAAGTCCTACTACATCTTGCAAGAGGGAAAGAAAGTGTCCTTTTCTTGTTCCCTAAATGAAACTGGGACAGTACTAATTTGTCAATTAAGCCTGGACAAATGCAGATATAAAATAAAGCTGACTTAATTGCTTCTATAAAAGTTCCAAGTAGGCTACAGAGGGCATTTATCCAGCAAGGCACAGTAGATCTCCATAAGTCTTACAAATAGAACTTCTGGATTTTATCACTGACATTTTATCTTCAGGAAGTCTCAGGATATGATCCTTTGGAATCTTCACTTTGTGGGGGCTTCAGTCTAGGTGACCTCAATAATCTGGCAAGGTTAGACAAAGATGTTTTCATGGAGGAAATCTAGAGGGCAGCTCAGAATGTTTTGACCAACTAGGGGAAGTCAGGAGGGAGTAGTTCAGGATGTTCTGAAGAAATTTCGCTTCATACAGCCTGTGTGCTGGCTTGACCTTTAAGATGATTGGTTGCCCATTCAACCCCCCCCCCCCCGGAATTCCCATTGGGGTTTCTGCTTTTATAAGATGGCTATGGACTTGCAATAAAGGTGTTTCTGCTTGACTAGACTCCCTGTTGTGTCTGATTGTCCTCCGGAAGGAGGGCTGGGAGCAGGCAGACAGCGCACTCACCTTTCCCCAATCCCCCATGTGGAGGACCCACCAGACCGGACTGCAGGATGGAGCTGCGATCACCGGGGACCCCCACATCTGTGCCCAATGTGGGGCACAAACAGCTCATGGAGTGTTAAGAATTCGATAGGGGCCAAGTGGTCTGCAAGGTGAGTGAAACCCTAAGAGATGGGTAACGCAACTACAAAGTCTGAAGACCCAGTACTAAAAGTACTGAGATATATGGGCATACTTAATGTTATTCTCATGGATCATCAGAGAAGGCTTAAAGGCTATGGACTTGTGATGCTCTTACTACTGCTACGGGTAGAGCTTGAGGGATTGGGATTGCTTTGGAGCTTTGTAATTAATCCCGGTATGCTGCAACTGATAGGTTGAGACTTAGTCCCCCAGCCCATGGCCTATATTGTTAGGCTTGCTTTGCTATAAGATTATATACACCATAATCATACTACACAACAAAAGATGAGTATGCTTGCACAGATCCTAGAGGAGACACCCACTGGAGGCCCTCAGGACTCTTGGATACAATTGGCCTTCCAAGAGGTTGCTCAGGTTCCTCGATAGAGACGACTACTCTAAGGGTGTAGCCATCTTCATGAGGTGTTCCCCTGAGGTTTGCTCGAGGAACAACCCTTTGAGCCCACCTCATTACAAAACAAAAAAGGGGGATATATGGGGGCTTCAGTCTAGGTGACATCAATAATCTGGCAAGGTTAGACAAAGATGTTTTGATGAAGGAAGTCTGGAGGGCAGCTCAGGATGTTTTGACCAGCTCAGGGGAAGTCAGGAGGGGTCGGCTCGAGGATGTGTTGAACAGCTCAGGATGGAGGAAGTCAGGAAGGAGTAGCTCAGGATGTTCTGAAGAAATTTCGCTTCATACAGCCTGTGTGCTGGCTTGACCTTTAAGATGATTGGTTGCCCATTTCCCCACCCTGGAATTCCCATTGGGGTTTCTACCTTTATAAGATGGCTGTGGTGTTGCAATAAATGAGTTCCTGCTTGAGTAGACTTCTTGTCATGTCTGATTGCCCTCGGGAAGGAGGGCTGGGAGCAGGCGGACAGCACGCTCACTTTTCCCCAATCCCCCTTGTGGAGGACCCCCCGGACCAGCCTGCAGGATGGAGCTGTGATCCCTGGGGACCCACACACACTTAATTCACCTATGAGTAGTCTGCACTTCTTTGAGGTAAATTATGGTAGTTGCTTTTCTTCTCTTTTTCTTTCTGCAGTGGGTACCATATGTACAGAGTGATTCTATGCATCCATTGTAAGAGTTAGACCTTAGTATTAAAATAAATGATACAAGCATTCCATTTCTTTGAAAAGCTTATTCAACTACATATCTATGTCTACATATAAAATTTTTGTTATAAAGTCATTCTGAAGGAAGTTATATAAAAACAATCTGAGATCAAGATTATTTTTTTCTTTTGTATTTCATGAGTATGTTGTCCTAATTATGACTATTTCCATTGTTATTTGCATATATATGTTAAATATAATGTATTCTTAAGGCTGATATGTTCTTTGCTTTTTTTTTTTTTTGAAGTTGGCCTTAGGAAACCATAGGAAATCACTCAGATGTAGAATGGTGTTAGGGCCATTATGGTCAATGTCTTTGATCTCTGGAGAGATTAAAAAAAAAAGAGCCATAGCTGAGAAAAAAATGAATCTAAGGACAGCATGTATATAGAGATCTGGAAAACATAGGAAATTCTTCTTTGGGCATCAGATCTTATGGTATCTATTCCCAAGACTGTGTAAATCAGAGGATATCTCCTGATGATGATGGACAAAATCATTTCCTTTAGCCTTTTACTCAATCAGGAAAAGATGAGATGAAGCAGAGGAAATGATAATGATCTGAAAATCCAAACAAGCTAGAACTGGTTTTGTGTATCTTAAAACTATAGTTGATATAAAAATGGAGGTTTCTGAGTTCAACTAACACAGAAATGAAAATATTCTTCTGCACGTGTCTGTTAATCACATGACATGTGACTTAGATATTATAAACAATTATTAATGAATTCTAAACTTTTAAAATGTCTTGGGCTATACTTTGAATTCTAAAAATATACTTTCCCATATGAAACTACTTGTAGTGAAAATAAATCAAATAAATGACATGTTTTTGTTTATGTTCAACTCCAAACATAACCAAGTAATATTAAATTATAAATAAATCAAAAGATAACCATTCAGTTGGAACCTTTTGATATGAAATTATGAATTATTGACAGCAAGGTTTAGAATCATTTCCTTTATCAGAATGTGTGTCAGCTGATGCTGGAAATAAATGTTATGTCTCTCCTAGATACTCACATTACCCTCACTTCTGAATAGCTTCAGAAAGAATCAAGAAAATTAGGGGATCTTCTTGGCTTCACAAATGTTCCTCTTAATGACACAGTTGGAGAGAGAGAGTTGGAAACCAAGTTTGAGAGAGAACTTTCTGATTGATTACTTATCCTAGTGTTTCTGAATGTCTCACTTGTTGTTCCAAAAGCTGAAACACAGTCCTGAGATACAAGGATACATTTATACGTATTAACTTATAGCACATTTACATTATTAAGTATAGTTATCATCTTATACAACTAAACACTCTTTCATTCTGTGGGACAGAACAGGAGGTCTGAGCTTCTAGACTCGCTTCTGTGTTAGTTTCATTTTTACCAATCCTCACATGTCTTCAACTTATCTGATAGTAACTGTTTACTTCTATTTATAATCATGATTAAACATGGTTAGCATAAAGTTAAATTTCATTGACTGTAGAATCACAGAAATACCCATTCCTTCCAAAGACAACTATTTCCATCTATTCCGATTGATATTTATACAAGAGTACCTATGGCAATTTAGCATCCTAAATATGATCTAACAGCTCTACTGAATTTTACAAGGAATGCTACCATAAAATCTTCTATATTAAAATATTTGCATATGGCATTCTCCTATATTGAAATTTATGAATTTTAATAAAGAAGTTCCTTAGATTTTATAGCCCACAGCTATAATTGTTCATAATCCTGGAATATTATTTAAAGGGAATTGAAATTATATGAAAACACTTAAGAGCAGAATTATATCTTTAGTTTCCCATAGCTTTTATATATGTTGATTATTAGCTTCACTATAATGAATGTATCCTTGTATCTCAGAATTATTGAACAAAACAACTATAGACAACATAAACTTTGGTTTAGCACTATACTATTAAATAATTGTCTTAAATAAAATAATACTTGTAGAAATAATCTTATATAATTTAAATGAATTACTATTACTATTGGTAGTAGATGAGGTCCCAGTCCATACAGCACATGTAGTTTAATATGATAAAGGTAACATTATAATCATAGTAAATATTAAGTTAGAAAATAAAGATTTCATTGTATATTTTAGAGTCTTTTCTAAGCTGAGTGATTCCAACAGTCTCTCTCCACTGTATTTTTCTTCTTTGACAAATGGATTATTATGACTAGTTCTTTCGATTTCTTAAAATTGAGCACAACCTTATCACTAGGCATGCATGTCATCAAGAAGTATTATCCATTGAGTTTCACAATTAATAAGAATCATGATTTGATTACTCTTGTGATGGTTAATCTTTTTTGTCAATTTGATGTTTATAATCACAGCTAGGAGACAGCCAGGAAGGCTTAAGGATGTTATGCATGTATTTCCAAATAGGATTGCACAAGGGGGAAAACACACAAAGAGTTTTGACTGTGCCACTTATAGTTCGGGGGCCTAAATGAATGAAAAGGGGCCAAAGAAGAAGACAATAAAGCACCCATCAGCATTCTCTTGCCTTATTTACACCCCCATAGTGTGCCTGAGCTGCTCCAATAGCCTTTCTTCCCATAATGGACTAATGTCAATGGAACTAATGAGTCAAAATAAATTCCCTCTCCATTATATTGCTTCTAGTAGGTATTCTCACAGCTACACAAAACTAATGCACTCACTTATATGTGCCAAAAATGGTATGCAAAATGATTTAATGTCCCTTTAAAAATACTATGGTGGAAAATGAATAAAAATAAGCAAGAATAATGAGGAATACACTCAAAATGATGGGATGTTAAAGTATAACTGAAAATGACTAGCATATAAATACATTTTAAAAACTCTACATTCTTCTGATGTGAAGTGTAAATTAAAATGTAATATGTTATTTAGTATAGCAATAATAAAAAGGACAAAGTGGATTTGTAGTTTTAGCTAATACATAGCCCTTGCAGAAACCTTCACTTTGATACCACAAGGGGAACAGAGGAACACTGAAGGGTGGTTTATGCCCACTGCCATAGAACCATGAAGCAGCACAATAAAATGTAGAGTGTCGTGTTTGAGAAATTGGCACCCAGATAGCTTAAGATAAACAAAACAAAACAAAACAGAAAATACACAGAGCATAATTCAGATGGGAGGTAATAAATAGGAGGTAATTGTGGGAGATGACCAGCTGTGTACTGTCTAGTTCTGTGTATTATATGTATATGTATTTAATTTAAAATATCTGAAAGTCCTTGGCCTAAGGTCTGAGGAGAAAGGATTGTAGGATAATTGCTTTGATTTTCCAGTTTTTCATTGGGAAATTTTAAAACTATAGAGGATGCATAAAACTGTGATCTTCTATGTAAGTTGCACAATACTTTCTCAGGAACGATGCAACTTGAGTCATATTCACCTGCCATCCTTTGCCCTGTTTAGCACTAGAATATTTTGCGGCAAATTCTAGACTTTATTTCATAGAGAACAGCTTGTATATGAAATAAGGACTTGTAAAAATATAATAACTATTGTAAAAATCAAAGACACTTTATAAAAAAAGTGTGTGTATGTGTGTGTATGTCTAAAAAAATCCAAGACCAGTTGGAAACCTTTATTTTAACATGAATAAATATTATTAACCTTACATTCACAGAGATAAGAAAAATTGTACTACAAAAGAAACTAACTTGTTACTTATTGGAAACAATCCTGCAGGAGTTAATTCTGCTGAAATACTTCAGAAAACATATTTGTTATTTATAATATTTGCATTATAATGCATAGACAGTTTGATTGAGGGTCAGTAGTCTGTAAATAATTCCTTAACTTACTTATTAAGTAGTAACAGATGGAAAAATGTAAGCACACTGCTCATGAAGCAAGTTGGTCAAGATACATTCAAAGGAACATTTTTCTGTTTAAATAGCATCTTCTAACTCACCATGTCTTATTGCACACCAAAGAAAAAAAGTAAAGATTTTTAAGAATGTGTTTCAGGTTTACTGAGATTTGTTAGTCAAGGTAGTTCTCGATAATGATCAATCCTGCTTTTGAAAAATGCTTAAAATTTTTTGATAGCCTTCAAAATTTCAATTCATAATCATCTCTTTAAATTTGCTAGTTCTTTGAGACAACAAACTTAATTTATTGTACTTTGCATGCAGAACTGGATGCAGAATAAACCATCATTCCCAGTTGCAAAGGCCTGCAGAGGTCAGTATAGCAATAGCAACAAGATGTCAAGCATAGATAAGTTGATTGATATTGAAGGCAGATAAGTAGATAGATCACATAATTATTATTTTCACATGCTGGCATTTTAGACCCTAAAATAAAATTTTCAGTAATTAAGATAGAATATATTTTTAATAAACATGGAATATCATGTTTAAAACTTAGGAAGCAGATCATAAGAAACAAGTTTTAAAATCACAGTGATCACTAAGTTGTATACCAGCACTTGCATTTTATGCATACCGAAGAACTCAAAGTGTTTTCTGTATTCTGAACTAGGGATTAAATTGCTCATCCTTGATTCAGAGACTCCTGACATTCATCAAGGAAGATCAATGTTATCTTGGGCAATGGTGGGAATTTTCTTTTGACAGAGCTACATAAGTGAAGTTTTGTTATTTCTCGAATAATACACATGATTTAAAGTAAAAATTACTTCCAAATAAAATAGTTTTTGATACAATTGACTGTATATGTGCACTGAAGAAAAGTATTTAAATTTACATATATAAGTATCCCAAAATTTAAAAAAAAAACATTTTCTATAAATGAAGAACTGGCAGGTTTTAGAAATGACATTTTTTTATCCAGAAGCTTTAATCTCTATGATGACCTGTCAATGACCTTTATCATGACATTGAAGGATGACCCTCTCCCAGGGTGAGAAGTAATTCAACTACAATAGCTCCTCTGCTCTAGACACATATAAAAATGACACTACAAACATATACTGGAGGTTTATTTTGGCTCCAGTTAAGCTGACACCATCAGAATCTTATAGTTTAGAACTAGCATACATCGCCTAAGTATCAGCGCTCTGTTATAGCTAACAATGAGCTTTTACTGGGACTTGAGTTAAGTTTCTACTGCTTTCACAACCCTTAGGGCCATCAACATACTCTCTTTCTTGTTTGTATCAATGCCAATGTACATACGTAAAGTCCAAAAGCTGGACAACAGATGAGAAAAACTAGACTGAGAAAAACTAAACTGATTCTACAGGTAAGGGTTAAAACAGATATTTATTCTTTTAAATTCAAATATTCATTTTCCCTATATACATACTGGTAGGAACATAAGCAGTAAAGTAAAGAAATAGCACATATAAGCATTGAATTCTCATGATGGCAAAGAAAGATTTACTCATTTTTCTTTCTCATATGTTACTAATTTTAGCATAGTATTGCAATCTTCTCTGAGCAGTTCAGATTTCCTATATCGTGACATGATTCTTAATGCATGGCAGTGGAATGGATTCTTTAAAGTTTAACTTATAAAAGTCTAATTTATTAACTGAGTATGAGATATAAACATGTCTAGTTGTAAAATAGAAAACTAATTTTTTAAAGCAAAAGTGATATGAAAGTGGGCATGTCTCTCAAGATCTTATTGTGATATTGACACAGTCACTTTGACATTAAATATTTTTCTTGTTAATTCAAGATTCATTTCCCCGGGTTTCAAAATCTGAGGTGGGCAGATGGGAATAAAGTAAGTTAAAATATTGTAAATCTCACAGTTTCTACCAAAATGTTGTTATTTTCTTTAAGAAACTCTTCTTGGGTTGTTAGCAACAACTGATAATTTTCAAGTTTCTGAAAATACGTTGATTTTTCATCACTATTGCCAGAGTCTTTTTTGTTTCATGGGAGCAAATCCCACACTTCCCAATATGCTTCTCTGTTTACTTATAATATGAATTACTCCACTAGAAATCTAAATTATTTTAACTTGTATTTATATTGTGGTATTTAGAATATGCTGAAAAAATGTAACTAACTACTCAAGTTAATGGAAATTATGAAAACTTTTAGAAGAAACAAAATTTTCATGTGATCCAAAAATTTATATTTGTTACAATTTTTTGGGAGGGATCATCAAAATTCATTTTAAGACTATTTTAATAGAAAATTAGCTTATTTATGGGCTAGATGTTACTTTTTATAAGAAAGTTTGGCTGAGACTATATGTAATATGATCTTGTGGCTGTAATTTTCTCCTCAAGATAGGCAGCACACCCCAGACAAAAAAATATTTAGATGAATTTTTGGAGCTGGATTCAGTTTCTTCTGCATTTATAGTGATGTTCCTAATTCATATAAACAAAGGCTTCCATAATTTGTCTAATGTTTAAGGCTGAAAATCTCCCTTTTTTAATCTTAGCAAGTGGAGTGATTCCAGAAAAACCTGCCATTTGAACCAAAACCGCTTATCTTCAGTAAGTTCAACAAACCCAGACCTCAGCAGGGCCACAGAGAGTCAAAACCAGTAGGGAATAATTAGTGACCCTTAATCGCTGTAGAAAGATCTTTATTGTTTCAATTGAACTATCAAAAAGAATAATGGTTGTACCATTTAATCTCATCTCTTGTTTTGAGACAAGATTCAGGTTTAAACAACTTAAAGGAAGAAAAGGAGATTTATTCAGCTTACAGTTCCAGAGGGGAGATGCAGTACATTATGGTAGGAAAGGCATGGCTTGCTTGCAAAAGCTAGAGGCAGCCTAAGATATGTCCATCAAGGAGGCTAAGAACTGCAAAACTGCAAGCGACAGAATAGACTCACTCAAGCAGTATGGAGTTAACCAATCTCAAGGCCCACCCCTGTGACTGCCTTTCTCTAGAAAGGGTCCATCTCTTAGTGGTGTCATGACTTTCCCAACCAGCTAAAGATTCCATCACCTGAGCCTTCCTCCAGCAAGGCTCTACCTTTCAAAGGTACCATTTCCTTCCCAAACCATGATACATTACCCCTGACTACTACAGGTTCATTGCTATTTTATTATGCCTTGCTGAAGGAAGGTGATCGTAGTGGTTGGACCTTGAGGTGGATTAGGTCCATCATAACTTCAGGAGAAGTCTGCTTTTGTAGCAGGCAGTCCAGGAGCAATCAATTTCCAAGATGCCTACCTCTAGCCATGCTGCATCTGCCATAAAAGACTATCACTACTCTGGAACCATAAGCTGTAAAAATCTCCCTTTGTCCCTTAAATTGCTTGACTTTGGGTGTCCTCTCACAGCAACAAATAAGAGTAACTAATACAGAAATTGGTAACATGAGTGGGGTATTGCAGTGAAATTAAGAGCATCTGGTATCACAGTGTGAAATGTTTTAAGGTTGAAAGAAATTGGTACTAGAGAAGTGGGGTATTTCTGTGTGAGATTAAAAGAATACAGTACGAAAAGCGTAGTTGTTTGTGTAGCTGAGAGAAGTTGGTGCCAGAAGTATGGCCAATGCTGCGATGTGGTTAGTGTACCTTTGGAACTGTTTGTTAGGAGAAATATGGACTTTGGGACTTGCTATGGGAAATCCTTTGTGTCTTGGAGATGGAGCTTACTGGGCCTTTCTTTTTAGAGTTTGTAAGAGAGCAAGGTTATTAAAAACAGACAGTGGAAGCACAGCTTGTTATGGTCTAGGGGTAACATTTGGAACTGGATGACAGGCATATGGATCCATGATTTGTTAGCGAGTTTAGTGAAGAGATTTGCTCTTGTCCTGAAAGCTTGCCTGAAATTAAACTCTAGTGTTTTGTAGAGGAAATTTCAAGGCACTGTAGTCTTGACAATGTGACATGGCTACTTTTTAGTGCTTTTCTTCAACATTATGAAAAAGAGCAAGAATCAGGCAGAAAGAAGCAAGAACAGTGAAATCTGATAATAAGTGCAATGGCAAACTTAAAAGAGTTAAACAAGGAAGAAGTAGGAAAAAATATTGGTGTTAAGAAGATTACCGCTTTTAGTGAATCAAAGCCTATTCTCAATTAGGATAATAGGAGATGCTGCCCCCTGAAGGCAAATTTGTCAGGGAAGTCTCCCACCTACAAGAATGCAAATCCTTTTGGAGAATGAGTTAAAGGGTAGGGCTCCAAAGGAAAGGCCTATTTCTCCCTTAAAGCAACTGTGTAGGAGAGAAAGGTATTTTTCCTACATTTAGCACAGAGAAGCTGAATCAACTGTGATTCAGGTCAGTCTTCATTGCAAGATTATAGCAGAACTTGACAAAGTCCTCTACATGTTCCTGGTTTTGGAGGCGTTAAGGATGTAAGAGGGAGGAAGTTGTGGATCACTTCTCCAAGGTTTCAGAGAATGGAGGACTCCAAACAAAATGTGGCAGAAATTCTGCAGTTTAGAAGCCCAAAAAGGGCAGTTTGTGCTGTGGAGTTAAAGCCTGGTTTGACATTTAGAAGTAACGATGTTAGAGATGCCTGAGCCAAGGTGGGACATCTGCCACAGACAACTGTGCATCCTTGGAGGAGTCAGCTCAAGAGAGTGATGTGTTTTACAGGCAGCCACATAGGAGGGGTGCAACCAAAGCCCTTTAGAGCTTAGATGATATCAATAAGAGGTTCACCTGTTGAACATAGAGCTGCAGGATTTTCAGTTTGTCTTGCTGGTTTTCCATCTTTCCTGGATATGCCCCCATCTTCCCTTTTAGAATGGGAATATTTATTTTGCACCATTGTATGTTGGAAATATATAACTTGTCTTTTGATTTTACAGGATACTTTGGACTTGACTGTGTTGGGACTACTGATGTAGTCTGTGATGGGGCTTTTAATATCAGACTGAGTATGGTTTGTATAATGAGATATTAATAAGCCTTTGGGAGCCAGGGATGGAGTGTCATAGTTTGAAATAAATCCCCCACAGTTTCATATGTTTGGGAAGGTCATGCATGGCACCTTAGGAAGGTGGGGCCCTGCTGGAGGAAGGTGGTCAGAGAGGGTGGGCCTTGTGGTAGATTAGTCCCATTTTTCCTCCAGCAGAATTCTGCTTTTGCAGCAAGGCATTCCAGCAGCAATCAGCTTCCAAGATGTCTGTAGTGATTTAGTCTGCTTCCAGCCATCTCACATCTACCATGAAAGACTCTATCTACCTTTTGGAACTGTAAGCTGAATAAATCTCCCTTTGTCCCTTAAATTCTTTTTGACTTTGCGTGTTTGCTCACAGCAACAGATAAGAGTAACTAATACAGACATATTACATACTTTTATCTTATGATGGCATGGAACAGTCATTATCATTCCAAAAAGAAGGAATGGGGCTTACCCAGGTAAAACTGGTCCACAACAAAATCAAAAACCAGCAAAACAAACTCCAAATCCTGAAACTCTATGTTAAACTGGTAAGCCTCCTGTTGAAATCAGATCAATTCCAAATGGTTTCCAGTCCATCACTCTGGAGCATCTGCCTTTTGAACACATCATTCTCTTGGACTGGCTCCTCCCATGGTATACAGTATTCCTTGACAGATGTCATATTGGCTCTGGCATCTCTAATATCTTCCCTTCTCAATGGAAATCAGGCTTCAACTCTACAGAGAAATTCCCTCCCCGGGTCTCTCTGTAGGTTTCCTGCCACATATTGCCTGATTCCTGCCATTCTTCAAAACCTTGGAGGAAGGTTCTACGAGCTCCTCTCTCTTGCATCTTTGATGTCTTTAAAACCCTGTGGGAAACCTTGCAAAGTTTTGCAATGTGGAGACTGTCCCCTTTGAATCACAGGTGGTTCAGTTTCTCTTTGTTGACTGGGCAAAATCTGTCTTGTACCTTTGCTTTAAAAGAACAGGCAATTCCCACGGAACTCTGACCTTCAACTCTTCCCTTCCAAAGGAATTTTCATTCTTATGGGTGACAGCCTTCCCTGAGTATCTTTTCCTTAGAGTGCTGCCTATTCTATTATCCAAATTGGGAGCAGGCTTTGATTCACTAATGGAGCTCATCTTTTTGACAATAGCCACTATTTTGTTTTTTGCTTCCTCCTGGTTCAAGTCTTCAAGTTTACTATGGCATTTTTCCTCATCAAATCTCACAATTTTTTGTCTCTTTTTGCCTGATTCCTTGATACTTTTCTTCATAACTCAGAACAAGAGCACTAAAAACTTAGTGATGTCACACTATCAAGACTGCATTGCCTCGAAACTTCCTCAGCCAAACACTCAAGTTTGACCTCATGCAGGCTTTCAGCATGAGAGCAGCACTTGGAAAAAAACACTGCCAGTGCATCACTCAATTTTCTCTTCATCCAGTTTGCAATAGAGTCTCTGTTATCCCAAACCATCATGAGCTACGTTTCTAAGGCCTATGTCTCTCACAGCATTGTTCTTTTCTAAACTTTCACAAGAATGGTCCTTTTGCCCTTTCTCTGAGAAATAAAAGCCTCCCAGCACTAAATCCTAAAGTTCTCCATGCTTCTGTCAACAAACATTTCCAAAGTCTTACAAGGCACATCATCGTGATGGCTATACTTCTGGGTGCCAACTTATTTCAGCTTCACAAACAACAAGTTCACTTTTTGGTACCGGATCCTATTAGTCTTACACAGAAACATCCCATTTTTTGGTAACAATTTCTTTTCTTCAAAACACTTCGTGTTCTGGTACTAGATATTTTTAATCTCTTAGCAATACCCCACTCTTGATACCAATGTCTGCCTCTTATCTGTTACTCTGAGAGAAGATTCAGGCTCAAACAACCTAAGAAGGGAAAAGGGAATTTGTTCAGCTTATGGTTCCAGAGTGGAGATTCAGTACATTATGATGGGAAAGGCATGGCTGACTGACTTAAATTATGTTCATCAAGGAGACTGAGAACTTCGAAACTTCAAGCTGCAAACAGACTTACTCAAGCAAAGTTAGGCTACCCCATCTCAAGACCCATCCCTGTGACTGCTTTCTCTAGCAAGGTTCCCTCCTAAATGTGCCATGACTTTTGCCAAACAGCTAAAGATTCAAATACATAAGCCTACTTTTCAAACCATGACAATGGTTAATATATCTATAATTAATTTAGTAGAAAAAAGTATTTCCACCCTTTGTTTTCATATAAACAAACAACATTCTATTGTATTGGACTTTCAGTAACTGTGACACTTAAAATATTTTTCACATTAATGTAAATTAGGAAATTTGCCTTTCTAGGAAAGGGCTTTACTATATGCCAATATTTCACTATAGGTGAAGGTGAATTTAAACAGAATAATCACATGCTGTTAAATTTAAAGTTGGAATTTTTGAAATATAAGATTATATACCTGATACGGAACTTTATATCTTGATTCAGAACCTACCACAAATAATTGTAGTTATGCCTTGTCCACTTCATAAACCCGATAGCTATTTTATATATATATACATATATAAATATATATATAAAATATAAAATACATATATAAAATATAAAAATATATATTACATATATAAAAACCTACACTAACTACTATGCAAACCCATTCATTTGTACATACCTATAAACTGATACTATTCTATTCCTTCATTCTGAATGTCTTTCCTTTGAATTTTAAATCTCATTCATCAGTTACTCAAGATCTGTAATCATTTTTCCTCAAACTTTGCTGATTTCAGAATGATTCTAAAACTTATATTTGAGCTGATTTCCTATGGCAAGGTTTTTGTTACTGTCACAGAATTATAATTTTTTTGAAAACAGTGATTATCTCATTTCTCAAACATTTACAGTAACTGACACCCAAATCTGGCATTTTTTAGGTAAAGAGTCAAAATTCTAGACTAATGGAGTAAATTAGTCTAGAAAATTCTAAAAAACTAATGGAATAAAAAAAATCCAATTCTTCTTTATGTTTATAATTGTGCCAAGATTTCATGGTGATAAATCACATGGAAAATGAAAAGTAGAAAGTCACTAGAGTAAGATCTATATAATACTGCCATTCAGTTTAATGCAGTGTTTTTGTGTATACAAAATACCTCAATCTTAAAGAACAAAGACTTAATAGTGTGCACAAGTTTTGACTAAATGGGCTAAGGTGACAGGTTACATTAAGTAAGTTTGCATATTGCTTGAGTGAAATTCTATAACAAAGTGATCTGACTGAACTTTTCAACTTTTCATCGTTTATTTAGATATTTCATAGACATAGCCAAGAAGAAATCTCTCCAAATTCACCTCAAAGAATTTTTTCTTCAACTGCATAAGATCATGAGAAAATAAAATCCCTGTGTTCTCAAATATCATTGTAAAGTCCTGGAAGCAGAGATTGGAGAAATCGGTTCAGTTATGGCTTATCAAAACAACAGAAATATAAACCAGGATTCAATATACAATATTTGCTGAAATAAATGGATTATGATGCAAACTGTCAGCTATGTTCTTTGTCACTGAAAATAAAATACCAACCTTGCACTAATGTAGAAAGGTTTAGCAAGGAAAAGAATGGCCTTTTCTATTATAATATTGTCATCATTTAGACTGAACTGATTGATGAAGTTAAAATTGCCTGTTTTTTGTACAAATTCAGTCTCGAGTCAAAGCATTTGAACAGTTTTCACATAGTGTTCCAACTAATATGCTTATTTTTGTGTTTTCAAAAATCATTCTTAATCAATCCCCAATTCATTCACCTGAGCACTAAAGGTTTTCTGATTTCTGTTCCCTTTGAAGAATTTGATTGTCAGCACAGCCTAGATCTTGGGTGAGAGGAACATACCCTCCTCCCTGTGTTGTTTTATTTTTGTTTTCTTGTTTTCTCTAAAATGTCTCATTTGTGTAACCAGTTTAATTTAAAATGTATGTAACAAAAGGATTTGAAGAGATTTCAGCAATAGCATAAAAGAAAAAAGAAAAGTAACCATTGTAGTGTATGCAAGATAGACCAATGTGCCAACAGAGGCACCTCAGTGAAAACCATCAAAGATTTTTGTCCCTTGGAGTTGTCATTTTACAGTTTAAGTTATGCAGCAGTCCTTTCCTTTGAATTGTTCTGCCCAGGATGGTGACTGGTCCATGAGGTTCTAAGTTGTCCTGTGGATAGGAATCCATTTCTGTTTTCTGTATCTTCCTTCTTCCCTACCTGTCTATCGTGAACTGTTTTAAAAGAGTGAAACAGAGAGAGACCTTACAAATGCCTAAATAACTGGAAACACTGTCCAGGGGAAAAAGAAATGGAAAAGAGAAGAAAAAATAAATCCCTAATTCCCTGCACAGGCAAAAGCTTTCTTATTTTTTCCCCACTTCTGAAGATGAGTCAAACAGAGCTCATTCAAAACCACATGAGTAAAAAATGAAGTTGTGTGTTTTTAATATCCTTCAGAACAGCAGAGGGATGAAAATGAGGGCAAGTTCCCTGTAGTCAAACATGCCCAGAAGTAGCAAACTTTGACTTAGCCAAGAGCCAAATAAGCTACTCCTGAATAATCAGGTCTTGGTTGAAATCCATAGAGACGACCCTTTCATGTGTGTGAGGTGGACTTTTGATTTCACCATCTGTGGGATGAAGTTTGAAGTATTTTGTGACTCTTGCATAGAAAAGGAAGGAAGATCTTGTAATGGATGGCTCATGTAAGCTTTCTGAGTGTGTCTAAGTCCCTTATGTGAGTTCCATTTTGAACCATTGCTGCTCAAGGTCTCAAATTTCTTTTACTTGAATTGAAGATGCTTGTGTGAGGAATTATTGTGTAATCAATCCATCAATCAAGTATCATGGCAATACTTGAATCTTTGACTGTAAATGCTATGCCATAAATTAGAGCATTCTAATCCTCTTTCTATAGTTTCTATTCCTTTCAATTAAGAGGTAACAGTGGAATACATATTTATGCATTTTAATTCATTATAGAGAAACGAAGTAAAAATTTGGCCCATGCCTTTCTGTAATTGAAAGAGGGATCAGTCTCATTCTTATCCCAGTGCACAATAAATAATGGATCAGAGATGCAAAAAATATTGATGCTTAATCAGTCACTTAGAAACTTTCTTGCTAAAAAGCATAGAATCTTTACATTGGCATACAAGATAAGTAAAAAATAATGAAACAAAATCTTGGCATCTCTCCCTTCACCTTCCCTCTGTCCAGCTTAGCTTTGCATTTATTTTCATGATAACCACTGGACATCTGGCTTTCCAAAAACTGACTACTCAAAAACATATGTCACTCTCTTTTAAGTCTGAAGGCATAGGTATAATAGTAACCAAGGCAACCACTTTAAACTTGTAAAGTATCCTAGAGCCCAAAGTCAGGTACCCCCAAAAATATCTGAACTCCAGTAAGCCCTTAGCAATCTTGGATTCTACAAAACGTGTTTTTCAGGCAGATGACCCCATCATGAGATCACTCTTAACTAAGAGTTGTGGCATCAGGGAACCAGACTGTTTCATATAAACAATGTGGCCTTCTTGATAAATGAGACCATTAGATTAGAACTGTTTCATTATTCATACCTCTTGCCCTTTTCCCAATTCTTCTACTTAAATCTAAAGATAATAAAAGTACAATAAGTACAGACTTAGGGTCATGCCTTACCTTATCTCTTCCTTTTCCCAACTCGCATATGAATTGAATCTTCCTGCTTTGTTTTTGAATATTACTTGTCTGCAATCAGCATTGGGACAGGTGACTGAGACAGTCCTTATGAATACCAAAGATAGTTTTTCCCCCCTAAAATTCTGATGCTATTTATTTTCACTGAGACTACTAGAATGCTTAGTTAAATTTCTCTTGTTTAGAACATAAACTTACGTAATTTTTTCACTCTTTAATGATGGACCATTCTCCAAAACAATCCAATCCAATTGCCTACTTCGGGTTTGGGGCTGTAGCTCATTAGTGGATCACTTGCTTAGCACTTAGTAGGCATTGGTTTCTATTCCCAAACAGCCCATTCAATCTCTGTATGGATTCCAAACACACTTTTTCATTTAAATGAAGCGTTTTAACTTCTATCTTTGCTCAAGTGATCAGTCATTCTGCATGTGTCCTAAGAGTAACAGGAAACTCCAGAATTGCTCTAGTAACCCCCACCCCTATGATCAACCATAAGATCTAAAATATCAATGCATGAAGACAATCCAAGAATACATAGAAAAAATGTGAATACTGTATTCTATTGTAGCCCAAAGACATTCCAATAAGCAAAGATGCCAAACCGAAGAAAAGGGAGACATCGTTAGGAAGAATAGGTTTTTGTGCTTATTAGTCTGCAAATTTTTTTACTATTATTTATTCAATTGTGTGTGTGTGTGTGTGTGTGTGTGTGTGTGTGTGTGTGTGTGTGTGTGTGTGTGTGTGTGTAGAACCACGGGTGAATTTGGGAACCACCATGGACTGCCCCCACCTCTTCCTTGTTTACTCTGCCCTGGGATACACAGGCTCCGCTCACCAGGACCAGCAATTCAGGCCGCCTCCGCTTCCGCCTGGCGTCTATACATGGGGTCTAGGGGTCTAGGATCCAAACTCAAGACCTTTGCCTGCAAGGCAGAGGCTTAACCCCTGAGCCACCTCTCCAGCCCCAAATTTTTACCTCTAATAATATTTGTTTATATCCGTATATATATAAGAACATGAATAAGACCAGTCATTAGAAAGACAGGATATTATCTTATTTGTGACAAAGGTAAATGTAAAAGAAATACTAAAGGGTATTTTAATTATCGTGCAGAATATATTTTGAAACTACACACAAAACTGCTAAATTCATTTGCAAAACTAATAAATTCAGGCAAAGTATACATGGGAGGGTTCTTTGAAAGAAACTGCGATGCTCTTAATTTAATAGCCTGACCTCAGCAATAGAAATAATAACACTTGCTGTGCTATAGGGATATAATAGACCTTGGTCACAAACGGGAGCTCATAACAATATTTGAAGATATAAAATAATAGTTCAATGCTAATTTTACTTTGTTAATCACAGGGATTTCATTCTGATTAAAATAAAAACCCCAGGGTGAGTGAAATGACTCAGTAGGTATAGACATTTGCTATTATACTTAGTGACCTGAGTCCAATCCCTAAAACCCACATGGTGCAAGAAAAGAACTTACACCGGCAAGTTGTTCTATGATCTCCATATGTGTACTATGGTATATTAATCATCTATTATACACATACTCATGCACATACCACATACACACAAAAAAACTACACACATACAAAACTTTTGCAAATGAATTTAATAATTAATAATTTCTTATGACACTGATATTTTGTTTAGAAATTATAATAGCGAGATGCAGTCTTATAATGTCTCATCTTTCCATTTTTTTATTTCTTTGTGTATAAAGCAAGAATGAGCTATTTGGTGTTTTGCCATTGTTTCTAGAAGGGATGATTCTGCTCTTATTCTCTGCAGTAAGATGCCTGTGGTTGCATTGAGGTAGTTTCTCCACAAATACATAAGACCAAAGGAAACAAGGACTAATAAAAGAGCAATATAATAATGACGAAGGGGAATTCTGTGCCAGAGTCATTTTTGTAACTTTGAAAGTGCAGTTTTTCTTTTCTGTTAAAATTATACAGGCCTTAAATAACTAAGTAAATGAATTAGGAGCCATTAAGAGATTTCTTGAAAGTTTTCATTAGCTGTAAAATAAAATAGCTCTAAGCTTTTGAATGTTCTACTCAGTTGGAGACTCTCATGTCTTTGTGATATTCTGGTGACAATTTCTATTCTAAGTGTCAAAAACAACCCTGCTATCTGGAGCAAGTGGAGCAGTATTCTCTCCTTTTAATATTCTAATCGTGAGGTGTGAAGTGAAATGGTTGCACGGTGTAATGGGGGTAAAGAAGCATAGTGTCAATGAGACGGGGAAGGTGACAGACTAGAATAGGTCCCGAAGGTGCTCTCCAAGTGCACTGGATAAAGATTCCCCTGGGAGGATTTTCTCATTAGTTCTCAGACACAGTTCAGTAATTCAATAGCACCGGGTTACCATTAGTCATAGGACCCAAATATGTTACTCTCCATGCCTTAGTTCCTTTATTTGTATATGTCATTTTCAGACTGAAAATTACGAGTCCCCTTCTCATACAAGGCAGCTAGAAAGCTGTTTACACATTGGAGCATGCTATGAAGCAAGTAGTTTCTGTAGACACTTTAATTTATTGTTATATATAAAGCAAATTCCAAGGAAAGAAAGATATTTTAAAGAATCCAGATTCATTCACAAACAGGTGTCAATTCCCTTACAGAAGAACTATTAAGTGAATATTAACATGTACTCACATTCTTTGAGGAAAATGAATATAAACATGCATATGCATTCATATTTCCATGGAAAAACAGGAAATGTTAAGCCATGACACTTAAAGATCACATCTTCAAAAAAGTTCACATTTGAACTACTAACATGGAAGCCTTAATTCAACTCATAAAGTTCCAGTGATACATTTTCTTCTGTGGACATGATAAAATACTTTATCATAACCATAAATCCTGAGTAATGTACTATATATGTATGTGATTATAAAGATATATATATATATATATAAAACAACAAAGTAATAAAATCTTGAAGACATGGAAGTTAGCTTATCTTTTATATTGTTATCAGTGAAGATGATAAATGCACGTATTTTAGTTCAACAAGTTACATTTTTTCATTGTCATGAAATATATGAACATTTATTTATTCTATGAATATTACCTGTTCTCTTACTGTACAGGTTGAAGGTGTTATGGGTTGGAGTTGTCCACATTATTATTCACTAGGTCAGGAATAAAGTTTTACTATCATTAGTCATTTAAATCTTGATCACATCAGGGAGGTAATGATGAGAATTTGCGAAAATCAAAATCATGTGCTAAATTCGCAGATTATTGTAGATTCTTTTTGTTATAAGACAATCCACATTATTTTATTTTGCAGACTTTGCAAAGCTGGCCAATCCTACGTTTAAAAGTTAACTATTCTGAAAAGATTGAAAAACAGCCTTCAATCTGCCTGGGGATACATTCTAGAGGAAATACAATTTGAATATTTCCATGAAAACGCTATGACAGGTAAGAGAAAGTTGCTCTTTAGTAATAGAAAGTGCATCTTAGGAATATGCAAAGGATAAGTTGACTTTGTTTTACAGGTATAAGTTAGAATTAGGCATGAGAAAGACTCTGACAAATAAATTAGCTGAAAATTACTTTTGGTTATCTTATCACATACTCTGATCAGGATTCGAAAGGAATCATCAAGTGTCAATACCTATACCATCCTTTTTGGAGTATATCTCATAAGTATTTATGAGTGTCTCATATTAAACAAGTTGTCAGCCAAGACTACCCTGCTATGTCATCCAGTGATGAAGGGGACTGACTAAATTGTTTTCTTGTCAGGGTACTTTCCTTCTGTGGCATACACAAGTCCCAATACAACAAATTGAAATGAATGCCAAGTGTTAATAAAGCATGGTAGCCAGGAGGTGTTAAGATTTTTTTGTTTTTTGTGTGCATGTGTGTGAGTGTGTGTACATTTTTCATGTGAGAGTACGCATATGCATTTAAGAGGGCACTTGAGTGTGTTTCTCTGAGAAATCATAACAATGACATTAGGCGTCATCCTGGATTGCTCTTCCACCTTATTGTTGTGCTCTGGGGTTTCCCAGCCTCTGTCTATCATGGCCAGAATTACAGACCAACTTCATAACTACCTGGCATTTTTATGTGGGATCCGGGATCCGAACTCAGGTCCCTTGCTTATGAAGCAAAGGTGTAACCCCTGAGCCATCTCCCTAACCCAGGTATTGAGATTTTGAAGAACTGTTGTGGGCTAAATTTCAATTACCAAAGTTGCGAATTTTATTCCTGAAAGCCCTAATTTTTCTGTGTTAAACAGATGTCTCTCAAAGGAAATGCCATTAATTACTGTTTTCAGACTCTTCTATTTTTTCTTCTTGCAGTTAATTTTTAAAGCACCAAGAATGTGTTTTAACTTCATTTCTAGATCAAAGATCTATACTTACAATAGTGTATGAAAATATACTATTATATACAATCATATATTACATATAACAGCATATATGTACAATGAACAACGCACTTTAGTCAAAGAATACGAGGCATGAAATTATACTAGTAGACAACTCTTCTGTATTATCAAGGATTTTAAAAACTTTTAGGATCAAATTGATATCATTTTAATTAAGCCAAATCTTTATACATACCGAACAGTATATAGCAGTTCCCAGCTCTTACCACTTTATGCCACTTCTTCCTGAAATTGCATTTAAAATGTCACAGTGATGATAAGGAGTTGTCATTTGTGGTGAGTTAGACAATCTGAACTTGCAGTTTTTTCAAATCATCTTTGGCTGGAGGGGATTGTGTCGAGTTTCTGCTAATTTACTGCTTTGTAATTTTCATCTGAGGTCCAGAATCTTTTCTGAGCAACAAAAGTGAATGTATCTTCAAGTCATCTACTGTGAAATTTTAACAACAAGCAAACAAAGAGACAAAAATGAGCCCACTGTTTATATTTAATTTAATTATATTTTATGAAACCAAAACAGTTAAATTTTATTATGCAAAAGATTTGTGTATGCGTAAAGCTTAGTTTAGCAAAATGTTTTTTCAGTATAGCAAAAATTCATGATGAAAATAGTAAAATTGTTAATGAGCAATTTTTGGTATACACTTATCAGTTCTTACCTGAGAGATGTCCTGTAAGTGGGGAAGCAGGTATTTTCCAGATAGTGAGGTAAAGATACTGTGTTATTCTTCCTACATATATCTGTCTCATTTCTCTTTTTCTACATTAAATAGCACTTATGAATCTCTTAGCAACTCTCTGAGATGTCCTTTATTATCTAAAGCACTTTGACTTACATATACTCACATGACACAAGCAGACAGGCTACAGGCTATACATGCTCATAACACACACACACGTGCATGTGCACACACACACACACATGGACGCAAGCACACACACAGGACAAGGCGGGCTCAACAGACCTGCTTTTATGTGGGAGTCTTATCACTTTTTCTGAAACACTGAAGGCATGACTTTCAAGTAGTTTTAAATTTCAAATCAGCTTAGTCCACATTTAATCTAGACATGTTGGTTTAACACCCAGCCACACCAGACCTTTTAAAGTTCAGTGGCTGCAATATAAAATTCTTCCCTGTGTTGCACCAATAAATTGAGAAGTGCAGTATAATTCTGTGCTGCTGCTGGAGCCACCATGAAAGGAAACAAAAACTTTGACAGGGATCCTCACAGTGGCAAGCACATAGCAACCCAATTTCTGGTGCAGTTAAAGGGCATGCACAGAAAATTAACAGCGCAAACACAGAGTGTGTGGTTTGTGAAAGTGGTAAGCAAACAAACAAAAAAATCTGAATTCCACCAGATTCCATATTTCTATCTTGCTGTTCTCTTTTTTATCCCCTTCCTTTATTCCCTATTGGTCAATTTATGTGATGATAGTAAATGAGACTGGTTCTTTTCTCCAAGAAGACCATATCTGTAAGTGAGCTACTTATTTATTTATTTTTATTTTTTAGACGTGGCAGCCCAAAGAGAAAGACAGGCACTTGATCGCCAGCAAGTTTCTCAGTTCCTTTCATATTGTCAATAGCTCTACTGATAGCACTGTTCTTTTGACAGCTAAAAGCAGATGTGTGGGTTAAGTATGGGAGCAATTCAAATGTCCATAGTAAACTGCAGGGGGGCAGAGAGAGCTCAGAGAGCAGCAGCTTTAAAGTAATTGACTAATACAGTAAGGATATTAAAGTCACTTAGTGCCAAAAGGGAACACACTGATCCCTGACCCTCAGCCACTTTGGAGTAATCTAGTATTCAATCCAGCGTGTAATGACTGCCAGGCCTGTCAATCCTCCAGGCTCTCCAGTCAAATGCCTGTGGCTACTATTGGCTTATGGTAAAAGGACAAAAATGGAAGGAAATGCCTCTCAATCAGCCTAGATGTGAAAATGTTATCGCTCCAATGTATTCTATATGGTCCTTGCATAGTTGAATCTGGTAAGATCCATGTCAAAAACTGCCCTTGCTCCCGAGAGATCTTAATTCAACCCTTTAGTAATGCAATTGGATTTGAATGAAGGGGGGACATTTATTTGATGAATTGTTTCCAGCTAACATATATACATATACATACATATATATATATAAAGCATAAGGTGTCAACTGTGTATTAAAGGCTACAGTATTGATGATAAATATGTTGGTGACCTGATTTGTGAACTCTTGTTCTCCTTTGATTGTAGTGGGCAAACTAGTTTACAATAAAAACAATATTGACACAGAAATTTATTTGCATGGCAGCTGATTCTTATTCAGTTCATATGCCAGAATGAGCTTTAACAGGGAAAGATGTCAAGGGAGAAAGAAAGATTTACTTGCTTCTGCTACTTAAGAATCCATAAGAGTTAGCCAACTTCCGGGAAGCTTGCATTTTAAATGAGAAGTTTTGCGTTCAGAAAATATAATTATTGCTGCAGGCCAAGAAAAAAAAAAGCCTGGAAAAAAACCAGGAAATTGCCATTTTTTTGTTATTTTGATTTTCCTAATTAAGGTAGTAGAAACTAACCCATTTAATATCTCTAAAGTCAAAAAATCAAGATGAGATGATTATTCAAATCTTGTTTTAATATCTTAGGAAGAGTCTGTATTTTGTACTCATCCTCTCATTTACTTTTTCAAATATAGTCTACATAACCTTCGGAAAGAGATGCTTCGTGATGTTAGCACATTATTATTTTTAGAAAACATCAAGGTTACATAACAGGAGACATATCACCTATTTCTGTTTTGTTAGGCGTCTGCCTGGCTCTGCACAAGGAAGGTTCTATAGAAAGCCAGAAATAAATTGAACTTCTATTTGCTTGGGAATCTCAAATAACCAGCTGAAAAAAAAATGACTTTCTGTCTCCTTCTGTCCTGTCCTCTTGGCATTTAACACTTGAAAATGATTTGCTTTATTATAGCAACATATGACAAAGCATTTGTACATAGAATCTTTGTTGTCTATTTGGTATATTCTGTATTTTACACATCTAGAGTAGGATACAGGAAAATCCTACCTTCATGTTCAGTGAATTCCTAGATCTCAGGGGTGACAAAAGTGTGGGAAGCATCCCATCAGGATATCTCGGGCAATTTTTCATTAGTCCCCTCAACAAGATGGTTTCACCATAGGTCATTGTTTTCAAGGAAAGTTCAAATACAGCAGGGTGGGATATTCCAGCCTATTAACACAAGGCTATTATTACCTATTACCTATTTCATATATATTTATATGTGACCTTTGGCGCTGGGAACATTAATATTCTTCATTAAGAATATACCTTGGCAGAATAAGAGGAATACAACCTAGGACTTCTTTCTCTAGTGATCTAATTATCTGTTTAAAGTTTTCAAACCTTTACTAAGAGGTGAAACAGAAAGGAAAACCAAATAGGTCAAAAGCATCACAGGGCTTCAAAGAGACTCTGGATTAATTTGTCTGCTATTGATATGCCCAGCATCAAAAGGCCAGGGCCTTTCAGATACGTGTGTATTTTATACAAAATTTCAACATTCGGTATTAAGTCATCTGCAAAAGTCAATATGATTGTAAAGTGAGCAATTGATTCTACAAGCAAAACAGGAAAATCAGCCTTACGGCTGCACTGTACATTGCATTGTAAGTTACTTTGTGTTCAAAGTTCATTTCTTCAATCATATCCTTAAAAAATCAGTGAATCACAGATCTTTATACAAAGCAATATATTTTAATAGAGAGGTATTCACCATATTTCTGTTCTTAGAACAGATGTTTAGAGAATCATTTGGATTTGGGTTAATTGAGTATGTTATCTTTTAGCTTTTGCAGTATTGAGGGCATGGGTTTTATTTTTCATGGTCAATATAGGGTTGGAAAGAATTCATTCCTGCAATAAATATGTAATCACAACTTTGGATATGGCATTTTGCCAAGTTAGGGATCTTGAGAAGAATTCAGAGATCCTTAATTTCGGAAAACTTACAAAACAGTGGGAGAGGTAAGACACTAAACAAGTAACTATTGTACAGCATCAAAGGCCAGGGCCTTTCACATAAGGGTGTATTTTATAAAAAGGGAAGGGAAGAAGGCACCACAGTTTTTTTTTTTTTTTTTGAAGTGTAACAATTTTCTTTAGTGAAGCTATAATAAAATTGTAGTTGTTGGCTAAGTTCCACTAATGTTTTTAATTGTTTTTTATTTTTTTCTCTTTATTCTTATGTTCTCTGCAAGTCTGCAATCCCTTCATTTTCCTGGTTTGTGGTTTGTTTAGGTCTTGCTTCTTGCATATGAATTCTTCCATAAGTTGTTCCAAAAGTATTGTGACAGATATTTTTCTTCTTGGCTTGAGAGCTTTTGGCATTTTCACAGATAATTTATAAGGTCATGTGACGCAAAATGTGTCCTCCTCAGAAGAAGAGCCAATGAAAGTCCTATCTCTTCTCATTCAGTCTGGCATTCTGCAACCTGACTTCTTCAACAGTAACCAATACAAAGATTTTAAGTCTTCTGTTACATCAAAATCATCACCAGCAAATAATTAGCAAGGGCCTTGTTCCCTCAGGACATTTACTATTCTTAATATCTTTTAAAGACACAAATTTCTCAATGCCTACTTCAATTATGTCCAGTACATGGTAGTCATACATGTGACCTGTTACTAGATTATTTGGCCGCTTCTTACTATGGGAATCAAACATGAATACAGAGTAATCTTATTTCTTGAAAAAGAACTCAGGAAATGTCTGATCCTCAAATGGACTTGTAATATTCTTTTTATATAGAACTCCATATGGTTTCTTTAGTGCATACTCATCTCTTGAGAACTTGAGCCACAGTTGCATTTGCATTCTCCCTTTAATCAGCATGGCATTTTTAATGTTTTCAGTGAGTTTTGTATCCCTGTTTTCAAGGAATCTCTTGGCTCTTTTTGTTTTGGGCTTTACAATTTAGTCCAGAGCAAGCAGCACAGCTTTATTACTCACTCACAGCTAGTCAGTAGGTATGTTTCATTAATTGAAAAAGGTACAATTGAGACAATTATTCTTTTTAGTTAAACTGTCCTTATTTAAGCTTCTTTTTAAATAAGCATTTTATTTATTTGAGAAAGAGACAGAGAGAGACACAGAGACAGAGAGATAGAGAGACAGAGAGAGGCACAGAGAGATAGAGACAGAGACAGAGAGAGAGACAGAGAGAGACAGAGAATGCACACATACCCCACGTGTATGGTATATGTGCAGAGGATAGGAGGCAACTTTCAGAAGTCAGTTCTCTCCTTTTATCACATGGGCTTCCAGGAATTGTCTCAGGTTTGTAAACAGGTTGTTGTTTGTAAACAACAGGTAACTTGTTTGCTGAACTGTCTGACCAGTTCGTCATGAATACATCTTCTATAACAAGTGCAATCATGCCAAAATTCCTCAAGTGAGAAGACTGTTATAAATTGAGCTTCTAATTTTTTTCATAGTGAGTGTGTGTGGTGTGTGTGTGCGAGTGCATGTGTGTAGAAGAGGGCTCTAGAATATGTTTACTTGCAGAGGCTTGAGGATGACATCGGAAATCATTCTAGATTGTTCCACTACTTTATTGCAATGTTCTAGGGTTTCCCAGACTCTGCCTTCCAAGGCTGGATCTGTAGGTCACATCATATTTCCCATGCATTTTTATGTGGGATCTGGGAATCTGAACTCAGGTCCTTTTGCTCAAAATGCTTTAGTGCCTGAACTATCTCCCCAGCCCTGAGCTTCTAATTCTGAGTTTTAAAAAAACTGAGACACAAAGAAAATAGCATGCAGTATTGTCCAAACGAAGTATTGTTTAAATATGGTGTCTTCTCTAATTACATTAACTTGTAGTCCTATGGTATTATTAACAATGTCTTATTGTTTATCCACACTGGAAATGAGTAGAAGTTTACTACTATTATATTATATTATAAAGAGGATATTCAGAAGACAAAGAAGTCAATTAATGCTGCCTGATGAAAAGGAAATCTCATTCCTTGACTAAAAAAAAGTATGGAAAGCTGAGAGGAATAGAAATCTAGAGCTTTCCATGTAGAGCAGAAGTACAGAAACCCACTAGCATCTAAACCACGAGAGTTCTCTGGATCTCCTTTTGGGACAAGACTGTCATCTGAAACCTTGGGGAATTCTATTTATATTGGAAGTATCTCATGTACTGAACTCTCTCTCTCTCTCTGTCTCTCTCCCCCTTCTCTGTCTCTCTCTCTCTCTCTCTCTCTGTCTCTCTCTCTCTGTGTCTCTGTCTCTCTCTCTTCTACTCCATGCTGAATATATGGAAGGATTTGATTCTCTGGCTCTCATAGACCCTGCCTGCTCCTGCACCACCAAGGGGCTCTGCTTCTCAGGCTGTGCTTACACAGGCTTTGCATATGAAAATGTACAGAGACATCTTATGTTCCTGTTGCTCAGGGGAGGGGGGTGTTGTGCCAAGTTCAGGGCTGCAATTACAGAGGCAGGTATGGCAAGGGTAGTTGCTATGCCTGATGCAGAGTCCTACTTCCCACATAAGAAACACTGTGTACAAAATGGAGTTTTTACTATACTGATTTACTTCCTCTTTTTTTTCCTGGGAAAAATGTAGCTCATAACCTGATTTAAAAAAATTTCCATATAATTAGCTATGTGACCAAATATAATTCCTTAATTGATGTATCATTTTATGGAGACTTTAATAGTACTGTTGGGATTCACAAAATTCTCACATGTGCTAAAATTCATTTCTGAAGTGTCCATATGGTTAAAATTTTATGCCTGCCCAAATACTGCTCATATTGCAAATAAATGTATTCAAAATACATTTTATAATTTTAGTAGTGTTTTTTGTCAACATTAACCCTTCTGAATGAATTTTAGATCAACTTTAGTATTATTTTTTTACTTCTCACAAAAGTACATGCATATTGGATTTATATCATACCTTAATTTGGGAAAAATGGAAATCTTTGTAATATTAAGTGCTGTCATTGAACAACAGAAATTTTTTTCACTTAATCACATTTTATTTTTATCTTTCTTTTTCTCTTTACTATTTATTTTAATCCAAGTTTGGTAAAGAGAGTTTAAGAAGGGCAATGAATACACCCATTGTTCAGTATTCTAATGATGACTTTAAGTCCAATTTAACGACTACCTCATTATTAGATGCTATATTCCTATAAATGTAGTTTTAAATGCCCTTTGGCTGAACCTGATGATGTAGGTGCATTAATTCTAGGTACTCAAGAGGCTGAGCCAGGAGGATTGCAAGTTCGATTTTGCTATGGAATGTTTTAATGCCAGCCAAAGTAGCCTAATGACTCTGTTTGAAAACAAAAAAGGAAAAAACTGGTAGTTGAAATCCTAAATTTAATCCCAAAAGAAATCGTGTGTGTGTGTGTGTGTGTATGTGTACTTACATATCTTTGAGTTAATGCATGTATTTCTACAAAGATGTTGCTCTTCAAAAGTTAAAAGTATGTTTTCTAGTATAGTCAATGGTTTTAGGCTACCCCAAATCAAGCTTGCTTGGTTTTTGTAGTAGTGACAATGTTATTAAACTGTGTGTGTGGGAGGGAAGATTCACAATCTGAAGTAGTTATGCATTCAGTTATACACTGTTCATATTTAAGATACAATTCCAATCATAATATAAAATTCAATTGCTTGCAGTAAGAAATAAAAGTAACCTTTTCCTATGTTTGTAATAAGTTAATAATAAGTCAACGTCATGTATTTTTCTCTAAGGAAAAATTCTTGTTCTTGAGTTTTTATAATTGTTGTTGTTTTGGTTCTTTGGTCTCTGAAGACATGACACCATGTCATGAGTTGTCATCTTTTCTGTGAGAACATAAGCTTAGTTGAACAATACCTGAGTTGTGAGCATTATCTTAAGTAACTCAGTTCAAAAAGATGCTCAGGGTGCTGACTGTCTATTTACCTAAAATACACTTATGAATCAGCCATGACTGACCTGGCTTTTAATTGACCATCAAAAGAGATCAGAGAAGTGAAAATTACAGTGGCCTGGCAGGAATGACGAAAGCTTCATGGGGAAAGAGGATATTCAGAAGACAAAGAACAAACCAAGTAGGTAACAGTGAGTAATGATTCAAACATCAGAAAAGAACATGGGACGTTGAAGCTGCTGGAGACTCTCCTTCTGTCTGCAAGGACGTCAGTCGTAACACTTTCAATAACTAAGGCAACCTTGTCCATTCCCTATTTGCAGTGTTTTGATGTAGACAAACTCAAAGAGCATTCATCCTTGCTGTGTGGACTCTGCAATTCCAAATGTTTCTGTCCTTTCCCTCAGGAGTCTAAGAGCTGTCATGCCAACCTGTCCAGGGTTGGTCACTTTTGTTCTTAGTGAGATAGTTCGAAAATATAGCTTTCAATTTCCTAATTCAAACCGAATTATTTTGTTTTGCATAATAAATCTGTAATGTCTTCTATAGTCTCTGTCCAGGCTCATTTTAATCTTACTAGAACATCCTTGCTAGAACACTATCTGGTGACAAGCTGGATTTTATACACAAACACACGCTTCTTGCTAGATGATGCACAAACACACACACAAACCTAACGCGTGCACGCTCCTTTATTACCACAGAATAAAAATGCAAATGAATTTATTAGCCCAAGAGTGGCACCAAATGGAAATTTATGCACATACATTTAAAAAACAGAACCCTTGAAAATAAAGCAGTTGCTGCCTATTCATTTTCCTCTTTGACAGTTTTTTAAATTCCCCTAAAAAATGGAACAGCATGAATACCGTCAATATATCACAACAGCCACATTAGGTTTTGTGATATACATCATAATATAAAGAGCACTATTAGAGCACAACCTGGGAACCATTAAATCATTCTAAATCACTGTTACATTCCATTAGTGTCAATGGCGAAGCCACATAATAGGCTTTATTACAAACTTCACCTTGGTAGGCCATTGTCTCTAATAACCACTTCTGTATGATGTGGTATCATACTCAGAAATCCAGGGAGATAATAAAGGCTCCCTTATTTCTTTTTTATTGGATGGGTAAAGTTAAATTTAGCTGTAAGTAAAAAAAAAAAATCCTGAACTCCTGAAGCTTTGTTCACTAACTGTGAGTTGCTGCTATTTGGACCCAAAAAGAAAAAAAAAATTAGGCAGACTTGGGAAGAACAGTTTGAAATAAATTTAAAACCTGGCAATGCTGAGGCCAGGGTAGACTGGGCAGGGCCAGCAATTACGGTGTCAGTTTTGAAGTGCGGCTGAGTATGTGCGCGTCCCTCTTTCCACTTTTGTTCAGGAGCAGAGTATTGATTACAGAAACACTGTAAGTTTCAAACCTGCCCTTTCCCTCATTCTCCCCCTGTTGGAGCCATACCCTTTTAAAAAGTCATTTGGGCACTTTGTTGAGGTGAGGCCAGGAAGGACTAAAGCTCTGGCGGAGATCAATTTTCAGACGGATCAGGAGAATTATGCTCAGTGTTCTCTGCCCCTCTCTACAAATACAGCCATGTACTCTCCTCCATGAAGCAGGGAGTCACAACCCTTCGCTCTGCTTCTTAGATACATGTAAACACACTCCTCACACATACACCCTAGATACCTTTGTTGTTGTCAAAGGAAATTATAGGAAAGAATGAGATGAGTGGAAAAATCAAGTGTTACTATCTCACCAATGATAGAAATAATTCCGCATGTGACGGGCTACCAATTTCAAGGTCAAAAGCTCTTTTATTTTTTCTATGTTATTCCTTGGAGTAGTGGCAAAATATTTGCAAAATATGGATTATAAATGTCTTTTATTTTTGTAGATGAAGATGAACTTTTGTGAGGTCATTTTTAGGTCCATTGAAGCTAATGTTCCTCTTTACTATTTTGGTTTTGGTCCACTGTTTTGAGGCCAGATGCAAGCAAGCTATCATGTTGCCAAAGATACCCCTATGAAAGACAGGGTCTCACCTCAGGGACAGGATAGGACAAGGCAAAGAGGAAAGAGCAACATGCTTTATGAATTCAGAAAGTGCACACAAACCACAGGATTCTGACATTTCTGGGACATCAACAACAAAAGCAGAAGAAGGTCTTCTGCAGCTGTACTTTGATGAGAAACATCTCATTAAAAGAATAAATACATAATAGCATGGCAAATCATACATTGAAAAATAGAAAACTCTCTTTTCCCCGTAGTTAAAATGAGAGTGCCCTGAGCTTTGAAACTTCTGTTTCTCTGTCACCAAAGCTTGCTTCCTCAAATCACACACAGGGTTAGCTTAGAAACTTGTCTCTGCCTCCAACTGTTCTCCTTCATTTCTTCCCCCACCCCCTTTTCTTTCTTTCCTCCTCTCTGGGTCTTTCTTTCTCCATTCATCTTTCCCACCTTCATTTCCTCCCTCTTTCTCTCCTTTCCTCTTCCTTCTTTCTTTGTAATCTTCTTCTTTCCATTTTTCATTTTCTTAATTTACAGCCTTTTGCAGATCTGGTTAATGTCTACTGTGTTTCCAAATAACCTTGCAGGAAAGTGTTAATGTAGCACTCTATGAAAGGGAAATTAAAAATAAATCTGATACATTATTGGCATTTGAACAGAAGCAAGCAGAAGCTTCATTTGCTCTCTCTGGCACCCAAAGAAAGTCTTGCAGCTAAAGCCTCACCCTTGACCTTGTTTTCTGCTTTCGGGGTATATTGTGTTTCTCTTTTTTTGTTACATGTCTGGTTAGCAATGCCATTGATGTTCATCTGGAAGTTAGAGAATTGCTGTTTGAAAAGTCTGTGCTCTACTTCATGAAGGCTAGCTTGATTTTCTCCTTTTTTGTAATATTTTCTCTTTTTGTGGTTGGCAAAAAAATCATGATCGAGGTCAAGTCTTAAATGCACTGAAGAAGTTACACGACTAAAATTGTACCATCTAAAAGTAATAGGTTTTCACCTGATTTTCAGTTTTCATTCTTGTCTAATACAAAATTTGATACTTTAGACATTTGACATTTCCAAACAGAAACTCCAAGTATCACAAATAAGTGGATTCTAGAGTTCAAAAGAAGATGCTACTGATGTTCTGAGTTTTATGTTTTTAAAAACGCTTCTTTAATTTCATTTTTATATGTGTATGTGATATATGTGAATCTGATGCATGTGTTTGCTTGTATGTACTCACACACTTCTGTTCCCATGCATTGGAGGCTTGAGGTTGACCCTGGATTTCTTTCCCAGTCTCGGTGTATTTCCTATGTAATGGGATGATAGGCATTCTGCCACAACCACCCAGCAACTTACTCCGTACTACAGATCTGAACTCCTGGTCTTACCCCTGGAAGGGAGCATGTTAACCTTTGAGCCAACTCTTTAGCATATTTGGTTTTCATGATTAAGTCACATATTTTAGGCTTAAAATGATAAATATATTAGAGATTACGGTGATAGTTACATCACTATTGTCTTTTAGGTCAAGGAAATAACAACAAAAACACCCAAGCAGGTCATATATTACCATTTCTTACTTTTTAAAAAAAATTTTAATCATTTTTTATTATTTATTCAATTGTGCATGTATGCGTGTATGCGCGTGTGTGTATACGTGTATGTGTGTGTGTAGAACCACAGACGAATTCGGGAACCACAATGAACCGACTCCACCTCCTCCTTGTTTACTCTCCCCGGGGATTCACAGGCTCGGCCCTACCAGGACCAGAAACGCAGGCTGCCCCTGCTTTTGCCCAGCGTCTATACGTGGGGTCTAAGATCCGAACTCAGGACCTTCCGCCTGCAAGGCAGAGGCTTAACTCCTGAGCCACCTCACCAGCCCCCATTTCTTATTTTTTTGCATGTGTGCATGTTTGTGTGTGGTGTACAAGAGAGCACTTGAATGTGTGTATGTGTTTCTGTGGAGGCCCCAAAGTGAATAATTATGCATTGTTTTACCTCCTTATTGCCTTGCTATGGGTTTTCCCAGGCTCCTTCTAAGCTCGGAATTACAGATTTCCACCATATCCACCTGTCATTTTTAAGTGGGATCTGGTGATCAGAACTCAGGTCCTTTGGTTTACCAGGCAAAGGCTTTAATCACTGACATCTCCCCACCATTCATTAACCTTTTTAAATGCAAGAAAATTGCTGAAGTCAATAAAAACTGAGCGGTGTAGTAGAGTTAGAAGTTTTGGGTTTTTTTATTATTTATTCAATTGTGCATGTGTGCGTATGTGTGTGCATGTGTGTATGTATGTGTGTGTATGTATAACCACGGACGAATTCGGGAACCACCATGGACGCCTCCACCTCCTCCTTGTTTACTCTGCCCCGGGATTCACAGGCTCCGCCCTACCAGGACTAGAAACGCAGGCCGCCTCCGCTCCCACCTGGAGTCTATACTTGGGGTCTGGAATCCGAACTCAGAACCTTCCGCCTGCAAGGCAGAGGCTTAACCCCTGAGCCACCTCTCCAGCCCCGAGTTAGAAGTTTATATGAACAGTTCCACTTACTGTTTCATCTTCACGTGTGTGTGTGTGTGTGTGTGTGTGTGTGGTTTACACATTTGTATAAACCTGTGTGTATCACTGTGCATCAGACATCATTCTCATTTGATTTCAGCATTAGTCTTTGAGACTTAGTCTAAGTCTAAGGGTAGTCGGGAATCCCAGAATTTCCCTGTCTGTATCCACCACCACTGAAGTCACAAGCCTGTGACTTCACGCAAATTGTTGCATGTTATGCAGGTCCTTGATTTTGAAGTAAGCACTTTATTGATTGAATGATTTCCCAAGCCCAATGTTGATGTTCTTCAACATTTATTCTTAATGATTGTTAAGTTACTGGAAAAACTTTTTATCTACTGATTGACAGTAAGGTCAATCAATCCAACACGATCATTAACTTTAGAGTACATGAAATCTGGTTTTCCACAGTTGTTTTTTCTATTCCAAATTGAGGAGTAAATCAAAATATTTGTATTAATTTGTGATAGTATATCCTGTAAGAAGAAATGGGGAACACAGTGTTATTAATCTGCTTTTTATTTGAACATGTTTGCTAGTACATAAGAATTAGGACTGTATAAAATGGTAATCTATGAGATATCTTGAAAGGTACTTGTAGTGTGTGTGTGTGTGTGTGTGTGTGTGTGTGTGTGTGTGTGTGCTGGGATTTTAACTAGGACTTTATTGTACATATTAGGCAAGTCTTTTATCACTGAGTTGTTCTTCCACCCCCAAATAAAATGAAAGATCAGTTTCTTTAAACAACAAGAGAAAAATGAATTTTTCTTCAGAGACTGATTAGTTTATATGTTTCTTCTTATAAATCTGTATACAAGTGAAACTTTTTCAAAAATGATAAGTATAGGTTAAAAGATTTCTGTTTAGCGATGGGTCAGGGTTGTTAAGACTCTGTCTCCCAAATAGAAGTTCCTAAATTCGTAAATTCAGATCCCAGGTTGCATGTAAATACGCCTAACCTCTCCCTCACCGCGGTTTCCTACTTTTATTACATCTACCTTTGAATATACTCTTATAACAAGACTCTAATTTAACAGGTCTTTATCTTTGGCCAGGGGGTGACATGCAATACCCATCAGGATGGAGCCAAGGGCATTGCAGGAGGAGCAAAACTGAAAAAAAAAATCAACAAACCATAATCCAGAACATCAGAGACTCTATATCAATCACCTGGAACTAGGCCAGCCTAATTTCTCCCCATCCTGAAGCTCAGGGAAATTTGCTGAAGAGGGGGCGGTAAGATTGTAAGAGCACAAGGATGGGAGGAGCAATGATATGCAAGATACTCCACACAAGTTAGGGCCGAAGCAATCATATTTAGACTTTACATGTCCAGCGCAATGTCCAACACACTACTGACCTCACAAAGTCTAGTATTTGCTAAAGGCACTAGGATCTTGGGAGGAAGGGATTGACAGCCACAGTAGTGTTCCTATGCTTAACGGGAACACAGGAAAGGGTTCTGGGAAATGCCATATCAGAGAGGAGGAGGACCCAGAGGAGAGTTTGACATGCACATTAAAGGATGCTCTGGGGATGGGAAGAGGAGGGATTAGGGGATGGGGAGGGAAGGGGGAGCGGAGGGGGGCACAGGGGGATAGAGGGGTTGGAAGGAGGAGGGGATCGGTGTACCTGTTAAGTTGGTATGAGTGGAAATTAAAAAAAAAAAAGTGCCTGGCAGAAAAGGCAAAGGCCTCTAATTCTGGTCCTGGGGGGTGGAGCCTGGGAAATCCAGAGCAAAGCAAGAAGGAGGTAGAAGTAATGCAGGATGATTTCTGAAGTCACCCTTGGTCCTCAACAGGGATACACATTGCCCTCTGTCACACACACACACACACACACACACACACACACACACACAAAATGAAAAAGGAAAAAAAAATTCTATTTAGAAGACAGCTACAGTATTTCATTCTATTCATGGTTATGTTAGAAAGTTGTCTTGTCTAACCGCAAGTCTCATCTAAGTAATTCAGTCCTGTAACTTTGAGCTATTCAAATTTCAGGTAGCCAAGTGGCATGGAGCTACTGCACTGACTTGTCATGATTAAGACTTTCTTTACAAGTCAAAATTGTTTGAATATGAAGATTGCCAATTTGTGTACAACACTTACATGGTTTAAAATATTGGAATAAGAAAATAACCACATGTATGTCATATTTGGAGTAAATATATTTTTATTTCCTCATGAGGGATTCAATTTTTCCATAGTAAAATAATTAAAGTTGCAATTTTGAATATAAGAGCTCATATTTTTCCAAATGAAAGGGGAAAATGAAGAAGTTGCTATGTAATAAAGCACTCTAATATTTTATAAGTATCTTATTTAACAACTTCCTAAATTTTGTTATGTGATGCCACTGGTCCTTTCCCACAGATTTAATTATGGAGCCAATAACAATGAGGTTAGACAATGAGGTCTTGAATTGGGGTGTTCTAATTCAAATTTATATAGCACAATACTTTGTTCACTTATTCATTCAGTCAACCAACTTTATTAAGGTCCTAAAATACTTAATATTTTTCCAGGTGTAGAAGACAGGAACATGAATAAATCTCAGTGCCAATTCTGAAGATTTTAATATTCTATTAAAGGAGGATATTGAAATATAAACTCCAATTTATTATCACACACTATAACAGATGTACATGTATGATGCTGTGTTTCCCATAATTTGGGAGTTATTTTTGGTTTATGTGATTAAAAAAGGGATTCTGATACTAATGAGAAGTTAGTTTGAGTCCATGGATCAGAACAAAGTCACCATCATGTATTTGAAAGGACCAAAACACAAAAAAAGAGAGATTTTAAAATTGTGAGTTTGATTTGATCTTCCCAACTGTGAGCATCAGGTGTATGAGAGTCTTAGAAATGCAAACTTTGCAGAAGACAAAGCCAAGGTATATAATTGCTCAGACTCTCCAGTCAGTATTTTCCTAGGTAAGTTATGACTATGAAATTTAAAGGACCTAAAGACAGAGTTAATAGTGATTCATGAAGCTTAAATGATGTGTTTTCAAGACACTATAACAGTAAGAGAGAACAGAGCTTACTTAGTCTTAAACACATCACCATTCAATTCCATGATACAAATTGTTACTGAAAATTCAACATTCTGATCTCGAGCTTCCCAGTACTTCAGGTCTGTTTACCTGTGAACAAATGGACCACGTGTTTACAAAAAGGAATATTCTAGCCATAGAATTCCTCCTTGCTGATGCGCATTGCCAAGATGATACGTATGTATGGAAACTGTGCACATTGCATTCTAAAATGCTTTGCCTAGAATTTGGTCTCTATAAATACAATATTGGATAGCAAAAAAACAACTTGCTTATTTTTTATTTAGGAAAGTAGCAGAAAAAAACACATTGAAGGATTGGCGCATCCATAACTCATTTAAATATTCAGTGAATATTATCATATGCACTGACTTTGAATAATATTCAAAATGAAATTCAACTAAAACCAAAAGTTGCATGCAATTAGTTTAAATAAAATCCAATGGAAGATATAGTCTGAGATGTGAAAGATAAATTCACTAAGTAGCTGATTATGAAAAAAAATTGGTAAGTGGATTGTCCTAGAGAAAGTCTGTTCCAGGTTCTGAAGATATTAGAAACAAGGGCTTTCATGTGTGAAAATGGAGAATAAATAAGAAAGTAATTAACAAATAATGTGAAATGCTGGCAAATATTCTAAATCAAGCAAACCTAGAATCTAATGTGAAAAATGTCTTGGGGAGTGCTTCCTTTGAAGATATAAGGAGAATCTCCAAATATATCATTTATTTAAGTATGGGTCAGACAGTTTAGAAAGATTTGAACCAAGAAAATACTTCCTTAAGGAATAGTAAGTGTGGCAGTCTCCTGATGAAAGCAGGTTGACTTGTTCAAAATGCCCAATGGAGAATAGGAAGCAAGCAGTTTTTCAGACATGGGCCGCAATCACTCAGGGCCTTCAGCTCCTTTGACAGGCATGTGATGGTAGTAACTGAGTTGATCACATGTGATCTTTTTTAAAGATGCCTTCAGTCACATGTGGAATAAACTGAGAAATAGGAAACTTATTGCAAGGAAAACATTTAAGAGCTGCGTCAGAGATCCAGCTGACAGAAGAGGTCAATTCCAGGCTACATTTCAAAAGTGTTTATGAAAGATCTGCTGACATGTGCCCAGAAAGGGAAGTGCGTGAAAGTCAAAGCTGGAGTGCATCTCTGTATCCTGGGAGTCACAAACACTACAGTGACTCTTTTAGTTGATTCAATGAATTTAAGTTCTAGTTCCTGAGGCATTCCAAGTTTTTATTCCTTGAAAAAAAAAGACAACATCATTTAAAGTTGAATTAAACATCAGTCCATTTCCTCCAGTATTGTGCCAATTTATTTTATGCACATTGGGAGCCTTTGCCAAGAGGTCCATGTTAATGTTTGGACAACGTCGTAGTTTTTAATATTCAATTGCAAAGCATGATGGACATTGTAGTTTTCAGAGTTATCCATATGTGGCATTATCTCAGCTTGCAAAATTTCATTCGCCTGTCAAAAATATCATTTGCTCCAGGCAAGTGATTGAATGAAACTCTACAAGACCAATCTATATAAAGTAGTAGGTGACAGACACTTAAAATTCTCATTTCAAGGAAATATCACTCCAATTGAAGGTCTCCTTCCGTACATAAAATGTTCAGACATAACAACAGGATTTTGGTAACAATGAAGCTACCTGCAGGTAAATAATCTCTGGGCAGTGAATTTCACTGTATATGTTAATAGATTATAGGGATACTTTACATAAGCACAAATATATCCTGAAAAATTACATATATAGACTCTGCTCTGGATCATATTAAGGACAGTTCTTAGAAACATCTATTTAGACAGACATGAAAAATATTTAGGGTGAGAGTATCTCAGCCCCAAATATTTTGCTATGTTGTGAAAATAAGCAATGAAATAAAAAAAAGTCAGGCCAAAGCAAATACACCTTTAGATGAGAGAGTAAAAGGAACAAAGATGGTCAAAGCTTCAGTGAAAAGGAAAGGAGTTGAGTTTTTCTCTTTGAGGAATGTGGTGATGGGCAGAGTTTGCTATTAAGCAGAAGATGAAGTGCCAGTGTTGTGGCCTGGGTAATTAGAGCTTAAATCCTCTCTGTACATCATAGAAGCCAGGCTTCTTGTTTTTGAATATGTGCATCGTGATACTTTGGCTTGCTTATTGGTTATTTCTCTTGACAACTTGAACCTGAACATTAAATCCCATTGGCAACAACTATCTGTCAAGAGGAAAAATGAAAAAATAAGATTTGTGTATTTAGTTTTCATTATAGAAGTGCTTGTAGTTGAAAAAATATGTACCTGTCAAGTTTTCAACATCTCGCTGGGGATGCAAGCAATACTGTTGTGATTTCAGAACCTGGCTGACAAAATCACGTTTCAGTAGTAAAGACAAATCAAGGGTTTTCCTACTCCCATTCCTTTTTAATTCTTTTTTTTCTTCCCGCTTTGACAGTCATACATAACAATTTGAGACCTAAGTGCCACTTTGATGTACTATTTCATTATTAAGTGGCACAGTCACCAAAGAACAGATGACGGGCCTGTACTCAAGGCATTGTGAATTAAACAGCACTCTACAACAGGGAAGCTGAATGGTCCAAAGAATTTTGAAATATTTTTAAAAAATAATTAAAAATGTGATTTGGAAGCTTAAAAGTATGTAATTTAAAAAATTCCAGCTAGTAAATTGTAAACTATGAATAAACAAAATGTTTTTAGCATTATCATTAAAGTTTATAGGAAACATTTAAAGATATTAGCAAGTAACCCTAGCCCACAATTACTAATACCAAATATGAGCCCTTGATGTCTCTTAAAGAGAAAGTAAAAAGAGAGGAAGTCCATTATGAATTTATGCAGTTTATGTTCAGAAGGAAAAAGCATCTATATATGACAACTTTATACAATATTGATAGAAAAATATACTGAGGATATTTCTTGATACCTAAAATGGAAGAGTTATCACTAAAGTAATATTGACTTCAAGTACTTAAATTAATTATTTTGTCAATATCTCTACAGAAAAATCAATACGCCTAAAATTAAACAACAGATTTTTTTTTCCAGAGGCAGGCTAATCCAGAAGGCTGGCTTAATTTTTAGTTAAAACTCATTAATCAATCCATCACTACTGTGGGGAAAAGAAGAATAAATGTGAAACAACAAAATTTTTTGGTAATTTCTAGTAACAGAAATTTATTGTATCTTCAAAATTTCTTCATGTAATATAGGTAACAATATTAAAATGCTACACCTCAAAGACTCCCCTCCAGAGATTAGTTAACAAGACCAAATAATCAATTTTATAAAGTATAAAATAGGAAAATTTAGAGTTTACTACATTCTAGAACATAATGTATAACAAAATATGCCTTTCCTTCTAGGTTATTAAAAAGCAAAGAAATTGTTTCACAAGTGCTTATTCCATGTTATGTCCCAGGGGAAAAGCAAGAAACACAAATTCAATCAATCTATATTATTCTGAAATATTTGCTATGAAACTTATCTGCTGGTAGTTCTGACAACTCAAAGTAATGAGTGTACCTCAGAACACGAATTACTGAGGAGTGTTATGTACTCCAAACTGTGATTTTTTTTCTTTACTCTTCGTCATTAGAAAACAAAACTTAATTACTCATCACTTTTAGCTCGAAATCTCACAAAACAAGGAAAGTATATAGGAAGGATGAAGAAGCACTTTACATGGATTTTAGGGCAGTGGTCAGGCATTACATCTTTGTGACATAACATAATATATATTATACTGTTCTGATCTGTTTGGGACCAAGTTGTTTCAGGATGGGAACAAAAAAATTTCATGAGTTTCCTTCTTTACACTTCTGAAGTGCTAAAGGAGTTAAAAGGGGGTGGGGGAGAAAGAAAAGTAATTATGGGAAATAAAATAAGAATTTTCTTAGTTACAAGTCCTGGCCCTTCACTGATTGCAGTAAATTATAAATTATGCAGTCAATGTAGGCCAACAAAAGAAGACATCTTCAAATCTCAGTCAAAGGTAATTACTTAAGTCGGCTGAATGTTCCCTTTTCATAGAGTGTGATCTCAGCCTGACAGCTCACACTGACAGATGACCTTCTCTGCAACGTTCTTATCCTTTGGATCATGAGCAGTGCGCCTCTCTCCCTGAATATCTCTATATATTTGTGACACTAAGCTTTCAAATACAGCTATTGACAAATCAGAACATCAGTCTAAGTGCTGGTCTTCCTATCACTCACAATAAAGTAGCTATCACTTGTGGTGGTGTAGAGCAAGCACATCTCTGAAAAATGAGTTCTCACCAAGTGCTAATTTGACACAGCTCGCTTGCCTTCCCATAATTGCTCTGTCATTGTCAGTTGGCAGTTCGGGCTCATTCCTGGAAGCTGTGCCGTACAATTGGATACAATTACTCCCATTTACCACCACTATTATGCCACTGATGTTGCCCAGTCCGCATATTGACATGCCTCATTAAACCTGGATGCGGGCCATTAATGAACATTGTTAGCATTTCTCTTAAACTTTTTTGCCTCTAATAAACAGTCAGTGTTCCATGAAGGAGCAGTGCCATCCGTGTGATATGATATTTATTATCTTATGGGGGAAGGGGACTCCCAGATGCTGAGAGAGACAGGAGAGAGACACAGATAGATCAGAGGAGAATAGCACAGATCAGCGGGACCTTTCTCCACCAGGAACATCCTACCATTAACTGAGTGACCTCTTCTATCTGCAGAAAGACAAGCAGGATAAACATCCACCCCAGAATTGCCCACACTACAGCAGGCTTCTCAAGGTTGTGTCTTTAGCAACACCTCTCCCTGGCCTTCTCCCACCCCCAGGTGGTGCTGTGCGCCATGATGAAGGTAATTTTGCCCTGGGTCTTCAATCCATTATGTCCAGCTAACTTCAACGCACATTTTTATTCAGAGATAATTATGTGTTGATCAGAGAAGTCAGCGGCTGTCACCCATAGAGCAGGCACACCTGCGGTGTGACATAGGTGGTAACGATGGCAAGCGCTTGAGCTGTCATGATACGGACAGGGACTTTATTACGTACATGTCATCATTTCTCTTAAGAAAATTATACTTTCCCACACAATGGCAATAATGAACCTTTACAGCACTGTCATAAACCTCATTTGCACTTTTATTCTTGACCTTCATTAAATGCAGACTAAATATATAGAAACATCTATAAATACACAAGAAGTACTGCATCTCTAAGGGTTTATAAATAAGTATGCTACTGCAGGGAAGTTTGAATTGCCAAATTGGAACTACACTATCTTTAAATAGAAACTTCAGGCATCTTAAGTGAGAAGAAATTTAGCCACTTTGGCATTAACTCTTCTACAATTATAATAAGAAAAATATTTATACAGCTGAAAATATTTCAGGAAATAGTTGTTTGGCTACTAAAATGGGTTTGCTAGATGAACTGAGATCAAGTTGTCAGATCTATCCTATCATAAAATTTAAATCAAAGCAACTAGAGATAAAAACTTTCTTGCCAGTGATGACTTGCAAGCTTTATGCATAAAAGCTTAAACAGTATTTACTAAAATTTAGTGTATAGTAATTAAGTTGTCATATATATTACTTTAGCTATGTAGAAATCAGAAAAACAGAAAATTTTGTTATTTCATTTGTAAATTTACTCATAGCATGAAGGGAATTAATTTATATAATTTAAAAATGCAATAAAATTGAGTCTGATCTACATTTTCATTAGGATAATCTTGCATTTTGAAACATATGAAGTTATGGAGAGCAGATAATTCCAAAAACATTTCCATTTTAGTTCCAAATTTTATTGCCAGTTCTTATCAGATTGCTCTGTGAACACGGCACTAACATCTCTATGATCATGACCAATTAGGGTCCCTAATGTTAGGTAACCATAATACCTCACCAAAGGACATCGATGTATGTATTTCTGGGAAAGTTTTCATGCTGTTTTTGAAGGAGAATTTCTTCACCTTCCTTTTACTTAAGAAATGCAATTTATAACAATTTCCAAGGCATGTCAAGCCTTAGTCCATCTTTCCTGTGGTCAGTTTGCATAAAAAAGGAGCTAAGCAAATGATAATTTTCCAGTTTCATTTGTATGTGTGTATGGGGGTCGATTCATGTGTATATGCATGCTTACATGTAGGTGAACACATATATGCTTGCTGGTGCACATATATGTGCGTCGGGGGGTGGGGAAACAGTGATAGCAGATATCAGAAATGATTCTGGATGTCTTTGCAAATTAATGTTTTGAGACTGGATCTCTAATTAAGAGACTTATAACTTATAAGGTTAATCTGAACAGCCAACTTTTTCTTTGCATTGCCAGGCACTGGCAGGGTTGGACTTTCAGGTGTTATGTGGGAAATGGGGCTTCAAATTCAAGTCCTTTTGGTTTCTCAGCAAACCTTAATTGCTAGTGATCCCCCTATCCCCAAAGCTAATATTTTCTAGATATGTTAAAAAATTTTCAATAACAAACTTTATTTTATTTATTCCATAATTATTTCTATTCTGTTTCTATTTACTTCATGTTAGTTGAAACCTCACTGGGGAGAATGAATTAAGGAACCATGATACCGATCACAGAGGTCTTAGGACAGCAGGCTCATATAAAGTAAAACATGACCAATAGTCTAAATTGATGATTGAAAAACTGATATTTCAGACTTGAAAAATGGTAAACCTCTATGTATCTATGTATGTATATGTATACATATCTATTATCTATTATCTATCTATCATCTATCTTTTATATATCTATCATTTTTTGATTTATTTATGTATCTATGATGCTAGGAATCAAACTTGGAGCCCCAAACATTCAGCAAGAACACTTCCAACTCAACCACACTTCCAGTCTCTCATTTTGTTAAATTACTCACTCATTATTCACTTTGACTCAATCTAGGTTATCAAATCAGTTGACTGTCAGATTGACTATTGTGGTAGTTTCATAGCTCACAGCACTTGTGCTCAATAATCTTTCTTTTACTTCACGATGGCTCCGAAGTGCAAGAACAAAGTGAATGGCAATTCAAACATGCCAGAGAAGCCATGAAGTGTGCCCTTTAAGTAAAAAGATAAAAATTCTCCATGTTGAGAGCAAAAACTCTTATATTGAGAATACTGAAATCTGCAACAGAGAATGAATCTTCTGTTCCCTGAAATGCAAGTTTTGTCATGAAAGCTACTGTCTTGGTGCAAGAGAAGAGCTTAGTTGAAATTGAAAAGGCATGAAGTTTATATAAGATATATGTAATATACCCAAATGTATGCACAAATAAATCCTAGTGTACTTAATGTCTGAGATTATCTGAGGGTTCAGGATCCTCTGAGAGTCTTAGGACCTTTCCTTGAAGATGTGGGTGAGTGTTGTAATTTGAACAGATTCCAGTTTAGAAACAGATATATGCACCATTTGTGTTTCTTTATCAAAATATCTATGTCTGGTTCATTCTTAAATAATTATTTAGAGTCTGTAATTTGCTAAAAGGCATTGTTTATGCATTTATAGTGCTATGAGTTAAATCTATTTTGTGTGACATAATTAAATCCTCTTACTCATTTCTCATTGCTGCAGTGGACAACTTAATCTCATAGCCCATTTTCTTTTTAGTAGCCACCAAATCTTTTAAATTTTCCTAGGACAGTGGTTTTATTTGCTTTCTGGATACGTATCTGTTCGCCAAACAGAGATGAGAACTCTTGTATATCTCACTAGATAGCTTGGAATCAAAATAGGTGTTCAGGAAACTAATGCAACTAGGTTTGCACTTCTTTCATTTGTAATGATGACTAAAGCCAATAGATAATTTCATATATGAATAAAAATGAAATTCTTTATTATTTTGGCAAGAACTATATTTTCAGACTCTGCTATTTGATACCAGAGTTGCTTTAAGTATGTGGCTGTCAATGCAAATCTTAAATTATTATTATAAGACATTCTTGGCTTGGTTAATTGTTAATTAAGATTACATTCAAAACTGTTCCACTTCTGCTCCCTGTTGTTCAAGGCCTAGGGAAATAGGTGGGGTGTGAGATGTGGTCAGCTCTCTGAAGTTCTAGCTTTATGGAGGAGGTGGGTGATGTTACCCATTGTGTTCTTTCCTTGACTTAATAACACTAAAATAAGACAGGAGTTGTTCTGGGCACATGTCTAGAATTTGACGTGTAGGATAGATGAAACTGAAACAGAGGAAATGATATGACCCACAAGTAGGGAAACACATATCTAATTGAGGCAAAACACACTGAGGAATGGTTTGATACCTTACTCTAAATTTTGTTGCTCATACTTAGAGTTTTCTTTTGTACTCCTACTTATTTATTCTAGGGGGTATTTTTTTTGTTGTTGTTGTACTTTACCTCAATGAAATTTCTTGTTTTTGTGATAGAGGGTAATCCAACCCAGAGAATCACACATGCTGGTCAACTCTTCTACTTTTGGTATATTTCCCTATCCTTAATGAGCTAATTCAATGTTTCATATTCATTTATATAAGAAAAGCTTAATAAATACCAGTCAGTTTGCACACTGATCCATACCTGGTGCATGAAATCAGATACAGGAAACACATATCTTCTTCCACAGGGAAGTCACATTATTGTACTGAGGCAACAAATAGACAAATAAAGTACCTTGTATGTTTGATATAGATAAATGTCATAAAGCAGAGAGGGACTCTATAGCAAGTCTGGGGAGGGATTTCAACTTTGAAGTCATGGCAGGGATCCTTGAGAAGATGAGGATGAAGCTGAGGATAGATCCTGAGAAGATAAGTGAGCCATGGAAGAGAATGGCAGGCGCTTGACAGATGAGCTCCAGGGACAGTGAGGAAATCAATGCTACTGTGATCTGAATTAAGTGAAGCAGGAAGTCAATGCTTAGCTTCAGCAGCATTGTCCTTAGAGCCCAGCATTTAGTTCTTTAGTGATATTGTAATACATTGTTAGAGGAGGAAGAGTTTGCAACAGGGTTACATGCAGCCTAAGCTGACTGCAAACGTGTTAGTGGTTGAGGATGACCTTAAACTTCTGATCTTGGTGACTCCATCTCCTTGGTGCTGATATTATAGGTGTGTGTCACCATACTAGGTTTTCAGATATCTTTTAGATATGACCCTATCATGTTATCTCCAGTAGGCTCTGCAATCAGAAAGAGGAAGTGCAGATTTCTTACTTGAACTGTATAAGCAGAGTTGCCTGCACTGGGCAAAATCCAGCAAAAGTTGTTTCTTGCTGAAAAGACTGTTAGAGAGCCTGTACTGCCAATCTGTTCACTGTGTTACTGCTACTCAAGTCCCTAAACAATATTCACAGTTCAGCAATGGTTTATGAATTTGTATTTTCCTTCAGAGACTAATTTAGCTGGCAGAGTTAGAGACATTTGAGACTAATTTTGCATAATTCCTGTTTTCTTATAGCATATTGAGCAGAAAGTTTCTATGAAGCAGAGAAAAATTGTTAACAAACATATTATGTCTATTGGTCTCTTGCTATTCACTTAATGAATTACACATACATGAAAGTAACTCATCCTTCCCTGCTATTCAATGCTCTTCTATTTGTTTTTCTGTTTTATGTAGTTATGCATGTATTTACTCTAAACTAGATGTTCTTATATACCTCAATAATTATAATGTAAAGTGCATACATTTTATTTAATACATATACATATTATTACTCAATCCAAAGTTTTTCACAGTTCTCATGCATCATGTTGCCATTTTCACATCATTCAAAATGTTCAAGCTTTTGATTCAGTGATTCAATAATCAAAAATATACAAAGTACTTGGCAACATAAAAGATCTTAGGTGATGGAGAGATGGTTCGGGGTTAAGACTCTGCCTCAAAAGCAGAAGAACCTTCGAAGACATAGATCCCAAGTTTGTTCCAGGTTTTCCCCTGCTTGCTGCCCCTATTCATTTACAAACATCTAAAGAAACAAGTTCTATAAGAAATAAGGATTCAGAAGTTACAAAACTACCTCAAGTCATGAAGATAAAGTTAGTTTTTCCTCTAACTAAAAGTTACTAGCTATCCCAGGCCACCACAACTGTGTAGCAAAGATATAGGTGACAAAATGTCAAGTTTTCTTAGTTGATGACTAGTTATTGTTTATCATGAAGACCTTTGGTAATGACTCTACAAAAAATGGTGAGATTTCTGTCTTTGCAATCTCTTGGGAACTGTCTGTAATAGGTATCACATTCTGATTTAATAAGCCTATTTAACAATTTAAGTGTTTTCTTTATCTCCTCCAAAAAAGCAGATCCTGGATCACATATAAAAATTTCAGGTGGAAATGGTGGTGGTCTGCATTTCTAGCACTGAAGGATGGTGTTTGGGAAATTTCAGAGTGAAGTAAAAAAAGGAGATACAAGCAATCTAGGATGATTCCTAAAGTCATCTTTGGCTTCCACAGGCACACTTGGTGCCCTCTGATATAAACACACACACACACACATACACACACACACACACACACACACACACACACACACACACTACAAAAATGCTCTAATGGATATACAGATACATTATTCAATGGTGTGAATGAATGACTCATATGGCCCAAATTCTGACAAATGTAATCTTTCTAGATTTCGCTACTTGTCATTCATATTTTGTGCTGAATTTGTAAGTTAACAAGATGTTATTGATATATCAGTTGGCTGCCTTGCTATTTCACTAACTGGAGTAGTCATATACATATTGTAATATTTGCCTTCCAAATATTTGTATAATTTGGTTATAGCACAATGGTGCATATATTAAAGAGTTGATCCTTGGATGTATATGGAGTGTACCACAATACATACATTCTTTGTTCTTTAGTTGTTTTTAAAAGTATCCTATGATTATTGAAATTATTGTTTCTAATTCACAGAATTTCTCTACAGAGAACGAAATACTTCAAAATAGTTCTAATATCAGTTTTAAGAAATTAGTGCAATTTTCATCTGCTAACTAAAGCAGGAAATCTTTTTTATTTTAGACATTCTTTTTATTCTATAATGAATTGCTTATCCTTCATTTAATAACAGGATTGAATTATTTTTCTTTTTTGTACTAAAAGTTTAGATAGTATTTCATAGCATATATCTGAATGAAAGAACATACACTAATGCCCATAATAACTACAATACTATTTGTGAGAAAAACTCTCACAAATAGAAATTTCTCAAGTTGTCAAGTTTTCCTATAAGAAAATGAAAAGTAATGCCAATATCTGTGCTTGCAAGATGAATATGAAAATGAGGTTCTGAATCAACATTTAAAATGATAGCTGAATTAAAAATTAACATGAAGTTTTGGATCTCTATAAAATTTGGAAATCAACACTGAGAAAATTAGAATATAATAATCAAGGGGAAAGTTGCTCTTAAGGCTAAAATAAGTGCAGGGAAGATAAATCTTAAAAGAATGTGAAAGCATGTTAGGAATGTTGAGGGACTCAGTAAGAAAAAAAATCTATTATGTTGGTGAGTTTGCACCATTTCTTCTAACTTCTCAAAGCTCCTTTTGAGAAGTTCTTCCTTAACCATTTGTATCAGATATTTCCCACCTCCTTCCTTCCAGTTTAACTTTTGATTATCAATGAGTGGGGAAATAAATTCTTCATGTGTCTGTTTACAGATCATTGAAAAATTATGAATACAGAACAAAAACTAATTTCAAACATGCATGAAAATGCTGTGTATAATATACTAAAAAAAGCCTAAGAATTCAGTTGTTTGTTCATAGTGCATTTAAACCACCAAATCATGTAATTTTGTAAAACTTATGTTCTGATCACAAAACCTTGCGGAGAAAAATTGAATGCAACATATAACATGCTCATGGATACTTTAGCTACAATAGCTCATTTTATTTCCCTATTCTACACAATAATAATCATTGCAATGCTGCAGTGTATATGATGTGATAATGTGACTGATATGTAGCTATAATTTTCACCATATATCGCTCCTTTTATTACATAAAAGTAGATGCTAAGATAAAATTCAGGTATTTCCATACATTGATCCATTCATAAAATCATTTTAATCTCTGTATAAGCTTTTCATTAATGAAAGGGAATGAGAACTACTGCTTACAATGACATTTTACACTAAGAATTCACTTTGCAATAAACACGAATGCTGTTGTTGCCAGTGAGTTGTAAGTGGCTGGGAGCCAAGTCAAAGCAGTCCATGCCAGAAAATCTGAACACCAGACTCATAGAGAATGATTACTTAACATCGTTTTAATGATGAATTAATGAGCAGTAAAAGCATTCCAATTCCAGTATGTACTAAACCTTGTATTTAAAGACACAAGGCCAGGAGAACAGATCTGTGACCTTTTTGATACTGTCAAAGGTTGGGTTCGCTGCAGTGAATGCCCAATCTGTCTTTCAAGGTTAACTACACATGCCATGCTGGGAAATGAAACAATTACTAACGAATTTTATAGGTATATTCTGTCAAATTTAAAAAGGCAATCAGAAGCCTAAATGAAAATTATGCCTGAGGAATGCATATAAGAAGAGGGAAACTGGGGAGGTATCTGTGTACCTCTGTGTTTGAGTGTATGTCTTAAAAATATACCATCAAAAAAAGGCTAATCTCAAGTTTTCAGGTACATGCAGAGTAAAATAACTGCGTATCAGAGGACTGGAACAGCAGCTTCTGGGAACAACAGCCTGCTGGGGAAGGACAGCACCTAATCATCTGGGCCACACTAGCACAGCAAGGCGCGGTGATTCATTATGCTGTAATTAACTTTTAATTAACTTTACTCTGCTTTACTTATTTTAGAAAATTAAATAAACTTCATTTTATTGCTCATGCTAAACCAATGAGCAGAAGCTGGAGTTCTGCTCTAATTAAAATAAGCAGTTGAGCAAAATTGTGTGTAAAGCATAATGAAGAACTCTTTCTGTCCAACCAATATATTTCTTATGTTCTGAAACACTTTGATAGATTTTGCAAGAATTCCATTAGTAAGGCACTGAAGGTTTCTAAAATATGTGATTTAAGAAATAATATTATAGGCCAATCTTAAGTATTGGGGCATAATTGATTAAAACTGAAGTAACCTTTCAAATTAGGTGATTAAGAAAAATGTGTGAGCGAAAGAGAAACAGACCAAAAAAGCTAGGCATAGGGGGACAGTGAGTTAAAAAGGAATTTGAAATTATGCTATTTTGTGCATTAGAAGTGATACCTGTATATTTTTCTTCCTGAAGAAGCCCCCCCCCCAAAAAAAAACCAATAAGAGAACCCACAGGTCATAGAGCTGAAAAGGAGCTAAAAAGTTAAGACTATACACATTACACATTCATTGGCAGATTCCAACTCTATTACATATTGCAAAACATTTGTGGCATGTTTTGCTCGTTACCCTAAAACACTCATATTTAATAATCACCTGTGTCATAATTGATATATTCATGTGTTTCTGAAGAATGCTAGAGAAAAGAGTGAATTGCCTTCAAGTTAGTGAGCTTAAGCATTCTGGCCTCCAGCATTAATATTAATGTGAAAAGCAAATAAGCCTTCATTTTATCACTTGAAATGTTAAGGTGTGTTCTACTTGTTTGCATGATTCAAAAATCTATTAAACACAACTGTAGAATTTTAAGACTATGTATTAGAGCACTCACCTCCAGTTCAGAACTTGCAACTTCGTTGTTGACAATCAACTTACTTTCTAGTTTTACATTAACCAAAATGGCTATACTCACTACATCCACACTGTAAAATCTGTATTTTGTAATTTCTGAATTAATTTATACCTTCTTCAGTATTTGAATCCTCTGAATGCACCTTTATATGTGCTCTTTTGGAACAGTTTGTGTTTCCTAAAAAATTTCTAACTTCAGTTTCGCTTGCTTATCTTCAGAGTCTTCTCTAGACATTTACCTTGCCCACAGGCTGGTACTAGCCATCCTTTTTCTGTTAATTCTTCAAGGTGATCAGAATATACCTGTGACAAATCTCCAGATACTCTACCTGTGAGGCAATGATCCCTGAGAGATAAGTAGTGGCATGCACAGGAAAATGAAGAAAAGAAGAGATTTTCCTTGAAAGTCTAAAGCCAACTTAGCTGGTACTTTTCCCTCCTTCTTCAACCTACTGAATAAAACTCCTGATAACTTGATGAGATTAGAAAAGTATTTTATTTTTTGACTTCTTCTTTCATTTATTTTAGCAGTTTTCTTTGGTATCACCTAAACACATTCATGGTTGCTCTATTCCTTATGTTTATTCATTTACCATATAATATGCTATTTTTTTCTCTAAACAATTCTCTGAACACTATAATCTCCAGAGCTTTTGAGTGAACAATGGAGGTAAAAATTGAACTTTGAACACTATTTTCTGTAAGTAAAAATAATTGTTTTTTCATTGTTTAATTAGAAAATTAATTTAACATCAGTAGCTTTGCTAACATTTGTAAAGAAAGGAAACACATAATCTACTAATGAATTTTTCTATTCTTAGCTGGAAAGTATTGATAGGAAGAGAAATATTTTTCATGAGGTTTATTGTTCTTATTATTTACTGGTAGAAGATGTTTTCTGAAGTATTGTCGTTGGAACAATTGTGAAAGAGCAGGTCATGTGTGAATCTCTCTGTCCAAGCAAAGAAATGAATGCATGTGGCACAATTGTCATGAGCTCTAGCATCATCTCTTAGGGCATTATAGTATATCAAGTGAAAATACACAGCCTATTGCTTAGGATGTCTGAACAACAAACTCTAGTAGTAGAATTGGTCATCGCATTGACCGAATTTCCTTGTTTTCATTACTATTGTAGTATTGGAAATCAAAACCAAGGTCTTGAATATCCAACAAATACTATCCACTGAGCTAAACTTATTTTACACTTATTTCAGCTGTTCTCCAAATTTTGGCATAAACTTTTAGAATGAGTATTGCTGTTGGATTGCCTATGACAGAACAACAGTGAGCTTATCTCACACATCCTGCCCCAGTATCTCTACTGGTCCTGGGAGTTTGGCAGATTTCCATAGTCCCTTCCTCATCATGTCTGATTTACTCTCTGAGCTCAGAGACACATCATTTTCAATCCTTTTCTAAATTTCATGTATTGTCCTTGATTTTTATTTCTAGTGCCAAGTCCTCTTAGTGTTGTCAAATATTTCTTAATAGAGTGTGAGGCTACAACACTCCCTTCTTCAGTTTCAGATCAGTGCTGCTTGTCCTTCCATCTCCTGGTGTTTTGAATAATCACATCCTTTCACTTATATGGATACTCGTGCGGTATTTATAGACTATGATCAAATTCCCCTCAATCTTTGACACTCTTGTCTACATAAATGTCCATGACCCAATATCTTATCCAACACATTATTGGCATCATTTTGCTCTCTTTTTATTATTAATTTTCCATTAACTCTCTCAATTCCTCTATATTTTTCTTCTGTCAGAATAAATAGTGATGCTATAATTCATTGGGTTTTTTTTTTTTGCTTTACTCTACCAAGGGTTAAATATTCAAAGGAAAAGTTTTGTCAAAGTGTCAACGTATATACTGATATGAATGGAATTTCTATTTCTTTGTGTCCAATTATTTCAGGATTACATTGGATACATAGCTTCTTTAATTTCTGTCTGAAAGATTCTTCATCTTACAGTGAGAAATATCTATATCAACCTTAAGTGAGCTTTATAAATTTAGTTATTGCTGAGTACAGTTCAAAGGAAAGCTGTAAGTTGTATCCACTCATAAACTTATTTTAAATACAATTATTACATCCAGAGTTTCTATTTTTGTACACTTGCAAGTAATTTTATAAGCCACAATACTAATAAGGTAGTATGTATTTTATACATTAGTATATGTTTGTGTTTTCATAGGTACTGCATTTTTCAAAGTTATTATAAATGCCCTACAGAAGTTTTAAATATTCTTTAAACTAGAGGTTTTGGATCATTCAGTAGGGAAATTTATTTGTCCCCTGATAAAAAATAAAATCAAATATGATACAGAGCAGCAATATTTAAGTGGAGATATTTTTTATTAGCTCATTCCTTCACTTGAATGCATTGGGGGCAGAGGCAAGAATCAGAGATATAATGATATGCTGAGTTTAATTAAAGATTTGAGAACTGGCAGATGTCAATTGTCTTTATTACACTATATGATCAAGGATATGATTCTATTACAAAGCTATATGACTTAGGAAAAAAACATAATTTTATACTAAGGATGGATTTATTTATGCAAGTTCTCTAATGAATGTGTCAAAAGCTTGTCTGAAATTAAAAGTAAAAGTAGATATAGTTCTAGGATTTCAGAAACAGTGCCCTTCCTAAGGGCAATCACACACTGGCCAATGGAATACTTTGCCTCCTTTATTGGTTCAAAGAAAATTTGCATTCCCTGAAACTCCCTCTACAGTCTTAAATCCCCACGTTTGTGAGGTTGGTTGTGGAATTATAAGGTTCTTGACTCTACTACCAAAGTCTCTAATCATAATGATATCTGCTTACTTAGTAAGGGTATTTTTAGTTCCACATACTTTATTTGTTTCTGTGCTATCTTATAGACTTTTTTTTCACTTTGTAACTTAACCCTGGGTTTTCATTCTCGGATATGGAACATAAGACAATCAGTTTCCACATGGTCCCTCCTGAACAGGTAGCATGGTTCAAACATAGAACTCCAGGTATGTGTCACATGTTTCACTTGGGATAAACTAGCTCAAAAATTGCATTTATTCTACTCTATATTAACTCAGGTACCAACTTTTTCCTATTAAAAAAGTAATAGTTTCCTAGTGATACACATTTAATTCTTGTTATAAATTGGACATTTTTGATAGCCTGTAAGTTTTAATATAAAAATCTATGCAATTTCCCAAACTCTATGTTAAGAGGCTATGAAGGTAATTAAAACCCTTAGCTATACTTTATGCAATATTAGTTTGCATTCTCATCCCTCAACTTCACTACATAATTTTCTAAATTTTATATACGCTACAGTTTTTTGAGCCATTTCTGATACAAAAGATACAAATTATGGTGTGATGTGAACAGAGGAGCTGCAAACTGAACTGCACACTTACTCTGAGACCACAGAACTGAGAGTGAAGTTTTCTGAGACTGCTATCAATCCACAGTTTGCTAAGGATACTACAAGTCAAGGTGGAAGCCATACTGTGTGGAATGCTTGTTCTTGGCAGCAATTTGCCAAGCCAGAAACCATAAAATCAAACCAAGGATCAGGAGGACAATTAAATTCATGACCTTACTAGTTCAAACATCTGTAAATTATATGGTTGAAGGAATGGGGAACAGGGTCAGGAAATACAAAAGATCACTGTCTGATGTCTCATCTTGCAAAGAATGGCTACAGCAATCTTACACATAGCATGGAATCACATTCTGTTTCCTTCCTGTTTAGTGTGAGGCCCTGTACTTGATAATAGAATAGGAACATATGATAGATCCTTAACAGAACTCAGCATTAGAGATAAATGCAGTATCTGAAACAGGTGAGGTCATTATTCATCCCAAATTTACTAAGTTACTGCTATGTGTATAGACAAAGCTAAACTTTGGTAAGAAGCAAAATGAAATATACACTGATCATTCATCAGATTAAAATCTAAGAATAGACACAGATAAGTTAGCAAGCAGTTGCAGAACAGTAGAATAAATACATACTATAAGGAAAGATACACTATTGTAGCCACATGACATCTGAGCTTATTTATAGAGACATTTAAATTAATACTTCAGGAATGTTCAAGAGGAAGAAGAAGGAACATTTCATGCAAATGATAAAGTACAGGCAAAAAGACACAAAGCCATAAAAATGACTACTGAGCACCAATAAAAATATCTGTTTAATCTGCTGGAAGCACATGAAAACACATATAAGTAACATTTGAGTTGTGTCTGGAAGAATGAAGAGATATGCACAAGACAGAAGAATAATCAAACTTGAAAAAAAATCACAAAAAGAATATCAAGCTAAATAAGGGTGACAAGAAGGTTCTTTGAGGTTTAGAACCACAATTAATGATCTTGCGAATTGAAGAATGGGTAGAGATTTGACGTAAATTATTAAGATCATGGCTAATTTCGATTTCCATAACAGTTGCAGATATGAAGCAAATATTATGGCAAGGTGATCATTTACATTATCTTCTAGTAATTTAAAAATTTAGAAAATGAGGAAAATATTTCTATAAATATTGTGGGTTATTTGTATATAAGACCTTTTGTAATGATGAATCCTGTTGTATTCTTTTTCCAATAGTTCAAGTTCACAGCAAAATATTACAAGAATTAAGAAAGGGCAGCAGAAATTAAGGGGTGTGTTTGGACTAAGACAAACGAAGCACCTGGATTAAACAGTAGTAACAAAACTGGAGGAAAATGGATGGATTCCAGAGAAACAAAAGCAGTAAATATAGAACAGACTTAGTTCAAACTCCAAGTTTCCAAATGAGACATTTGAAAGAACTATTATACCCTTCATTGAGATAGGGAGGTAGACCACAAAGATTAGATTACTTTTTAGACTTATTCAAGCAGATAGTTCTTTTGAGAGCAGGAGGAAGGATGACTGAATTGATCTATAGCTCAAACAGGCCGTCGTCTTTGCTAAGTGTGATACAAATGGTGTTTCTCTAGATGAAGACTGAAAGCAGAGTGTGGGTCCACCTGCCTTTTGGAGAGACTGTAGGATGGGAAGATTCCAGGGCAGGGTATAAAATAGATGTAAGTCAAGTTAAAGAAATAGATAATATGGCAGAAGTAAAATAAAACTAGGCACTTTAATGGCACAAATATGAAGAGAATATCAAGAGCTGAGTTCTGAGTAGATTCCAGAGGTAAATTAGTACATACTGATACACGAATTGCACATACCTAGAGGGTAAATGACTCTGATTGCCTCTGTCTTCACTCAAAACGTACAGCTTCCCAATATGGAACTTTAACAAACCTCTACTGAATTTTAGAGGGTCAAAGATCAATTAAGTAGTTCATTCAAGGGGAATAAAATTAAATGCTGTGCCTTAACATGTATTAAGAATCATGAAGTCGGTGTTGTTGACCTGGAATTTGAAAAGCTGATGAATCAAGTTTTGAATGTCTCTTCCTCAGTTCTGAAATTCACATATGGATAAAACAGGATCCTTTCAGCAGATTGCAACTTGTGCCCCTGAACATAGTTAGCCGAGCACAAGGGCACAAAATGAAACCATATGTGTTTTCTTTTGTGCTAATCAGCTTCAGTAGTATTGTCAGCACTTTCCAGAGCCCCTTCTCATGCAGTCTTCCATACTTTGATTAACTTTCTGCATTGAGGCATTTTGATGCTATCTATTAAACGCCCTTGCAAATATTGATTTATTGTTTTATAGTAATTATGAACCCAATAGCTTCTATATGAAGATATAAGAATGTTAAATTTCAAACAGAACAAGGGAAATGCATTTCAACCCTTCAAGAACACTTTATGAACAACTATTTAGAATACTAAGGGGGTTTTAGCAAAAGTTTAGAGGTCAGTAAACAGAGGTAAGTTTGGGCCAGAAATGAGAATCTTAAAATAACAATTCTTTAGTAAAATTCCTTGTTTCTTGTCCATGTAACTTAGGTCTTAGAGAGATTGTGAAGAAATCACAGAAAGAATTTACCTTTTCTTCTGTACAGTGATCCCTTAAAACAGCATCCATGGACATTCTTGCCAATTTAGACCTCGAAACAGCATGTAAGACTTAAATGGCCCCTCTAATCCGTTTCCTTTTGTAGCAAGTTATGTGTTTATGTTGGACCACAACATAGATACTCAAAATGTGTTTCAGCTCAGTGACTTCGTGTGTTCTGTTTAAACTAACCTTGTTCTTCCTAATCAGAGTCATTTCGACCGCAGTCTTGCCCCTCTGGGTCCTTCATGTTCTAGTGATTCACTCAGTGAATGTTCTCTACTTAGAAAAAGCCACACAATTAAATAAAAAGCAGTTTGAACACCAAACACAAGCAAATGGTAAAGTTCTGTGTATTGCAACTTTTTTATAGAGTTTTCATTAGTATTTAACAGCTTCTTTTCCCAGCATAAATGTTTGTCATGCAAACAGCCATTGGATGTATTATACTGAACTGCTGCACTGCTCAATTCTGTCTCAGAATGCTTGTCTCCTTTTCTTTGCTTAGGCTTTTTGTCTGGATTTCTGAGATCACAGCTTGAGTTTTGTCCCCATGCAGCTTTCTCTCAGTCAATGGCAAAGCAGCAAGATACTCTAGTTAGTTGATTCCCTTGCACATACTGCTCTGTCAAAACTGTTCACTTGCGTTTCAAAAGACCATGACAAGCCCTGAACAATATGGCTCTGCAGAGATTCGTCTGTCCAGGCTTTCTACACTGTCTGCCATCATGCCTGCATATCTCTCCTTTTCTGGGATGTGTCACTCATGTGCTCCAGCAAATACCAACTGTCTTCTACATTTAATATACTCTCTTTCCATCAGAGACATTTTGCAAGAGTTTTATATTCATTTTACTTAGCCACTTATCTTTCTATGTAGCAAACATCATTCATTCAGACTTTTCTCATGTAATACTGTGTTCTCAATTAAAAAACTAAAGTTTTCCAACATCTTGCTCTTTTCTCTTTGTGATACTATTATTCATTCAGTAATTATCTTAGTATTTTTAATTTTTAACTTTATTTATTTGTGAGTATATGCGCACTCTTTTACTTTTGCAAAAGTGTGTATGTGTAATGTTAGGGCTGAAGTAATCATAATAGGACTTTGCATGACCTGCTCAATGACCAACATGTCATTGACCCCCCCAAAGTCTAGCATGAATCACAGGCTCTAAGATCCTTAGATCCTTAGAGGTAAGGGATTAAGAGCCACAATAACGTTCCTATACTAAAGGGAACACAAAAAAGAGCTCTAGACAATGCTACTGAGTCCTTACACCTCATCAGAGAGGAGGACCCAGAGGGAAGTTTAACATGCACACTAAAGGATGCTCCAGGAATGGGGGAGGAGGGAGAACTGGGAGAAAGGGAGGGAAGGGGAAAGGAAGGTGAAAAGAGGAAAAGGAGCAAAAGGATCCAGGAGGGGTGGAGGGAGGGAGGGGAATGGGGTACCTATCAAATTTGTAAGAGTGGAAAAAACAAATTAAAAAAAATACAATCTATCTTAATTACAAGTGGTTTAAACAAGAATAAATGCATATGAATTCCCCCCAAAAAGTTTGTGTGTGTGTGTGTGTGTGTGTGTGTGTGTGTGTGTGTGTGTGCGCGCGCGTACCAGCAGCTGCTGTGTCCCTGTGGAGGACTAGGAGTAACTTCTTCAGGAATCATCTTGGATTGCTCCTACCTCTTTTTTGTTTCAATCTGAGATTTCCCAGGCTCCACTCATCAGAACTAGATGCGCAGGCCACCACTGTTTCCACCTGGCATTTTTATGTGGGACCTGGAATCTGAACTCAGGACCTTTTGCTTGCAAGGCAGAATCTTAACCTCTGAGCCATCTCTCCAGCCCCTCCATAGTTATTTTAATTTTGATATGTGCACTTCCATATTCTGTCAGGAGCATTTTTAAATAATATTCCCTTTTGAAAGTAGATATTACATATTTTTCTATGTGGATCAGCACAATAGAGCTGTATGCACTCTTAAATAGATAGTGAATAGCTATCACAGAATATGGTATTGTGAAAGAGAATGGGATATTGAGCAAATCATATAGACATTCTCTGTAATAAAATCCATCCTGATAGAAAGTGAGCAACATTCACAGCTTTAATCTATGGCAATGAGTTTTATCAGTAAGAGTGCCAGAGAACATAAGCAGTTAAGATTCCTGGAGGTAAAATGAACCCAATTAAGGTGATTTACCACATTCCAAAATGACTTGACAAGTACATTTAGCTCTCTAAAATGATATCTGTTCTTATATCTGTCATGGATTAGAAAACCATGGGAATTCAAGATATCATCACCATCTTCTTCATCCTCCACATCAAGGACATTTATCAAGAATATTCCTGTGATGGATCTGTTATCAAAACATTTAAAATAATATAGTTCAATGTCATCAAAGAAGTTCTAATCCTATATACCAGTATTCAAAACTTATATAGAACATCTGCATACACTAGGTAAATCAATTCCCAGATACTTTTATGCTTTATTAAGTTTCAAGATTCCTTTTATGAGATAAACAGTTGCTGATAGTTTAGATCAAGGAATTGGAAAATTAATTCTGTGAAAAGCAAACAGCAAATATCATTAGCATTCTAAGTGGTGCAATCTCTGTAGCAACTATTAAAAATGTTCCCAGGTCACAAAATCAGTTATAGAAATGCATAAATGCCAAACATAGGATGTGCTCCTACAGAACTTCACAATGAAAACAGACAGCACACTACATTTGACAAGAAGGTCATAGTTCTCTGATTTAAATGTTAGAACATTCTGACATGTTTCTAAATTGCATTTATAGAAGCACTAATAAAATAAATATATTTTTATGGATAGAGAGATCATGCTATGAGATATTAGGTGAGCTTTCATTTTCAAAAGGTAAAAAATCCTTAGAAGTCAAAATAGTAAGAAACGATAGATTCACAAAGTGTCCCACTACCAAAATCTGTAGCTGCCACCGAGTACTATTACCTTAGACCTAAAGTTTTAGTTTGAATGACCACCACACCAACTGGAAAACTGAAAGTAAAGATAAAAAAGATATCTGCAAGGTTAGAATTCAAACTTTGAATTTTCACCTTATTGAATTAATAGTTTTTAATATAGTAATTTTTACCATCAGCTGTCTGGACTGAACAGAAGAACCAAGCAAATCAAATTCTCACGTATTGTTTACTAATGGGGAACATGAAGTACACTCAGTTGCCATGACCTGTCTTCAGGGAAATTATGGAAAGTCATGCCAATAGCAAAATGTGTATGTGTAAGAACTGTCATATATAAAAGATAAAATTAATAAATCTTTACAGAAAAGAGAAGTGTAGTATGACTAAAGAGTATTTTCACAGCATCCAAGGTAGCATTGCAAAAGAGCACAAGAGGAGAGGAGTTGAAGAAATGGATGATGGAACAGAGTAAATTATTCAGAAATTCGCATAAAAAGAAATGAGGAAAAACAAAAGCAAAAAATGCCACAAGATAAAAAGAACAGACCCAGGAAGTTCTGAAAGGTATCTGTATTCCATAGGCAGAGGACAGAATAAGTAAAAGAGACAGTGAAATGATTAATAGTTATGAAGATAACATCTTAGTTGAAGAGCAGAAGTAGTTTATAATCTAAAACCACTATAGAATTTATTAAAAGTTTACCTTCATAGCAAGGTAAGTTAGATATTTAGAAATTAAAGAAACTGAAATTCTAACACTTTTTTTTTTTTTTGGTAAGCTTATTCACATCAAGAAAAATTTAGGCAGCTCTTATAACAAATCTGTTCTCTGGATTCCTCTTGGGGATCATTTCTGATATTAATGACTTTGGACTGTATCAAATGTGTGGAGAATCCCATAGTCTACATTGCTATTCACATTATCATTGGTGGTGATTGAAATATAAGTAATGGTCCAAGAAGTGACACACACAAACAAAAAGTTGTGAGCAGTTATATTCTCCCATCTATTCTCTCTTCTATCAAATTTGTGACCCCTCAAAACCACTTTATTTACAACTTTGTATCATTGTCGTCCTTTTTTCTCCATGTATTTACCTTAACTACAATTTGGCTTCCATCCCTCTCTGTTGTCCAAATTCACAGTCATGTTGATCTAACTTTTTCTGCTGTTCAGTGTCCTATTTCAACCACCTTAAATGACATCTCTTTGGTAGCCATGATAATCTCTGAAACAGTGACTGGAACTGCACTGACATATACTTATCTACCTGTGGACACTTGTACCTAGGCTGTTGTTGATGGTTCAGAAAACCACAGATCCAATGTAAGAGTTGCAACTTCATCCACATCAAGAATCTTCTATTTATTTAAAGTTGGCTCATTTCTCATTACATGCAAAGTTTACATGAGACTTCTTTTCCTACATTGTATATGCATTTCCACCTCTTAAATCCTATAATTTTACTTCCTTACATTTCCAAATGTCAGGGATTCAATTAAATATTCTGATCTCAAATAGTCAAAACATCTTAGAAGAGCAGGCTGTGGTATACACTGAGTAAAGACTCCCTTTTAAACAGTCCTCAGCAATTGCTATGAAAGTAATTCCTAAAATTTCTCAGGAATCTACTGAATATTCTAGTGCTGACTTGATTGACCTTCTATCTTTTAGATTTCTCTTTATTTTTTTCTCTCCTTTCTCTCTTCCTCTTTTTCAGCAGTAGTGGGAAGACAAAGAAGACCTCATTCACACCAAGCAAGCACCCTATTGGTAGATTCCTATCTTTAACCCTTTCTTTTCTAATGTATCTTACTTTGGTCATGACGATATGATTATTTTGCTAATGTCTTCTCTCTCCCAGTGACTGGTGGAGAAAAAGCAATTAAAGCCAAGTGATATATCTGGGAGCAGTGGGTCATCTGATGTTGAGTGAGGACAAGGTCTCCAGTAACAACTGATTCTGTGACAGAAGTTGATGAAAGACCATGAGGTTCCAAAACTGAAGTTTTTCTGATGTCAGGTAGAGTATAAGAGGCAAGTATTTTATAAGAAAGAGGCAAGTATTTTAACTTTCTGTTAACTATAAAGAAAACTATAACAAACAGCACTGTTAATCATTCTGCTTTTTCTATCTCCACAATTTAATCTTTCTCCTTTTCTATTAAAACAATTGCTATTTGCCAGTTCATGCATGTGAGTAATTCATTCTGCTTTTTTTCCACTCTGGTAAACTTTTATCCCAACTTAGCAAATTCCATTCCCACTTGCATGTCTTTTTGTCTTGTGACTCCTCAAATAGGGTATGAATATAGATGTGGAGCTATACACTGGACCACGGTGGCCAATTCTATGGTTACATCTCTAAAGACAATGACTTGACTTCCCCTTAGCATCCATAAATAGCCAGTAACTCCCCAGGAGACACTTACTCCCCAAGATCCCCTCTCTCTGCCAGTTCAGGGCAGATAACCAACATTACGTGCTCTGGGTTCTTGATTGCAATGTCCATGTAATGCCCAGAAGACAGCATTTCATAGCATTCCTCCCTGCGATCTGGCTCTTACATTCTTTCTGCCCCTTCTTCTGCAATGTCCGCTGACACTGATACCAAGCCTCTTCTTTTCAAATGTTATCTGATAACTCAGTAGTCATGTTTTAAGGTATGGAATTTTTCATGTCATGAGATCATGTTGATCCTCAAAAATTTTTATTTTTGGAACATTGTGGATTTGGGTACAAATGTTCAAACCTAAAGTATACTTGGTGGTAACTAGGTTCCCTACTACTCTAATAAATATCAGATAGAAAACAAAAAGTTTCCAGTGATACTAATAAGCCATAATCAATATTTGCTTCACCTAAAATCTGACCTAAGGATATTCCCTTTAATGGCCATCTTGGGGATGTCATTGCATAGTAAATGTTCATCTTTCATTTAGTCAATGATGTTGTTATCATTGTCACATATCCCACATACTAGGAAATAAAGATTGATTAAACCCTGCTGACTACACAAGGAACACAGCTTGCATCTTAAATGGAAACCAACAGGTATGGAGATCTGACATGTAATGTCTACAGAGAATGAGGAACGTAACTAAGCCCTAGTATGGTTGGACTTTGGTGTCTACCTCTGCTTCAGTCAAAGCAATTGTACAATGAAGTGCTGGATTTATATTTAAGATTTGATAAAAATTGTCATCAAAGTAGGATAAACTTTCAATCAGACAGACTT